>OY755043.1:44129297-44729297 GCA_963576565.1 Aspidapion aeneum
GAGCTGAGCATTGGAATGCTGATAGAAATTATGATAAAACCATATGAAAAAATTTAAAAAGTCCACTATGTTCATTTACTCTCCTCCCCTGTAAATGTAAAGTTTTGTAAAAGTAACATTACCCACTTCCAGAAACGCTAGAGAGCTGAGCTTCGGAAGATTGATAAGAACTACGATAAAACCATGGCAAAAAATTTAAAAACCTCAAAAATTTAAGTAAGGCAAGTTTTGAACAATATTCCGCATATTTTAGTACTTTAAAAATTAAGTATTATCCAATTCCTTTAAAAAAGAAGTGAAATCATAACAAAAACATTTCATGTAAAAAAAAAGCCAAGTACGCGAAAATGACATTCTGTAAAAAGAATTGAGATAAAAGTAAAGTCAAGTTCTCCAATACAAATTTCAAAATGAAAGGTTCTTACTAGTTTGGCTGTAATAGCAAAGTTTAAAAAAATATTTCCAAACTAGTAAGAACCTTTCATTTTGAAATTTGTATTGGAGAACTTGGCTTTACTTTTATCTCAATTCTTTTTACGGAATGCCATTTTCGCGTACTTGGCTTTTTTTTACATGAAATGTTTTTGTTATGATCGGTTTTTCAGAAATAAAAGGTAGATTTTAAGAAATTGTATTATTATGTAAAAAAATAAGGGCCTTAAAGATTTGCAAATAAATCAAATAAACGGTAAACTTTTGAAAGGTAGTTACGTAGGTATGACAAAAAACACAACTACGGCATTTGTTTCACAGCCAACTAAGTGAAAAACTATTTTTTTAATAAATTCTCTTTTTCCGTCATCCAAAGATAGGCTTATTATACACGGTTGAAAAGCTCCTTTTATGCTCTATTTATTGAAGTATAATTCCAATATGGCGGTCATAGGAAATAACAAAGTTCGCTATGGTTTTAAAAAACTAGAAGGCCTAGAAAAAAATTGTTAAAATCATTCAATTGGCCGTAGTTGCTTATACAAAACTACCAAATCTCATTTCAATTTGTTTGCAAGATGGCGGCAAAAATTCAATATTTCAAAAAACACAATTTTTAGTTTTTGCTCGATATTTGAAAACCCCTGTAGATATTTTTAATTTGAATACGGCATCTGATAGGGCTTAGAATAGCGCAACTTTTTTCTCATTTAAACAAACTCGTATCTCCTACCGTTTCCGAAATCCCTATGTAGTTGCTTTTATTTGGGACACCCTGTGTAGGAAGGTATCTTATTTTATTTAAATAATTATTGATTTGTCCGAAAGAGAGAGAACAAGAAAGCTTGATAATTATATCTGTATTTTTTAACAAATACTTACTTATTACAATCTAAAGTCGATTAAAAAAATACTTTATAGCGCCCCATACACACACCAATTAAGGCGGTATCTCGTTTCATTTCTAAAAACTAGTAGAAATTCATGTGCGTGAGTGGAGCAAACAATGATTAAACGGGAGTGTGACATCATGATAAATGTCACAGCTATTAAATAATCTATATTTATTCTCTAATTTCTGTACTATCTTTAATAGCGGCTTTTATTGTTTTAAACAATATGGTCCCCTTATTATGATTGCCATATCCAGAATATTGAAGCCGTTCAGGAAACGTTCCTAAGGACTTTGGCATTCAAGGCAAATGTCAATATCTATAAGAACTACCATATCAGTTATGATTTAATCAGTAAACCTTTTATTTTAGAGGCTATTTGCTTTAATATAAACCAGAGAAGGTCTACCTCTCCATTGTTTCGCATACCATTTCACCATGCCAACTATGCAATGTACTCCCTCCTCACTCGAAGTTTAAGATCATATAATGATCTTAATCTTGATCCATTTGTCGATAGCCTTGCTTCTTTCAGACCTAGAATAAGGCAGGGTACTCAAGGATGATTGCAAAATATGTTTTTATTATTTTTTTATGTTATATTTTGTTAAATGTTGTTTTTTCTGTTAAGATATAAAATTTTGTTTGCTATCTGATTATTTATTATATTTTGTATACTATTTGTAAAATGGCTCTGCCGTAGAAATAAATAAATAAGTAAAATAAAAAAATATTTTATTAAAATCAATTTTTGTTTGAATACTTTTTATATTGTTATATAATTTACATATCGCTTTTCTTGCCATGCCTTTTTTTCGCGGCTACTAATCCCCGCGTATCATCTGCCAGGATAAACTATATGAAGGGATGTTTGTGTATGGGGCGCTTATATGAATCAACGATTTAGGACAAGACACATACCCTATAATGATTACAAATTTCTTTAAATCGAGTCAGCGGTTGAAGAGCTATCGTCGCATGAGCGGACATTAAAATATTACATCTCAAACGGTAAAAGTGAATAATAATAGAGATAATTGTGCTTATAAAATCATTCTTGGGTTTTTTTATGTTAATTTATATACAATAACTTATTATATCATAATTATAACGAATTAAAAAAAAAATATATATATATATATAGTGTGTTTAAATCGCCACCAAATTTTTTATGTTCAAAAGTTATAGACAGACAGAATAATATCGTTTGTACATGGCACACTAAAACTTAAAATGTGATTTGCATGCGTCATGTATATTTTGCTGGCATCACGTACTTATACGTGTCGGCATTTTTTTGCCCGTAACTTTGTAATATTGGCGAATTTAGTTTTTGCTTTTTTCATTTTTTAAGAGGACGTTAAAAACAAAGTTTCCTTGGTTTGAAAAACATTTTTCAAGGAGGTTATGTACCATGTCAAACAAAGAAAATATTGAAAAAATAGTCCATTTCTCAAAGTGGAGTTTGCAAATTACAAAGATAAAACTCTACGTCTTCTCTACTAAAGTCTTTATTGTTTTAGGTTCTATTAAGGACATGTTTCGAGTCTAAAGAGACTCATCATCAGCTTTAAAATACCTTCAAAAGACACTCATACCCCAGCAAGCTAATGCGAAGCTTCAAAAAGTTGCTTATACCACAAAGTTGGTAATAACCTATATATTCTGTGCTAATACTAGTTCAAAATCCAGCGAAACAGAGGTTTCCTGAGCAGGAGTGGGAAGTGAAGAATTCACATTTATTGTGAGCTGAAGGCACTAATCAACCATTTTAAGTTACTATCTATTTCTAAAACTAAAGCATTTAAATAAAGAGACCTAAAAATTAAAATGCTTTAGTTTTAGAAATAGATATTAACTTAAAATGGTTCAACTGGTGCCTTCAACTCACAATAAATGTGAATTCTTTACTTCCCACTCCTCAGGAAACTTCCTTTTTTGCTGGATTTTCAACTAGTATTAGCAAACTTCTTGAACTCTCGTATTAGCTTGCTGAGGGTATGTATGATTGTCTTTTGAAGGTTTTTGAAAGCTGATGATAAGTCTCTTTAGACTCGAAACGTATAAAAATAAAACCTAAACTATAAAGACTTTAGTGGAGAAGACGTAGAGTTTTTTTTGTAAAGAAAATATTTATTGCACGCAACGCAATACGACCTTGCAATTTATTGCTGGTAAGTATTTGCTCAGCACGGCGTCATTCTTTATGTCAACCAGCCTTAACAAATAAAAAAGTATTGCGTTGTTTGCTTCTCTCTTTATATTTCTGAGTGTCCACTTGACTTCCGTCTGCGAATCGCGAGACTAAAATTTAACCTTTAGAGTTATTTAATTATTTAAATCAAGTCCAACACAATTATGATTTATGAGACTTTTTTTGGTATAATTTTATAATTTTTTTAATGTTATTTTCCTGTAATTTTTCCACTAAATAGTATATAATTTTAACAAAAATTGTTTACGTTTGAGAAGCACTTTATTATATTTTTTTATGAAAAGCTTACTCATAATTTAATTCCTTGCTTGTTACATTCTTTATATAATTCACTAACATTGATATAATACCATGGCCGTATCAGGAACAAAATTCGGGGAGCATTAAAAAAATTATTAAAAATCTGCATATTGGGCAAATTTTTTGTTTTATTTGTGTTGCTGAGAAATCTCTGTTAACAGACTTAACGAATATTTCGGGAGGGAGGGATTGATCTCTCTTGACTACCCTTTGTTCAATTGTTGTATCATTTTCGGGAGATTATTAAACATTACACCGAAACAAATCTATGTTTTTAGCTGCTTCTTAAACGTGTTAAAATGGTTTTTAAAAGAAAAATCACCGAACACAAGAATTGGGAAGTGGGAAGTTTTTTAAATGCAGGAGTTGTTGTTGTTAAAGGCGCATGTATGCCAGCTCGAGAAATATTTAATTTGTGTGAATTTAAAAGTAAAAAAAAAATTGATTTGAGAAAAATAGATACTACTTTAAAAAAAAATTCATTGCATAAAAATGATCTTTTCCAAATTTTGTTCCCAGAAAAACTTTTTACAAAAAGGTTAAAATATAAATAAAAATTTTAATCATTAGTTAAAAAAGTACAGTTAGTTTTTTTGCATCAATTTTGCCAGCCGTCTATAGTATAGGTTGTTGAACTAGGTAGACACCTATACCTACCTAACAATCAATTTATATTAATTTCAATTGATAGCGCAATCGATCACTTAAAAAAACTAATCAATAAAACATTGCTTAAAAAACAGCCCAAATCCTATAAGTAACGATCAAAAAACTGCTTCATCTCGATTTCGAGATATAAGTTGTTAGTGAGGAGAATGTTGAGAAAAAAATGGCAACTTAGTATGTTAATTTTGTTGCTTGAGTTTAAAGAATGATATTTAAAACTTACAAGAAATAGATGTTTTTTAATAGTTTCTTAGTAAAATACAAAAAAAGCTCTGAAGCATGGAAATTCATTCCTACGCTAAAAAAACCCAACAAAAGAAAAAGTAAACATTTAGATCATCAAACCAGAACAAAAGACAGAACACTACAAGGAACTGCTGCAGGTAACGAGACCCAATAACTGTCAGCCCTCCAAGGAGAGACATGGAGAGGAAGTAATCATCAAAAAAGAAATGTTAAAGAATAGTGTTAAAAAGTTAAATCCGGAAAAACTACGGGACCTGGGGGAATATACGCTAAAATGCTCAAATATGGATCAGAGAAACTGCTAGAAAATCTCATATATATTAACAATCAATGCATAAACGGACATAAATGATGATTGGAAATTTGCATTTATATACTCAATACATAAAAAAGAAAACAAGCTGGATTGCAACAAATACAGAGAAATTTTAGTAACCAGTACTCTAAGTAGACTGTTCGTTAGGATTCTTAGAGATCTAATAGAGAATAATTTTCATGAACAAGATAGAGAAAAGTAAAGTGGGTTTCGTGCAGGCAGATCTTGTAGTGATAATCTTTTTGGTCTTAAACAAGTAATTGAAAAAAGGGCCAGAAATAAAGAGACTTCTGTCACCTTTTTGGACCTACAAAAAGCATATGATACCGTTCCAGTAGAAAAATTGTGAAGTGTTAGAGCAAACTAATATTAATCATGCATACATAAAAGCGATAAAATAACTATACAAAATCTAAAATTAAAATTGGAAATCGACTTTTAAAAGAATTCCTGGTAATGAAAGGCTAAAGACAGGGTGTATCTCTCCAACTCTTCTCAAGATATATATCGCAATAGCTCGAAAAAACTCGAAACGTAATATACACGGTATGGGAATACAACTTAACGACCGATTTACCATATACATAGCACAGTTTGCTGACGACTAAGTAATTGTAGCTAATGATAATGAAGACATGGAGTAGATGATAAGAAAGTTAATGGAAGAATACCATAAGTGGGCGTTAACAGTGAACGTGGACAAGACACAGTACTTATGTATTGAAAATCAATCAAGTGAGTTAGAACTAGACAATAGACAAAAAATATCTCCATTCAACAACTGTAAAGAACTGGAAAAAAATAGGAAAAGCTAAAAAGGTTATTGGATGTTTTAGCAGTATTTTATAGAGAAGAGAGATAAAAAAGAATGTAAAATTTAACATAATAATATATGAAACAATGGTGAAAAGCACGCTGTTGTATGGAATAGAGACTTGTCACGTAACAGAAAAATACAAAAAAAAATAGAATGTGTCGAAATGAATGCAATGAGAAGATCAATGAGAATATCTAGAACAGATCATAAAAGATAAGAATAAGAAATGAGATCATAAAAGAAAGAACGGACCAAAAGACAACTGATATGGTACGGCCATGTACAACGGATGAACGGCGAAAGATTACCAAAGCATGTCCTAGAATGGCAACCAATAGGGGCAGAAAAAGAAGGCGTCCTAAACAAGAATGGCAACAGTCAATCCAAAGATCAGTGAGTCAAAAAATCCTGACAGAAGATGATTGTCAGGATCGAAGGAGGTGGAGAATAGGCGTCGGACAACGTAGAAAAACGTTCTAAACCGACATAGTAGTAGTAGTAGTAGTAGTGTGCTGTTTCAACCTAGCCCATGGGGCAGGTTAAAACAGTAAACATAAAACAATAATATATTATCTTTTTCATTACCAAATAATTATATTAATTTAATTTTCTTCTCATGGTGTTTGGCGCCTTCATACGATATGCACCACCACCGCCACCACCACGTCACGATGCCGCCAACGACACATTTGACGGCGTCCAATTCACATTACACCGACAGTTCCATCACGCCACCGACACTTTTGGTTCAGTTGACAAAAGTAGTTTATTGGACTGACTTCACCGATGAATAATAAGGTACAGCTAGGGTATTGTGGCTATTATCTTAGATCTGGACGAGGAAAAATAAAAAACAGGTCAGCGAAATATATTTCAATCAAGATAAGAAAAATAATAACACTATATTCAGTGGATGGCAAAGCATCAGTTTTTTTTATTTATTAAACAAATATATTGAAGGCAGTATAGAAAAGCAAAATACCAAATTTTGTGTATTATCTTTATATTATCCCGCTTTTATTTTTATTATATCTATTATTTCTGCTATTAAAAACAGTTGATGAGGGCCCCAGTTGTTCTCAATTTTTGTCAGAAAAGACATATTTTATTTATAATGAAGAAGAAATACCTATCCAGCTTAATATTTTAAAAGGTCTAGGAAAGCAAAACATTTTTTTATTTACACAAAATGTTTAGTTTTTTTCCAAAACACCAATTTGAATTTTAATTTGTTTTATTAATTTTTTTTTATCACCAGGTAAGTACAAAATTAACCGGGCTTGCTAACCAGTTTATTAATTAAAATAATTTTAAAGAAAACACTAAATATACGAACATAGTAGACAAAACACGAAAACTAACCTCAAGATGAGCAACGGTCCGCCGACTACAGGCCGCGTTCGATACGGATTCGTATTCAGGTTATAGGGCACCGGCAGGTCAACGGCAGGCACCGGCAAGTAAAATCTTCTTGTCGCGCAATCTTGAAGATCCGGACAGTGGGTTGACTGTGGCGCTACGGTTTAGTGAGAGTACGTCCATTTTTTTCAATATACGAATATGTTACGTGTGGGTGGCGGAACAAAGAACGAAAGACAAAAAATCTAAAGACAAAAGATCGAATACAAAAGATCGAAAAACAAAAGATCGAAGAGGCAAAGGATCGAAACTACCAAAGATCGAAAAACAAAAGATTGAAAGACAAAAGATTGAAAATACAGAAGATCGAAAGTACAAAAGATTAAAAGACAAAAGATCAAAAGGCAAAAGATCGAAAAACAAAATATCAAAAGACAAAAGACAAAAGATCGAAAAAAAATCGCAAGTAAATAAGATAATATACAAAATGGCGCGTATCAGGTCTGCTTAGGTATATTCACATAAACAGTTTAGGCAAGGTCAGGTAAGGTAAAATTACCTAACAGTTAAATAAACCGATGGCTTGCCATACTTAACACAAGTCATATAGTTCGACTAAGGGGTCTCTTTCTCTAACATATTTTTTCAAAAAAACTTTCCTGTTTTCTTTCTTGGGATCCTAGAGGATGTGTAACCAAACCGAAACTAATCAAACCGGTTCGGTTTGGTTCGGTTTAGTTTTACACCCTGTGGAATCCCGGGAAACACGTCAGGAAAGTTTTTTTTTAAATATGGTAGAAATAGACCCCTTAGTCGAACCGGTTCGGTTCGGTTTGATTACACACCCTCTAGGATCCCGGAAAAGATATCGGGCAAGTTTTTTGTTGGAAAAAATATATTAGAAAGAGACCTCTTAGTCGAACTATTTAATAGCGATAATTTGAAACGCGCTATTTTGATCTATTGTCTTTCGATCTTTTGTATAATTTCCAGCTTCTCTATTTTCGATCTTTTGTCTTTCGATGCTTTGTTTTTCGATGTTTTGTATTTTCGATCTTTTGCCTTTTCGATCTTGTGTTTTTTGATCTTTTGTTTTTCGATCTTTTACAGTTTTGATCTTTTGTGGTTTCGACCTTTTGTCTTTTCGAACTTTTGTATTTTGATCTTTTGTCTTTTCGATTTTTTGTTTTTCGATCTTTTGTATTCGATCTCTTGTCTTTCAATCTTTTGTCTTTTGACCTTTGTTCCGCCAGCCGTTACGTATCTTTGATGGTACGGTGACGGTACGTATAGTGTGAATGAATCGCGCCTAGATGTCTGCGTAACAGGAAAAAGTTTCAGGCGCTTTACTTTTGTGGGCTACGATTAGTATCAAATAATGTATGTTTTGTTTCAACCTGCCCCACTTTCCCCTATATAATTCTAAACCAGTATAAAATAGAAAGAAAAACAATTATATTCGGTAAAAAACAAACGCAGATGTTTGTCTGCCAAAATTACAAAATTGCCCTTGAATCGTTCTTAGAGCCAAACAAGAACGAGTTTTTCAAGATGTCCGAAAATTTTTGTATAAAAAACACCTTGCACTTCTCTAATTAGGTTTAAACATGGGTTTGGCAAAATCGTTTCAGGTCTGTTTGATGTCCCGTTTAGTACATGAAAACAATTCTACTCGAAAATGTATCCTATTTCTAATTAATCAATAAATAGATACTGGAAATGAGCAACTAAAGAGAAATTATGAATGTTTTAATTAAATTTTTTATTTAAAAACAATAGGAACATATTGGAATAAAGCCATGCAATAATAGTGTCAGACCGTTTTTTGACAGTTTTGCATTGGAATACAATAGCTAATCTTTCAACATAAGGATTTTGATTACTATACGAACCCAAATAAATACTGTCGACTTTAATTATAATTTTGAAAGATCAACTTTTAGCCTTCAATGTAAATATGTCAAAATACTGCCTGACACTATTATTGCATGGCTTTATTCCAATAATAATGAATGGGAAGGCCTTAAGCCTGGCAAATAGGCCTCGATGCGGTATTTGCCCAAAAATATCTCCCGATTTTTTTGCGTGGTCCCACAGTCACGTAAAAAGCTTTTCTTTCGGGGGGGTGGGGGTACTCTCGTATAGAAAGTCCTGTTATTGAATGACGGCCCATGAGATTTTAGACAGGGTAGTCAAAAATGCACGCCGCAGACGCCGCCAGGCAAATCTGTCGATGGCAAAAGATTTTTGGGGTAACACACCCAATTTTCTTGCAAAAGACGTTGAAATCGTATAGAAAAGTATTATTTCCTGATACAAATTTGTTCAGGGGGTGAAATGTCCCCCAGTACCCCTCCTTCCCTCCTTATCTACGTGTCTGTGGTCCCATCCCTAATCAAATCTTTTTATTCTTGCAGTGATTGTCACAATATCCGATTACTTGAGAAGCTTAAGGTCCTTCAATTTCATCTTATCGACCTTAAATACTTCTCTTCCCATGCCTTCGTGTCCTCAAAAACAGACGTAGGAAAGTTAGGACTTGCGGAGTTCTACAAGCTTTATGATTACTGCACCACCTTCCAGGTGGAGATATTTACTGTGCTGGAAGCAATCAATTCATCAATCTGCGCCCTTATCCCGCCAGGCCAAGGTCAGTCAGGCTGCGATCAAGGTACTGAATTCCTGCAGCACTAACTCGAACCTTATTTAAAGATATCAGGAAATTTAACATGCGTTGCGGAGTTATTCTTTGTTGGATTCCAGGCATGTATATAATATTTCAATACAGTGGCGGCTGGTGACGTTATAAATTGGGGGGGGGGGGGCAGATATTTATATTGCATGGAAAAGAAGATAAAAAACATACCGAAACAATTTTATCATAACAAAAACATTTCATGTAAAAAAAGCCAAGTAGGCGAAAATTACATTCCGTAAAAAGAAATGAGATAAAAGTAAAGTCAAGTTCTCCAATACAAATTTCAAAAAGAAAGGTTCTTACTAGTTTGGAAATATTTTTCTAAACTTTGCTATTACAGCCAAACTTCTTTATGTTCGATTCAGCACTGTGCCTAAGAGTCATTTACAGCTGTAATAGCCAAGTTTAGAAAAATATTTCCAAACTAGTAACAAGCTTTCTTTTTGAAATATGTATTGGAGAACTTGGCTTTACTTTTATCTCATTTCTTTTTACGGAATGCCATTTTCGCGTACTTGGCTTTTTTTTACATAAAATGTTTTTGTTATGATTTCACTTCTTTTTTAAAGAAATTGGATAATACTTAATTTTTAAAGTAGTAAGATATGCGGAATATTGTTTTAAACTATTGCAATGCCTTACTTAAATTTTTTCCATGGTTTTATCGTAGTTCCTATCAGCCTTCCAAAACTCAGCTCTCTAGCGTTTCTGAAAGTGCACAATGTGACTTTTACATAACTTTACATGTATAGGGGAGGGAAATAAATTAAAATTGTCATGTTTTTAAATTTTGTCCTATAGTTTTGTCATAGTTCCTATCAGTCTTCCAATGCTCAGCTCTCTAGCGTGTCTGGAAGTGGGTAATGTTACTTTTACATAACTTTACATTTATAGGGGAGGAGAGTAAATTAAAATATTGGACTTTTTAAATTTTTTCCCATGGTTTTATCATATTTTCAATCAGTCTATCAAAGCTCAGGTCTCTACCGCTTCTGTAAGTGAGCAATGTTATATAACTTTACATTTATAGGAGAGGGAAGTAAATTAAAATGTTGGTGTTTTTAATTTTTTTCATATAGTTTTATCATATTGTCTTTCAGTGTTAAAAAGTTCTCCAGCATGTCTCAAAGTAGGCAATGTTACTTTTACTTAACTTTACATTTATAGGGGAAGGAAGTAAATTAGAATTTTGGGGTGTTTTAATTTTTTCCAGGGGTTTGGTCATAATTTCTATCAGTCAGCCCAATTTCAGCTTTGTAGCATGTCTGGAAGTACAGTAGAATATTGATGATCTACAGGGTGTCCCAGAACTAATGGTACATAGTTAAACTGTAGATTCCCTGGGTTAAAATATTACGATTTAGCCATACTTACCTTTCAATTCGATTTTTTTAAATAATTTTTTTAATAAATAATATTTTTGCGAAAACTAACCAGCGTGTAAGTTTTATTTTAAAATTGGCAAGACGATTCCGTAGAAAAATTTAATAAACAATGTACAGGGTGTTCCTTAGAGCACTACCATTGCATAAAAATCAGTGTATTTTTGTTGTGCCTCGGTGTATATCAGTTTTTATGTAAAATAATGGTTTTCCCATCCTTTTTATGTAAAAAAGTTATACTGTTTTAAAGTCGCTCAGAGCAACTCTTTTTGAGATTTTTGCATTTAAAATTTTTATTGCATGTGAGTGATATACCTAATTTATGTATGATGCTTTCTTCAATTCTTTCTACTAATTAATAATTTTGCACAAAAAATTCGGTTTGTTGGTTTTTGGGCATTGACAACTTAATTTTGGTAAAAAAATAAATATTATACAGGATGTTCTCTGGGTCAGTACCGTTACATTAAAATAGGTCTAACTTCTTTGTTCCTCGGTGTATACAAGATTCTATTAAAAACATAGTTTTTTTTATTTTATTTAAATAAAAAAGTTATAACGTTTAGATGTCGCTTAGAGGAACGGTTTTCAAGATACTTAAATTAGAAGTTTTTATTGTATGCGTAAAAGATTTTTGATTAAATTCTTACCTACTTCATACATATTAGCTATAATCAATACTTTTTTATAGCATTCTAAGATTGGATGTTTTCTTAAGAAATATTAAGTTAAAAAATATACAGGGTGGTTCTTGAATTATCATAAGTGTGTTATCATTTTTCGTTATTGCAACTGTGTAGGGCTTTGTTTTTAATGAGGAACAAAAACCTCTTCGTATTAGTTTTTTTTTAAATGGTAAGTAAGTATACTTTGTTAATGCAAGTATTTTTTTATTGTTTTGAAAGAAAATTTTAATTATCAATAAAATTAATATTTTATTATTTATTTAAAAAAATATAAAATTTCTTAAGCATGGCGCTCTCAGCAACTAAGTTAAATTTTTTTAATTGACAAATAGTAAATCAAACTTAAAACTGTTTTTATTGTAGGCTAGATAAAAACCCGAGAAAAACTATTTAAAAAAATTCAAAATGCTGGAGAGGCGTTCAGAAATGCAAATCTTTATTTTAAAATCAGGCGTTCGTATACTAAGCGAATAAACAAAATATGTATTCAGGTTAACGGTGGCCATTTTGAACATCTAATGTAGATTTTTTTTGTTTCTCTATCTAAAAATGTGTTGTTGCAATAAAATATGTATAATTTTTATAATTGGTTTTTTTTTTTTTGTTATTAATAATTATTTAATAATTAAAATAATATTCTGTTTAAAAACCTGCTTAAATATACACCGAGGCACAAAAAAATACACTGATGATTTTAATGCAAGGGTAGTGGTCCAAAGAACACCCTGTACATTGTACATCAAATTTTTCAAAAACCTACATGCTGGTTAGTTTTTGCAAAAATATTAATTAGTAGAATGAATTGAAGAAAGTATCATACATAAATTAGGCATATCACTCATACGCAATAAAAATTTTAAATGCAAAAATTTCAAAAACCGTTGCCCTAAGCGACTTTAAAACAGTATAACTTTTTTACATAAAAAGGATGGAAAAACCATTATTTTACATAAAATCTGGTATACACCGAGGCACAAAAAAAAGTCACTAATTTTAATGCAATGCTAATGGTCCAGGGAACACCCTGTACACTGTACATCAAAATTTTTAACGGAACCGTCTTGTTAATTTCAAAAAACTTACACGTTGGTTATTTTTTGCAAAAATATTAATTAGTAAAAAAGTTATTAAAGAAAATCGAATTGAAAAAATAAAGTTTAACACCCTGTATCTCGGTTAGTACGAACTTTTGGACTAAAGTAAGTATGGCTAAATCGTAATATTTTGACCCAGGGTATCTACAGTTTAACTATGTACCATTAGTTCTGGGACACCCTGTATACATGAGTGAGGGAGTGGCAATTTCGACGACTTTTTGAAATGTCGTAACTACTTTACTACTTTATGGAATCTCATGAAACGTGGAGGTGTTGTTAACTCCATGGAGATCTATGACTGTGCAAAGTTTGAGGTTCGTAGCTCATTCCGAAGTAGAGTTTTAGGTAGGTCAAATATCGGCTGAAATGTTTCAAGAAAAGATTACGGCGCGCGAACTTAACGAGGCACTGCCGTGCCCTCAGATTTTAGCATTTTACAAACAAACAGCTACTTGGTGTAGTTTTTAGTTTATTTGTTTATAGATAAACTCTTTGGGAACGTCCTCAAATTACGTAACGCAAGAATTCAGGATTTTTGCCCCCCACCTCTCCCCACCGACACGCATTTTCTAGGAAAAATTTAATTTAAGGATGGGCCTTATTCACCCTTCTTTTACATGCTTAAAGTGCTCGGATTAGCACCAGTTTCAGACTAATCATGGCTCTGTAGAGCAACCTAAAAAATCCTACAGAATATTAAACAGTCTATTAACCTACTAAGTATGTGTATATTTTTTGCCACATTTTCATTATGTTCGGTAATATTTTGCCTAAAGGCACTATTCAATTGGCACTTGCCTAGCATAGAAAATTCTATGTGGTTATTTTAGTAAGTAAGTTGTAAGTAAGTAAGTAAGTAAGTACTTTGTGTCTTTAATTCTTCACACTCCCTTTGCCACCCACGCAGGATCACTTCGTGGATTGTTCATAATAAGACAAATAATGCAAAAAAAAAGCATTTCGTTTTTCACAACCGCACAACCAGTTTTCAGCATCGTATAATTTTTTATTACTTGCACTAAATTTTTAGTTAATTTTTAGGATTTTTAGGTCCGGTCTATGTGGCCCTAAAGATTTTATTTGTAATCATATGTCAAAGTATTTAAAGTTGCACAGTTAATTATATAATCGACGGTATTTATTTCCATTTTGAAAACCAACAAGAACAATAACAAACAATGGACACGCGACCGGCAAGGCTTTTAACTACTGACCTACCCCATATCAAAATAAACTCATACGTCTTCACTAAGGATAGAAGCGGCAACACGTAGGAAGGGCAACGAACGTTTTCGCACGATAAATATGGCTGACCTCAACTAAAATAAACATTCCTCCCGCTCGCCCCCGCGCGAGAACACCCACCCATATACCGTTGAAAAACTGGTGAAATTGATACCTTGCACCCGCGCGGTGCTGCCGGCTTGTAATTATTTACGCTAAAAAAGTTTACCCAATTAATTATTAATTAATTTGTTAACCA
The DNA here is from genome assembly GCA_963576565.1 of Aspidapion aeneum. Classification (NCBI taxonomy): domain Eukaryota; kingdom Metazoa; phylum Arthropoda; class Insecta; order Coleoptera; family Brentidae; genus Aspidapion; species Aspidapion aeneum. The sequence continues at coordinate 44,143,888 of OY755043.1, forward strand.
CAGACTAAAAAAAAGAACTAGACATGTCGTACGGGAAGATTTAACTTTTTTTAAATAAATCAATTAAAAATACTGTTTGTTGCCCTCCCTGTAGCAGCCGCCACTGGTGAAGAGCACAGTGTCTTCTGAGCGTTTCCTTCTCTTACTTTTCTGCTCAGCAGCCGTTTGGTTTACCAACTCTACTGGTCTCCTTGTAGCTTGCAGCTCCTTAGGTAACCACTATTTTAGCAGTGACCTTATTTGCGCCCTTGTTATTCCTAGGTATGTATATATGCCGAAAAATATTTGCTCGGATTTCTGGACTGTGGACTGAATATTAAGGGATAAGCCTCGATAAACGAAGAGCTTAAATTCAGATTAAGACTCCTAATAACATGTTTTGAAAAAACTTTCGAGATTTTATTTTTATAGAAATTAAAAGATTAAGATTTGCTAAAAACTTAGTATAAGTAGATTATTTAAAAATCATAAAAAATGCTGCAAAATAAAAATTAAGCTTATTTGCGGATGGTATTATCTCCGTTCTATTCTAGACGAATTAATCATTTTTGCAAATCCAGAAACAAATAGTATAACACTTTATTACTTTGTTGACATTTTTGGAATGTATGATTTAGATAAAACACGAGTTATTCACGAGATACCTATTGTTTCACGTGACGATGACATTGCCTTTTACTTTCTGCGAACCTCCTTAAACTTATCATTAAACATTACCTCTTAGGAATTGGATATTCTCAATGTAATCATCATTGTCCTAAATTTGTTGTAAACTTGTCGTGAATACAACAATTTTTCGTGGCTAAGCGGGCATAGAAATATTTTGTGTCTCTTGTATTTTTCCGTGGGCAGCTCGAAAGCCGCACACCCACGGTGGTCCAAAATGTAATGGACACGCAGGGTTGGACAAACTGGCCCTGGCAAATTTTTTTTATTCGGCCGTCGCTTTTGTTTTTGATATTATGGAGGTTTTGTTATTAAAAAACATGCTAATTTTAAAGGATGTAATTTGCATTTTGAGAAAAAAAACTTTTTTATAAACATATGTATGCATGTCCTAAACATCCTAACTTGTGAGATACAAGGTGTTTAAAGACTTTCAGAAAATCTCCTTGTTTATTAATATCTGTGATACTGCTCTAGATATTTTTGTAAGGTTTTATATTCTGTATGCCTATATTAAACACTAAGTACCTATTAACATATAATTAACATCACATTTTTTCACAAAATGAAATCTCAAAAAAAAAACGTACAAAATTTCAACATACCCCGTTAGTTAAAAAGCTGCAAGTATTTTTTTTTCGAATTCAGGTTTTTGGTCTCGACGGATTTTCCATCATGTCCTATGTAATAAAATGGAAAAAACAAAAAACTTAAAAAAAAACAAAGAGCAGTCTCTGTAGTACTGCCTTATGAACAATTAAAACTTTGAAGTCGTTTTTTTCCGAACAACACTTTCGTCACTTGCGCCCTTTTAACTACCGGGGGCAGAGCAGGTATGCTAATTTTTCATATGGTAACGACTTTTTTATTAATGAACTTGTATTTATCTATGCTCCCCTTAATTTGGATTAGACCCAATACCGATTTTTCAATCGGTTAATCGATTTTTTAGATTTTTTATGTATTTTAGCACCAAAAATGATTTCTTAGATTTTTTATGTATTTTAGCACCAAAAATGATCTTTCGCAACTAAGATATGAGATATTGGCAAGGCCGTACCGAAGGGGGAGATCAGGGGGATCAATCCCCACCAAAATAGTCAATAAAATGTGTAAGTAGAAGAAATTTTACAACAGCAACACAAATAAGAAAAAAATTGGGCAATATTTTTATTACATTTTTTTACTCTCCCGATTTTTTCTTCTGGATATTGATATTGTAAAAAGATATTAATAAGTTAGTGCCATTATCACATTAGGGACCTATTGCAATAAAACCAGGCAATAATTGTGCCGGGCACTATTCTGACATTTTCGCATTAGATGAACAGCTGTCTTCTTTCAAAATTAGAGCTTTGTGTATTATAAGAGCAAAATTAATAGTGCCGGCACTATTAATGGAAAATCAACGACTGGATTTATAAACTCGACTTTGGTCTGTCAATTTTGAAAGATCAATTGTCAGTCTTCAATGCGAATCTGTCAGAATAGTGCCCGGCACATTTATTGCCTGGCCTTATTGCAATAGGTCCCTATTATCTCCTTGATACATTATACTTATTTTAATATAAAAGTAACTGTAACAATCAAAGAGTAACACAGGCCTGGAGTTACTACATACAGATTTTTTTAATTTAAATGTTTAATGTTTTAATTAATTCGTTTGTCAAATATACAAAAATTAATATTAATAATTTGATATAGGTACATCGGGCCTGCCGCGCAACCGGCCCTAAATTGTACCGGCCCATCGGGCATTTGCCCGCCTGTCCCATCCAACCCTGTGGACACGTATTAAGTGTTGACAGTGAACTGTTTCGCCCTTACAGGACTGTTCAGAACACTGCATGGTCAATGTGACACACACAATCTCATCTTACCGTATGCTTTTCACATAAGTGGCGACATCTACAAATACAAAATAAACTACCAGAGTAAACACAAAAGGCAGGCAGATTAAACGAAAAACAGTACCCATGACCGTGACATAATTAGTCCCTCAGGTCGAGTCAATGCATATTGCATTTTTGCCGTCTTCGATCTAATGGACACCTATTAAGTGTTGACAGTTAACTGTTGCGTCCTTAAGGGACTCTTCAGAAAACTGCATGGTCAATGGGACACTTTTGTAAAGCTAAAGAGATGGTTTATAAATCTCATCTTACGATATTAGTAAGAGCATTTAAAAATAATGCCTGCGATACCGTATGCTTTTCACATAAGTGGCGACATATACCAAGTACAAAAGAAGCTACCAGAGTAAAAACAAAAGGCAGGCAGATGAAACAAAAAACAGTACCCATGACTGTGACATAATTAGTCCCTCAGGTCGAGTCAATGCATATTGCATTTTTGTCACCTTCGAGATGTTTTATGTCGAGTCAGCGGAGTGTGAGCTAAAAAGTTTAGTACCCGTAAATAAAGAAAACAACAATTTTTTTAGGCTAAGCTGGCATAGAAAGACTTTGTTTCTCTTGTATTTTTTCGTGGCCAGCTGTACACCACCCCGTGGCTGTGTGATGAACCGAACCAAGATCTAATCGACACCTATTAAGTGTTGACAGTTAACTCTTGCGTCTTTAAGGGACTCTTCAGAACGCTGCATGGTCAATGTGATACTTTTGTAAAGCTATAGAAACGGTATATAAATCTCATTTTACGATATACGAAAGAGAAATGAAAAATATCTAAGTCATTTTTATGCTTACTTAATTTTTTTCGTTTAAGATGTAAGAGCTTTTATTATTAGAACATACAGAAAAACGACCATTTAACGAATTTTGAGCGTTTATATCTTAAAAACTGTACATAGAAAAAAAATTAACTTTGCTTATATTTTTTTAGTCAAATATCCTACTATAGCATTAAGCAGCACAAATTATTATATTAACACTACAAAGGGTTATATTGAAAAGTAAAAGCAGAACGTAATGTAATGTTTGGTTCACGAAAAATTTAAGGTTAAACATCATCGCATGTATCGTTGAATAACTTAAAGATCACTGAGAATTATACTGGAAATCTCAAATTACTACAGCCCGTTTCCGGGAAAACAGGTGACGCGACAAATTTTTTTGCCTTACGACAAATTTACGACAAATTTAAGACAATTATTGCATACAAACGCCTTTATAAGAAAACGGGTGGCGGAAAAAAAATCACGACATATTTACCACAGTTTTTTCGCGAACACTCAATGGGCCAATTATTTTAGATTTAATTTATAAGTTGATCTACAAGAAAAGGCAAAAATTACGGAAGAAATGTTGTGCAGAATTGTAAGATCGATATTATTGCACTCACAGAGACAAAAAAGGAAGGAACAGGTACAAGTAAGTGTCGAGAATTTTGTCCACATATTCACTCGATTCCCAAAAGAAAGGAGAGCAGCCAGAGGGGTATCCTCGTTCATAAAGAAAAACCTAAAAAATAAGATTACGGACTACGATTGCATTAGTGAAAACATTCTTCGGCTTAACATGGATGCTTGGACATAATATAAGCATAATAGCAGCCAATGTACCATCAGATGAAGAAAGAGTAGCCACAAAACAAATGTTCTTTGACCAACTTGATGAGACTATCACCAAAATCGGTAATACCAGCGAAATAATTATGTTTGGCGATTTTAATAGTCGTACTGGAAGACAAACCCACAGCAAAGTGTTACGACCATTTGAAGAGGAAGTAAAAAATGATAATGGCTTGAGACTGATGTAATTGTGTCAAACCCACAACCTAAAAATAAATAATGGTTTTTTTTAAACATAAGGATATTCATGGATATACCTGGATTCAGCCAACAAGAAGTTTTAAATCAATCATTGATTATGCTATAGGTGGACAAAACTCTGAATTAAAGCAAAAGAAATATTCCCTTTAAGAAAAACAAATAGGGACGAAAATATTGGAGAAAATGAAAACATAAAATGCATCGAAGACAATCAAAATTTCAACTTTAGAAGTCTAGAACTCTAAAGTATGCAAATATTGTATCAGAAGCAATTAGATGAAAAATTAATAAACACAGAACACTCATTTGCAGAGATATATAATAAAAAGCTTGAAGGAAGCAAGCAAAGAAGCTGTTGGATAGCAAGATAATAGAAATGGCAATAAGATGTGGTGGGCGGAGGAAATACAGGAAATGGTCAACGAGAAAAAATGCACATACTTGAAATGGCTCAGTAATAAAGAGCAAAGAGACCAAGAAATCTACAGGAAAACTAGAAGACAGCTTGGAAATTTGATACGCATAGAAAAAAATTAAACATTCGAGCGCAAATGCCACGATATAAATACACACGTAGGAGGTAGGCAGAGTTCTGAAGTAGGGAAATTCATTTCTACAGCAAAAAACTCAACAAAAGAAAAAGTAAACAGCCAGATCATCAAACCAAAACAATGGACTGTTGCAGGAAACGAGACCCGAATATCTGTCAGCCTCTCAGAGGAGAGACATAGAAGTACATGGAGAGGGAGTAAACATCGAAAAAGAAATAATAAATAATAGTATTAGAAAGCTTAAATCTGGAAAAGCAAGCGGACCTGGGGGAATATACGCTAAAACCTCACATACATATATTTTTGCATTAAAATATTCTGCAGCTACTAGTTAATTTTAATATGGTTTTCTGTTTTAAAGTCCATTGGCTCGCCCGCTTATAAGGCCCGGGCCTTACATTCACAGAGTTGGCCTAATTATAAAACAATTTTTTAGCGCTTTTCTGAAGGATAAAAAAAAAGTAGAGGCAAAGCAACTTAATCAAAAGGCAAGCAGCGACAAGACTTGCAATACCATTTCTCTTAACTTTTAGCCCAGTCATATTAGGAATTTACCTGGAAAAGAATAGGTGCAAGCTGGATTTTTGTATAATTATTTAAGGTTAGAGTAAATGTACATCTAAAAAGTACCCAATTAGGAGATATTAAAAAATCCGGTTTAGCGGATCATGCATGGTCAAATGATCACAGGATTCAGTGGTCAGAAACTAAAGTTTTGCATAAGGAGTCGCATTGGCGAAAACGAAAGTTTATTGAAGCTGCGTTTTTAATGCAGAATAAAGAAGTTTTCATTCAACCAAGCACGGACATACCAAACATATGAAAACCACTCCTTAAGGAAAACAGGCGTCTTAGGATTAAAAAAGGGGGCGGTCCGTCACACCTGACTGCACACCAAGTAGTATAAGTAGTAGCCTAGAGAATAGATTGTTTAGTTTACACTTAAAAACGGTTAGAGATACTTACTAACCGAAACGTCGTGTTTAAAATAAATAAAGACAATGGAAGTCCGAAATTTTATTTCTACTCAATCATTGTCTACGAGTTTAAACAAAGAGATAAGTAATTTGATGTGGTGTAGATGTGTTTTGGTTTATTTTTCTTTTATAATTTATTTGTTTTGTTTTTCGCACATTAATAAAAATATTCCTTACACGTGCGCAAAGTAGTTACTAATTATTATTTGGAACCTGCGGTTTCTGTTGTCGTTGAATTATTTAATAAAAATAATAACAAAAATTAAGAATTAAAACAAATAATAATAAAATATGTTGTTAGTTGTTTGTCAGCTTTTTTTCTGAAGGAAACGGTAATTGATCATTTCAAAATTATAGCCTATTAATACTTGCTTTCAGAGGATCGCGTTTAAAAATTTTAGGTGTCCACCTCAATCTTTTTTGTTTATTTATGTTGTATGTATGATTAGGAATTTTTTTTTGTTAATTTAAAAACTAAGGAATATTTAGTTATATTTATTTCTTGAACATATTCTTGCAAAAAACACCCTATTTTTCCCTTTTTGCATGGGCGCACCCGCGGAGGGCCTTGGGGCCCGAGCCCCTTAAGCCTAAGATTTTTTAAAATATTTTCCACATATTTAATGAATAAACAAAAAATAATAGCATAAAATATGGCATTATAAGGTTTTGTCACCCCCCCCCCCCCTCCAAAGGCCTCGGGCCCCTCCCAACACTTATTTCTGCGTGCGCCACTGCTTTTTGCTCTTGAAAATATGTAAAATTATTTCAGTGAACACAAAATTTCCTTAAAAACGACTATAAATTGTTACTTACTTTTGGGCTGGGGATGATCATACGCTGGAGGAGGGATCTTCTTTTCATCGATGTCCAATTTTCTTCCATTTTGAACACCCATTTTTCTCTCAAATTTTAGCAACAACAATTACTTCTTTTTCACACAGTTTTTGGAAGGTAATCGATCTTATTTTTTACGAAAGTTTAAATCTTTTAAGTTTTTATGTTTTTTTTTATCATGTCATCAATGAGTTTTAACCACGAAGTTGTAAAAGTTTATATTTGTCAAAACAAAAATATTTGACGGGTGATAATTTATAGAATGTCACGACAAAAGTTTTTAAAAAAATTAAATGATTTTTAATAATTTACTGTGTACTGTACCGTTTAATTTTATGTACTAAGTTTTTTTTTCAGTACAAAAAATTAAAAATTCGAAATTCGCGGGTACACCAATCAGTGGTACTTCTACAAGAACAATTAAGTGGTACCGCGCGCGTTCGGCGCGCTAAAGTGCTAAGCGGTCACTGCGATGTCAAGCACGCTGTGGTCGGCTTATGTTATGGTTTGAGGTAAATAAAAACCACGTGACTATCGTAAGGTGCTAGGTCGTTACAAGATAGACTTTTTCTAGATAATCTGAAAAACATTAAGGTGACATAAAATTAAGAGCAATATTTTTATAATAGACCCACCAGAATTTGCGATGATCTTAAGTTTAAGACTTAGGACTTGAGACTAGGGTTCAATCTACTAAGTCTGTAGACTTAGTTAGAGAAGCTGTATCTATGACATATTTTAAAGAAAAAGAAACGCGACAAACTCTTCAAAGTTAAATTTATTAAAGTCAAAATCAAAGGATGAAAATACCGGTCTTCAATACTTTAGCGATGTTTGGAGAGAGACGCACCTTCCGTCCTTGTTAATTCATAAGCGTCGGAAAAATAAAATAAACGATTTTTAACAAAACCGATACAAGTGGTGTGGACAAACGTGTTTGTTTCTGTTGCTTGATGATTGATGTCACTCACTGCTGACAATTTAACTTATTTTAGTGAAACGACAATGAACTTGGCAAGAAAATAACAACCAAAAAATGTTAATTTCAGTGACTTTGATCACTTTGATGGGTTTGTCGCGTCTCTCTTTTGTAAAAATATGTCATACATACAGGATCTCAAGACTTAGTATACTTAGAAAAGCTTTTTTTTAAAGACTGTTGATTATCTGCAATAATTTAAGTAACGCTAACGTGTAAGGAGCCATCCATAAATTACGTAACACCTTTTGCTAACCTTTGACCCCTCGTCCCTCCAATGTACGTAACACCTTTTCACACTTCGGCAATAGCGCCCTAAACTCACGTAACGCTAAGAACCCCCTCTCAACCCAAGCGAGGATTTGAGGGGGGGGGGGGGGTAACGTGGTAATTACCCCTCACCCCGAAACCAAATTATATTACAAATAATGATTACCTTCCTAGCCCGCGCAGCAATGGCTAGAGAAGGTAGGTATTAGTTTCAACAAAACAAATTTTGGAGAATATGTTATTTGGATGTATTTTGATCAATCTTACCAATATCATCGTGATGTCTGACTGTGTGTGTGTGTGTATGTCTGTAGCTCCTAAACCGCTGAACCGATTTTCATAAAAATTTTATGTAAAATAGTGTTCGACACTCTAACGAGCTAAGTTTTTGAATATAGTAGACTACATTTTGCTCAATAATTTGTGTTCTAACCGAAAAGCTTGTAGGCGCTTTAGTGTCTGAGATATTTACATAAATCTGTTTTCAAGGCTGATATCATGGCTTCACATGAAGTGTGCTAATAGGCTAGCTAGGAAGGTATCAGATCCGTCATGGATCAATTTTATTTACTATTACCATTACACATCCCTAGATTTTGACCCAGATCCGTGCTTGTCTCAACATAACTCTCGCGCGTTTTTATACCGCGCAAATATTAATAGCGCCAACCATTAAACGCGTATTTTTTACCGCTTAAGTTAAAATTAACGAAAGATTCTATAGCTTTATTTACAGCGCAATAAAGTGCTTTCGCAATAATAGATTTGCGCCAATTTTTTTGTAAAAGTATTTAGACGCCCTAAAAAACTGACACGATAAATTCCTAGAGCTGTTAATGCTTGCGCTACTGAGTCCAATTGTGGTAATTACTTTGCGCTGAATAGGTATATTTGCGCGGTAAAAATTTCGATTATCAGGGCCATACCCAAGAAAATATTTCGGGGAGGGATTAGAAAATTTCAATAAAAATTTGCGTATATTGCAATTTTTATCCTAGTTCTGTTTCTCAAAAATATCTTTTAAGTTTTAACTCATTTTATCGACCGTTTCGGGGAGAGGGGGGCGATTGGTGCCCCTTTATGCCCCCTAGGTACGACCTTGTGTAACGTAACAATAAAATGTAAACATGTAGAATAAGTCGTAGATTATTTAGTTTTTTTGTTGCCTCAAAAAAGTCGTAAACCCCCTCAGTTAGCAGTTTGTCACACTTTTCCCCGCTTAACGTGTTACCTGATTAATGGATGGCCTTTAATAGCATGAAAAACATATCTGAGTTTATGTAATCTCAAGAATTGAAATTAAAATAAAGAAAAATTAAATTAGGAATATAAAACGATCTGTCATAATTTGGAGATTTAAGCCGTGTAGGCATAGGATTCCATGTGTATAAAACTGCGAAAATAATTAATGTTGGATTAAAAAATTTATAGAAAAAAACTTCGAAAGCCAAATAATACATACATAACTTAGAAATATATCTGAATACAAATTAATATTTAAATATTATAAAGGCGCAAATTATATTACAATCCTTATTGACAATCTCCCGAATAATAATTGAAAAACGGTTCGGTCAAAGCCAACTTGCCAACAGAATTATCTAGGTTATGCTCATAACCTAACCTAACAAAATCTATTCTATTCTAACGTATTTTTACATAAACTGGCTCTCCAGTCCTCTCTCTCTCTCCAGCCCTTGAGGGTAAAAATCAAGTCTAGAAAATTAGCTAAAAAATTATTCTATATTCGCGTTTTTTTTCTACATATATACAGCTGGCGCAGCTGACAGCGCCTTGTATCTGTAAATCGGTAAACCATTTCTACACTACACTACTACGGCTTCTACAATATACAGGGTGTCCCGAAAATGTCTTTACATACTACTACCACGTAGCATAGAAGATTCCTTAGGGCAAAATAAGTCGATTTGAGTAAACTTATTCTATTCCCAAATTGCTCCATTTACAAGATGTTAATGTTAGAAAGTTAAAATCGATTTTTTTTAATATTGTGAACGTTTTTAACGTATAACCTTTAAAATTGGTATCTGGGAGATTCTTGGGATGCGAAATCCGAATATGGGTACCTTTTTACTGTGGCTGTTTAAGGGCACGTCACACTGCAATTCTGATAGTTTAAAATGACCATAACTTTTTCTCAGTGTATGTTTATACTTTTTTTGGTGAAAAGTAGTTATTTAAACATTTTAAAGCAAAAAAGGTACTTTTGTTACAATCCTTTAAAAGCGTTTTTCAAGATATTTCGGGTTTTAATGTTCGATGTCACTTCGCAATAATCAAATTATTTTGAATAAAAATATTTTTAAAATAAAAATAATAGAAATATTAAATTAACTTTATTTAGTAATAACCTATTTGGCACTGCTAACTCACTGATTAAATTTCATCCCAAAAAGGTAAAAAATAAATGTTTTTTGAAAATACCGTCAAACGGGGTAAAGTGAATCACGCAGTACTTTTCACAAATATTCGGTAATATTAACTGTTATCCTGATAATCAGTCGTTCCAAAAGAGCTCTCGGGGTTAAGGTCACTCATCGTCAAGCAAGCTTTCTTTACGATGAGTGTCCTTACTCGGGGTAGGTGCATATGTTTTCACATGAAAGTACATAGTGTCTGCGATTACAGGAACATTTTTAATAGAATGCCTAACTATCTAAAAAACATGTCCCCAGAAGCAGTGGCGTGTCGTATAGAAGGCCAGGGGGGCGAACGCCCCCCCCCCCTCTGTGCTTGGCGCCCCTGGCGTCCTTTGAGAAAAAAATAGCCGCCCTTTTATCCACGACACGCTACTGTCCAGAAGGAAAAAAACACTAAAAATTTTATTTCTACAAATTTTGGCTAACTACGGGGTAAAGTGAATCACTATCTTTAAGGTGTAGATTTAAGCTAGCATATTGAAACAAACTATTCTTTACATTCATATTTAATCAACCTTTTTTGGCCTTACCACCTCTCTTTATATTACTTGTTATATCAGGTTTAATAAAGAATTTTAAAATCTCAAATGAAATATTTGTACATTTAAAATAAGATCCTTTAAAAGTGAAATTATTTGTATCAATGGTATTTAATATTTACTTAAATTTAATAAAATTACTAAATACAGGCTCTGTTTTTTATATTTGAACTGCTTTTTTTTTAAATATGTGTAAAAGCAAAAAAGGTAATTGTTTGTCTTAACAGTATTTTATGGAGCAGAGAGATAAAAAAGAATGTAAAATTTAACATATATGAAACAATGCTGAAAAGCACGCTGCAGTATGGAATAGACACTTGTCGCGTTACAGAAAAATACAAAGCAAAAATGGAAAGTGTCGAAATGGATGCAATAAGAAGATCAATGAGAATATCTAGATCAGATCATATAAAAAATGAGATCATAAAAGAAAGAATGGGAATCGAGGGAAGCATAACGGATGACATCACTAAAATACAACTGATATGGTACGGCCATGTACAACGGATGAACGACGAAAGATTACCAAAGCAGGTCCTAGAATGGCAACCAATAGGGCGCAGAAAAAGAGGGCGTCCTAAAATGGAATGGCAACAGTCAATCCAAAGATCAATGAGTCAAAAAAACCTAACGGAAGATGATTGTCAGAATCGAAGGAGGTGGAGAATAGGCGTCAGACATCGAAGAAAAACGTTCTAAACCGACATAGTAGTAGTAGTAGTTTCTTCCCAATTTTGTTTGTAATTTACCTCACTATCATAGAGCACAAACGTAGAAAAAAATTTCGAAGGGCAAAAAGTTTTAATAAAATTTTTGGAAATCTTGTATTTTGCGCAACTTTTTTTTATATTTTTATTGCTTGCCACCTTATAAAGTTAGATAATTATACATTTAAAGGCGTGATTCACTTTAGCCCATACTACAGGGTACTCCTTGGCTCAATTTTTTCTTTTAAATTTGTGTAAGGAATCTGTGAAAGTAGAATCTTAAGACCTTTTCGGGACACCCTGTATATATCGATAAATGATGATTTTATAAATTCGGATTTTTAGGATTTTTTTGGTGCGATAACAGTTTGCTTTATTATTTCCAGTCGCGTATATAGAAAAAAGTTTCGGGGTGGGCCCGGGACAGTTTTGGGTGTGGCCGAGACCCCATGATGCCGTATTTTCTGCTATTTTATGTTTGTATTCATAGGATATGTGGAAAATATCTAAACAAATCTTAGGTTCGGGGGTGGGGGGGGGGGCAGGCGTCCCCTTATATAAGTCACTGATTTTTTCCACTATATTCCTCAGTATAGTATTCCTAATCTTATAACAAACTTAATATTATTATCCTTTACCCCTTCAAACATAAACCGGATTTTCGAAGCTTTACCCCAATTGACCTTTTGTGATAATGATGTTGTCAATTGTTTTTGTTCCAGTTGCAAACCCACAACAGGTCAGTATGAAGGTAAGTCTTATTTTTTATGAACACACAACTTAAGGTGACAATAAGTCCGGATAATGCCGGAACAGTCCGGTTTTTTTGGGCAAAATCAAAATGTCCGGCCGGGTGTTTTTTCGTCCGGTTTTTTGGCAGTCCAAGGGACCTTTTGTTTTTGGTATCCAGGTGTGCAATACAGTGGGGCTAGGGAACTTAGCTCCCCCCCCCCTAAGCTGCAATCCCCTTCCTTTAAACGAAATGAGCATAATTTATTAGGAGCGAACTGAACGTAAAAATTTTCGGCGCGGCACTTAATAGGTACTTTGAGACTTTTCTGTAGTGTAATTCTTTTCGAAGAGTACCTACCTACTTTTGAAAATTGTCGCGAACGGCGCATTTTTTTAAAATTTCGTAGTAGTTGTTTTTGTTTTTGTTGTATAACTTTTTTTCTAGCAGTTTTGTGAACACTATAAAATTATTCAGATTTTTTTTCCTGCGGCGCATATTTTTTTATTTTTCACTTGTAAGAGAAGTTTGCTTATCAATTTTTTTTAATAAGCAGCATGTATTAACGTACAATAATTAAGCAAAATTTAACAATTTCGTTTTCCAGATTCTTCCGGGTTCTCTTTTTTGTATGAGTTTGTTATAAGTCTGGGAGTACTCTAAATACCTACTTCTCTTGCAAAAATTTAAAAAGCATCCTCCCTCACATTCTCCTGGTAATGACAAATTTTTTCTGGATCAAACTAAGTACTTTGTATAGTTTTTTGTTTGTATAGGAAAATGGTCATAAATCCAGAAATAGTGTTAACAGAATATCGCCAATGTCGGTATTTAAAATAAATTAAATCGAAACTGTCTATAAAACTAGACTACACGGCGACACAACAATCTCCATATTTGACCAGCGTGTGTGATGTGTTAGCGGGTAATTTACAGGGTGATAAAATTTTTTAGAAACCATCACGGGTTTTTTTGGTAAGTTTAGAGTAAAACGGAAACTTTGTCATGATTGTGGTTCTTTGTAAAAAATTTTGGGTCATCAAGTTCTGTTCGTGGAAGTTGACACAAAATTTTTGTGAGAACCTTTTTTTTTGGTCATACACGTTTTTTCTAGGTAAAATTATAAAACGTCCATTGCAAAACTGATTTTAAAAAGATGCAACTGCTTTCAGTGCTTTTAAAAAAATCAGTTTTGCCCATCACTTTGTACAACGTAAACAAAAATATAGTCATGTGTAAGCTCCCGCTAAATTTCGCGGTTGTTTTTAAATTTTTAAAACCACACAATTGGTTGAAGGACAGAGTGCATTTCGCGCATTTGGACATGCGCATCAACAATCAGGGAGATCCTTTGTCAACCGCCTCGAGAAATGGCGTGTTGATTTCGTTCTCCAACAAATTTCTACACTTGAAAATGCTCGATTTTGGTGTACTGAAGCATAGAACTAGAAACTCCAGCCCTTCCGCTACGTGGTGACATCATTAGATCCAAACAGGGGCCCCTTGGAACGTGGAGAAATTGGCTGCAAACTGGTGAGTGCCTTGTCTCTGATTTCCGTTGTGTGGTACCAACAATTAACCTATGGACCTTAATTATTTCGTAATTTCATATCAATATATTTATGTTTGTTCGCGCTTTCATTAATTAAAATATTTACAGTCCATTGCAGTTATCGTTTTTCTAACCGCGGGCTAACATAAGTGTTCCTTTCGACCCGAATTATTTAAATTTTACTCCATACGACGGTGTTAATAAGTCCGCCATTTTTTCACAAGCCGAGATCACGGCCTTGAATTTTCCCAATCGTATTGAAACGAGAGAAAGTTTCGTTCGACCTTCGGTGTCGGCGCAGTACCTGTTTTCGGTCCGCTGCTATGGTAACGGGTCTACTACCGCGTGGTCATTCAGTATAAACAAAATCGAGGATCAATAAAAAACAAAACAAACAACCACATGTTCAGTGTGTTAGGTGTGTTCCATATCATTTCGATATTTACAACAATTTTCATCAATTGCGATAAATTAGTGCATATTTTCGACAATTCGTCATTTTTCTATTTCAGAAGCATTAATTTAGCGTTAATTGTATATTTACCGACATTTCTGTGATTAGATGTGTTCCATATCATTTCGATATTTAAAACAATTTTCATCAATTGCGATAAATTAGTGCATATTTTCGACAATTCGTCATTTTTCTATTTCAGAAGCATTAATTTAGCGTTAATTGTATATTTACCGACAATTTCGTCATTTCAAAGGTAAAATCATGTGTGTCAAAAAAGCCGTGCAAAAACGCAAGGGTTTTTTATCTGCGATCACCGAGTGTTATGTGTTTTCACAGACCGCGGCATCGGACGAAAAAGCGAGAAACGAGTTTCAAGTGAGTTATTCCGATTTGGATGAAGTAACGTTCGAAAACTTCAATATTTATTTTCATATCTCGAGGATGAGCCTTTAAAATTGATATTAGGGATTAGCTTATCTGATCAAAATTATAAAATTGCTTACGACAAATTAGTCAATAGATATCAAAACAAGCGAGACCTCGCAAATGATGCTTTAGGCACAATTATGAACTCCACATTAAGAAACGAGTCAGCTAAAGAATTGCGTAATTTAATTGACACCTTTTCTGAATCCCTAGAAATTTTAAAATCACTTAGCTTTGACGTTGACAGTTGGGACTTTATTTATTATTTTTTTCATTTTGTTAGAAAAATTGGATATTCCGACGCGTTCAAATTTCGAAATGAGTCACGCCAATACTAATACCAAAATTCCCACTTTTCAGTCACTTTTTCAATTTCTAGAAAAAAGATGTAAAGTTTTGGAATCACTTCCTCAATCAACAGCACCCAAAAAGGTGCCTACCTATCAAAAATCAAATTCTATGCAAAATCAGTTTGGGAAAAAACCTACCTATCAAAATTCAAATTCTATACAAAATCAGTTTGGGCAAAAGCCTACCTATAAATCATCCAATTCGCCTTTTATAGGACTGGCTGGCACCTCAACTAATGCAAGTACGGGAATAAAATGTTTCCGGTGTAACCAAGGTCACGTGCTTTCGAAATGTCAAACATTTCTTGATATCTCACCTATCGATCGCCTATCTTTCGTTAAGCAGAAAAAATTATGTCTAGCGTGTTTTCATCCCTTGCATGGGGTAGATACGTGCAAATCAAAATATTCATGCAGGACTTGCAATAGCAAAAGGCACCACACTTTAACTCATATCTTAGAAACTAATCAAGAGTCTGGAAGCCAAGATACTAGTCCTGTCATTCACACACCACCTGTCAATAATCTTCATGTGTCATTAAATACCTCAGGACCTTCAGGTACCTTTCTTTTATGCACCGCCATAATAGAGGTTATGGACGGTTGCGGAAATTTTCAACCTGTAAGGGCACTGCTTGATTCTGGATCACAGACAGGATTCATCAGTGAAAAGTGTATTCAGCGTCTTAATCTTCCTAGGAGAAGTTACACCACTGAAATATTCGGATTAAATCAGATGTCTTCTTTTACTTCCAAAGGGCTCGTTCAATGTCACATTAAGCCACAAGGACAGGTCACTCCTTTACTTAATTTCGAAGCAATTGTCGTTCCACAATTATGTTCCAATATGCCTACATTCACTTTGAACGATAATCAGTGGAAACACTTGGAAAACCTTAAACTTGCCGACCTATCTTATTTCAAATCTAGACCTGTGGACCTAGTTATTGGTTGCGAGCTTTTCGCACAGATATTCAAGGAGGGCAGGGTTCTTGGACAAATAGGGCAACCTTCAGCCCTTGAAACTATCTTTGGCTGGGTCGTCATGGGAAAAGTTGACGAAGTAGGTAGTCTTACGGAACGAACCAGTTGTTTTTTAACGAGTCATTCACCTCCTTTAGAGGTCATTCTCCCTAGGTTTTGGGAAATCGAACATTTGCCTAAAAAACAAATCTTATCAAAGGAAGAAAAACGAGCAGAATCAATTTTTACTGCGAGTGTAGTACGGCGACCGAGCGGTAGATTCATGGTAGATCTTCCGTTTAAAGATAAAATAAACCCTGACCTAGGAAATACTTATCCGCAAGCTTATCGTAGATTTTTACTTCTAGAAAATAGATTACTCAAAAATCCTGATCTGTACACTGCCTTTTCAATTTTCATGCAAGACTATATCGATTCTAATCATATGAGTTTAGTTTTATCTAGTCAACCAAAAGTCAACGTATCATGTTTTTTGGCACATCATTGCGTATTAAAGCCTAAGTACAAAATTAAGGGTAGTCTGGGATTGTTCGGCAGTCACCCCAAAAAATATTAGTCTCAATGACACGTTGTTATCTGGACCGAAACTTCAAAGGGATATTGCTTCTTTACGCCTTACGTTTCGTCTTAATCCTATTGCCTACATTGCTGATATCAAACAGATGTTCCGTCAAGTCCTTATCAATCCTTATCACCGTCCTTATCAAAGGATATTGTGGAGGTTTTCTCCACATGACTCACTTTCAGTGTGGGAACTTTCTACTGTCACTTTTGGCATGACATGCTCAACTTCTCTAGCCATGCGTACCTTAAATGAGCTGGCAGAGAGAGAAAAGGAACGTTTTCCTATGGCTAGTACTGTTCTAAAAACGTCAATCTATATCGACGATATCTTGGGAACTAGCCCTTCGCTTTCTGAAGCTCTTTCCCTTCAAACGGAACTCAATGATTTGTTGAAGTCGGGAGGATTTGAACTTAAAAAATGGGCAAGCAATTGTCCCGAGTTATTGGCAACATTGCCAGAATCCGATCGTCAAATGCCTCTCTCTTTTGACAAGGAGGAACCCCACTTTATCAAAGTTTTAGGAATTCAATGGCATCCAAAAAACGACATTTTTTCTTATCAATGCCGAATGAAGGACAAATCCCCAACCAAACGTTCTATTTTATTTATCATAGGAACAATCTTCGATCCCTTAGGTTTTCTTTGTCCCTTGTTGCTACAAGCAAAATTTATTTTGCAACAGTTGTGGATATCGAAAATAGGCTGGGACGAAGAACCAGATTCTTCTATCATCGACTCTTGGAACAAACTTCGTTCTGAATTCCCGCTTCTCTCCAATTTTCAATTACCCCGACAAATCAAACTGTCTAAAACCAATACCTGTCAAATCATCGGCTTCTGTGACGCTTCAATTCGAGGTTACGCAGGCGTCGTATATTTTCGTGTAGAAGAGGAAAACAATATATCTGTTTCTCATATCTGCAAAATCTAGGGTCGCGCCTATAAAGTCACAAACTTTGGCTAGGCTAGAACTCCTAGGCGCATTTCTTTTAAGCGAATTAATTGACTTCGTTTTATCTAGCTATGAAGGAAAAATAACTTTTACAAATATCGTTACTTTCTGCGATTCGCAAGTCGTATTTTTTTTTGTTTTAAGCTTTTATTTAGCATATTTGCTACAATTTTTTCTTAAATCAACTTAAAACTATACTTAAAATTCAAATTTATACAACAAATAAATAAATAGGTATAAACTAACACTATATTAATAAAATTTAATAACTTTATATAAATTGTATTGAAAATAAATATTTTTTTATACTTTTTATAAATTTTTTTAAATTTGGTTCATTTTTTTAACGTTTAATTTATTATATTCACTCAAGCCTTTTGAAAATATTGATTTTTCAACAACTAATTTTGATGTAGTGCTTAAATGAAAATCTTCTTTTGTCCTGGTATTGTAAGTATGATAATTATAATTTTGATTTATAAATTGTTTTAAGGAATCTGGTAGTAAATTATTATTAATTTTATAAATAAAAATACAAACATTATAAAATATTAAATTTTTTACATTTAGCCAGTTTAATTTCTTTAACATTGTTTTTATTTTGGTATATTTATCTGCATTTAAAATTATTCTCATATAGTCGTATTGCATTGGCTTTCATCCCCTCCTAATCGCTGGCAAACCTTTGTTGGAAATCGAGTCAGTAGAATCCAAGAAATCATTCCCTCAAACTCGTGGCGCTACATTCCTTCTGCTTTAAATGCAGCCGATATTGCGTCACGAGGGGCCACCCCTTCACAGCTCATGTCACATGACATGTGGTGGAACGCACCGTCGTTTTTGTGGTCTCCCGAAAACGAATGGCCCGATTTTCATAAATCAAAAATGCCGATTGATTTCGGAGATATTAATCTGGAGGAAAAGCCAAAGGTCTGTTGCAATGCGATAATTGATGTCAACTTCTTAGATCAGCTTCTTATCAAGTATTCATCTATATCAAAAATTCAGCGTATCATTTGTTATGTCCTTCGAATAGTTAACCTTTTTCAAAACCATTCCTATCAAAAACCCACTAAGCCGCCGGACCAAAAAGTTATTTTTGAGAATATTGTTTTTCCTACCACCGACCGGTGAGATGCAAAGTGCGTTATACCTTCTTATCAAACGCGTTCAAGGTTCTTGTTTTTCTGAGCTTTTTTCCGCGTTATCTAAGGATAAACCACTACCGAAACCTTTCCGAAAACTTTCACCTTTTCTTGATGAAAATAATATCATTAAAGTCGGTGGCAGATTACAAAAATCTGACCTTTTGTCTTATTTTGCAAAACACCCCGTCTTACTTTCGAGTAACCATCGTTTAACTACTCTTCTTATCGAGTCCACTCATCGACAATACCTTCATCCTGGGTTTAAAACATTACATAATCTGCTTTTACAGCAATTTTGGATATTATCTGCCAGACGGGCAATTCAAAGAACCATATCCAAGTGTTTGCAATGTTTTAGAATCAACCCTAAACCCTATAGACCGCCCATAATGAGTTCACTTCCCGCTCATCGAATCAATCAACTTAAACCTTTTTCGAGTGTAGCTATCGACTTTTGTGGACCTTTCTTTGTGATTCCTTATCGTTACCGTGTTTGTAAAGCTTTCAAATCGTATGTCTGTGTATTTGTCTGTACGGCCACACATTGCGTGCATTTGGAATTAACCATGGAACTGTCCACCGAAGGGTTCGTAGGTGCATTCCATCGATTCATTTCCAGACGTGGAAGCGTGACGCAATGCTGGTCAGATCAAGGCAGTAATTTTATAGGGTTTCGTAATCAATTACTTGATTACGCAAGAAGTGCGGCCACCAGACTTTCTATTCGTTGGCATCTGGGACCTCCTCTCAGTCCACATTTCAATGGCATGGCAGAAGCTGGCGCCAAAAGTTTTAAAACTCACTTTGTTCGAGTAGTCGGCGACCAGAAGTTGTCCATCATGGAAATGTCCACCCTTACATGTCGCATAGAAGCCGTACTTAATAATCGCCCTTTATCTGCTGCCTCTTCAGACCCACACGATCTTCAACCTCTTACCCCTGGGCATTTTTTGACCCTTGAACCCCTTAATTCAGAAATTCCGGAGTCAGATTTGTCCGAGGTTCCCCTAAATCGGCTCTCGAGATGGCAACTAATCCAAAAACTACATAATGATTTTTGGAAACGGTATTCTATAGAGTATTTGCATACGCTACAACAGCGACACAAGTGGGCTGATTCGTCCCCAAATATCAAATTAAATGATTTGGTTATCATAACAAGTGATCACATTCAATCACCTTTGAAATAGCCGGCCGGTCGGGTCATCGAACTGCATCCCGGCCGGGACGGTCAGGTGCGTGTTGCGACGGTACAAACGGTTACCGGTGTTTATAAGCGGCCAGTTGTAAAACTGTGCCTCTTGCCAAATTAAAAGTAATTTTAACTTTTCTACCTATTACCGGGTATTACAATAGGTTTTTCTTTATTTTTATTTTTTTTTTATTTTTGTTTGTTTGTTTGTTTTGCCTTTTTCGGGATTTCGTTATCTCTAAATAAACTTACGATACTTATCTGTTTTCATTCATTTATATTTATCGGTCGATCATTTTTCTTATATCTATATCTGTCCGGTTGGATTCTAAAATTGTGTGTTTTGGAGGGCAGTTATGTTAGCTCCCGCTAAATTTCGCGGTTGTTTTTAAATTTTTAAAACCACACAATTGGATGAAGGACAGAGTGCATTTCGCGCATTTGGACATGCGCACCAACAATCAAGGAGATCCTTTGTCAACCGCCTCGAGAAATGGCGTGTTAATTTCGTTCTCCAACTATTTCAAATTTCTACACTTGAAAGTGCTCGATTTTGGTGTACTGAAGTATAGAACTAGAAACTTCAGCCCTTCCGCTACGTGGTGACATCATTAGATCCAAACAGGGGCCACTTGGAACGTGGAGAAATTGGCTGCAAACTGGTGAGTGCCTTGTCTCTGATTTCCGTTGTGTGGTACCAACAATTAACCTATGGACCTTAATTATTTCGTAATTTCATATCAATATATTTATGTTTGTTCGCGCTTTCATTAATTAAAATATTTACAGTCCATTGCAGTTATCGTCTTTCTAACCGCGGGCTAACAGTCATGTCTGGTGGGTAACCTGGTGTGGGAAAGAAGGGTGGAAATGGGTCAAAATTGTTATAATATTTTTAAGCTATGAATTTTTATACGGTCGATATTAGTATCGTTTTTCGGATATGGGAAAAGGATTCTTGATCGACTACGACAGGTGGCCAGGGCAGTACCCTATTTTTCACACGTATTTCATTTTTAAAACATCTGTATAGCTTTTTATTTTATTTTATGCATTTCACTTTCATATGGATCCGACTCGACGCGACGCGGTAAATGGGCCACTAAAACCCAAAGCAGCGAAGCACACGCTGCCCAATGAGTATGTGCCACTTTTCTGTTGGCTCCTTGGAATAGAGATAGATTTTATGAGCATCCTATATGTGAGGCAAAGGTAGGGCTAATGTTGAATATTTAGCATTGTTTAAATAGAAAAAATCGAAGAGATTTTGTGCCTGGAACAGACCATCAGTTGTCCGTACTACTCCTATTTTTATTGTGCGTGGAGGATGGATGTTTCAATTTACGCCATTTAATTGATAAATTTTGAGTCATTTCATGGCGGAATTTGGGTGGGCATGGGTTAGTTTCTTTTAAAAAAATACAATTAGAAACCCCAAACAGTGGCTGATCGAATACAAACTAAATTGCACACCTCAGATCTATCAAAAACCGCTAATAAAAAATATTTCTATGTTTGCTGCTACTTTGGCCCCTCTCCCCCAGCGGCGTAGCGTGGGGGGGCGCGGGGGGTTCGTCGCCCCCCCGCCCCGAGGGTAGTGGCGCCCCATAAGTGGGAGAGGCGCCCTTGTGACGTATCGGCCGCCTCCTCATACATTTTTTTTTTAGTTGCAAGATTCGTCAGACGCGCCCTTGTGACTTATCGGCCGCCCCCTGACATATGATGACCTTTTTTTTTTTTTTTTTTTGTTTTTGTGAGAGGCGCCTTTTTGACCTTTTGGTTTTTTTTTTTGCCGTAAGATTTTTCATCAGTTTTCAGAGGCGCCCTTTTTAGCTGTCGCCCCCCCCCCGCCCTTTCGGGCACGCTACGCCGCTGCTCTCCCCTGGAAATCCTGGGTCGTCCACTGACCCCAAACATAGTCGTAGTAGTAGGTATGTTTTTTAACACATTTGGGCGCAACACCCCGATATTTTTGCCGGCTCAAAATTCTGGCACTACAATGTTGTATTGACAAGAGCCGCCGCTGGACTGCCATCGTTATATTGAATCCCGCTGATCCGATTTTTCTGGAGGACGTATGATCTCTCTGTTGTAACAATCGGGGAACATTAGGCTTTGTTTTGCGAGGATTTTAAGCCCAATCCTAGTTACTAGTCCTCTTTTTTTTTAATGCATTTATATAACCTGCGAAGCAGCATACCGCATCATACCAGAAAATACACCTCCTTTACCGCTTTGCCCCCACTGCAGTAACTATCTTCTCAAGATGGTTACTGAAGTATGGCAGAGCGGTACAGGGGGAGTATTTTCTTGTATAGTGTGGTATGTTGTTTATCACTTATACAAATGTACAGTTTATTCAGTTACTGTAGCTCGGTAAACAATGGAACTAGATTTACGCCTGTTTAACAACTCTATTCTTTACTGCGGTACTGTAAGAAGTATCGCTCTTGCAAATGTTTCCGCAGATCAGGGCAGCGTATTGCCGTTTAATTTTAAAACAAAAACGAGACTTTAAAACAAAAAATATTTACATTTTTTAATCCATATTTTATGACATTCTAATGAAAATAAGGTGACATATAAAATGCTTATGTACAATTTTTTCGTAGTCAACAAAATTATAAAGTTCATTTTAAAAGGTTTAATAATTCATTTAAAAAATCGGCGTTTGTTCCTTTATTAATTAAATATAGTGCAGTAAAAATGAAATTAAGTCTAGGTACAGGGTGTCCACCCTTTTTAACTACTAATTTTTGTCATAAAGAAAAAATTAAAAAGCATTTGAATCAACAAATTTTTTCCTTTTTGGTTACAGAATCAGTAGTCTATGGACAAATCAAGTTTCGTGTGCAAGTCGTGCCAACTTTCTGCCGATAAACTAACTTTGTTAAGGGCATCCCATATATCAGGTTTTGACTTGTTGTCATTCTGGTAAATGCGCTTTTTGAAAGATATGGCGGATTCAAAATGGCGAAAAGGCGTATCTTAAAAATTGTAACTTTTTTATTTCTTATCCGATTTTCTTGGAACAAAGTTTAAAATACTTGCTTTGTAATGTGTTTAAAAATGTATTAGTCAGAAAATATGTATTTTGTTGTATTTGTCAAAAAAAATAAAAAAAATAAAAAAAAAGGTAAATTTTTTTTATTTTTTTTATTTTAGCTAGAAAAAACAGTTTATATAAAAAAGATAGCTGTTTTGATTCTTTATTCAAATCCGCTTCAAATGTTTGAATGCCTTAATTAGTTTTTAAGTTATTTCCAAATAACTGTAAAATGGGTCTTTGGGGTATATTTAAAAATTATGCTTTTAATGAAAACCATAAGAACTTTTTGGAAGTAACTTAAATTTGTTTAACATACCTAGCAGATCAGGTTTTGACTTATTGTCATTGTGACAAACGCGCTTTTTTTTTAAATATGGCGGATTCAATATGGCGGAAAAGCATATTTAAAAACAAATTGTATCTTTTTTATTTTTTATCCGATTTTAATACAACAAAGTTTAAATTACTTGATTTGAAATGTGTTAAAAATATACTTTTTAAAAAATGTATTTTTTTAATATTCGAAAAAAAAAAGCGGGTGAAACATGTGACAAAAATGATTTTATTTATTTTATTTTTTAATTGACCCCCATATACGGACGTCGCTGAAGGGTTTGTCATTAATTAAACCCCACTGACTTACACATTGTTAAAAAGAAAATTTTATTGCCTACAATAAAGTATAAAAGACATTTTTGTGAATTCAGCTTAGTTTTTGAGAAAATTGGACAACACCTGTAACAGAATTAATTTGTTTGGTGATTTGTAAAAATTGATTTAAGTTGCACAGACCTGTGAAGTTTTAATCTGAAGATAAATCCTACATTTTATACACGTTTAAAAGGAAATTTTATTGTCTACAATCGACTATAGGTCACAATTTTTGATAGTGAGCTTGGTTTTTAAGAAAATTGGATAAAACTTGATAAATTTAGTCATGTTTCAAAATTGATTTTATTTACGGACGCCCCTAAATTGTTATAGGTAAAACTACCATTGCCTTATTATACATCATTTAACAAGCAATTTTATTGTCTATAACAAAGTGTGTGTTATATGTTTTGATATAGAGCTCGGTTTTTAAGAAAATTGGGTAAAACCTGTAATAAACATGTTTCTTTTTTAAATTTATTTAATTTTTTATTTTATTTATTTTTTAAACGGACGCCGCCGCCGCCGCGGAAAGTTGGTTATTAGTCGTACCCCACTGACTTATACATTGTTGAAAAGGAAATTTTATGGTCTACAATAAAGATTAGTACATATTTTTCCCTAAGCTTAGTTTTTAAGAAAATTTCAAAAAAATCTAAAAATTTCAGGATTTGGGGAGTCTGGGGTGTTTTGGGGGATTTTGCAGCTAAAATTTAAAAAACTAATATAATTTTATTTTAAAATTAGATTTTACACATTTTTGAAGCATTTCTATGTCATTGTGTCTTTAGGGCGTCAACTTAATTAAATTTTTAGAAATTCGAACTCGACTTTAGTTCAAATTATACCCATTTGTAATCACGTCATTTTTGTTTATCTTTGTTTAGTATATTATAAACAGCGGTGACAATAAACTTTTTAAAAAAAGTAGTGTCTATGATTTAAATAGGTAGGTAATTGGTTATGTGAAGTAGCCGTCACTGTCAATCAAAAAACATTGATTGACAAAAATATCCACGCCATACGTTTTTTTCTCACCTGGTGACGTCATTACAAATGCGTATAATTTAGACTATATATATATATATATATATATATATATATATATATATATATATATATATATATAAGGAGGGGGGATAAAAAAAATTGGACCAAAAACTTGCCCGGCAACATCCAAATCGTTAGTCTGTGACCTATTCTCAGCTAGGATCCATTGTCAAACTGCGGTCCTCATATTTTGCATACTCATAGCTACCTCTAGCACTTGCACTATATTGTAAAAACTTTCGTCGATTGATATTCATTTTCAAAAATAACAATGACAACGTTGTTTGATAATGTCCATCAAACAACGAGACGCCTC
Organism: Aspidapion aeneum; assembly: GCA_963576565.1. Lineage (NCBI taxonomy): Eukaryota > Metazoa > Arthropoda > Insecta > Coleoptera > Brentidae > Aspidapion > Aspidapion aeneum. The sequence goes on from OY755043.1 coordinate 44,169,010, forward strand.
AGCTGCGTAACGCCGCGCGGCGCCTTATAGGCGCCCGCGTACTCGTTTTGGTGACAACAAATTGTTTTTTTATTGAAACAAATATAAAATATACATCTATATAAGACCTATATACACCAAATTAAAGAAAAATGTTCATTCTATAACTTTTATTTAAACTTTTTTTTTAAATTTAGCTTTGTTGTTATTAAAAATGTAGGTTTAACTTTACTAGCTATACAAAAAAAAGTAAAAATTCAGTTATTTTATTTTTTCTAAAAAAACGAAGCAAAATTTTGAAAAATTTAATAGAAAGTTATTTTATTGTGGGTGTTTACTGATTCATTTGCAATTTTTTGCAACCCTCTACGACTATCTTTAAGAAAGATACATCGTTTTAAAAAGTATCGTGCAAAAAAAAGTGATGGGGGTCATATCATTAAAAAACAAATTTACCAGAATGACAACAAGTCAAAACCTGATCTATGGAGTGCCCTTAACAAACTTGGCTTATCGGCAAAAAGTTGGCACGACTTGCACACGAAACCCCCTTTTAGGCCGATTTGTCCATAGACTACAGTTTTATTTTGACATTTATCATATACAGGGGGCAGGTGAAAATCATTGCACACTACGTAATTTTATAACATGACAATTTTAAACAACAAGTGAAATTAAAGAAAGAAAAATAAGAAAAAAGTTTTTCTGTCTTCGGCCGGGACTCGAACCTGGAACATCGTGCTCTGTACGCAAACATTCTAAGCATTGAACTACCGAAGACCACACATAAATTTTAGTAAATCTTCCATTTATGCAGGTGCGCGGTGTCTCAATACAAGAACGAGAAATTCTCAGGGTATTAACTCGACCAAGTCATCCAACTGATCTCTTTAATTCTTTTTTCCCACTGTCAAAGGTATGATAACTCAAATTTGATGTAAAAAATCAACGTCTGAAAGCATGAGATCACCTTTTCGTGTGTTAAAATTTCTGATCGCGATTACCAATATAGTTATCAAATACCAAATTTCAAATAATGCAAGGACCTAAAACTATAAACAACAAGTGAAATTAAAGAATTAAAAATATTAAGTTTTCAAGTTCTGCCAGATCTGCTATATTTTAATATGTTCGAATAAATACGCAATTATCATACATGTGTTTTAAAGTATTATTTTAGACAAATTTTAGACGTCGTTATTTTTTTATGCTTAATCGACTGTACAAAGTTTTTAAATATATGAGTTCAAAAATCTCTAAAGTTTGAATTTTTTTGAATAAAAATAAAATATTAGACCCTTTTTAAATCAAATTATATTGTTTTCTCGACTGTAAACTCGGACATTTAGGCATATGAATGAGCAGAAGCACCAAGCGAGGGTGTTCACACACTTAACAGCTCTTCCCCTAATGCTCTAATGTTCTTCTATGTAATTTGTTTACTATGGCGTAAATGAAATAAATTAAGAATAAATGGTATTTAGAATCTGAATATATTTTTGAATTTACTTCTATTTTACTTCTTGATTAAAACAGGTACAAAACATTTAATATTAGTGTTTTTTTTGCTTTAGTGTATATTCTTACTTCGGTATTTTACTTGCATTGCTTATACTTTCCTCGCGTAAGTCTAGTTCCATTACTCACCGCGCTAGAGTAGCGGATTGCACTCAACCGCAGTAAAGAAATTGCGTAACTATAGTTTCATTTTTTACTGCTTTACTTAACTGTACCTCAGTAAAAGGGGCCTACAGACACGCGAGCATTTCTTGAGATTAGTACGCGAACTAATCTCTGCATACATGTACGTTTGGTGGAATTGCCTACACACACGAAGACAAAATTAAACGTTCTAAACATAAACACGATATTATCAATGCGTTTTGCCTAGACACCGAGAGATTTGCTCGCGTACATCGTGCGCGCGAACCAATCTTCGAGAGATATTTTAGGCGGATATTGTCTACACACGAAGAGATTAGTATGCGCAAACTTGTACGCGCGCACTAATCTCTAGAAATGATCGCGTGTCTGTAGGCCCCTTATAAGGAATGGATTTGGCTTTATTACATAGTGATGCTGTTGGTAAAAAACGTTGAGGTCTATTTTATTACTTTTATGTGGTTGGTTGGGTATGGTTCATTGTGGGACATTTTTGAAAGTGTTCTGAATTCTCGTTCGGGTGTCAGTCGGTCGCTACCAGTAAATAATAAGGTAACTGATAATAAGTGCTTATGTAAAGTCTAGATGCGTTTATGCATCACCCTGTATGTCAGGTGATTCTTCGACTACTACCTACTTGTGACTAAGGCAGAAGGAATCACGTTATCCTGCGAGAAAGTTCTCGCAGTTAATTTTCTTTTACTTTTATTTTGTCTAAGTCGCACTTACAGGTCGACGTACCATACAATCATATTTGTAAAAGTGATGGTTGATTCCAAACTTGATTAATAATTAGTTGCTTACCTAGTTTTGTAAATGACATACACCTTTAAATGGGGATGGTCCCAAGAATTACAGTTAAAACGGTAATATCAGTGTTCCATCATCCCGTTCGACAGTCATAAAACTATCCGAATGCAATACGAGGACTGTTTTAAAACGGTTTTGGTTTGATGAAACGACGAAATAACTGTCCACAAAACGAATGCTGTGATCGATTTACTTCAGTCATGTGATCATATGCAAGAGAGTTAAATTCAGTCACGTGATTAAAAAACAAAGGTAGGTTTGGCGTCTCGCGTAAAGATAGATCGAAGGCAACGTGTGAATTCGAGAGCACGAAATTAAAGTTGCACACAGAAAGAATTACACAATAATAAAGGATTATCATAATATATTTTTAATTTTAGTTCTTTAAAATGTAAATAAAATTACATTAATTTAATTGACAATTCACAAACTATAAACCACTACAGACTGCCTAATAAACTAAATACACGAAAAATTAAAACGAACTTGCATTAGCACATATTTAGGCGAAACTTGCGAAAAAATATTTATATTTTCTAATATCACAAGTTTTATGTGAAATTTATATATTTGTATTTTGTAATTTGATTTTAACAAAATATTTGTGAAATTACCTACATATTATAGAAAGCCTTAATATTCACAAAGCTTTTGTGAGTTTATTCATTTTTAGGAAATAGAGATCGTGATACTTCTAAGAAGTTAGGAAAATCATATTTTGTAGCTTGTACTTTGGTAGGTATATATAGTTAATGACCTTAATGTTGATGCCTTAAAGAGAAGTCGTTTGTTCTTACGCCAAATCTGGTGTAAAATTACACATCCGGTGTTCGGTTCACATAAATTCATTCATTTTAGTTCACAAGTCACCGGGATTATGTTTCTATTCCTATCCAATGACCTACCGAACAAATTTTTCTTCTTCTAAGCTGGCTACCCTATGGTCAGTATAGCTTTTTCACATGTGGTATACCTACAACATTGCGCAGTCCCGTAGTAATAAAAATTAAGAGGCTCTTGCAAAAAATCATCAGATGCTGCAGATGTTGCACAATTTGTTTTTGGAAATTTTAAAAATATTTGTATATTTACCTACGTAGCTTTCCCGGCATTTGGTCACGTGTTCAAATTGGTTGTGAAACCCAAATTTTTTTGACAAAAAATTTAATCTTTTGGGTTATTCACTGTTTTTTTAATTTTCTCAGACCGGCTGTAAATTTATTGTAATTTTATGATATATTTTTATCTCAGGTGCTGTAAACTAGAGATGTGTGTGTTTTACATACATTTTTTCCACAGACAAAGAAAAGAAAGAGAGCAATCATTTCTAATGCGCCTGTCTTCATCCTTGTATATCAGAGGAGTCCAAAGCCGGTTTAAGTGGCCTGATGGAACGGAAAACTGACTGTCCGATAACAGTACAACGTCGACCTGGAACGCAAATAGCATTTTTCGGACAGTTTTATGACTGTCGAACAGCCTGATGGAACGTAACTAGATAGAGAAATTATTTTTACCTCTCTAACCTGCGCATCAATGGCTTTTTTTTAACACTGTAACGAGCTGATTAGATTTTTGTCAAAATCCATTAATACTAATGACAAAATTTTTAAAATGATAACTTTTTAACGGCTGATATAGCGTGAAGATTACTTGGAGTATGCTAATGGGCTAGAAAGGTATCAAATCCGTCATGGATCCGTTTATTTATATTAAAATTGAAAAATTGGTAATACAGATACTTATGAAAAAAATAAATCATAAAAAAAATCATATAAAAACAAGCCAAGTATTCTTTAGTTTTAAAATATTTTTTTAAACTTTGCTATTACAGCCAAACTTCTTTGTGTCCAATTTAGTACAGTGGCACCGAAGAAATAACATATATCTTCGATGACTGTGCCTAAAAGCTGCTAAAAGTCATTTGCAGCCGTAATAGCCAAATTTAGAAAAACATTTCCAAACTAGTAAGAACCTTTCATTTTGAAATTTGTATTGGAGAACTTGGCTTTACTTTTATACTTTTATCTCAATTCTTTTTACGATACCATTTTCGCGTACTTGCCTTTTTCTTACATGAAATGTTTTTGTTATGATTTCAATTCTTTTGGAATTGGATAATATTTAATTTTTAAAATAGTAAAATGCGGAATATTGTTCAAAACTTTTGCAATGCCTTATTTAAATATTTGAGGTTTTTTAATTTTTTCCCATGGTTTTATCATAGTTCCTATCAGCTTTGACAATGTTACTTTTACATAACTTTACATTTATAGGGGAGAAAAGTAAATTAACATTTTGGGATTTTAAATTTTTTCCCATGGTTTAATTAAAATATTCATGTTTTTAATTTTTTTCCTATAGTTTTATCATAGTGCTTTTCAGTCTTAAAAAGCTCAGGTCTCTAGCGTTTGAAAGTTGGCAGTGTTACTTTAACATAAAACCCCCCAAAACTGTCCCCTTCCCCCAAAACGTTTTTCTATATACTGCTTTAGGGAATTCCATGAAACTTGGAGGGGTTGTTTACTCTATGAAGATCTACGATTGTGCAAAGTTTGAGATTCGTAGCTCATTCCAAAGTAAAGATTTAGTGAGCTCAAATATGGCTGAAATGTTTTAAGAAAAGATGGTACATACAGCAGTTGCAGTTAGCATAAATAGTTTTGGGATAATACTTTCTGGTTTATTATTAAGAGTTCGGTGAACGGGTCAACAAGTTCGAAAGTAATTGTTGAGGGTTTATAATTTAGCAATTTGAATAAAAATAACTTATTCATGTAATTCAGATATAATAACACGATTATTTTAAAGAATGTCGATCTCGCGCTTTTCGTGTGTCATTCGATATGACATGCAATTTTTTTAAATCGTTTATTTGATATTATACATACCTTAGTGATTCGGTTTCAGAACATTTGCAAATATTTTTACCTTCCTAGCCCGTGCAGCAATGGCTAGAGAAGGTATTATCCGATAATAGTTATTCCAGGGTATTATTTTCAACGAAATAAAATTTTTTGAGATAACGCCGAAAATGTGTTGTTTGGATGTATTTTGACCAATCTTAGCAATATCGTCGTGATGTCTGTTTGTGGGTGTGTATGTGTATGTGTATTTCTCCCCGTAAAACGATAGCTGCTAAACTATAAACCGATTTTTATAGAATTTTTAGGTAAAATAGGGTTCGACACTCTGACGAGCAGATTAGATTTTGGTCAAAAGCCATTATTGCTAATTTTTTTAAAAAAATGTAAAATTATAATTTTTTAAGGTAGCATCGCATCAATATGCGATATATGGCAAATAACATTTTGCTTAATAATTTCTGTTATAACCAATAACTTTGTAGGTGCCTTAGTTTCGGAGATATCTACAAAAAACTGTTTTTAATGAATTGTAGATTTCTTGATCATAAGCATCAAAAGTCCTTGAACCATTGTTAAAGGAGAAGAAATGAAAGTACTGCTTACTTCACAAATATTTTATTGTCGAACCACGACGCGTTTCGGTTTTTAAAAAACCATTATCAGGTGGTTTGGTAAACAGTTAAGAATCATCTTTGAAACAAATGAAAATCTGGAATACACAAAAATAAAAAACATTTAAAATTGTCTAAAACAACATACAGATTAAAAATTAGTCAAACGGACATAAACACATAATTTTTATAAAATACAATTATTATTTGGCCTACATAATTTTATTTTATAAAAATTATGTATTTATGTCCGTGTGACTAATTTTTAATCTATGTTGTTTAAGACTATTTTAAATGTTTTTTATTTTTTCTTTTGTGTGTTCCAGATTTTCATTTGTTTCAAAGATGATTTTTAATTGTCTACCAGACCTCCACGCGTCGTGGTTAGACAATAAAATTTCGTTTCTTCTCCTTCAACAACTGTTTTTAAGGCTGATATATCATGGCTCCACTTGATGTGTGCTAATAGGCTAGCTAGGAAGGTATCAGATCAGTCATGGATCCACTTAGTTTCATTACTATATACAATTTATCTTTCTTAGTTTAAAAAACTTATAGTTAATAGTAGTTTTTATTGGCTTATTATTCCCTTCTTAAATAATAGTCCACAGTACGCTGGTCTATTTTTTAACTGAGTGGTAACATTCTGAATTTTCGGAAAAAGCTTGATTTTGTCGAGAGTTTTTCCTTCGGGAAAGTGATAGGTTCACGATAATGCAATTGAAATTTAATTTAAATTTAATTTATCCTTTAAGTTTTGTACATACCACGAATCTTTAAAATGTCGAATATACACTTTGTCTTTAACCTTAACCGGTCTATTTACGGTCAATATAGGGGACGGCTTCTCAGAGCTCAAAAAAACTTTTTTGTCATCGTCGTTTCACCTCAAAAACGGTTTTTCCAGTAAAAGACACACTACATCGTACACAAGGAACATTGCATTGTGTGTATTAAAACAAAAACCGAATCAGAACCGAATCCAAACAATACGCCGGTAACCGGAAACGATTTCAACAATGTATGCAGATTCAAAACCTGATTTTTTGCCGCATATCGAGTAGACACAGGAGAAAGAAAAGCAAAAATCGCTTCAACAATGCTTGTCTGTACGCTGGGCCCGCATTCTGTGGACTGTAAAATTCCATAGCGATATGTTTTGTTGCCTGCTAATTGCAAAATATCGAAAGAAAGGACGATATGTCGCTATAGAATTTAACAATACCGAATCCGCGGCGGGGAACGCTCACGCATTTTTATCATGTAATAGATAATAAGGTGACCAACCGCTCGTTCGGTTTTGCTGACGTGGCGCGTTTGCAATTTTTAATTTTTGTCCTGTCATAGATTCTTAGATTATTATATTTTATCTAGAAAAAAGAGGTGAAGCAGCGCTTCACCTGCGTCATTGGGCCTGCACTGATTTACTATCAAACACATAGTTTAGGCCACAGAAAAAAATTGCGGGTTACTAATTCTTTACTGTTAGTTATTTCATCTTATTATTTTGACAGGTTTGGGGTTAGAGACACGGTTATCAAGCATCGAATTTATAGGACAAACGTTTTTTGTGTGTTTTATTTCATAAAATCTTTAAATTTAGGCAAAAGATTATTTGTTACTAGTTAATTTTTACAGCCACTGAATTATCATTTAGCACCTGCACACTCAGTCACTATCAAGAATTTTCGCAGAGGAAAATGTTGGGCGTCTTGGCAAAGCGTTGCTATTAAGAAAAATTCTGCCTGTTACTAATCACTTAAAAAAATAGATCGGTTTACTGTGGGGAATTACCTATAAATTGGTTAATAAAGTGACTTTTCTAAACTTAACTTTTTTGGCACCTCGGGAAACAATTCTAAAAACTTTGATTTGTCTGTATCTTATTTATGGAAACGGCCTCTTGCCGTATTTATTCGAGTATGACGACATTCGTCTAACCTAATGAATGTTATGTTGTCCAAAAACGTAAACGTGGAATTTCGTACCCGTGAATTTAAAAATCAAACAAGTTTCGTGGCTAATCGGGCAAAAAGGAGTTTTTGTTTCCCTCATATATTTTTCCGTGGGTAGCTAAGCTAGCTAAGTAAATAGTGAGAAAACTATCGCAAGAAGCGCTATCTACCGAGATACGAGAGAAACAAAAAACAAAAGCAGGCGAAAAACTGCTATACATACCGATCAATGAAAAGATCGAATACAAACAAAAGAAAACAAACTATAGTCCGTGGCCTACGACAGCTCTTCTGTCTTTCAGGCCGGATCAAAGCATATTGCACTTTTACCCGTCCTCAAGACACGTGAGCGTCAATCAACGGAATTTTTAAGCCAAATAATACTAACAAACGTGGAATTTCGTACCAGTGAATTTAAAAATCAAACAAGTTTCGTGGCTAATTTGGGCAAAAAGGAGTTTTCTTTTGTTTGTATTCGATCTTTTCATTGTTCGGCATGTATAGCAGCTTTTCGCCTGCTCTGTTTTTTGTTTTTCTCGTATCTCGGTAGATGGCGCTTCTTGCGATAGTTTTCTCACTATTTACTTATGATTAGAGACAAAACCGTCTAATTAACTTCGCAAGGATTGTTAAATTGACCAAGCAGTGTTCTGAGGAGTCCCATAAGGACGAAAGAGTTAACTGTCAACACTTATTAGGTGTCCATTAGATCTTGGACCCCCGTGAGGTTAAGCTTAGCTACCCACGGAAAAATATATGAGAGAAAAAAATCTCCTTTTTGCCCGATTGGCCACGAAACTTGTTTAATTTTTAAATTCACGGGTACGAAATTCCACGTTTGTTAGTATTATTTGGCTTAAAAATTCCGTTGATTAACGCTCACGTGTCTTGATGACGGGCAAAAATGCAATATGCGTTGATCCGGCCTGAAAGACAGAGGAGCTGTCGTAGGTCACGGGCTATAGTTTGTTTTCTTTTAGCAGTTTTTCGTCTGCTTTTGTTTTTTGTATCTCTCCTATCTCGGTAGATGACGCTTCTTGCGATAGTTTTCTCACTATTTACTTATGATTAGAGACAAAACCGTCTAATTAACTTCGCAAGAATTGTCAAATTGACCAAGCAGTGTTCTGAGGAGTCTCATCAGGACGAAACAGTTAACTGTCAACACTTATTAGGTATCCATTAGATCTTGGAACCCCCGTGAGGTTAAGCTTAGCTACCCACGGAAAAATTAATGAGAGAAACAAAAACTCCTTTTTGCTCGATTAGCCACGAAACTTGTTTAAATTTTAAAAACGTAAAGTTTAGTACCCGTGAATAAAGAAAACAACAATTTTGTTTCTTTTGTATTTTTCCATGGGCATCTCGCAAGCTGAACACCCACGGGGGTCCAAGACCTAATGGACACCTATTAAGTGTTGACAGTTAACTGTTTCGTATCTAGGGGGCCCTTCAGAACACTACGTCGTCAATGTGACACTTTTGTAAAGCTATATAGAGACTGTATTTAAATCTCATTTTACGATATTGGTAGGAGAAATAAAACATAATGCCTGCAATACCGTATGCTTTCACACAAGTGGCGACATCTGCAAATACAAGAGAAACTACCAAAGCAAAAGGCAGGCAGATGAAACGAAAAACAGTACCCATGACCGTGACCTAATTTGTCCCTATTTGTGCATGATATGTTTTTAAATATTAGATACTTATTGGAATAAAACCTGACCTTCTTATTTTAAAATCGACCCTATGGTGACAGATTTACAAATAAAAAGCAGCTGCTTTCCTTTAAAATTCGGCCTTTGTGTATTTAAAAACCGGATTTATTAGTGTCGGTATTTACTAAATGAAAGTTAGCGACTTTATTATTAAATTTGGCTTTGGTATGTCAATTTTGAGAGGTCAGCTGTTAGTTTTCTGTGTGAATGTGTCAGAATAAAGTCGACTCTAAAATAAAGTCAGGTTTTATTCTAATAAGTCCCTATTATTTATAAGACGCGTTTATTACAAAGCCGTTCGCTTATTATTTCAAGCTATATTTGCTCGGTGATCAGCTGATCACTGTTCAAGCTCTGCTCGCTCTACTTTGCGATCGAATAAACGGACGCTCTTTGTAATAAACGCGTCTCATAAATAATATTTAAAAACATATCATGCACAAATACTTTTTCTTCAAAACCTTAAATTGCTACCGTCAAAGATTTTTTCAAAACATAATATTATGTTGAGTCAGTACTCGCCATATATTTTACGTGAAGAGATATTTGAACATAATGATCCAGACTACTCCACCACAGACTAGAAGCAGTCTTTTAAGGAATGCCAACATGCTAAAATCAAGTGGTACCACGAATGACCAAGTGGTAACCTGTAGTGGTACTTCAGCAGTCGTATAATTCTTGTGGTGTGCTATTGCGAAATTGCCACTGCTTAAAGAACTCAAACAGCAAATGAACTAGAACTTCTGTTTTATTGATTTTTGTTCTTTTAGATATGTCTTCAACTTGTTATTCTTGAAGTTCAAAGTTTAAAGTTCTCTATTGTCCAAGAACATAAAACTCTTATTAACAAATTCTGACATTATTTGTCCTTCAATCCCTTACAAGCTTTTTTGATTGGAAAAAAAACTAGATGGTATTATTATTTTTATTTTCCCCCTTTAAAGGGCGTTAAAAATTCTACTAGTTTACTAAAGTCTTTTTCAAGCCATTAACCGAAAACTATCGGGTTCAACTTTTGGTTAACCTAGAAGGGTTTTGTCCAGTCGACAGCTATGAATAATCTCTGCATGAGTCGTCACGTGCTATGCGAAAAGACCTCTATCACACATATTTCTCTTGCGAACCGCCCGCGGAACGTACTAGTCCTTCGAGGTAGGATTCGCTGCAAACGTCGCCGCCGTTCAAAATTTACACTCGCGGCTACAGACTAAAAAGTACTTTGGCTCCTTCGATTTCGAGGTTATGTTTTAATTGTTTTGTTTTTGTTTAAATAGCCTGGAGCATGGAATAAATAAATTTCTTCGATGGTGGAAGTGTTTGAAGTCCTTTCACACCCGCTAGGATCCCGCGAAAGAAGCCAGGGAAGTTTTTTTTTGAAAAAATATGTTATATTTCGTTACTAGCGCTATTTTGAACTAAATTTGACCGAACTAACGACACGACAAATATTTTTAATACTAATTTTTAAAACTCGAAAGGACTTCAAACACTTCCACCATCGAAGAAATTTATTTATTCCATGCTCCAGGCTATTTAAACAAAAACAAAACAATTAAAACATAACCTCGAAATCGAAGGAGCCAAAGTACTTTTTAGTCTGTAGCCGCGTAAAATTTACTCTCTTAACTTGAACGATTTGCTCCTCCACATCACACGCTTTGGCCAATAGAAAACTCTGAATGGTCGCGTGTTGCGCGAAATGACTTGTCTCAATCAATGGCATAGTCGCCCGCTCTTTACAGTTAGTGAATTTTACACGTTTAAAGATCTTCTGCTCCGTACCGACTGAACATTTCTAGGTCGAATCATTGGAAAAGCTTGCGCAATGGAGGTCTTTTCGCATAGTAAATTTCGGTTTAAATCAATGACGTCACCAACTTTTAGTCGTGATGTCATCATCCTGAACGAAATAGAATCAGGCTTCTGGTATTTATCACTTTCGACCGGTTATAATTGGTTGATGGATTGAAAATGGTTTAATTATTTATAGTTAGCATTGAACCCTTAAAGTTGAAGCAGTTTGGTTTGAGAATTTTAGCCATGAAAAAACTTGTTTATATGGAGGAAAACTAATTTTCCAATGAATAGATACTTCTAGGATGTAGTTTGTTGCGAAGGAGAAAATATGTAGATGCAAAATAATTTAGCAAAGTTAATCTAGTTAATCAGAGAAATGGATGCTAAACGACACTTTTTATGCGCATTTAAAATGTCGTTTTATTGATAAGGCTAAGCAGTTTATGATGAATAAAATTTGCATTTTATTTTTACTTTTAAGTGTCGCTTAAAACCACTAGTTTAAACAGAAATTGAGTTTTTTGAGTTCAAGCTTTTTCCGTCTGTCTGCTAGTATTACATACGCTTTCAAAAATACTGAGAAGGAAGTTTTGTTTAATAAGTATCCGAAAAATAATAAAATAAAATAAATTATTTTTGCTAAAAATTACGCTTATCTCAAATCTTTATTGGCTACAGATTAATATACTGGCTGACGTGCTAAAAATTCATAATAGTTTCAGCAAAAAACAATTAGTAGAGTAAATTTGTAAAAAAAAGCTGAAAAAGGTATATTTCTTTTGATATATGAATGAACCTATGAGCCAAGGCTAAATTTTTATTCGAGGATCCCCGATTTTCCGGCTTCAGAATCCAAGATGGCGGCTGCCAAAGTTAGGAAAAAAAATGAAATTCCTGTTTTAGGAGAAATAGATAGATTTACTTTAAATGGGACTTACTCAATTTAAAACTATAAACAATTTGACGTCTGTCACCTTAAAACAAAATGGCGGCTATATTTCTAAAAATTAGTTTTTCTTCGATATATCCTTTAATTTTTGCGCAATATTTATTTTTAATGCCTCCTATTAAAGCTATTAAGCAGCTTATTAAACTTACTGAAAAAAAATTTGGATCTCCAGCCGGCACAAAGATGGTGCTTAATGTATCAAAATAGAAAGAACATTCATAACTTATAGACCAAATTTAACTTTTACCAAAAAAAATTCTGGATTTTAGACTACCCAGGTATAAGATATAAAAGTCGTTTTTTCATTATTGTTTGACAAAACTTGTGTTGCCGTGTAGTATATCAATCTATACTTAAATAAGGGTCGTTGATTTTAAAAAGTTCATAATAAATGACATTTCAAAATATAAAAATAACTTTGTTTTTTTTGGTTTCGTAAAATTTTTTACCAAAAAAGTACTTTTTTATGAAATTGAAGAAATAGTCCATGTTGGGCGGAGGTAGTTTATAAATCAAACAAGTTCAGTCGTTCTCCGCTAATTTTATTATTACAACTACCTTCATGTTTCGAGAGCATACGCTGTCATCTTCAGGTTGTACACTAAAAGAAAATTAGGTCTAATAAATGCCTGGTACATACAATTATTTATAAAAATAATAACCTCCCAAACCTAACACAAGAACAACCCAACCTGAAATTAAAATCTAAAAGAATGAAACCCATCTTGATGGATTAACTCCATCACGAGATTATGGATGGATTAACTCCATCAAGGTGGGTTTCATTTTTTAGGTTTTAATTTCAGGTTGTTCTTTTGTTAAGTTTGGGAGGCTATTATTTTTATAAATAATTGTAGGTACCGGGCATTTATTAGACCTAATTTTCTTTTAATGTACAACCTGAAGATGAGAGCGTATGCTCTTGAAACATGTAGTTGTAATAATAAAATTAGTGGAGTACGACTGAATTTCTTTGATTTACTTTTTTATTAGCCTAAGCTAGTTTTACAGTATAATGCAAAAAAAAATACAATTCATTTACTTTTTAAAGATGGCGGCGGAAAAAGTAAAAAAAAAACGCATTATTGTTTTTTTTTGTTTTGTAAAATTTTTTAGCAAAACAAGTACGTTTTTATTACCCTGAGCTAGTTTTAAATTATAATGTACTTAAAAATACAATTCATTTACTTTTTAAAGATGGGGGCGGAAAAAGTAAAGAGAAATCAGTTTTGTGTTTTTTTTGGACTCTAACGAAAAAAACCTGACAAAACAAGACATCTCGTAAATTTTTTTTTTAAATGTTAAATAGTTGACATGTCACGAACCTAATGATTCACTATATTTTACTCAATAGCTTTCTTCGTTAATATGGATCTGACAGTAACGTTTAAATTAGCAAAGTTAAACGATTTTTCCTAAATCATCAGAATCTTATGTCAAAAATGATATATGTAAACACTTTCCAAATTTTTCACATATGGTTTATTTTTTTAAATTAAACACCCTGTAATAATTTTGATGTCGATTTTTTTTTTATTTCAAAAATATGTAATGTGTTGACATTTAGTCCAGAAGTCTTTGAAATATTTGCATTTTAAAAACCTAATTATATTCATTAGCAAAATGGCAACATCCTTATTGCTTATTTAGGTTGTGTGTGTCTTTTATTAAAAAAATATCATACGTCAAAAATTTGGCAGGTGTTTGACACATGTCATTTTTGACATCAGGTGCTAATAAATTGGAAAAAATCGTTCAACTTTACTTATTTAAACGTTACTGGTAGATCCTTATTAATGGACTATTATTGAGTAAAATCTCCCCGTACTTGACATATGTCAACTTTTTTGACATTATTTAAAAATCTGTATTTTGTAGAGTCTTTTTTTGTACGGTTTTTTCGTTAACCTCCGAAAAAAAAATACGCAAATGTTTTTTCTTTACTTTTTCTGCCGTACATTATAATTTAAAACTAGCTAACATAAAGTAATTTTTTTTGGAAAAACAAATTACCAAACCAAAAAAATACAGTTGTTATTATATAACTGATGGGAATGAGACAATTCGCCGCGGCCGATTCGCCGCTGGGACAATTCAGCGCCGGTCGATTCGCCGCGGGGACAATACGCCGCGAGATTTTTTGTTTTATGGTATTATCATTTATTATTTAGCTTGACTTCATATAATATATTTTTTATTTGTCTGATCATAACTTTTTTCAAACTTTTCCAACTAGGTATTTGGTGGTTAGTATTCAATGATTTTTTTTTTATTTAAATAAATAAAATGGCGGATCCAAAATGGTGGATTTTCCCATTTATGAACTAATATGCATCAAATTCGGAAGTAAGCGATCTTTCAGGTCGCTGATTATTATTTTTAACTTAAACTAAAAAAAATCAAAATGGCGGATCAAAAATGGCGGATTTTTCCATTTATGAACAAATATGAATGAAATTCGGAACTTTAGGGTGTTTTAGGTCGCTGATTGTGACTTCTAACTTAAACTTAAAAAAAATCAAAATGGCGGTTTCAAAATGGCGGATTTTCCCATTTATGAACCAATATGCATGAAATTCGGAACTTTAGGGTGTTTTAGGTCGCTGATTGTGACTTCTAACTTAAACTTTAAAAAAATCAAAATGACGGTTCCAAAATGGCGGATTTTTCCATTTATAAACCGATTTGCATCAAACTCGGAACTTTGCGATCTTTAAGGTCGCTGATTATTATTTCTAACTTAAACTAGAAAAAATCAAAATGGCGGATCCAAAATGGCCGATTTTTCCATTTCTGAACGGATTTGCATCAAACTCGGAACATTCAGATCTTTCATGTCGCTAATAATTATTTTAACTTAAATTTAAAAAAATCAAAATGGTGGATCAAAAATGGCGGACTTTCCCATTTATGAACCAATATGCATCAAATTCAGAATTTTGAGATCTTTCAGGTCGCTGATAATTATTTTTAACTTAAATTTAAAACGAAATAAAATGAAGGATTCAAAATGGCGGACTTATATATACAATATTTTGAATTTTTTTGCTCATATCCTCATAAAAATACTATAAGGCTACCCGCAGAATAAAATATTGCGGGTAGTCCGAACTATTGTTCGGTACGCCACTGTACTTATTTTAGGACTATTGAGGCTTATTACCTTGAAATAGGGTTATCAGTGGAAATTTGTTTATGTTAAAATAATAATCCTTTATAGCTGGACAAAACGCATTACAGCCTTCTTGGAATTGTTCATGGTATTTGGGATAGTGAAAACTGGGGCAAAGCGGAATGTTAAGGTAAAAGCGTACTGCAGTTTTACCTAAACTGCACAAAAATGTAACCTCTTAATATCATTCGTTTTATCCCCATGTTTTCTCCATCAAATAAACTTATAATTCGTGCGTTGACGCGCCGGAGTTGAATGCGGCAATCCTATTAGGCTGTATTGTATAAATATTTCAGTATTGGTTAGTTTTTTAACATATAACACACATTAAAAAATTCTTTGAATTAATTATATTTGCAACCCAGTTTTACCGATGGAAATAAAAAAAAATAGAAGCGCTTCTAACGTTGCCCAGCCTAGCCTAAAATGAGGGCGATGGAACATTGGCAGCCATTTTTCTGTAGTTTTCAGCACACTCTAGGCCATGTTAATTGGATCTGACTTTACACATATCGCTGCTTTGCTTTGATAGTAACACAACTAAAAAAAATGCATTTTTGCGTTTTCTGTAAAAACTAACTTCTCATCGTATTGTACTTTATCCCAAAAACGGCATATTTGTATTTTCAATCGTTTCCACTAGAAGGCACTGTGTCGTTATCAAATTACCTGCGGTGTTGCACCAACAGCGGCATATCGTCAGTTGTTCAAGAACCTTTGAAATTATCATATTTCTGGTTATGCCACTATCAAAGCAAGGCAGCGATATGTGAAATGTATGTTACGAACATTATGCTATTGATAACATCTAATGATATGATCCAAAGTTGGGCCGTTGCAAAAATAGCAAAAGTTTTATATTAATATAAAATAATTACCCCAAGTATACCGTATATTATTATGTGCCAAAAAAAAACAATGACAAACAAAACCAAATACGAAAAAGTTATCGCGTTGGCTTAGGCTATTTAATACAATTTAATTATTAATAATTGCATTTCAAATCAATGCAATCAAAGTCCGCCATTTTATTTATTAAAAAAAAAAAAATTAATTGTTTACTAACCACCAAATACCTAGTTGGAAAAGTTTGAAAAAAGTTATGATCAGACAAATAAAAAATATATTATATGAATTCAAGCTAAATAAAAAATGATAATATCATAAAACAAAAAGCTATGAAGGCATCTGTTATTTTTGACTTATTAAGCGCCATCTTTTTGGAAAACTTTTAATAAGCTGGTTAACAGCTTTAATAACAGGAAACTAATTTTATTTCTTATCCTTGGCAGCCGCCATCTTGGATTCTGAATCCAGAAAGTCGGGGATCCTTGAATAAAAATTAAGCTTTGGGTGTTGAGTAATATACCATTTTTGCAGCTTTTTCTTAAAATACCCTACAAATTTACTCAACAAAATGCTGCCATTGAAAAAATGAATGAACCTTCCCATGAAAAATCGCAAAACAAACATGGGAATTAATCGTTAAGGGAATTAATAAATAGCTATGTTATTTTGCAAGAACAACAATAATTGTCATACTTATAGGCATTTCTTGATCGAAAATAAAAATAATCAATAAGGAAATCCTTAGGCTTAAACGCAGTAGCTAGTTCTTATATGCATAAAGCTTAAAAAATGCTTTAAAAAATTTGAATTTTTCTGACAAAAAAGTTTTCCTCTTTCGAAAAATAATCTAGTCGCCAAATTTTATTAAAATCGGATTAATTACTTTCTCTTTTTAAACTATGATTAGTACAAAGTAAGTATAAGATATAATAGGGTTTCTTTTTTTTAGGTACCTACTTTATCCTTTAGTATTTGGATAAAGTACACACAAGGAAAGCTCTACCAAAATAAGAATACAATGGCAAATAAGGTTGAAAAATATTTTAGCGGTAAACAATAACAATTACCATTATTTAATGGTCACCAAATGACTCATTTTATAAGCATGGATGGGTAAGTCTGGTCAGAGCCGTACCCAGGAAAAAATTTCGAGGGTGGGATTAAAAAAAATTAATAAAAAAATTTCGGGGGTGGGATTAAAAAAAATTAATATCAATTTGCGTACTGTTCAATTTTTTTGTCCTGTTTGTTTTGCTAAGAATTTTTTTTTACAGACTATTTCGACTATTTTAAAAAAAAAAACGAAAACCAAACGGCTGATACCAAGAGACGAGTAAGATTGGCCTGAGCAGCATTCGGTAAATTAAGCTACCTATTAAAAAAATATATATATTCTCAGTACCTTAAAGCGAAAGTGTATAACCAATGTATTCTTCCTGTACTTACCTATGGATCCCAGACCTGGACACAAAATCAAACATGGATAAGGTAACAAAAGCCCAAAGATCAATGGAAAGACAAATGTTACACCTAAAGGTAACAGATAGAAAAAAGACTGAATGGATAAGAAATAAAACAAAAGTAAGGGATGTCAGAGGAGAAGTAGCAAAATTATAATGGAAATTTGCCAACAAATGTATATACGGGATGATTTTGTGACAAAAAAAAATAATTAAATATGGGGCCCAGCCGATCGAGATGGTTGTAAAAACAAACTATAGTTCTAGATTAATTCTTAAGGTGGTGTATAGCCCTTCGCACCGACTTTTTTTTTCGTTAATTAGCCTAAAGGGTTCGGTTTATTACGTCATATTATGATTATATTAAGAAACGCTTAAGCTATGGAACCGAAAAAATAGTCGGTGAAAAGGACCCTTAATTTAAACAAAAACAACCATTTTACAAAGGGACAATTAAAGGAATATTACTTATATGAATTAAATTCGGTGCAAGAGACAAAAATCGTTAATGGTACTTTAAAGCCCAATCAGTCTTTGTTTATATTAAAAAAAAGTCGGTGCGAATGGCTGATCCTTTTAAGTGCAGGCATTTCTAAGAAATCTGTCACAAAGTCACTCCAATTCCAATTTTTTTTAAATTAAATAAAATAATTATTTCTTAAAATTAATTTTTTTAGTTATCTTATGTTTTCAATTTCGACATGATAATTTTTACCACCACACTGAATAAAAATAAAGAATATCAATGTTGTATATTGAAAAGGCAGGAAAATAGAATATCATACATATTTCAAATTTAAAATAAAAACTTTTAAAAAGTACTACTACCATGATATTTGGATATAATAAACCCGACTTTACATCTAATTCAAAAAGCTTCAAATACAACCAGAGTTATATTGATTTTACAAAATCACAATGGTCCCTTTGGGTACAACGATTTGAAGGCGCGTGCGAAATTTTTAGTCTCTGATTCAAATAAAGTATCTTACTTTTTAAATTTTATGTGGCCACAGATAGATAGAGACCCTGTATGTATGACATATTTTAAAGAAAAAGAGTCGCGACAAATTCTGCAAAGTCATTTATCACTTTAAATTATTTTAGTAAAACGCCAATGAACTTGGCAAGATAATAACATAACCAAAAAATGTTAATTTCAGTGACTTTGATGGGTTTGTCGTGTCTCTTTATTGTAAAAATATGTCATACATACAGGGTCTCTAGCCACAGATACATGATATTTTGTGCAATAAATTAATGCCAGAACATTCAAAATCTAAAGATGTTTATGAACTTGTACAAATTTTGCCCGATTACTTTAATCCTAAACCACTGGAAATAGCAGACATTTTTCGTCTGCATCAACGAGTACAACGGGAGAGTGAAACTATAACAATATATTATTATAGTTTGTCGCTCTTCTAGAATTTTGGAAATTACTTAAAGAAACCCTTAACAAATCAGTTTGTTTGGGGATTACGAAACGACGAAATTTAAACTCGCTTACTGGAACACTAAGATTTAACATTAGATAGGGCAGTGGGAAATAGCTGTAGGTATGGAACTATCCGCTAAGGGTACTGCTGAAATGCATGCTACTAAAATCAAATTACTAATATATTAAAAGTTAATACAAATTCCGATTTTCAAGTACTTACGGCTACGTCTAATAAAAATTCAAAATACTATTTTCAAACTAATTTGTTCTTTTTGTAACACGAATGGTCATATTCGGAATGTTTGTAGACGCAAGACAACCCATTCATTTGATTTTAAAAACACACAAGACTAGTTAAAGGAAATTATTGCTACAGAATCCTAACAATATTTGTACAGAGAAAAGTTTTCTCAAACAGTAAGAGTAAACGAGAGGGACATTAGGTTTGAAGTCGACGGTGGTGTTTTGTAACAGTCATAAGTAAGCGTGACTTTGATTTACTTTTTCCATATTCTACCATCAAAGCAACTGACCTCAAAGTTATTTAATTTTGTAAAACTACTCTTGATGTTTTGGGATAATTTCCTTATACTGTTTTATATAAAACTTAAAATTATGAATTAAATTTATATGTTATTACAGTTGATAGAGATCCTTTATTAGGTAGGGAATTAATTCGATAAATGCAATTAAATTTATATGCAGATTTTATTACAGAAATTAATTTTTCTTATATAAAAATAGTTTTCTAAGAATTAAGAAAAACATATCCCAAAAAAATGATAGGCCAGTTTTTTAAAAGGCTAGATCGGTTCCTTACTTTTTAATGTCAAAAGTCGAACAAGAAATCGAAAATTTGGTTTCACAGAGGGTACTTTCTAAAATAGACAGGTCTGACTGAGCCACACCTATGGTACTTGTGGTTAAAAGTAATGGAAATATACGTAATTGCAGAGATTTTATGGCTTTAAATAGCAATATTCAAGTGGATAATCACCCACTACCAACAGTAGATAAATTATTATTTAGTTCAATAACAGGCGGAAAAAAATTCACGAAACTTGATCTGTCAGATGAAGTCCGTCCTGAAGATCATTTTTTATTTGTCTAGGTATTTCTTCTGCTCTTGCGATTTTTCAGAGAAATGGAAAACATTTTGCATGGTATACCGGGAGTATTAGTATATGTTGATGATATTAAAATGATGGGACCAAACGATTCAGTGGATTGAGAACGAATGAAGTAATAACGAAAAGTCTAATTTTTTTGCTGATAACATTGAATACTCCGGTTATTTAACATACAAGGTATTCATAAGATTCGGTTCGGTTCGGTTCGGTTCGGTTCGGCACCGAGACCCACTAACAAGACACAATTACTATCGTTTATTGGTTTAGTAAATAATGATGGAAAATTTTTGCAACCTTTTACACCTTTTTAATAAATTGTTGCATAAACACGTTAAATCTTCTTGGAATGCCGAATGCGAAAATTTTATTTTATCTAGTACAGCAACAAATTTTTTCAAAAAATATTTTTGTATATTTTAATCCGAATTTACCACTTTTTTTGGCTACTGATGCCTCACCTTACGGTGTAGGCATTGCATTGTCCCATATTTTTCCTGATGGAACTGAACAACTAATACAATTTGCGTCTCAAAATCTTACCTATACGCAAAGAAGGTATTCTCAAATTGATCGAGAGGCGTTTGCAATAAAATTTCGTATACGGAAATTTTACCAGTATCTCTATAGAAATACATTTCTTCTTTACACCGATCATAAACCTTTGCTTAAAATCTTTAATCCAAGTTAACCTTTGCCAGTTCTGAATGTCATACGCATGCAACATTATTCAATTTATAAAATACTAAAGATTACGCAAACCCGGATTTTTTGTCTGGGTTACCCATTAAGTCTGAAGCAGTTACATTCTTTGATGAACCTGACGTTTTCAAATTATAACAAATAGAAACACTGCTGTCATGTTACTTATGAAACTTAAAACGATCAGTGGCTTAGACCTTTACTACAGGACAGCAAATTTCTTCAAATTTTTTTACAAGAGGGCTGTATAATTCATGGAATACGGGTTCAGGTTTCCGTAAAATTTCAAAATGAAGTTTTACAAGAGTTACACGTTTCACATTTTGGAATCAGTAAAATGAAAACCCTAGCCAGAAATTATTGCTGGTGGGTTAACTTTGACAAAGATATTGAAAATTCTTATAAAAATTTCGTTAATGGTAAATATGTTTAAAATAATCCTGTAAAAGTACCAGTTCATTCAGAGGAAAACACTACAGAACCATTTCACATAGATTAAATGGAGTTTGGAGGTATTTTTTTTTCTTTTAGTTGATGCATATTCGCGTTGGATAGAAGTATATATAAATCAAGTTTGATAACTATTGCAACTTTGCAATAAAATATTTTAAACTTGTATGCTAAGGTGCATAGTTAGTGATAATGCCAATTTGTTTTACACAATTTTCAAAATTTTCTGAAATATAACGGAATTCAATATAAGTTGATACAAACTGGAAAAAAGCATTTAAAACCATTAAACCCTATGGCAAATCAATTGACGTGGAAAGGGAACTTAGTGAGTTTTTACTACAGTATCGTAAAATGCGCCCATTCAATAACAAAACAATCACCGTGTCATTTAATGTTTAAAAGAGAAATAAGATGTCGCCTATAAATTAGCATTAAATCAGATAATTACACTCCTTTGAGAACTATACCAGGTGATAATATTAGAGTCCGTAGTTTTGCAGTAAATTATGAATTTTGCAATTATTTGAGGCCATAAAAAAATAGGTAAATTTCATTACCTAATTAAAATTAACGATTACAGAATTCGGAAAAGACACGTAAATCAGATACGTTTAGCATTGGTATTTGTTTAATGTTTTGTTAAATATTTAATAATGTGTTTCTTTTTCTTTAAAAGAACAAGAGTAATTTAAGGTTCTAAATAGTTGACTTCGGAAGGGCTATTGGGTTATTAGTTCCTTATGTTTCTAATTTCGACACTAAAATTTTTACCATAACACTAAATGATTGATTTTGAAAAGGTTGAAATATAGAATGTCAAACATATTAACATTAGTAATAAAAACCTTTAAAAAGTACGACGATCATTGTCTTTGTATATAACTAAAATAAATCATCAATTTTTTTTGTGACCAATCTCTATATGAGCGAGTCCTGGCGGCCTTTTGTAGTATCGTGGTATCGCTACAAACAACATAAATAATGTCAAAAATATACCAAGTTTTTTTTTAATACTCATATCTGTCACAATTTCACCCCGACTTTTGTTGAAATTTTATTATTTATGACTATACAATATTCGTGATTGGACTTAATAAAATTAAACTTTTTAAAAAAATAGCCAAAACTACAGCGAACAATATACACAACTTATATTATCTTGCCTACATAAAATAGTTTTTGTTGGGTAAGATAAAGTATACGGTAATTGTGCGTGCAAGTACTGAAAAATAATGGAATTTCCTTCGACAGGTCGCCGGTTTGGCTTTACAAGCACATTTAAAAATAATTGTCGGTATTGACGATTGTAAATGGAAAGTTACGATACATATGGAATTTTATATGAAAAGGCACCTACCTCGGACTCTCTTGCGGCTCCAGTCAACGTTTAAACGTCCAGTTTTTCACCTCAAAATTCACTTTTTTGGGAACGTGATTTTTCTAGTGTCTTGTTGTGACGGTGGTTGTTTGCGCACTCATCGCGGCGCTGCTTGTCCTCGCACGTGTGCGGTGCCGTGAAAACCCATATGCATATTTAAGAGCGCGAAAATTTAAATTATTTTAAACGCGCAGAAAAGGAAAAGAATGAATGAAGAAAAATAGGAAATTTATTGCTTGCACCAACATTTTCCGGCCGCCAAAACACGTGTGTTTTTACTTAGTTGAGAAAAGGAAAGGAAAAAAAAATTAAATAATATTCGCCTATTAGCAATTAAACGATACAATTTAACATTAACCCAAATATGCATTAAATTATGCATGTAAATTAAAATTAAAAGAAAAGGAAAAAATACTTGGAAAAAATTAAGAAAGAAAAAGAAAATTTTGCCTTATGCGTCGGGCATAGGCAAAGGACATAGTTTCACTACTGGTCGACGATATGTTCCTGTAGCTGTTTTAACGGTCATAACACGAATATGACCGTCTGAGCCAGGGTGTACGTCGACAATTCGCCCAACAGCCCATTGCAATGGCGGTTTTTGTTCATTTTTTACCACGACTAAAGTATTTAGTTTAATATTGTTAGAAGCCTCTGTCCATTTAGAACGCTGTTGCAAGGTGTTTAGGTACTCCAAGTTCCAGCGTTTCCAAAAATCGGACTGGAGCCTTTGCACCAGCTGCCAGCGGGACAGGGTGTTCAACTTGGAATCAGAAAACTCGGGTTCTGGTACGGAATTCAACGGTTCCAGGGTAAGAAAACGACCAGAGGTCAGTGGAAGAAAGTCATTCGGATCCATACTTTGGGCATACAGAGGCCGGCTGTTTAGTATGGATTCGACCTGACACAAAAAAGTAAAAAACTCTTCATAGGTTAACCGTTGCTCACCTATTACACGTTTTAAATTTGCCTTGGTGGATTTAACTCCTGCCTCGGCTAGTCCGTTTAGGTGCGGACTACCAGGACTTGAAAAATGCCAGGTAATTTTTAGACTGTGACATGCTTCCTGGGAGTACTGTTTGAGTAAACGATCAGCTCCCAAGAACGCGCTACCACAATCTGAGTAAATGTCAGAGATTCTTCCTCTTCTTGCCACAAATCTCTTAAAAGCCGCAAGAAAGGTAGGGGTGGAAATATCGGAGGTAAGTTCTAGGTGAACTGCCTTTGTTGCGGAGCAGACTAAGACAAGAATATAACCTTTGGATACCTTTGCACCTCGGTACTTTCCCATTGTAATTGTAAAGGGACCACAATAATCTATGGCAACATGTGAAAATGCCTTTACTTGAGAGATGCGTTGAGCATGCAAGTTGCCCATGATTTGTACGGAAGGTTTAGGATTTAATCGATAGCATAAAATGCAATGAGAAGTTATACTCTCGATTGCATAGCGAGGGGAATGGATCCAAAATTGTTGTCTCAAGAGGTAATGCAACGTTTTTTGACCGGGATGACAGTACCTTTTGTGAGTGTACTCAATGACAAGTTGAGTAAGACGGTGAGAACGTGGTAAAAGTAAAGGGTGTTTTGCTGAATAAGAGAGTTCGGAAGAATGTGGTAATCGACCCCCCACTCTTAAGCAGCCTTGTGTATCTAGAAAAAGTGAAAGTTTACGAAATTGTTTAGGAAGTAGCTTTGCGTCATTCAAACGTGAAATGAGATCAGCAAAGATGGAACGTTGAACATGCCGAACGAGAACAATAAGAGAATGTTGAAGTTCTACTTCGGTAATATTTTCGTTAAGATATTTAGATTTCTTTTCGGTAAGGCGAAAAATATAGGAAATTATGCGTTGAATTTTCTCTAGGGAAGAGTAACGAGAAAGAAAAGTATCAAGCATGTGTGGTTCAACTGTGCATGTTTGAAATACTGATTTGCGTTCTTCCAGAATAACCTCGTTTTCCGGAGGGTCTGGACAGCGAAAATCATCAGGCCAGCTCTCTTTTGGTAGCCTAAGAAAACAAGGACCTTCCCAATACAAGTCATGTTTGACAAGTTGATTAGGCATAAGACCGCGCGAAGCACAGTCGGCTGGATTTAGCGCTGATGGAATATATTTCCAGGCCGTAGGAGGAATGGTTTCTTGAATGTGACAGATACGGTTTGCCACAAACGTTTTAAACCTGTGAGGTGAAGCCGCCAACCAGCATAGAACCACTTGGGAATCACACCATGCACAGATTTGGTTGAAGTTAAGAATATCTGAATAAGTGTTTTGAATAAAGGAAATTAGGTCGCAAAGTAAAGTGGCACCAAGAAGCTCCAGTCGCGGAAGAGTGACTGTTTTCACTGGTGCGACCTTAGATTTGGCCATTACAAGAAAGGTATGGATTTCTCCGGAAACTGACTCCATTCTGAAATAGACCGTAGCCGCGTAACCTATCATAGAGGCGTCTGAAAAGCCGTTAAGTTCAATGCTACGTGGTTGATCAATGGAAAGGCGTCTAGGTAAATGAATATTTGAAAGATTTGGAAGTTTGGTTCGAAATTGATTTCAAACATTTACGATATGCGGAGGAGTCTGAGAATCCCAGTCCAGCTTGTCCTTCCACAGATCTTGCATGAGATGCTTAGCAAGTAAAGAAACGGGAGAACAGAAACCTAAGGGATCAAAAATTTTCATGATTTGAGATAAGATACCTCGCTTGGTGCATGGTTTATCTTCTGGTACGACCAAGTAGGTAAACGAATCTGAGATAGGATTCCATTGGAGACCCAATATTTTTACAAAATTAGGTTCGGATTTGTCGAAACGAATGGACATTTGTGTTTCTGATTCTGAGAATGAGGAGAGAAGTTCCGGACTGTTGCTCGCCCATTTCTTAAGTTCAAACCCTCCTAGGCGCAACAGGGAGATTAACTCCGACTGAAGTTCTTTGGCAGAGGCCACAGAATCCTGCCCAGTGAGCACGTCGTCGACGTAAATGTCTTTAAGAAGCACCTTGGAAGCATTAGGATACCTTTCAGACTCAAGTTTAGCTAGTTCTTGTATAGTACGAATAGCTAAGTAAGGTGATGACTTAAGTCCATAAACAACTGTTCTTAAGGAGTAGGTTTGGACAGGATCATCCTCAGAAAATCTCCATAGAATATTTTGATAACGTGTGTGCTCAGGAATAATTAAAATCTGTCGGAACATTTTTACTATGTCAGTAAAAAAGGCTACAGCATGAATTCGAAAATTAAGTAGAATTTCACGGACATCATTTTGCAGTTTAGGACCTGCGCACAACGTCTCGTTGAGTGAGACACCTCTGGGACTACGTTGAGACCCATCAAAGACCACTCTTATCTTCCCAGTGTTCCAGACACTGTGATGAGGGATAAAGTAGGAATTATCCAAGACATCTTTAGATATAGGCGTAGGAATAGGTATCATGTGACCAGTGTCTAAATAATCTTGCATAAAATCTTTGTAAGCTTGATAATTAGCTGAGTCTTTGAGAAGTCTAGCTTCCTGAAGCTTGAAACGTTTTAAAGCGATTGGATAGGTGTCACCCAACGACGAATCTACCTGATTCGTTGCGTGAAACTGATT
The DNA here is from genome assembly GCA_963576565.1 of Aspidapion aeneum. Lineage (NCBI taxonomy): Eukaryota > Metazoa > Arthropoda > Insecta > Coleoptera > Brentidae > Aspidapion > Aspidapion aeneum. The sequence continues at coordinate 44,195,544 of OY755043.1, forward strand.
GTGAAAATAATTTTTAGCACATAATATCCTCAGGACTCTGATGAACCTTATGTGGAACCTGCTCTATCTCCCAGAAGCGCTCTAGGCAGATATCCAGAGATTGTTCGATGGAAGTGTAACAGCTTATGAGTGATTGTGGATTTTGTTGCTTTGAAGTTTCAACTTTACCAATCAGCACATAGCCAAAGATGCTATTAAAAGCACTAGGTTGTCCACGCTCTCCGTGGATAACTTCCTCTTGTATGAGATGCGGAAAAAGTTCACAACCTACTAGGACATCAATGGAACTTGGTATATGGAAGTTTTGATCAGAAAGTTTGATATTGCGAATCTGATTCCACTTGCTCGAGTCGACAGCGCAAGAAGGAATCTCTGTACAAAGTTTTGGAAGTACTAAAGCCTCAAAATCAAAGGTAGGTCCCGCTTGACCTTGAGGTTTGATAAGACATTTCGTCTTACCTTTGGTATTGGAATCATTTGATTTAAGCCTTGAATAGAAGTAGAAAAGAAGCTTTTCGAAGACCTAAACGATTTAGACATTTTTCTGAAATAAAGTTTGCCTCTGAGGCAGAATCGAGTAAGATACGAACTGGTTGGTAATGTCCCCTTGAGTCTAACATGTCAGCTACAACGGTAGAAAGTAGAAAAGTGGAATTTTTGGAAATCAGTGTCGCATTACAGTTTGTGGAATGGCTTCCTGACATAGGGGTGCTATTGGAATTGGAAAGTGGAATATTAGCGTTCTCTGGAGGATATGAATTAACACTCACAGAGGGCGCTACTGGTTGTGGAACATGGAGAAGACTATGATGTCTGGCTCCACACGTGATGCAGTTGTAGGAGGAGTGGCAATTCACGGTCTGGTGAGCAAAATGTAAGCAATTTTGACATAGATTCACCTGCCGAACATAACCCATCCTTTCCTGTGGACTTTTGTTTTGAAATTCGATACATTTCGATAATGCGTGATTCGAAGAACATAGGTAACATTTTATTTTTGGATTAAAAGTTCTGTTCTGATTATTTTGTATTTGAGGGTTGCTGCGTTGATTGCTATTTTGTAAAGTATTTTGTTGATTTCTTGAATTTGAACTTTGATTTGAAATAGTTGTATTGAAAGCAGAAGGTGAATTAAAATTATTAAAACTGTTTCTCTGAAAACTGTTCTGTTGAGAATTACGCGTAGTTTGAGGTTGTCTAGGGGTTTGATTTTGCCTACTAAAACTGGGCATTTGCACTACAGATTCGAGCGCAACGCAATGATTTTCTATAAACGTGTAAAGATCAGTGTAGGACGGAATTTCTGAATTGTTTTTCTCTCTACTATAGTAAAGTTCGAAATCAGTCCTCATCTTGACTTCAAGTTTTGAGAGCATCATGTTAAAAGTAAGAAAGTCCCATTCTTTTGTAGGAAAACCAAGCTCATTTAAGATGGCTAGATTCTCAGAAAATGTATCCAACATGGAACGTAATTCTTTCCCAGAACTGGACTTAGTTGAAAGAAAGTTAATAGCATTCAAAGCGGTAGTAGCAATAATTCGTTTATTTTGATACCTCTTTACTAAGGTTTCATACGCAATGTGATAATTGCTATCTGCGAGGGGAATGATTTTTACTAGAGAAAGGGCTTCATTCAGAACAGAACTCCGCAATTGTTGAAATTTCTCTATATCACTTAAATCAGAATTTTGATGTACCATGACTTTAGATAAGTCAAACCAGTGTTGCCAATTTTTATAATTACCATCGAAAATTGGCAACCTTGGTTGTGGAAATGATCTTGTATTTGACCTCTGAACAATATTTTGTTGGTTAGGGTTGCCTACGTAATTGACAGGGTTGGCCCTAAAAAGGTCGTAGTAAATACCCTTACATTCATAATAAAGGTTGTCAAAGTCTTTTCTAGTTTTATCCTGCTCGTCAAATGAAAGTTTAAACTCTTCGAGAGAGCCAATAATTTGGTTAAGAAAATTATAGAATTGAGCATGACATTCTTCGACGTCTTCATATCTGGATTTAAACAAAAAGTGAAACGCTGTATCCGAGTTCGCTTTCAAAGCTACCTCGTGAGCTTCCGCCATTTAGTTGAAGCTTAAAAGCCTTTTATCGCAAAGTTTTTTCTGTTTTTGCGTAGACATTTTTGTTTTTGAAAGTTAATTTGTTTTTAAAATTACCCAAAAAAAATGCTTAAAATATAGCTTAAAATATAACCCGAATTTTAGCAAAAATTAAACAATTTTATTATTTTAATTTTATTAACTTTTTTCGAAAATTTTGAAATGAAATGTTTGTAAGTTTGTCTGTATGTTATTATTTGAACATATCCTTTAAAAAAACTTTTATGTCTCACCAAGTATTGAACCCCGTACCTCTCGATTCCAAGTCGCACACTCTGTGCATACGACTAGCGGTCCTGTTTGAAAGTTTTTAAGAAAAGTCGGTATTCGAAGAAACAACGAGCGCACAACGTGAGACCCACGTCAATATTCAAGCGGGATGACCCTGGTGACGGCGACACTTGCACCTGCGCGTTAACGCGACACCTGTAAAATCGATAATTAAAGGAAAGTAGATGGGAGAACCGCCTTAAAATTTCACTTTTGGCGTATTGACGCCACTTTTACTGAAAATGTAATGAACAAAGCGATCAACTTTGAAAATATGCACATTGGCGATAGTTATTTTTGAAACGTAATGAAAACTTCGGTCAACTTTTAGGAAAATATGTCCAACCGGTGTGAATCAATATGGCGTGATTACCGATAAGAAAATAGCCGACTCACTTTTGGAAATAAAATTTTGAAAATATATGGAAATTTGGAATTTTTGTAGAAAATTGGTGAACCACAGGAGTCTAGGTAGTTGGGAAAACTATTATTTGGGTGGAAGGACCATTAAATGTGCGTGCAAGTACTGAAATATAATGGAATTTCCTACGACAGGTCGCCGGTTTGGCTTTACAAGCACATTTAAAAATAATTGTCGGTATTGACGATTGTAAATGGAAAGTTACGATACATATGGAATTTTATATGAAAAGGCACCTACCTCGGACTCTCTTGCGGCTCCAGTCAACGTTTAAACGTCCAGTTTTTCACCTCAAAATTCACTTTTTTGGGAACGTGATTTTTCTAGTGTCTTGTTGTGACGGTGGTTGTTTGCGCACTCATCGCGGCGCTGCTTGTCCTCGCACGTGTGCGGTGCCGTGAAAACCCATATGCATATTTAAGAGCGCGAAAATTTAAATTATTTTAAACGCGCAGAAAAGGAAAAGAAAATGAAAAATAGGAAATTCATTGCTTGCACCAACAGTAATCGTAAAATATATTTAAATGGCCCGCACAGCTGTTTGTCGACTTGTCCAACGTTGACTGAGTTCTAGACGGAACCGACAGTCTGTTACAAAGTCACCTGCCAGGCACAAAGTCGCCACATTCTACGGTACCTAAAAAGTACTTCTTTAAGCGTCTGAAAAACCAAGGCCAACAAAAGAATACAGGCCACGACCCTGAAAAAATCAGCTGTTTTCGTGAGCTGAATTGTATATTGAGTCTTATGCGAGAAAAGAGGTTTATTTGTACTATTTTCAAAATGGCACTACAGATTTTCGCGAAATTTCAGTGAAATATTCCTAAAAACTATCCCGATAATTTACCAAACTTTTGTAAGGATGAAATATAAGTAAAAGTTTAAACTCTTTAAGATTTAGCATTCCTTATTTGTAATTCAAATTCTCCGCCATGCAACGCACGTCAACTGTTAGATTTAAATTACACTACAACAAAAAATAATTTTTTGATGTTATAATTTGTGTAAACACATGTAAATAACTATATTAGGTGTTTAAACTATGCCGAATATAAACAATTAGATGTAGGTGAGCCAACTACTTTCGTCGCAGAAACGAACAGATTCGCTTCCGCTTTAAATTTAATTTTTTTAATAGTTTTACAAGGATATAGTAAAAACAATCTCAAAATCAGATATAAAAAAAATCAAATATTCATGAACCGTTATTTCAACTTTAGTAATTTAAAGACACTCAGCTGTGGCGTGGCGTGACTATCAAAAATAAATTCAGCCTACCTTCTGACGTCAACAATAGCTGCGTTCGGTATTTACGTCGGATGAATCTTTTTGATCGAAATCGTTCGTTAATTCCATCTAGATCTAGGGGAGGTAGATCTGAATCGTTCGGTAATTCTGCTCAGACTAGTTGGACGTAAATCTGGTTGCTCCGTACATTTTGATCGACGAAACAGATTAATCTGAGATTGTGACGTATGTTGTGTATTTGTTCTGTTTACAAAAATAATTTTTTTATGTAAAAAGATTGAAATCGAATTATTTGATGTGGAAGACAACAAATTATATAAATTTCCGACATCACAGGAAAATTTTGTCAAAATTATAGCTGGGCGTGAGTTGCAATATGTACATAATATTTTTGGTTATATTTAAGGTTATAATATATAATTTATATAAATTTGATCGATTTGATCTGGATCGTTCATTAATTCCAATTTGCTCAGACTAATCTGTAATCACGTGACCAAAAATCCGTCACGTCTGAGATGCAAATACCAAACGCAGCTAATGTTGTAGATCGTTTCCCGTCCGTATTGAACTCGCGGCTACAGACTAAAATGCACTCTGGCTCCTTCGATTTCGAGGTTATGTTTTAATTGTTTTGTTTTTGTTTAAATAGCCTGAAGCATGGAATAAATAAATTTCTTCGATGGTGGAAGTATTTGAAGTCCTTTCGAGTTTTAAAAATTAGTATTAAAAATATTTGTCGTGTCGTTAGTTCGGTCAAATTTAGTTCAAAATAGCGCTAGTAACGAAATAGGGTGTCTTTCTAACATATTTTTTCAAAAAAAAAAACTTCCCTGACTTCTTTCGCGGGATCCTAGCGGGTGTGAAACAAAACCGAACCGAACTTAACCGAATCGAATTATCGGTTTGGTTTCACAACCTCTGGGATGCCGGTTCGGTTCAGTTCCGTTCGGTTCGGTTCGGTTTTGTTTCACACCCGCTAGGATCCCGCGAAAGAAGCCAGTGAAGTTTTTTTTTGAAAAAATATGTTAGAAAGACACCCTATTTCGTTACTAGCGCTATTTTGAACTAACGACACGACAAATATTTTTAAAACTCGAAAGGACTTCAAACACTTCCACCATTGAAGAAATTTATTTATTCCATGCTCCAGGCTATTTAAACAAAAACAAAACAATTAAAACATAACCTCGAAATCGAAGGAGCCAGAGTGCATTTTAGTCTGTAGCCGCGGAGTCCGTATTGATAGCTCTGTCTAAAAATGCTTATTAGGACGTTATTAAAATGTACTTTTTACGTCCATTAGAGCCCTAATTTTCCGTACCTAAAGACCAAGGTTAAAATGGGGTGTTCAATTAATTTTCTATGAAAAAAGCACAAGTGCTGGAGCTAAGGTATAAGAATATAAGATCTAAGTTTGGATAAGTAAGGTTAGGTAAACCAACCGCACGCTACCAATCAAAGGGTCGCCAAAAATAATGCGTCGATGTTATAAAGCAAGCGGGGCTGGCTATCCTCGTCATACACTCTTAAATTATAGGGATAATCTACGTTACCTCATGCACTTGCAGTTTCCCGATTAAAAAATTAGCGTAATATCTACACTTGATTGATATTACTTGAAAACGAGGATCACTAAAAAAATATGTACTCCTTATTATCAGTAATCTTAAGGAAACCAAATAATATTTACTATAAATATTGGCACAACACAATTTATAATTTTTATTATTTTAATAATAACACAGTCTCAAGTATAGGTTCACAATTAATAAGTATTTTTTAAACTACCTATTTTTTACACTAAAATTAAGTTTAAGAAGCCAAAACCTAGACAATAATGCCTACATAATAATTCTAGAAGTATATCAACCATAAGAAGATCATTAAGAAGAAAATAATATAATTTTTGGAATCTATTTCTATCCGTATATTATATTTTCCTTACATCTCTACATTTTTCTATTTGTTTTTTACAGTTTAGGTTTAATTTACCCTAATAGGTATACCCATGTTGTTATAAATTAATATATTTTATATTCAGTACCTACCTATTTGTTTAGAAGTCATCAAGAGATGAGGTACAGTAACAAAAAATATAAAATAATTATGCACAACCTTATATGCACTACAAATAGGTAATTACAGCCGTTACATTTTATTTGCTTATATTAAAGCTAGAAGAAAATTTAAAGATCCTTAAGCGTTTATAGTTTTTCCAAGTTAAAATAAATAAAAATAAAAGTAATAAAATGTAAAGAGACAGTTTTTAATTTTTTTCCAGCCTTTATATTATTAACCAATTTAATGACTTGATAACTTACATATCTAGTGAATAATTTTGTACTACACTATTGTTTAATATATATTATTGTACCTATATTCTTTAATAAATTCCATTAAAAGAGTACATCATGTCCTAAAAAATCGTCTGCACAAAGAAGTTTATATCCAACCTCTTGTTTAGGATTCCATGTAAACAAATCATAATTTAGCATTAACTCAAATTATGGAATCCCAAACTTGTTTACTTCAGTGTGCAGAGATATATAAAACAATACAACTAGAATGTTTTAAGACTCAATCAATTGAAAATCTAAATAACGATTAAAATTGACTTTACGATATTCTTCAAACGAATACACGGAAAAAAATCCACTCATTTCAAGATGATGCCACACTACACTGGTTTTTAGAGCCCTGAATACAAACTTACCTATACATAAAATTACTGTTGTGCTTCTCTTGGGTATACATTTAGAGGTCGATCTGGATCCAAATAGAGGTTTAACAAACAACATGTAATAAATATTTTACTAAAGAATTTAAACAAGCTTCATTTAAGTATTGCTTAATTTTAAAGTGAAAACAAGAAAAAGTTTAACACCGAATTTGAATTTTTAAAGTTAATATTCTTGAATGAATGAATGAATGTTATGTGGGCGGGAAAAGTCCCATGAACTTAGGCCACCTTGCTGCACGGTGACTAGAATAGACCGGTGTTCGGATCTTATATATTATATATGTCGAATTTTCACGTCAATGGTGGTCCAGCTGATTTTTGTAAACAAAGTTAGATATGATATGAACAACTTCGAATTTTTGAAAACTAAGGCAATTTTCCTACTATTTTTAAGTACATCCTTATAAAAGATAATTTTCTAGCAGTATTGTCGTTATTTTTTTTAGCCCGCTTTATTTTATATTACACAAAATTAAAAATACAATTGAGACTGAATTTGATCGTTAAGTATCAAAGGTTAACCGAGGACTTGAGAAGTAAACAATGGTGTAGGTTAGCGGATTAGTTTTGAAGCTGAAACGAAGACATTATTTCTTTCCAATTTTAATTTTTTTGTCAAGAAAAATGAAGCGGGCTAAAAAAAATAACAACTGGTATGTCTGAAAAATGTTATTTTATAAGAATATACCTCAGAGTAATAACATATAAAGTGAAGTAGTAGCACCGGTTTCGGCGGTCATTCATTCATTTGTTGGTAAACAATGTAGCTTTTCCGCTGTTGCCACCTCCTCTGCCTCTGTAAAATTTTATAAATAATAAGTAAGGTTCAACTTCTTACCTTATCAAAATATATAGTGCTTTGAGTTGGTTAGGTTATTCAAACCGTGCGATAATTTGTCATGAGCTTATTAGCCCGCGTCGCGTCGTTTTATGCTATGGATTTTTTGTTACAATCTGCGATAAAAACTTATTTAGACAACATAATTTATAAACGGCCCCTTTTCCCACAAATTTTTCAGGACGTGGCAACAGGTGTATGACATCATATTACGGATTTCGTGTTAGCAGGGCCGGGTTTCGTTTTGAGCTACTTGGACTATATCCCCAGGTAAAAAGGGAATCCTTTTTCCTATAGTAGAGGACGATTAACTATTAGTCATTGTTCCAACCGTTTTAACCGGTATTAAGGATATTCTATTTCATTATTTTAAAATGCGCCTTTTCTGTTTGGAGAGTTGAAGCACTATTAACCATTCAAACGAAAATTTCATAGGATTATTTTAATTTTCTCTAAGTATTTAGTAGTTTTGTAGTTTTTCTGTGTGAAACCACACCTTAAGGAAAACAAGCGCCTTGGAATTAAATAAATGGATCCATGACGGATCTGATACCTTCCTAGCCCATTAGCACACTCGTTATATCAACCTTGAAAACAGTTTTTTGTAAATATCTCCGAAATGAAAGCTCCTACAAACTTTTCGGTTATACCATAATTTTTTTTCAAAAAACGCGCGCTACTATTTTTTGAAAACCGCATAAAACTTTTTAACTGTCAAAAAACTGTCATTAGCATTCACGAATTTTGACTAACATCTATTCAGCTCGTTGCAGTATCAAGTGCTATTTTACCTGAAAATTTCATGTAAATCGGTTAAGCGTTACACACAACACAGACAGACATCACGACGATATTGCTAGGATAGGTCAAAATACAACCAAATAACACATTTTCGGTGTTCTGGAAGTGGGCAGTGTTACTGTTACATAATTTTACATTTATATGGGAGGGAAGTAAATTAGAATTTTGGGGTGTTTTTTCCTATAGTTTTATTATAGTTTCTATCAGGCTGCCAAAGCTCAGCTCTCTTGCATTTCTAGAAGTGGGTAATGTTACTTTTAAATAATTTTACATGTATAGGGGAGGGGAGTAAATTAGAAATTTGGGGTTTTTTGATTTTTTCCAGGGGTTTGGTCATAATTTCTATCAGTCCGCCAAATTTCAGCTTTATAGCAGGTCTGGAAGTACAGTAGAATTTTGATGATCTATACATGAGTGAGTCAGTGAATGAGTGGCAATTTCGACGTTTTTTGAAATTTCGTAACTACTTTACTACTTTATAGAAGTCCATGAAACTATGAAGGTCTACGACTGTGCAAGGTATGAGATTCGTAGCTCTTTTCGAAGTAGAGTTTTAGATAGGTCAAATATGGGCTGAAATGTTTCAAGAAAAGATGGTACGGCAGCACGAACTTGGCTTGCCGTGCCCTCAGATAAAGACAATGAAAGTCCAAAGTTTTATTTCTACTCAATCATTGTCTACGAGTTTCAAACAAAAGATTATTTTTTCACTTATAAAATGGCAAGAAGTTTAATTAGGTGGGTCCTCAAGTCGTGAACGGTTAGCCCAGATATTCCTAAGCTCTAAGGTCGACATTGACAGTAACATGTGTTTGTATTAAATGCAGTGTTGTCTTGGCCGTCGAACTCGGTATATTGAATTTTTGGTGTTTTTTTCTGTGTGCTGACTTTTATTTTGGGAAAAAAGAACTTAGTTGGACGTAAAAATAAACAAGAAGTGCTATGTTTCTGAAAATACTGTGAAAATTCAGCCCAGTGTGGTTTTTTCGAGATGATTCCAGTGACGCAGCTATGTTGCCATTGCCGGGGATTCTACAAATTCTAAGTTTTCAGGAATGACCGCCACGAATAGGGAAAATTTACACGTGGCCGCGGTTGACTTCTTCTCTTTATATTCTTCTTCTTTCTTCTCTTTATATTATTATTATTAAAAAATTCAAAAAATATTAGTAGTTCATATCATATCTAACTGATCTAACTCTTGTTTACAAAAATCAGCTGGACCACCAGTGACGTTAAAAATTCGACATATATTTATAAGATCCGAACACCGGTCTATTCTAGGCACCATGACCTTGCTGGGCCGGTTGTACCTCACTATACACTGTGTCAGCGCTGAAAGACCGTCGCCGGCGCCGTGGCAAAGGAGCAGATTTTTCTGAATTGAAACCCTTCTGATATCGCTAGGGCTAAGCACGCAGCTTCCCAAAAGCGACAATCTTGTCGCGGCGAGTGCAGGGCAGTTGGTTAGGATATGTAAAGGGGATTCTTCGTCTTCCATACATCAACAAAACTCCGAGTCCTCAATGATTCCCAGAATGCTAAGGTGTTTATTAAGGTGGCAGTGTCCTGCCAACAGCCTTGTCGCCAGTCTCATATCTTTTCTACCAAGTCTAACTTGCTTCATTTCGTCCGTCTTCCCAGAGCGCTTGTTTAAGTCACATTTTAGAGTCGTCATGGTTAAGATACTCCGCGATGCCCACCATGAGTTTCGGCCCCACTGGATCAGCTCCTCGTTTTCAAGAATTCTTGTCCTGGAACCCAGAGGAGATCAACTTTGTTGTGTCCTTCCAGGGTTTTTAGTACATCCCTACACTCAGCTGAACCGAACCGTATGTCCCTACTTGTCTAGTCCTCTAGGTATATGTTCACCTCATGTGTTACCACAAATGTTGTTTATGTAATTATCTAAAAAAATAAATAATACATTTGGGAAAGTCGAGCTAGTTATTTAAGAAAAATAATAGGTACTTATTAAATTAAGAATAAAGTACCTATTATTTTTTTTAAATAACTAGCTCGACTTTCCCAAATGTATTATTTATTTTTTTAGATAATTACATAAACAACATTTGGGGTAACACATGAGGTGAACATATACCTAGAGGACTAGACAAGTAGGAACATACGGTTCGGTGTTATGCCTTCTTAAGGCAGCAGTGAGAGAGAGTGAAAGCAAAACTCTTTGTTATCTCTTGCTATTCCGTGCAGTCAAGAGAAGAGGGAATTATTTCTGATCAGTTTCTAACGTGCATAAGGTAGCTTTTCCAGACATACGTTTCTGTATATTTCGCGTCATCAGTGGAGAACAGAATACCAGTGTTAGCTTACTTTTCCACCATGAATAATTTCCTAGAACTTGAAAGTTAGACTTACATAATAATAAAATTTACTTACATATAGTTTAAGCCCAAAACTTGATTAGATGGTAAATCATATAATCTGACAGATATACATTATTTGCTCCAAAAAAACTAAATTTGTATTTCAAAAAAATTAAATTAATATTTGCTTTTATAATACAAAAATTGAATCCTCGTTTTAGTCGTACCTATTTTTTTGTATAAATCTAACCTTGAATATAGAACATTTTTTTTCCGTGTACAAAACATAAATATATATTTTTATATTTTTAAACAAAAGACGCGGTTTTATATAGAGGTTTTTTAAAAATATATATTATAATTTAAAAATAAGTGAATATCATGATAAATTTAAAAAATGAATCAATTTTTATTTTAAATGTTTTTTAAGTATTTAAGATTAACATAAAATTAAACTTTAAAAATATGTGTATTTTTCTTCCTCTATTTTGTTTTTTGTACATAAGTTTCTAGCTGTATTTTTTCAATATTTTATTTTTTCGTTCCTACATTAAAAGATAAATAAAAATTTAAGTTTACTTATATGTTTGTCCCTAAACTTTAATATTTAATTTAATTTGAACTTATTTTATTTTAAACCTGCATTAACTCAGTAAAATGTCGACAGTCTTCTACAAAAAATTATGTTTAGGTAAATAGAAACCTAGACTTTTTGATACTAGGGAAATTTAAATTTCCTTTGTAGGTATCTCATTTAAAAAAATGTAAATTAAATAAAATTAAATGAATCAGTCATCAAGTAAAGTTCCATTTTCATTGAGTGTCGTTTTTCCTTTGTTTTGCAAGAAGTTGATCAAGTTTTCCATGGTAGACTCGGATTTTTTGAGATTGTTGCAGTTTGTGAGTAAACTAAAAAACGAAAAATTATTACATATTATTCATAAGAAAAAGAAATCATCTACAGGGTGCAATTTAAATAATCAATAGCGTACGCACAAATAAATCCTGGGGGGTCTTGAGCGCGAATAGATACACAGAGATAAATCCTGGGGGGTTTGAGCAAAGATCGATATTTTAATCTTGATTTTTGGGGAAAAATCATGTTTTACGGGTTCTGAGGAGGCTCGAAATAGACAAAAAGTTTAAATAACGTTTGCTTAAAACTATTTTGTTTTAATGTATGAAGAGTGGCAGAAAACTGTAAATTTTAACAATGGCAAATTTGACAATGAGGTATCAAATTTACAAAAAAGAAATTATGTTTCATTATTTAAATTACACACTGTATAGTTCCTCTAATATTTAAATATTTTTAGGAATTGGTCAACAAAGATTGCATTTTTTAAGGTAGAGAAAAAGTTACAGACAATAGATTTTTTTAAAGAGAGACAGGAAAAATTTTTGAAGCTTTCAGCGTCGAACTGGAAACCTAAGGGCATACCGTACAGAGTAAGGTTACTCATCGTCAAGCAAGCTTGCCTTTACGATGAGTGTCCATAGTACAGAGACCTTCAGGGCTTCATATAGTTCATGGGCCAGTCAACTTATTGCTATAATTTGGGCGTACAAATGTTCTGTTTTATCATAGTTAGAGCATTTTGCCAGTATGTTAAAAATCATGATGGCCATCTCGAAGTGGCTTAAACAAATGGTGGCCAGTCAAAGATTTTATTATTTAACACCAAAATTTACCTGAAAACATGGCTTGTATTGATTTTTTTTATATTTTAATCTACATCAACGTCAAAGTAGGCTTTTCTTTTAAAAGAGGTCGGACACTTACTAGAAAAAGATATAAGCTTTAAGTTTCTGTTCTTTAAAGTTTGTAATTTTGGTGGATGGTACCCCTACAAACTGCCTTAAAAGGTAGTTCCTAAAATTTTTTTAAAAATTTCTTAAAAGTAATTTTTTAGCGAAACAGCGGATCTCAGCAAAAATTATCCTCATCATACTTTGTAATAAAACTTTTAAGTCCGCTTCTTCTTTTGTAATTCTTAGCATGGTAGGTTTGGTAGATAGCTGTCCAAGCCAGCTGAAAGTTACAACTTTAAAAAAATTCGATGTTGTGCCTATAAAAACTTAATTTTTTCTCAAAAACTGTAAAAGATACTTGTAAAAACATTTTTTCTAGCTAATAAAATTTTGACTTGAAAGTTGCTAAAACTAGCTACATAGCTATAGTAGTATGGCCCTTAGTAATGACTGAATGTAAAAATATTTTTTAAATTACATTACAGCAAAATGTTTAAGGGTTAAAAATTTTTTAAAATTGTTATTTGTTACGTGTCAGATGTTATAAATGTCAAATTTTACCGGTCATATTAATGGGGTAACTAATTTTTATTTTGATAAAGCCTTACAAAAAATCAAATACCTACACCAAACTTGACCTTTTGCAATAAAATTTGGCGTTTGGCGTCATATAAAATCCAAAAATAAAAAATAAGGTTGGTAAAGTGTGTGATTATGTGTGTATACAAGGTGACAATTTAAAAACGGTCCGCCTGGATTTTCTCGAAAATTATCAGGAAATTAAAAAAACGCCGAAACACATCGATTTTGTTTGCAAAGGGGACACTTTTTAGGTATCTTGAAATTTTTGTAGCACGAACCACCTTCGACGGGTATACTTTACCCCCATTGGCGTAGCTAGCCTTGCTTTTCAGGGGGGGCCGTGGCCCCGGTCTATCTTGAACAAAAAGCAAACATAGGTTTTAAAGAGTCGTGCAAAGTGTGCAATGAATAAAAAAAAATACGCGCATTAAATGTTCTAATATTTTAATATAACAAATTTAATAATACATTTACCAACTTATTTATATGTATACACAGGAAGTATGTAATTCAGCAATTCTACAAAGAAAGTGTTCTACGTCGCTGACTGAAAGCGTCTACCACACTGTCTAAGTCGACCTCAACATCTTTTTCTATGAATAACAATGACAAACCTGAGTGTCTCTCTTGGGTCATAGTTGTTCTAAGCCAATTAAAAACTCTCCTCATGGCAGAGAAAGACCTCTCGCAAGTTGCACTTGAAATTGGAAGAATACTCGCAACTTTAAAAAATTGGTAGAGGTTTGGATAGGTGTTTTCTGCTATATGTTGTTTGATAGAATCATGACCAACAGTTTGATTTAACCGAAAAATACAATTCTTTAAAACGGTCATTTCTGCTCTTAGAGCAGAAGTATTAATATTAAAAATTTCCCGGTATTGCTTGACGAATTTATTCCATTTAACGACGTGGGAAAACTTAATATGAAAATGGTTATGAAATTGTCACCAAAATCGGAAAATTTCCATAAGACACGCTAACCTCAAAAAAACTAAAAAGATTATTATATTTATTTTAGAAAAACAGTTTAAAAAGGTCTTTTATAACCTTACGACATCTACAACCCGATTTCGGAAACAGAGGGGCAAAGGTCGTTGTCTTTATTAAATGCGAAATTCAACTTACACTTCTATAATATTTTACAAGATGTCGCCAATATGTATGAAATATTCAATATGCATAATTATGTTTAAATTTAAAAAATATTTTCGGGAAATTGCATAAGTGCAGAAAAGTTACCGATAATTTAAAGAGAAAAAGCCTAATTCCGCAAGACAAGGGCTTTTTCCTGAAATGTAAACATTATCTGAATGATTTTAAATTTTAATGCACCTATTTTATTTGAATATTTCCCGAATAATAATAGAAAAGTATGTATTTTCAGCGTCATGTTCTTTTACTAGTAGTCGGTAGGGGAGGCCTAAAATATCTTAGGGGGGCGTGAGGGACTTCAGGAGGGGGGGAAGCCCCCCTGGCCCCCCCTAGCTACGCCAATGTTTACCCCTATATTTTCAATAGGGAAAGTCGGTCTAGTGATACCTTGTTTTGAAGGCCTTTTGAATTTCCTTATAACCGTGTAAAAATTTCGAAAATCTATCCATTAGTTCTTGATATAATTAATTGCCTTTAAACTTTCAAATTTAACATGGACTGATAAAATAAAAATTTAATTAGAATTTTATATTTTTGGATTTAATTTTTAAATTTGAAAGCAAATATCTCAAAAACTAATTGATGGATTTTCGAAATTTTTACATGGTTGTCAAGATATTCAAGAGAGCTTCAAAACAAAGTATCACTAGACCGACTTTCCTTATTCAAAATATAGGGGCAAAGTATACCCCTTGAAGGGGTTTTGTGCTACAAAAATTTCAAGATAACCAAAAAGTGTCCCCCTTGCAAAACAAAATCCACGTGTTTCGGCGTTTTTTTAATTTTTTGATAATTTTCGAGAAAATCCAGGTGGATCCTTTTTAATTTTTCACCTTGTATAGGTGTGCTTGTATCTACCATTTTTGTATCCATAAATCATAAAGTAGTTATCTGATTTGATTGAAGCTATATGTGTAAGTTAACTGTAACGAGGGGAAAGTCTGATTTGATTTTCAAAACTACCCAATATGGCAAAACAAAATGGCGGTCATTTGAAATTTAAAATTTATTACAGCGCGATATATGCACGAATCAGTTGACATATGACATTTGACAGGTAGAAGTTGAAACCTAATCCAAAAAACCCTTTTACATTCAGTTATTACTGAGAGCCATACTATGTAGCTAGTTTTAACAGTTTTAGACTCAGAATTTTATTGCCTATAAAAAATTTTATTACAAGTATTGTCATATCTTTTACAAACAAATCAGTATTTATGGACAAAACATCGAATTTTTGCAAAGTTGTAAATTTTAGCTAGGTTGGACAGCTATTTATGAAAGCTAGAATGCTAGGTGATGCACTAGAAAAAGCAGACTTAAGGGTTCTATAAAAAAGTGTTTTTAATGATTTTTGAAGCTGCGTTTTTTCGCTCACAAATCACTTTTTTTAAACACTGTTTTTGGAACCACATCTTTTAGGGTTGTCTTTAAGGGCACCATTTACAAAACTTTAAAGCATAGAAAATTAAAGCCCATGTTTTCGTTTAGAAATTGTTTGACGTCTTTTGTCGTTAATGGACATTTGGTCTACCACCACCCCTGTCGGAGATAAGCAATTTGAATTTTAGAGTGAATCTTCAATATCGTCGTGATGTCTGTCTGTGTGTGTGTGTCTGTCCGTAACAAAATAGCGCCTAAACCGCTAAACCGATTTTCATAAAATTTTCAGGCAACATAACAAAACACTCTAACGAGTTGATTAGATTTTGGCCAAAATCCATTGATGCTAATTACAGTATTTTGACAATTAAAATATTTTAAAAATGATAACTTTTTGACGGAGCATCGTATCAATATGCGCTTTTCGGAATATAGTAGATTGCATTTTGCTTAATAATTTGTGTAATAACCAAAAACTGAAGAAGTAGAAGTTTTAGTTTTTGAGATATTTACAAATAACTCTTTTTAAGGCTGATATATTATGGCTTCACTTCAACTGTGCATATAGGCTAGCTAGGAAGGTATCAGATCTGTCATGGATCCATTTATTTAATATCCTGACAAACCCCTCTAACTGCTGTCAAAAGGAAAATTAGTACTCCCAAATTATATCATTTTCTTTCTTCTGGCGAGCTGGCCCATGTACTAAAATATTTTTGATAAAAACTGCGTTGCCGAAAATTTGACGACCAAAAAAAAGTCCTCCCTCTGAACACGATGCACAGGAGCCTTTTTTCGTCCTTTAGGAAGGCCTAACCAGGTTTTTAGGGGAGTCAGCCTGCCAGTCCGACACTGGAAGTTTTATAACATTTTGAACACAATTTTTTATATCTGCCTCAATTCCGACTATGATGTAATAACATGTTAACTTTTATCAAAAAATTTCCACTTATGTGCAGAAATATTTTTTTTTCACCAAGTTGCCAATGATAGGTCTATTTTTTTAAAACCTTATTGGCAACTACACCTAAGCCAAATAATTGTTTTTATAATAAAGATATAGATGTCAAGCATATCAAGTGTCTCAAAAGACAGGAACTTTTGAATATTTTCGTCAAAAGGCCATAATAGCTATGAAATGCAAAAAAAAAATTTCTGCCTTACAATGATACAAAATAATAGGAACACGTGTCTAATATATCAAAATACAAAGGGAGGGTGCGTCACTTAACCACTACATATGTACAGGGTTTAGGGCTGTACCCAGGGAGAATTTCGGGAGGTAAGGAGTTTAAAATACGATTTTGCAAATTTTGAGTTTTGAGTTGGGGGAGGGAATTGTATAAAATGTTAATTTTTGTATGTTTTTTAATTACATACATCGAACTTTTCAAAATTGCTATCAACCAAATAGTCTGTAATTTTTTTGTCAATTATGCACCCGGTCCCTTGTGGCACTTATGAATATTAATGTTAATGATCATACATAAACGGAGTATAACGGATCTAATACAGGGTGTTTTAAAATTCAATAACACAATTTTAGTGTTGGATTTCTTAAGTGATTTGAAGACAAAATTTTCATATATTGGTTTTCGAGATATTGAAAATAAAAGGAAAATTCAATTTCAAAGCAATATTTTCACCCAACGTTATTTCGACGACTATTTCTTCAATTTCAATATCTTTTAGTTGGGAATATACAGAGTGTTTCAAAATTCAATAACATAATTTTAATGTTAATTTCCTGGAATGATTTCAAGATAAAAAGTTCATATAAACATAGGTCTTCAAACGTCTTGTTTTCGAGAAGCTTTTCTTTCTGATTTTTGTTAAGTTTTAAAAACTAAATTGATACTCTTTAAAACATCAAGGAAGGTATGAAAATGACAATCGCAGGAACTCAAAAAGTGATGCTAGTGTTTTCGTAATATTTGCCATCCGCGGTGATTCTAAGCAGTGATGTGTGGCGCCGCAAACCAGTAAAATCAAAAAACAATACAATTTTTTTTAGGAAGAAATAAATATCCAATACTTTAATGGTAATTTTCCACATAGCCTCCTTGATTATTAATGCAATTTTGAATTCTTATAAATTTTATGTGAATAGCTTGATAGATAGAGTGCACAGAATATCCATTAAGTTCGAGGATTGTCTGTTCTATTTTGCACTTGTAGAATTTAAAGTGTTTCGAGCCTATTGTAATAAACCTTATTAGCTCACACTACTACTATAGTAGTGTTAGCTCACAATACTACTATACTATAGTAGTGTAAGCTATGGTGATCCTAATTTTTTCAAAAAAAAAAGTTGCTTCGATTTCAAAATTTTTTATATATCTTTGCGTTTCAGATGATTTTGAAACTTTTGTATCGCACCGTCTGTCTGTCTGTATGTCTGTCTGTAACGACCAACCCGCATAACTCAAAAACCGCTTGCCCGATTTGGATAAAATTTGGTGCCTGAGCTAGGTCTTGAGTCGAGATGGTTCCATTTAAAAATGAACAAAATCCACCAAACGCAAGCCCAATAAAAGGGTATGGGTAGATTTTAAAAATTAGAGTTTATGTGAAAATATGGCGTGTGTGATATCAAACAAACGGTAATTGAGTCTGGAGTTAAACAAAATAAGTTTTAGTTTATTTAAAAAAAAAGGGTGGGGGTAGATTTCAAAAATTAGAGTGTAAGTGAAAATAGGCCGTGTGTGATATGAAAAGGTAATTGAGTCTGGAGTTAAACAAAATACATTTTGGTTTTTTTTAAGGGTGGGGGTAGATTTCAAAAATTAGAGTTAAGTCAAAACATGGCTTGTGTGGTATCATACGAAATGTAATTGAGTCTGGAGTTGAGTAAAATATATTTTAGTTTTTAGTAATATTAGCTCACACGTACAGGGTGTCCCAAATTGGGCACTTTTAGGGGGTTTAAGGTACTTCTAGGGGAGACAGAGAAAGACTGACCACGCATTGCGAGGCTCAAATTTCAAGAGAAGACTTATAGTGAAAACCGCATTTTGAAATATCGTCTCGTCTTTGAGCTACGGGAAGTCTGCATTTTTGAAGGGGGTCTATAACTTCGTTATTAGTGGAAATTTTGATTTACAGTAAATTGCAGTTTTATAGACTTTGTCACGAGGAATTCACCCGCTAAATTGTATTTTAACTGTCACTTTTAGTTTTTGAGATATGACATAAAGTTGCATTTTTTCTTATGGAATGGCCTATATTTTAATTAATTTTCGAATTCGTCATTGAATTCTTTTCAAAATGATGTATCATATGTCATAGTTTGATTGAACGGTTTCGGAGATAATTATAGTTTTTTATTTTTGTCTAGTGTGCGTTGAATGACGTCATGCGCCATTGACGTGAAAGCCTTGCGGTGAAATCCTACTTCAATGCACTATCGCGGGAATGTCATCTGGACCCATTGCTTTGTTTGTATCCAACTTTTTAGGGGATTTTCGTATTTCTCTGTGACAAAAGGGTACCTCTGGCATACTGTGGGAAACCCTTTCAATGAACGGTGGAGTTTTTCCATTTGGCACTGTTAGGTTTGAGTTGTAGGAAAAGATTTTGGCCAGCATATTGGCTTTTTCCTCTGATGTTGTGGCTAAGTGAGTATTTTTATCTGTAAGTGGTGGTATGGATGACTTGGTGAAGTTTGATCCAACAGCTTTTACAAGAGACCAAAAGGACCTAGAACTACTTGGACAATTCAGCAACCTGTTTTTTATTCTTTGATTGTGGGTGGAGTCCCGAAAAGAGTGGTCCTTGGTATTTTCCCCAAAAAACGAAAAAATACCCTGAAAAACACCCCTTTGGGATTTCTATAAAAAAGGTTAATTTTGTGATGTTTTAAATTAGTTTCGCCCACGTTAAGACTTACCAGTTTGTTTTCTGCAGCTTCGCTCGTCTTTATCAGTGATGGTAGGGCCGATCCGGGTTTTCACTCCCGAAAATAGTTTTAAGGTTTTTTGTTGCGATGCGTTCTCGGCAAAAGTTTCGACGGAAGTGTTTTGCTTTCTCTTTCTGGCGCAGGACGGCGCTTTCCAAAAAGTCAAAACGTGGTTTTCTCGCGATTTTAACAAAAGCTGACAAAAGTCATATGATCAAAAAAGGTCCCAAAAAGGTGCTAAAAATCGCTTTTCTCAAAATAGGATTTTACAACCCAGGTGATTATTAAAAATCTTAACCCCGCATTTTTAATAAACAAAAACAATTTTAAATTAAAAATAAAAACAAACGGTTTCTAGCCATTCCCCCCACCATAAAAATCTTAAATTTTTATACGAAAAAGGTTCAGGCCCAAAAGAGAAAAAAAATAAAAATAAAAATTAAACATTATTTGCCACACTATTTCTTGCGGCAAACTCAATGTTATCCCAAAAAATTCTAATTGGTATTTATTTGATTCAATGCAATCAAATAACTAAAATGGACATCACACACATGATTTTGGAAATTGGTAAATTGGTATCTAACGAGCTGGCAAAGGGCAAATTTTGACCAAAGGTCTTTCAAGGAAACCTTTCGCGGTTTTTACTTGAACTATCCTTGGTATTTTGTCGGAACTCGAGTAAATTTGAACAATACGACCGAGCGACCACCTCAAGGGAGGCAGATTCTCGTCCTTCAACGCAACGAGTGCACCAACCTTAGGAAGATTGTCAGGGGTGTTCCACTTTTCTCGCTGCTGCAACGAGTGCAGGTATTCAATATACCACCGTCGAGAAAAATGCTGGTGCATTTGCTGCACAAGTTGCCAGCAAGTCAATCGAATTTGTTTAAAATCTACCAAGTTCTCATCAGGTGGGGAGGTCAAAGGGTCAGGAAGTGACCAGGTGTTAACGACTGTAAATCGTTAGGATCAGGGCCGAGGATGCAAAGAGGTCTCGAATTGAGAGTGGCCTCTATTTGGATTAAAACTGTCATCAACTCCTCAAAAGTCATGATCTGGTTGCCAACAATACGACGCAGGTGTGTCTTTGTGGATTTCACTCCAGACTCGTGCAGACCACCAAAGTGTGGACCAGCTGGGGGATTAAAATGCCACTTGATGCACAACGATTCGGCGGCTTGACGACAGTACCCAGTTAAGAGGTTGTTAGCCCCAGTCAGGTTAGTTCCTTGGTCGCTGTACAACGCGGAGCAACGCCCTCTTCGCCCTACGAATCTACGAAGAGCTGCTAAGAAAGCTTCAGCGAACAAGTCGGAGACTGCTTCAAGGTGGATGGCCTTAGTGGAAAAACAAACAAAAATGCATCCATAAGCCTTCTGGCTCTTGGCACCTCGACGCTTAGCTAAGGTAATTTGGAATGGTCCCATAAAATCCACACTAACATGGGAGAAGGGTTTCAATTGAGACACTCTGGTTTTTGGTAAGTCACCCATGTAGGGATTATATGGTTTTGGGTTGGTTCGAACACAGGTGAAACAATCAGCAATCACCTTGTGTATCGCGCGTTTAACAGATAGGATCCAGAACTGTTGGGCAAGGAGGTATTCCAACAGGCGAGGTCCTGGATGCCCATGGTCAGTATGGCATTTCTCAATCACTAACATGGTTAGTCTATGGTCACGTGGTAACAACATTGGATGCTTAACTTCATAAGCCAAATCGGTGTGACGTAAGCGTCCCCCCACCCTAAGGACACCCTGGGAGTCCAAAAAGGGGGCTAGCTTGCGAAGAGGTTTGGAACATGGTTCGCCTTTTTTAAGCGTCTTCAAATCATCAGAAAAAGTCTCCTTTTGCACAATCCTAACCATGATGGAAAGTGCAAAGTACAATTCCTCATAACAGAGTGCCTGAGAGGTAGCTAGGAAAGTCGGATCCTTTTTTAATCGATAGGGCCTCAAACAATAAGCAAATATTCCCTGGATTTTTCGCAAGGAGGAAAATTTATCCAACAATGTAGGAAGCACATCTGGGACTTGTGCAGTAGTAACAAGAACTATACGATTCTCTTCAATAGGTACATCCATTTCCTCAACTTTCATGCTATTGGAAATGGGCCAAAAATTCAATACTAGACAACAACCATGGAGGTCCGGTGAGCCACAAAGGGTGATCAACAAACTGACTAGGAAGCAAACTCCTTGACAGGCAGTCAGCTGGATTCTCAACACCACTTATATGGTACCAACAATCAGGAGAGATTTTCTCTTGAATGGTTGTCACACGGTTTGCAACAAAAACCTTCCTTTTGGAAGGGCTGGTTTTTATCCATGCTAGGGCAACTTGAGAGTCAGACCAAGCATAGATTTTATCTATAGGTACAACTTCAAAATTGGTAACAACAAACTCCATCAGGTCTGCCAACAACAAGGCAGCACACAATTCTAAACGAGGAATTGATATAGTCTTCAGTGGGCAAACTCTACTTTTTGCACATAATAGAGTCACTGAAATTTTACCATCTGGGTGGATTTGGCGAACATACATCACACCACCATAAGCTACACTGGAAGCATCACAGAAACCATGGATTTCTGTGGTAACAGCTGTGTGTCTTACCACATAGCGAGGTATAGAAATGGTAGACAACAAAGGTAATTGTGTGACATATTGCTGCCACTGAGTAACAACATCAATACATGGTTTTTCATCCCAAGAAAGACCTTCAAGCCACAGACGCTGGATAAGAGCCTTGGCAACCAATACCACAGAAGCCAAAAAACCTAAAGGATCATAGATCCGAGCAATCTCTGAGAGTATAACTCTCTTGGTACAATCTCTGCTAATTGGCTTGACCGAATATGAAAAGGCATCAATAGCAGGGTTCCACTGTAAGCCCAAAATTTTCAAAACAGTGTTGTCCTTTTCTTCAAAGGAGATATTCTGTTGATGGCTTCCTGGAATGGCAGCTAGGAGTTCTGGGCAGTTTGAGGTCCATTTTCGGAGTTCAAAGCCCCCACAGCTTAACAATCCAATAAGCTGTTTTTGAAGCTCCAAGCCATGGTCTATTGACAAGCTCTTTCCTATAACATCATCAACATATGAGGAATACAATAATATGGGAGAGGCAAGAGGGTAATCCTTTCCATGGTCAGCTACTAACTGATGTAGAGTTCTAATAGCTAAGTACGGGCTACAATTCAAACCATATGTCACTGTGTGGAGGTTCCAATCTTGGATAGGTTCGGAGGGTTCAAATCTCCACAGGATTTTTTGGTATTGTCATCTTTGTTATTCACAACAATATTTCTGAACATCTGTCGTATGTCTGTACTAAAAACAAATGGGTAAAATCTAAAACCTAACAAGATTTTGGTTATATCATTTTGTAGCTTTCGCCCTGGAAGCAAGACATCATTAAGGCTCAATCCATTAGAGCTACTAGCTCCACCATCAAAAACAACTCTGATGCGTGAGGTCCCATGCTCCTCCTTAACTACACAATGGTGTGGAAAATAATAAGAAGGATTTTCAAATGACGAGCTAGGTGTCATGTGACCCTGGTCTACATAGTCTTGCATAAAATCATTATACAACTGACGAAGAGGTGGGTTTTTAGAAAGTCTCATTTCCAAAAGATTAAATCTCCGAAGGGCTTGGTTTCTAGAGTCACCCAAATCTGGAGGCGAGTCTCTAAAAGGTAATCTCACAATATATTTCCCGGAAGGATCTCTCGAGAAGGTTGATTGGTAAATATCCTCACACTTTTCCTCCTCCTCATTGAGGGGGATCTTTTGAGGAACACACTCAATTTCCCAAAATTTTTTCATGGTATCACTAAGAGCACAACTATTGGGGTAATCTATGGTAGTCAACAAATTAACGAATTTTGAGGGGGTAGATTTATTAAAGCCTCCAAACAATACCCAACCAAATATGGTATTCATGGCAGAAGGTCCATTTTGTCCCTTCACAAAACCTGGAACAAGCATCTGGCCAAATAAATCAACTCCAAGCAAAATATCAACATCACTGGGCTTTCCAAAATTTGGATCAGCAATTTCTAATCCTTCTAAATAAGGCCACTGTGACAAATTATTTTTTACACACTAGAAGGGGTAGGTCCACAAATTTTTGGGGTAATGATGGCTTCACATCTAAAAAAACTATCTGGGAAGTTCTTAGAACAAATCTCAAGGTTCATGTTTCCATGAGACACATTACAACTCATATTATTTAAACCATGGACTGGTGTACTATTAGGAATAATAGGCAATTTCAATTTGTCAGCACAAGACAAGGATATGAAACTCGCTTCACTTGCTGTATCAAAGAGGGCTCGGCAAGGAACAAGTTCATGTTGGTTATTTAAAATCAGAACCTTAGTGGTAGCAAAAAGAACTGATTTCACTTCAATTGGTTCACTATGGTTTACAATGGTGGATGTACACATGGTAGTTCTAGGGGTAGTACTATGGGAGGTGGTACCAACAGGGTCATTTGGACTCTTTTTCTTTCTAAAACACAAAAGAGTATTGTGACGTCCTGCGCAAAATGAACACGACTCAGTATGAAGACACTGGTTCACGGGGTGGTTTCTAAAACAATTGAAACAAAGGTGTTCCCTTTTTATAAGGGCATGTCGCTGTGAGGCTTCCATTTCCAAAAATTTATCACACTTAATAAATGGGTGAAAGCCTTTCTGTTTACAACAGCTGCAATGGTCAATTTGGGTGGTTAAACTATAGGGTGGTTTACTTGTCCTTCTCCCTCCACCCTGGCGATGAGAGGGGGAAACAGACACAGCATCAAAAGAATTGTCCAAAAGACAACAATTTTCAAGAGCACGACAATTCTGCTCTAGAAAGGTAAACAAACTTTTATAGGTTGGGATCTCTTTGGTGCTATTCTCAACTTCAAATTTCTGCTTAAGAGTGGGATCAATTTTCTGTAGAAGAAGGTTCATTTTAATAAAATCAAGAAGGTCCAAATCAATAAAATTTGAAACGGCTTCAAGATTTTCACGAAATGTGGACAAAAGTTTTCTTAAGTCCCGAGAGGTATTACTCTTAGCAGTAGGTGCAGAATAAACCGAAGACCAATAGTGGGTTACAAGGCGTCTCTTATTATTGTAAAGACGAACAACTGCATCATATGCTACCAATGGAATATTACGAATAACTGATTGTGCTTCACCTACAAGGGCTGTAGAAAGAGCTTGAAATTTAGCTATATCTGAAAGTTCAACCTTATCATGAATTAAACTATTAAATAAATCAAGAAAGGTAGGCCACGCCCTTAAATCTGTGCCATTGAAGGCAGGCAAACTTACTTATTGAATTTCTAATCGTCGGGTAGGATCAGAAACCGAGACAGGTGATGGCAGGCTTTGTTGGCTTGAATCCGGGAAAAGGTCCCTAGCTATAGACCTTATTGAATACTTTACATCATCAAATGATTCTACTAACTCACCCTGATTATTTTCTTGTTCCTCTGTAAGGTCTAGCTTAACAATGTCGAAGTAAAATTGGTCAAATTGACTACACTGAGTCTCAAAGTCAACTAAACGCATTTTAAAAGCTCGAATTTTGGTAGCGTTGGTAGGATCAGATTGTGCATCTAAGGCTTTTGCAAGTGTTGTTTTCACCCGCGTCAATATGGAGGCTTGCTGTTTCTTAAGAGATTTTAACTCACTCATCCTTAAGCCACAACAAAACAAAAAGGTTAAATGCTCTAAAAATTGGGTAAACGCACTAAAACACAGGTACGATGTTTCGCGGTCGTTCAAAAAACTCAAGATCGACAAAAAACAAGGTTCAAAATCAAAAAATTAATAAACAAAAAGGTCATTTTGTCATCAAAAATTATAGGTTAGGTAGGCGTCATATGTCATGGAACATATGATTTCATTGGTGCCAACTGTCGAAAACAATGAAATTTTCTTTTTCTATGGTCGAAAACCAAAACAAGGCCAACAAAAAAAAACTACAATGAACCAATTTTTACCAGTTTCCTATTCAAAGGTGTGATGTTGCGCGCGCACATACAGCAGCGCACATCAAGGACGCAAAAAACGGTTTTACAAAAAAACTGAAAACGTGTTTACTGCAAGAAAAACCCACTTGGTAACAGGCAAATTCAGACAAACTGCATCCCCAAACTGCTTTTTCAAAAAATCCGGCTGGAAGGACCAAATGGGTGGAGTCCCGAAAAGAGTGGTCCTTGGTATTTTCCCCAAAAAACGAAAAAATACCCTGAAAAACACCCCTTTGGGATTTCTATAAAAAAGGTTAATTTTGTGATGTTTTAAATTAGTTTCCCCACGTTAAGACTTACCAGTTTGTTTTCTGCAGCTTCGCTCGTCTTTATCAGTGATGGTAGGGCCGATCCGGGTTTTCACTCCCGAAAATAGTTTTAAGGTTTTTTGTTGCGATGCGTTCTCGGCAAAAGTTTCGACGGAAGTGTTTTGCTTTCTCTTTCTGGCGCAGGATGGCGCTTTCCAAAAAGTCAAAACGTGGTTTTCTCGCGATTTTAACAAAAGCTGACAAAAGTCATATGACCAAAAAAGGTCCCAAAAAGGTGCTAAAAATCGCTTTTCTCAAAATAGGATTTTACAACCCAGGTGATTATTAAAAATCTTAACCCCGCATTTTTCATAAACAAAAACAATTTTAAATTAAAAATAAAAACAAACGGTTTCTAGCCAGATTGTATGTTTCTTTGGCGGTGTCAATAGTAATTTTGCAACTATTTCTGGCTTCTATAAATTCTGTGTGGTTTTGAGCGGTTTGTTGTCGTTTCCAAAGGTTATATGTTCTGTGTTTTTTCTGTAAAGCCGTTTGACACTGGCCGTTGAACCAAGGTTTTGCATTTGCTCTGCCTTTTATTGTATGTGGGATATATGCATCCATTCCAGATAAGATTACTTTTGTTATTTCATTACAGCAAATAGTGGGATCAGCTGTTTTAAAGCAAACGTCTTGCCATTGAAAATCCAGGTAAAACTGTTTAAGGTCATTCCATTTTGCCGATTTATAGTGCCACATTTTACGAGGAAGTGATTGTTGGCTTGGTGGTATGAGCATTTCGCACTTTGTTATTATAAGTTTATGATCGGATGAACCCAGTGGGGGATCTACTTGAATTGTGTACGAGTCAAGATTTGTAGTTAGGAATAAGTCTAAAAGCGCGGCAAATTCACCCCTTTCTGAGATACGGGTAGGTTCATCGACAAGCTGCGTTAGACCACAACTTATGGCAAAAGGTTCTGCTTCCCTGCCTTCATTATCTGTTTTGTTGTGGTGTTTTAGCCAGGGTATATTGTGGACGTTGAAATCGCCTAAAAACACAATTTCCGCATGTGGATAGTTAGACTGTATACTATCCCAGTTTTCGGATAATGTCGCGAAAAAGTTTTGGTACTCGGTGTTACTTGGCGGTCTGTAGAGGCAGCAGCTGAACTTGGTCGATGATTTTGAGGTGAATTTTAGCCATATGATATTGAGGTTCGCTGGTTCTAGCTTCTCCTCCCGATGACATGAAAGGTCATTTTTAATGTACACACAGATCCCAAAATTATGTCGAAATCGGTGGTGTAAGTCATAGCCGGGATAAAGATAGCTCACAATAGGTGTTGCAGAACTGATTTTAGTTTCAGTGAGAACAAGGATGTCAGGTCTTTGTTCTTCAAGATGTTGGTGAACTGAATTCATGTTGGTACTTAATCCTCTTATATTGCTAAAATCAATTATGAGTTGAGTTTTTGGTCTTCTTTTAATATCTTTGCATGAAGGACCCCCAGGATCACCCGACGTCCGAAGATCCGAGTGGTCGGGTATTTTACCTCCGGAATATTTTGATCCTGGAGGCGCCATCATGCTATCTGTTACTCATTGTTGGAACCGGACTGCCAGCGTAGTAGCGGAACGTGGTGATACCACTTAGCGCTACTCAGTTCTGGCATGGTGGTATCTCACCGGTCGACGCCCAATGAGTAAAAGCGTCTACCACCTACCATAATATATCATATAATTTTTTACATAACATATACTGTAATAAATGTGTTTTTTTCAGCACTGTAGATGTATTTTTCCATTTTTACACAAAACATAGGGGTTTTACACAATTGGAGTTGGAAAAAAATAATAATTTTCATTTTTCACAAAAAATTTACAAAATATATCATGTAATTTTACTAATCCTGTAATGTTGGGTACATTGCCAACATTTTTTACTGGAATTTTACAAAACACTTTGTATGGTGAGCGTTTTAGATATGGTGAAAAAATATACAAGAAACCCCTGTACAGTGTCTCGATTTAAAAATGCTACTGTTTTTCGAGCGAAGTACAGCCTATGACGCTTTGGGGTTGAAGATGAGCAACGCAGCATTCGCTTTGCATGCCCTGAGACCTGACCGGTGTTGTGAGAGCAGGCGCAATGTTGCCAAGTATTGCTCAAAGCTTAGGTCTTTTCGCGCTCTACTACAAAAGGTACCTATTGCTAAGCAAATTACTTTAATATTGCAAACAATAGGAAATGGGTTTCATGACCACAAAATGTCATAAAATTACTTGGTAGTATCTCTTCAAAATTACGCTCGTAATTTTTTTTTTCAGTACAAATGTCGTGTACGTTACTGGAGTAGCTCTTTTTAATTTATTTTAACCAGTATTTTAGGCTATGCTTTACTCTAGCTTTCTCTACAAATCGGTCACTATCATTTGGATGCCATTACTGCTTATTTGCCTATGTCAAATTGCATTAGGAAGCCATCAGCTACATGTCTTTGTGTCCGCGTTAAGAGCTCATAGGTACTCCGTCTAATAATTTCCTTAATATAGTAATAATAATGATAATTAAGAGACTGCTGCTAATTGCTTTAAAGTGTGCAACTATTTTTCGGAAACAGAAAACAAGACCCAGCCTGCGGTTGTACAGGGTTTCCATCTGAGAATGCAACTATAGTTAATTTCATAATTTTTGAGATAACCTTTTGATAGTAATCAGATGTTACCATAAGAAATAGCATAGGCCAGCGAAAAAAAAATCATCAAAAGTTATCCCAAAAATAATGATATGGACTTTATAGAGCGCACAATTTTACCAAATACCTAAATTTGGGCACCCAGAAAGTGTTTGTCTAAAGTACCGATTGCCTGAGGGTTTATGCGTCGCATAACCGAATCCATGTACACATACGTATGGCCATATGACTAGGTCTACCTTATTCGTATGATTATTCTATTTCCAGACCTGGACACATACAAATGATATGATAGCAAAAGCCCAAAGATCAATGAAAAGGCAAATGTTACATGTAAAGCTAACAGATAGAAAAAGGAATGAATGGTTAGGAAATAAAACAAAACTAAGGGATGTCAGAGGAGAAGTAGAAAATTTTAAATGGAGATTTGGCGGTCAAAATATCAGTTAAAAAGATGATCGATGGAACAAGTGTATTGTAAACTGGAGACCTTGGGAAAATAAAAGAAGTAGGGGAAGACCCCAAATGAGATGGCGGACGATTTGAAAAGACATACAGGAGCTAGATGGATGAACACGGCGACAGAGAAGAATGGAGATATTGGAGGAGGCCTATGTTCAAAGATGGATCAAAGAAGGCTACAAGATGGATAGATAGGGAAATTCGGGGCATAACGGACATGTTAAGGAAGAATAATTTTTTTTAATACTAATATTGCAATTTGTTATCTATTATGTAGTAGAAAAAAATAACTCCAAATGCTTGTTGTTTTTTTTTCTAAATAAATATACTTGAAACAGTGCATTTTGCTCCAATGGTGGGGCATAACGGGCAGGTGAGTGGGGCATAATGGGCACTACCATTAGTTGTAACATTTATAAACAAGAGTCTTATTTATTGATTTATTTATTTAAGAAAAAAAGAAACCATAAATATCATTACACAGCTGAGTATCAAAAAAATTCTCAAAAAATACTCAATATTCGTCATCACTACCTTCTGCATAATAGCAATGTGACTATATACTATACGTTCTTGGCTCTTTCTTTAATAGTTCCGAACCATATCTTGAATGTGCCCATTTTGCCAAGTTCATTTTACCCCATTAGTCAAATTTTATTTAATGAAAAAAGTATATATCGCTGTCCCGGCAATACAATGACGCAAATGCAAAAATATAATTTTTTCAGGAGAGGGGAAAAACGGAATTAAATTCTTTATTATTACGTTTAAATAAAGTGAAGAAAATGCATTGGGATGAAAGTAGTGGGAGTATTAACTAAATATAGATAGTTTTACCGTATAGTGGGATTCATTTTGAAACTAATGACAAATATATCAAAATTTTGCAGTTGCGTCATTGTTTTGCGGGGATCACGATATGAAGAACTGATCATAATTGTTTAATATATACCTTAATATAAACGTAATTCGATGTCGTTAAAACTGGCGTACCTAGAAATGAATCCTGGGCGATCTTGAGCGCTGATCAATTTGCGGAGATGAATCCTGGGGGGAGGCTCTTAGTTTTCGGAAAAATTCATGTTTTACTGGTTAATATGCAATGGCTCTGGGCAGTGGCGTATATAGAAAAAAGTTTGGGGGGGGGGGGGCGACACAGTTTCGTGGAGGGCCGAAACCCCATGAGGCCGTATTTTATGCTATTTTATGTTTGTATTCATAAAATATATGGAAAATATGTAAAAAAATCTTAGATTCGGGGGGGCCTGGGCCCCCTCGGCCCCCCCTTATATACGCCACTAGCTCTGGGGGAGGGGCATGAGGGCTGTAGCCGAGTACGTACGTAAAAAAATATTTCCAATATTGGTAAAACACAAAAAACTTTTTTTTTCAATCTTTTTTGAGACTTGTCCCTTTCCCACGTCCACGCATAAAGTTACCGAAAAACTCAAACTATTTTTTAACTGAGTAGCTGAAGCTGAATACGATTTGGGGATAATTAACCCGCCATCGCCAGTAATTAAAACAAAGCGGAAAAGCAACAAGTCTGTGGCATATAGAGAGGACTCTGAGGGATTAACATTAACAATTTGGAAAAGTTAAGCTTTTTTTATAAATTGCTTGTTATTCCTGTATTGGGTCCTATATAAACGGAGAAATATATTCAAAGCATGTTGAAATGAAGAGTGAGGTATATAGATAAAATCTTACTTTTGAATGGATGAGGTGCTACTCGCTCAAAATCAGGTGAAAGTCGAACTGCGCAAGTGATCTCACTCAATTTCCGCATCTCTATTTGTCCGAACGATCTCTCTCTCTCTCTCTCTCTCTCTATATATATATATATATATATATATATATATATATATAGGCCTTTGAGTGAGACATTGGATATTTTTTGTAGAGAGAGCACGATTTTTTGTAGAGAGAGCACGCTGCGCAGGAGGAGCTACTTTCCTTTTTTTGCTTTAACTCTTTAACTCTCCGATTATATTCTGTAGTTTTCACAGTTTGCGGACGTTTGATTTTTAATCTGTTACTGGATTTTTACTGGGAATAGGGACTAACAAAGTTTATTAAATTATTAAAGCTACTTACTTCAAAAAGGAAACCGGCTCCTATAAAACTTGTTTTTATATGCAACGAATCGTGTTCCCATTTTTTATTCTTGTTAAACATAAATATTTTCAAAAAAGTACTGGCAAATAATTTAATGACAAATCACAAATGACAATCTCTTTGAAGTATTAAGTTCACAGAATACCATAGGTGGATAGAACTAGAGAGAGAAAGGTTGCAATGGTTATTATTCATGTATGTTCTCACTCTAACAAAACTTTAAAAAATCTACAATTCATTAAACTCTTTATGTTTTTGTCTCAGTGTCCCGTATACGTAATGTAATGCCATTGCCGTTCCAGTAACTTCGTATATAATTCGTATATATTGGTCCTCAGTTGAGGAGACGTGCATTCTTATTATCAACCATTTAAAGAATTCATCCACTGTGCATCAATTAATTAAATCGGTGAGAATGAGAATGAGAATGGGCACCAATAGAGATGAGAAAATCAACTGAAATCGCATGCACAGTTTGACTTTCACCCAATTTTAAGGAATACACCTTCCCACCCATTCAAGAGTTCATACACAGATACTGGCAAATGATAAGTGTTAGGGCACTCATTTTAGAGCAAGCTTTATTAGGAGCGAAGCCCAACATTTATTTCGATTTTTTGGTTATCATTGACGGGTCGTCTTCATTTTAAAAATGTGGTTTTAACAGGGTCCAGGGACAGATTCAAGTTAAAATAAAACAGTTCCAATATAGCCTGCATCGCAACTTTTTATTTCTAAATACATAAATACACAATGCGGTCCGAGGTACTGTAAACACAGGAACGGAGGTGTCGAATTGACAAGGCAGAAATAAAGCACCAACGATAATAAAATAAGTACCTACCATTCGTCAATGTACCTACCCACGGTATACTAATCCTACCTCAGTTAATAATACATTTAACAGTGGCGCACCCAGGAATGTGTCTTGGGGGGGCCCGAGTCCTCATTATGTCAAATTTGACGCTATTTTTTCTGTTTTATCATGAAATATGTAGAAAATATATAAAAAATCTAAGGTTTGGGTGCGCCCACGCATTTAATAATATAACTTAGCGAGCGTGTGCCGTTAGAAGCAGCATCGATTCACGGCGGCGCCGGCGGCGGTCGCGCTTGACAGTCAAGCGTAGATTTGAGGGATAACGTGGTAATTACCCCCTAGAAAAAAATGGATGGAAAACAGGAGAATTACCCCCGCACCAGAAAAAAATTATTTTAAAAAGAATTTTTTTGTCGACTGTTGCCCATCACTAGATTTTGACCCAGCTCCGCGCTTGTGGACGGCCGATAGTAAATTTGACTTATTCCCCTATGTTCGCCGTAACTCGGACCGCATGGTATGTAAGTAGTTTAGATATCTTCAAACTGTGTAAAAACAACATCTTTAAAATTAAAACGAGTCACCGCCAATGCGAAACCGAGGAAAATATCGCAAAAATAATAACCAAACAACAGAAAGTCAGTTCCTATAAAGCTTGCTTTACGATGACTGTCCTTAAATAAGTGAATCTGCATCTTATTACAGGATGTTTATTCTTGACTGCCCGTGAGGTTAGATGAGCGGAATGTTCACTTTTACGAGTGTACTTAAGAGCACTAGTAAACTTAAGTTCACTCTCTCTGTTCATGGGGATATAAATCCCCGTAGGTTATTGTGACATTTCTAACCTTATATTTGGTTGTTTGTTTTTTTCAAATACGTTGGAGCATAAAAATGAGGCATACCCATGCACTCCCACAGGCGATGCCTAAAGCCAGGACCCCCATTAAATTCTTAATGTTCCTTTTTCGGGTAAACAGGATTTCGGTTACTTCACATGCGTCAGTTTTGTGGTTTTACAACATACTCCTTTACGTCACTACATTATTTGACAATTGTCAAAAATTTATGGATAAATCTATTATTTTTAAAATCTAGTTGATTGGGTGAAAATTTATCAAATTGTGGATTAAAATTATAGTTTTTTCAAAATTAATTATGTCTATTTATTGTGGACACCATGAAGAGTGTTTAATGGCATCCATAAACCACTCTTACCTTTATTAACAAATTATAAAGAAACAAACCGCACATCTTTTACGTGAATCCTTTTCCATGTTTTAAAGAAAAAACGTAACTTTACACAACACCGCAAAATTTAAATAAACAACAAATATGGCGTCCAGTGACCCCGCAGCTTTGTGTCAACGTGACAAAAAACACGCATGAGCACTTTTTTACGTCTTAAATATAAAGCAAGCTATGAGTGCTTCACTTTTCGTGGATTCATTACACCGTGGAAATAGGTGGTGAAGTTAAGTTCACTTGTAAAAGTGACAGCTCACTTCACGTATTGTTAGCGTCTTGAGATTTGGTGAGCCCACACCTCACCTCACCTCACGGACAGTCAAGAATAAACGTCCAGGCCTCGATATAGAATAAGCACAGCATTGATCTCTAAAAAAATTTGTTGTCTATACTTGCGGTTCTCCGGGGTTAAAGGGGAAATTACCCCCCCCCCTTGAGCCACAAAAAATATTTAAGGTGTGAAGGTAGTACCTCATAGAGAAGCTTAAACGTTTTTGAAAAAATTATATTATTGTTCTCTTTTTTACCAAAATTTTGTTATAGGACCACTGCACCATTCCGGCGCCGTTCCGGTGGCTATTTATGACTTTGAAGTGAGCTTTTTTTGCGATTATTTATTGTATGTCCGCAGTTAGAAAAACGATAACTGCAATGGACTGTATATATTTTATTAAATGAAAGCGCGAACAAACATAAATATATTGATACGAAATCATGAAATAATTAAAGGTCCATAGGTTAATTGCTAGTACTCACACAACGGAAATCAGAGACAAAGCACTCACCAGTTTGCAGCCAATCTCTCCACGTTCCAGGGGCCCCTGTCTGGATCTAATGATGGCACCACGTAGCTGAAGGGCTGAAGTTTCTAGTTCTATGATTCAGTACACCAAAATCGAGCACTTTCAAGTGTAGAAATTTGTAATAGTTGGAGAAAGTAATTAACACGCCATTTTTCTCGAGGCGGTAGAAAGGATCTCTCTGATTCTTGGTGCGCATGTCTATGCGCGAAAAATGTACTCTGTCCTTCATCCAATTGTGTGGTTTTAAAATTTAAAAACAACCGCGAAATTTAGCGGGAGCTAACATTTATAATAATTTATTTAAAAGAATGTTCCTAAATGTCTAAAATTTTATGACCAAACAACCTGTAACTTTTTTTGACTGCAGCAAACCCAATTATTCAAATTTGGAAATTCAGATAATTAAATAGGGTTGAACCCTACTCAAAATGATGAACAAAGTTTTATCTCGTATAGGACACTATAATAAATTTAATGCTTTTATTATTACCTTTTTATGAAAAGGTTTGGCCAGTTTTGATTTGCTTATGAGAGGGGTATAGTTACGGGGTAATATACGTTTATTTATTTCAAAAACCTTTCTTTTAGTTTACGCATAGAGAAATATAATACTAAGTAAATTCCTCTATGGATTGGGTAAATTTGAAGTGCAATTTAACGATTTTAGACGTGGGTGGCTGGTGGATAAGTTTAGTTAGAAGAATTTTGACCAACAGTTTTACGGAATAAGGTATAGATTTCAAAAATTTGTAACTCCTCCACTGAAATTTAAAAAAAAATTCACAGACAAATTCTTTGGAGATATAAAAAAACAAAGCTCCAGTTCCGATGTGTTCCAATACTGGCCTGTACTTTGAAAAGCGCCATGGAGTGGGAGCATCCCAATTTTTTTACCAAAATGGATGTAAAAACGGACGTGAAAGTGATACTTCATTAATTAAGAAAAAAACTAAATCTCCCTTTGTTACGTTTCCGCTAAAAGATTTTTGAAACTCGATTTAGTGTATTGAAAGAAGTGTTATTGAGCGGGCGACGATGGCGTTTTGTTTGTAAAATGAATCCGCCAGAAACATAGATTTTATTCAGTAACTTATAAAGTTCTGCGCGTGATGGGCTTTCTCCTTTGGTAACAGTAAAGTCCAAAATTTGGAAAAACCCATCTGCAAAAATGGCGCAAAATATCAGAAATATTTTTTTTCCCGCACAGTAAACTAAACATTAGAGAAAGAGTGATATCAAAAAAAATTATTCCTTAACATAGTATACAACAAGTATTTATGTAAATAAAGAAGATTTATTTTTAACGCATCTATTGACATGAATGAGTTTAGAATATTCTAAATTTTGTATTTTAATCTTCGAACATTAAACCCCGTAGAAGCAGCATGCTTTCTTATTGATTGAGTCTAATATTTCCAAAGGGGCCAGGGGGGAAAAGAACCCAAATTGCAACGTTTACATAATGTGATAAAATAACTAAAAAGGCATAAGTAAATAAACGGTATGTTCTTTAAAAATTAACATTATTTTCATTCAAAATAAAATGTTAAAGTCTATCTTACAAGTTTCACCAAGATTAATACAATAAAATATTTTGACTTTTGTCAAATTACATTAATTACCAGGGCTATCAAAATGGACGGACCACGATCTTCCACTTTGTTGACGTCACATCCGGGGCTGATTTTTTTTTGATGGTCACGTTACGACACAGCTGATTGTCTTTAAAATATTGAAGTTGGAATGACGGTTCATGGATATTTGATTTTTTTTTTAATAAAGCCGTTTTTGAGGTTGTTTTTACTTTATTCTGGCAGAACAATTTTTTTTAAATGTATAGTAAGCCCTAATTTTTCATAGCCGCTTCATTAGCTCACACAAAAATTAAGTTTAAAGCAGAAGCGAATGTGACAATCACATATGACAAAGTCAAATACATGTCAAATATAACAGTTGGCATGTGGTACATGGCGGGTAATTTGAATTCAAAATAAGGAATGCTAAATCTTGTTGATTAACCTTTTAATCATGTTGCTTCCTTACAAACCTTTGGTGGAATATCGGGATGGTGTCTGAGAATATTTCACTGAAATTTTGCGGAAATCTGTAGTGCCATTTTGAAAATATCATAAAAAAACGTCTGACCTTCCATAAGACCCAATGTAAAATTCAGCCCCGGGAGAACAGCTGATTTTTTCAGGGTCGTGGCCTCTATTTTTGTGTTGGCCTTGTAATTACTAATAGCTGTGTCCTTTAGACGTTCAAAAAAATTAACAGCGCGGCAACCTCGCCAACAACGGCGTGGTCAATGACGTACTGTCACTGGTTGTGGATGGCCGTCATTGTATTTTAAATCGTTGTGGACTAAAAGGTGATCTGTGGTAAAAAGCCTGTGATTTTGTGATTTTTTATTGTTTTCTTGCGTTAAAGTCAATATGGTAAAAAAGTGCGAGGTGTGTAAAACATCCTATGCCGTAGAAAATAAACGGTCCTTTTACAAGTAAGTAAACAGCTTATTTATTTGTAAACAAAACATAGGCGTAGTTAAATATTTTAAGCATTGTTATGTAAACAAACAGCTGGTTCTTAAGCTGCCACATTGTTTTAAATGTATTATACCTGCACGATTTTATATTATTACTACATATTGAGATTCAAAAAATAATATACGTGCTACAATAGAATGTTGAATCATTTTTAATATAAAAAAGTATTCTCTGGTTTAATCCTGTATTATGGTTTTGTACTATTTTTAAGATTTACAAATAAATGTTTATATCATTAAATAGTCTATGGACAAATTAAGTTTCGTGTGCAAGTCGTGCCAACTTTCTGCCGATAAGCTAACTTTGTTGTTTTGACTTGTTGTCATTCTGGTAAATGCGTTTTTTGAAAGATATGGCGGATTCAAAATGGCGGAAAAAAATTGTAACTTTTTTATTTTTTATCCGATTTTCATGGAACAAAGTTTAAAATACTTGCTTTGTAATGTACTTAAAAATGTATTGGTCAGAAGATATGTATTTTTTTGTATTTGTCAAAAAAATTTAAAAAAATAAAAAAAAAGGTCATTTTTTTTTATTTTATTTGTAAAACTATTGGAGCTAGAAAAAAAAAGTTTATATAAAAAAGATAGCTATTTTGATTCTTTATTAAAATCTGGTTCAAGTGTTCCAATGCGTTAATTAGTTTTCAAGTTATTTCCAAATAACTGGAAAAAATAGGGGTCTTTTAAAAATTATGCTTTTAATGAAAACCATAAAAACTTTTTGAAAGTAACGTAAATTTGTTTAACATACCTAGCAGATCAGGTTTAGACTTATTATCAATGTGATAACAGCGCTTTTTTTTAAATATGGCGGATTCAATATGGCGGAAGAGCATATTTAAAAACAAATTGTATCTTTTTTATTTTTTATCCGATTTTAATACAACAAAGCTTAAATTACTTGATTTGAAATGTATTAAAAAAATATTTCTTAAAAAATGTACTTTTTTTAATATTCGAAAAAAAAATCGGGTGAAACATGTGACAAAAATGATTTGATATATTTTATTTTTTAATTGACCCCCATATACGGACGTCGCTAAAGGGTTTGTCATAATTAAACCCCACTGACTTAAACATTGTTAAAAATAATAAAATAAATTTTATTTTCCTAAAATAAAATTGGAAAAAACAGAATTAATTTGTTTGGTGATTTGAAAAAATTGATTTCAGTTGCACAGGCCTGTAAAGTTTTAATCTGAAGATAAATCTTACATTATTATCACGTTTAAAATGAAATTTTATTGTCTACAATCAACTATAGGTCACAATTTTTGATAGAGAGCTTGGTTTTTAAGATAATCGGATAAAACCTATGAGGTTTCTTTATTTTTTTTATAATTTCTTAATAAACGGACGCCGCTGGAGAGT
This sequence comes from Aspidapion aeneum, assembly GCA_963576565.1. NCBI lineage: Eukaryota > Metazoa > Arthropoda > Insecta > Coleoptera > Brentidae > Aspidapion > Aspidapion aeneum. Next base: position 44,233,430 of record OY755043.1, read on the forward strand.
TTGTCACCGACTGACTAATACATTGTTAAAAAGGAAATTTTATTTTCTACAATAAACGGCGAAATAATTTTTTTTTCAAAAAGCTTAATTTTTGAGAAAATTGGATAAAACTTAGTGATAAATTGATAAATTTAGTAATTTTTCAAAATTTATTTTATTTACGGACGCCCCTAAATTGTTATAAATAACACTACCATTGCCTTATTATGCATCATTTAAAAGGCAATTTTATTGTCTAAGAAAATCGGGTAAAACCTTTAATGAACATGTTTCTTTTTTTAATTTATTTACACTACGTGAATAAACAGACGCCGCACAATGGGTTATATGAGAGGACTAGCGCGACACTCAAATTTAACTCAGTTTTAACCCACTTCTAGACATCGGATCAACTTCAAATTTGGTACACACTTAAAGTTCCGATGACAATACAATATACTGATATTATGAAGTTCACAGCTCCCCCCCCTTTGAAAATGCCGGAGGGGGGCTACTATCTAAGTATGTTCGATATCGTTCAAAATTGGTATGCAGGGACTTTTGGGGATGGGGATCAAGAATTTTTAATTAGATTTTTAAAATTGTGAAACTGACGCCCCCCTCCCCCTTGGACAATTTTGACCAACTTGTACATATCCGATCAACATCAAAATTGTTGTGGACTTGTAGTTATTAAAAGTTACAGTGCCAATACAATACAATATTATAATGCTTTAAAGTTGGCAACCCCCCACCCCTTTGAAGAGGGTGGAAGGGGACCATCTAAGTAGGTCCGATTTCGTTCAAAATTGGTATGTAGGGACTTTTGGGGATAAGGATCACAAATTTTTAATTATATTTTTAAAATTGTGAAATTGACGCAGCCCTTGTCCCTTTTGTAAGTCAATTTTGAGCAACTTGTACATATCCGATCAACATCAAATTTGGTATGGACTTATTCGTCAGAGCATATTATTTTAAAAGGCTTTCCGTTTTCGGTCTAGAAGCAAATCATATTGCTTTTTGGCAACAGACCATTTCCCCCTAATTTGACCCCGCTGAATCCGAATATCTCTGTTGCCAACTCGAGAAATCGACAGGGACGGAGAAAATCCCCCCAAACCCCCAAAAACCTGTTTTTTTTTCAGTTTTATGCAGTTTTCTCGAAAACTAACCTTTTTATCAAAAATTGCAAAGAACAGTTTTTTGTGGAGAATAAAATTCCCTTTCCAACGATGTATTGGTCAATAAGGTTAGAAAAAGCAAGTAGCTCTTCAGTGGCGTACGTAAATTGGGATTATTTAGAAAACACATGTTTATTATAGGTTTTTCAAAATTTTCTCAAAAACTACACTTTTTAGGAAAAAATATGTTGTATGCTTTATTGTAGAACATGACATTTTCTTTAAAAAACTTTATTAAAATGTCGGGTTGTTGCCATATTTAAGGCTTCAGGGGCGTACTAATATAAACTTATTTTCAAAAATAACTGAAATACTCAGTTTCTCTTGCATATTTAAATATCTTTTCTAACTAAGATTTTCAGAAAAAAATGTGCCTTTATTCTTTATTGAGGATAAGACAATTTATTTTTAAATGATACATTACAAAGTGAGGTTAATGTTATGATAAATTCTTCAAAAAGGTTCGTAATTTATACCTACTAAAATAAAATGTTTCCAAAATAAAATAAACTGTATTTTGATTAGATTAGATATTTTGATTTATCTAAATAAGTTCTTTAAAGCAAAAAAACACCGGTGGTTATAAGGGGAGGGGACATAGGTGCCATGGCCCCCCATAAGCAATATTTTTGTGCAGAAAGTAACAGTAGTAACTTTGACACAGATGTTTTTGGTTATTTTTTTAAGCATATGGAACTCAAAATAAAGTGGTGAATCTGATGCAACAGTTTGGGGGGGGGGGGGCATAATGATAATTAGGTACTCATTGGGATCAACAACCAACCTGTCAACCTGTTAGGAAGAGTTTGATATTTTTTTGCCTTATACTTATGCAATTTACAGACGCCCCTGGAGAGTTTTCTATACTATGGGTCACATTTTGTGACACACTGTTTAAAAGGACATTTTATTATCGGGCCCGCAGCCGAAGCCATAAAAGGTCGAAAGTACAAAAGGTCGAAAAATATCGACAAAACTAAATATTAAAAATACAAATTTACCGTATCAAGTCGAATTACCTGTCCAGTCGATGTGGACCCGCGGCCGTACTTTCGATCTTTTGTACTTTCGACCTTTGTACTTTCGACCTTTTATCCGCTGCTCTTTATTATCCACCGAAATAGCTAATAAGGCACAAAATTGATTAGTTTGGATTGATCTTAAATAATTTCTTTAAATTAGGAACACCACTGGAGCGGTAAATATAAAATAACTTCCACTTTGTCATACATCGTTTGAAAGGAAATTTTATTGGCTATGACGAAGTAAAGAACACATTTTTTGATAAAGAGCTTGGTTTTTAAGAAAATTGATTAAAACGTATGAAAAACATGTTTTTTTTAATGATTTGTTGAAATCACCCCCATTGACGGACGTCGCGGGAGAGTTTGCTATAAATTAAACCCCACCGAGTTTTACATTTTTAAAAAAGGAATTTCCCTGTCTAAAAAAAAGTGTGGAACAAGTTTTTTTATGTTAAGCTTAGTTTTTGAGAAAATTAGATGAAACCTGTAACAAAAATGGTTTATTTTCTGTTTTTTCAAAATTAATTTAATTTACGGATGCCCCTGAAGTTTTATTGATAAAACCGATTTAATCATATTTTACGTCATTTTGAAGGAAATTTTATTGAGTATACCAAAATGTAATACATGGTTTTCTGTAGATATTAGTTTTTAAAAAAATTAAATAAGTCTTGAAAAAAACATAGGTATTTATTAGTCTAACTTTATTAAGTTATATCATGTTGAAAAGGGACTGTTATTATCTACAATAAAGTATATTATACATTTTTCTCTTAGAAGTTTTTAACAAAATTTGAAAAAACCTCAAACTTTCAGATTTTGGGGGGTCTGGGGGGGTTTTTGGAGGTTTTTGCAGCCATTAAAAAAAAATATATGTTATTATTTTTTAATTATACAAATATATATTTTGAATGTACACCTGTGATAATTTGGGCTTTCCAACGGCAAATTAAAATTCCGCCGCCATTTTGGCCGCCATCTTGAATATCTCAGCCCCTGTCAATATTTCGAGTTGGCAACAGGGATATTCGGATTCAGCGGGGTCAAAATAGGAGGAATTGCCCATTTGCCAAATAGTAATATAAAATGCTTCTAGAAAGTGGATTTTCCCGAATCTTGCCTGAACTATAGAGTTACAGCAACAAAACAATATTATAAAGCTCTAAAGTTGGAACCCACCTTTAAGGATAGTGGAGGGGTTTTCGGGGTTTAGGATCACGCACCATATTTTTTCTTATTTAATAAGCTTTCGAACAAGTTTTCACAAGTTGGGTCTACCAGTTGCAAAAGAGGTTGGATGTTACCAACTTTTTACTTAGTTTTTTAATTAAATCACTTAAAAGGATATTTTTTATTGTCTAAAAATTGCAAAAAAGTAAAGGTTAGCTTTTTTTAATATTTGACAGGTGTCAAAAAAAAGTAGTTCATCATTTTTCTTTTTTGATAAGCTTTCGAGCAAGGTGCCACAAGTGTGGTTATCTAATTTGAAAAAAAAAGTTTTAAGCGTGCAGACCCCTTTGCAAGGGGTCTATACAAAAAAATTTTGAACAGAAATATTGCTCGTTAAAAATCTTAGTCGAAGTAATTTTGGATTTTTCAGAATAATCTAAATTCAATCCGCTGTCGAATTTATTCCATTTGGCTGATACACTGATTGTATAAAGACCACGTACATGGCAGTGTTTAGGGCTACCCCAAAAAAAAAGGGGCAGCTATGGGCAGCAAATTTTTTTATTTTTTTAGTCAATTAGACCCCTTTCTGTAATATTTGGTGGAGATTTTACTAAGCCTTGCTAAGCTTGTTTCTGCAGGCTTTACAAAGAAAAATAGAGATGAAAATAAACGTAATATATTCCAAAAAATTTTATCCATAAAAAGGGTTTTGGAATTAGGAACTTACTAGTAGTTTTTAAAAGTGCAGTTACTGCTTATGCCCACTTTATACCCATATACCCAAAAACTGCTGTTTGTATTGTAATTTTTTTTTTATTTAAAAATACTGTAAAAGTACATAAATTTTTCTCCGAAAATATTTTTCAACTTTAGAGCTCTTTTACAGAGAAAGACATTAAGACTTTTTTTACCAGTTGCATTTTTTTTATTAACATCTGCAATACATTTGGGTGGGTTTGGTTATCATAATTTAAAAAACATATACAGGGCTAATGTCGTGCTAGCTCCGCCATATAACCCATTGTGCGCCGCTGGAGGGTTTGTCATTAGTCGTACCCCACTGACTTATACATTGTTGAAAAGGAAATTTTATGGTCTACAATAAAGATTAGTACATATTTTTTCCTAAGCTTAGTTTTTAAGAAAATTTTAAAAAAATCTAAAAATTTCAAGACATGGTATGAGTCTGGGGAGTCTTGGGGGATTTTGCATCTAAAATTTAAAAAACTAATATAATTTTATTTTTAAATTAGATTTTACACATTTTTGATCCATTTCTATGTCATTGTGTCTTTACGGCGTCAACTTAGTTACATTTTCAGAAATTCGAACACGACTATCTGATGAGGGGGGATAAAAAAAATTGGACCAAAAACTTGCCCAGCAACATCCAAATCGTTAGTCTCTGACCTATTCTCAGCTAGGATCCATTGTTAAACTGCGGTCCTCATATTTTGCATACTCAACTACCTCTAGCACCTGCGCTATATTGTAAAAACTTTCATCGATTGATATTCACTTTCAAAAATAACAATAACAATGTTGTTTGATAATGTCCATCAAACAACGATAACAATAATAATAGCACCTGTTTTACTAGACGCCTCAGCTGCGTAAAGCCGCGCGCCGCCTTATAGGCGTCCGCGTACGGTAATACACCTTCGGTAGTCGGTTTGGTGATAAAAAATTGTTTTTTTATTGAAACAAATATAAAATATACATCTATATAAGACTTGTATACACCAAATTAAACAAGAATGATCATTCTAAAACTTTTATTTAAACTTTTTTTAAATTTTGCTTTGTTGTTATTAAAAATGTAGGTTAAACTTTACTAGCTATACAAAAAAAAAGTAAAAATTTAGTTTATTTTTTCTAAAAAAACGAAGCAAAATTTTAAAAAATATAATAGAAAGTTATTTTATTGCGGGTGTTATATATCGTGCATAAAAAAGTGGAGGGGGCCATATCTTTAAAAAAACGCATTTACCAGAATGACAACAAGTCAAAACCTTCACACAGCCCCCTCAAGTTAATATAAAGGGGTCTGTGTATCATCATTTTGTTTTGATAATTTTTTAAAAAAATTGTCAGAAATAAATAAATAAATAAATAACAAACGTAAAGCAGAGTCAACAACGTGGATAAAAGAATAATTAAAAAAATATGTTTGAGGTGCTTAAGAACGATTGTAGAAGAACAATTGCAATCGTGTTTATCAAAAAAAAAAGTTTTTCAAATTTTGTTAGGCCATTATTTATGTTTTCTTATAAACCACTGTCAAATAAGTGCTTTTTTTCTAGGAGAAACGCAGTGGTTTCTTAATAAAAAGTAGTAGCAAAATACCCAGATAAAGTTTTGTTTTATGTTTTTTGATCTAAGCAATAAGGTCGAAGACCCGCGATCTGAACCCCACATCAGCCATTTACAAATGTGCCCGTTCTTTTACAATTTAATACAAAATGGCCAATGATCCTGTGGTGGTGTCAATTCGTTAAAAATGCGTCAGATCTAGGAAAATTTTTGCGACATTATTGGTGAAACCCTTTTGCTGCGCTGATGTATGAATGTACGGTAGTGGCGGTTAGTACCCTTAAAGGATCTAACCTGGCACTTAGGCACGCCTTTCTGTGCCCGTTGTGCACCACGTAGCAACTGTGTTCAACTCAGATAATAATTTAAATATATCCATTTAGCCTTCTTCGCTCCATCTTTGGATATAAGCCTCCCCCAATATCTTCCATTCTTCTCCATCTGTCGCCGTGTTCATCCATCTAGCTCCCGCATGTTTCTTAAAATTGTCCGCCCATCTCATTTGGGGTCTTCCCCTACTTCTTTTATTTTCCTAAGGTCTCCAGTTTACAATACATTTGTTCTATCGATCGTCTTTCTGTCTGATGTTATGATTGGCAAATTTCCATTATAATTTTGCTACTTTTCCTCTGACATCCCATACTTTTGTTTTATTTCTTGTCGATTCATTCCTTTTTCTATCTGTTAGCTTTAAATGTAATATTTGTTTTTCCATTGATCTTTGTTTAGTTCTGGGATTTATAGGTAAGTACAGGAAGGATCAATTGGTTATACACTTTCATGTTAAGGTACTGAGGATATTTTTAATTTTTTAATATGTAGCTTAATTTACCGAATGCTGCCCAGGCCAATATTACTCGTCTCTTGATTTCAGCCGTTTGGTTTTCTTTTTTTAGTTTAATAATTTGTCCCAGGTATATATATTCCTCTACTTGTTCTAGTTTATTCTGATCTGTATTTGCTATGACTTTAGTTTTAGTGCAGTTCATACTCAAGCCTATATTTTTTAGCTGGTGTATGCAGTTCTTCTAGAATTTTTATCAGTTGTTCTTTCTTGTATGTTATTAAGGCGATATCATCAGCATATCATAGGTGGTTCAAGTATTGTCCGTTTAGTTTGATGCCTATTTCATCCGAATCTAAGTTTTTAAAAACATCTTCTAGGGTGGTTAAATCGGCGCTGGTACAAAAGAGCGCAGGTCAAAAGAGCGCAGAACAATAGAGCGCAGACAAAACAGCGCACGGAGAAAAGAGCGCACGGACAAAAGGGAGCACGGACAAAAGAGCGCACGGACAAAAGAGCGCACGTACAAAATGGCGCACGGACAAAATGGCGCACGGACAAAAGAGCGCACGGTCAGAAAAGCGCGGACAAAAGAGCTCATGACTCTCATTGTGTCTTTTTTCGTGTAACTGCCTGAAGTACCGCCTACAATTTCAATAAATAAAGTCATAGGACGCTATTATTAATATAAACACCAGTCCTTTGCCTTTTATATTGCCAAAACGCACCGAACCGTACTGAACCGAATCGAAGTGGCGGTTTAGTTCGGTTTGGTTTCACAACGTCTAGAATGCCGGTTCGGTTCGGTTCGGTTCGGTTCGGTTCGGTTCGGTTCGGTTCGGTTTGGTTTCACACCCTCTAGGATCCCGGGAAAAAGTCAGGGTAGTTTTTTTTTTGAAAATATATGTTAGAATGAGGTTTTCGGGAGTGGCAAGTCATAGGTTCATTTCGGTTCGGTTCGGTTCGGTTCGGTTCGGTTCGGTTCGGTTCGGTTCGGTTCGGTTCGGTTCGGTTTGGTTCGGTTCGGTTCGGTTCGGTTCGGTTTCACACCCTCTAGGATCCCGGGAAAATCTGCGGATCAAAAACTTGCTCAGAGAATATTCATTTCGAAATATAGCGCAGCATTTACGTTCAATAGCGTATAATTTATCGTTGTAGTTAACTTTGTTAGTAGTTTAAGTAGATGTTTTTCTTTTATTTGTACCTTGTGAATAAATTTTTTTCCGATTGGGTTGATTTGACTTATATTATTTTATTGAAACAATTTGGGTTTTATTATGTTTAGTTTGTTAGTTAAACAGTTTTTTATAACATGCGCGCTTTCTTCGCTATTTGTGCTCTTTTGTCCGTGCGCTCTTTTGTCCGTGCGCCCTTTTGTCCGTGCGCCCTTTTGTCCTTGCGCCTTTTTGTCCGTGCGCTCTTTTGTCCGTGCGCCCTTTTGTCCGCGCGCTTTTTTGTCCGTGCGCTCTTTTGTCCTGCGCTCTTTTGTCCGCGCTCTTTTGACCTGCGCTCTTTTGTACCAGCGCCGGTTAAGGCATTTAGGGGATATTGTGTCACCCTGTCTGATTCCTCTTTTTATGCGTATTGACGAGGTTCCTTCGTGGATTCTGATTGATAATGTTGCTTCGCTATATTGGCTATTATATCTGTGTATCTGTGACCTATTCGGCTATTAACTAAAGATACTTTTACTTCCCAGTGCTCAATGCTATCGAAAGCTTTTTCAAGGTCTATAAATATATATATATATATATATATATATATATATATATATATATAGTGGATTGTTGTATTCATTGGCTCGTTCTATTAATTAATTAAAGTAGTAAAGTAGTTACGAAATTTAAAAAAACGTCGAAATTGCCACTCACTCACTGACTCACTCACTCATGTATAGATCATCAAAATTCTACTGTTCTTCCAGACCTGCTTTAAAGCTGAAATTTGGCGGACTGATTGAAATCATGACCAAACCCCTGGAAAAAATCAAAAAGCCCCAAATTTCTAATTTACTCCCCTCCCCTATACATGTAAAATTATTTAAAAGTAACATTACCCACTTCCAGAAATGCTAGAGAGCTGAGCTTTGGCAGCCTGATAGGAACTATGATGAAACTATAGGAAAAAACACCCCAAAATTCTAATTTACTTCCCTCCCATATAAATCTAAAGTTATGTAAAAGTAACACTTCCAGAAACGCTAGAGAACTGAGCTTTTTAAGACTGAAAGACACTATGATAAAACTCTAGGAAAAAATGTTAAGACACCAAAATTTTAATTTAGTTCCCTCTCCTATAAATGTAAATTTATATAAAAGTAGCATAGCCCACTTCCAGAAACGCTAGAGAGCTGAGCATTGGAAGGCTGATAGAAACTATGATAAAACCATAAAAAAAAATTAAAAAACCCCAAAAATTTTCATTTACTCTCCTCCCCTATAAATGTCAAGTTATGTAAAAGTAACATTACCCACTTCCAAAAACGCTAGAGAGCTGAGCATTGGAAGCTCAAAAAAATTTTTTTGTCGAAAACAATACCTTCTCTAGCCGTTGCTGTGCGGGCTAGGAAGGTAAAAAGGGGGCGGGCCGACTGCACACCAAGTAGTATAAGTAGTAGCCTTTAGACTGGATTGTTTAGTTTACACTTGAAAACGGTTAGATCATGGTTAGATATACTTACTTACTGAAACGTCCTGTTTAAAGTTAATCAACACAAAAACATTTCATGTAAAAAAGAGTCAAGTACGCGAAAATGGCATTCCGTAAGAAGAATTGAGATAAACATAAGGCCAAGTTCTCCAATACAAATTTCATAATGAAAGATTTTTAGTAGTTGGAAATGTTTTTCTAAACTTTGCTATTACAGCCAAACTTCTTTATGTTCAATTTAGCACTGTGGCTAAGAGTCATTTACAGCCGTTATGGCCAAGTTTAGAAAAACATTTCCAAACTAGTTAATTACTTTCATTTTGAAATTTTTATTGGAGAACTTGACTTTACTTTTATCTCAATTCTTTTTACGGAATGCCGAGTACTGGGCTTTTTTTTACATAAAATGTTTTTGTTATGATTTCACTTCTTTTTTTAAACGAATTGGATAATATTTAATTTTTAAAATAGTAAAATATGCGGAATATTGTTCAAAACTTTTGCAATGCCTTACTTAAAATTTTGAGGTCTTTTAATTTTTTCTCATGGTTTTATCATAGCTGCTATTAGCCTTCCAAAGCTCAGCTCTCTAGCGTTTCTGAAAGTGGACAATGTTACTTTTGCATAAATTTACATGTATAGGGGAGGGAAGTAAATTAAAATTTTCGTGTTTTTAAATTTTTTCCTATAGTTTTATCATAGTTCCCATCAGTCTTCCAATGCTCAGCTCTCTAGCGTTTTTGGAAGTGGGTAATGTTACTTTTACATAACTTGACATTTATAGGGGAGGAGAGTAAATGAAAATTTTTGGGGTTTTTAAATTTTTTTTTATGGTTTTATCATAGTTTCTATCAGCCTTCCAAAGATCAGTTCTCTAGCGTTTCTGGAAGTGGGCTATGTGAAAAAAGTTTCGGGGTGGGTCCGAGACAGTTTTGGAGGGGGGCCGAGCCTCATGAAGCTGTATTTTATGCTATTTTATGTTTGTATTCATGAAATATGTGGAAAATATCCAAAAAAATCTTAGCTTCGGGGGGGGGCCCCCCAGGCCCCCCCTGTATATACGCCACTGAAAACAACATTATGAAATTTTCGTTTGAATGGTTATTAGTGCTTCAACTCTCCAAACAGAAAAGCCGCATTTTAAAATAATAAAATAGAATATCCTTAATACCGGTTAAAACTGTTGGAACAATGACTAATAGTTAATCGTCCTCTACTATAGGAAAAAGGATTCCCTTTTTACCTGGGGATATAGTCCAAGTAGCTCAAAACGAAACCCGGCCCTGCTAACACGAAATCCGTAATATGATGTCATACACCTGTTGCCACGTCCTAAAAAAATTGTGGGAAAAGGGGCCGTTCATAAATTATGTTGTTTTTATCGCAGATTGTAATAAGAAATACACAGCATAAAACGACGCATCGCGGTCTAATAAGCGCATGACAAATTATCGCACGGTTTCAATAGCCTAACCACCTCAAAGCACTATATATTTTGGTAAGGTAAGAAGTTGAACCTTACTTATTATTTATAAAATTTTACAGAGGCAGAGGAGGCGGCAACAGCGGAAAAGCTACATTGTTTACCAACAAATGAATGAATGACCGCCGAAACCGAGGCTACTACTTCTCTTTATATGTTATTACTCTGAGCTTAGATCACTGGTGGGTCATAAACCTTTTGACAGAATCAACATGGTACAGAGAGCCACAATGTGCCCGCACTAACTGCTAGCTCCAAATAGGCACTCCATATACCGTGTCTCATGTGGTGATTTCCTGAATGGCCAGGTCACCGAATCCGTATGACCAGATTAATCCACCCCCTTTACCATAGATGTTTTCTGGTGTGAGCCCCAAAGGTTAACAGTTTTAATTCCTTTTTGTTACCGTATTGATCAAAGAAGCCATGTGTCGAGACCCCATTAGCCGCCTCTTACGGCAGGCCTCGAAGTTACCTTGGGAACCGAACCGAACCATACGGACCCTGCGCTGATAAAAATGCTGATGCAAATAGAATACAAATGGTTATTTTATAATCAAAATTGTTATTTGTGAATGACTACCCCTCAGTAGTTGCAAATGAAAATGCTGAGCCGGTGACATTTGTAGACGATGAGAACACGGTGTGTTTTGCTGAAAATTTTCAGAATCTAATTCTAATTACCGGAAACCTTTTGAAAATATCTGAAAATTGGTTTACAAACAATTGCATGATACTAAATCAAAGTAAAACCAATTTCATGTACTTTAAAATAAAACCATCAAAAAGAATAATACCAACAGAAATCGAAATAAAAACCAACTTTTCAAAGAATACAAAATTCCTTGGAGTTTTCGTTGATGAAAGTTTAGATTGGTCTGATGAAATTGACTTTGTGACTAGCAAACTAACCTAAGAATAGTATATTTTTCAAATTTTCAGTCAATTTTAAGCTTTGGACTTTTGTTCTGGGGAGGCAGTTCCTAACTGAAAAAAAAACCTTCATTATCCAAAAAAGGCCTGTAAGACAAATATTAGGGATACAATATCTTGAAACCTGTCGAAATAAATTCAAAGACCTAAATATTTTAACTGTACATATATGAGAGTGTAATGTTCTTAGTAAAACACCCCACTTCTTTTGAAAAATATAAAAATTAACATCTTTATCATAATAGAAGAACAAGTAACTATAATATTCCAAAATATACACTAGCTCTTGTTGAAAAAAACGTAGTATAAAAATGTATTTAATGTTATAATAAATTAACAAAACATCTTAAAAACCAATATAATCCACTTCAAAACAACTGTAAAAAATCCAATAGTTAACTCGAACCATATAGTTTGAAAAATTTATGTGTGCAAATTTAAGTTAAATTAACTTAATTTTTATTAAGATTTTATGTTAATTGTTACGTAGCTTTAAGAAATTTCCTAAATCTAAAAATTGATTTGCATTTTAGTTACATTTTTACTCAAAAGTTACATTATTAAAGTTGTTTTTGAACATGAACTTGATGTTAGTGTCTGTATCTCCTTAAATATTTGCAAAATCAGTTGCCCCAAGTTTATGACTGTACCTGATTGAAGGAATTAAGTGATGTCGTCGCCGAAAATGCAAAGAGCCTAAATATCAAGAAGACCGTGCCTAATAATGTCCGACACGCTTGCACATTGGATAGCCGAAACTTGTGTACGTTAAGGAAGCCAAAAGTTAGCTTAAGTTTCATAGGAAATTACTACTACTACTACACTTAAAGCTAACAAACCAGTAAAATGCAAACTCAGCTATATTATGGCAAATCTAAATATAGGTAAACTCTGCTATTCTAGGTGTGAAACTTTGCAGAATCGTGGCAATCAATATTTTTTCTATGAGCGTGCAAAATGGCAAATTATAAACCAGCCGCGACACGGGCGGTGAAGTACCTGGTGTCATACACATGAGTGTGTTTCTTTTCAAACATTGCGACGTCCTAGAGCATGGACATCCCTTGAAACGAAAAACCGCAGAGGTTTTGGAAAAAAGTTTTACTTGTCATGTCGTCTTGAATGGCGTGTAATCCTGTACAAAATTTTAACGTTCAAAATTTAAACAAGATGACACACTATTTCAAACTTTATGTTAATATCGTTTGCATCTTTCGAAAAAAATATTTTAACAAATTTGGCCATGTATATCTTGAAAAAATGTTGTGGAATCGCTTTGGAGTGTAGGAGTGACCGGGGCTGGTTGTCTCACGGGATAGTTGTTACGCCGGCGAAAACATCTTTCTCTTTTTACCTCACATGCTTTAAAATGTCGAAAAAGAGTAATGCGCAATATTTTCAGAACAGCAAAAGTAAATTTTTGTGCATTTGTGCCAAATCTAAAAAAATATATAAGTTTAAAATATGTGTATTTATAATATCAAACATGGGTTTCATGATCCCGTGACATGTTTTACATGTGAACATTGAATTAATATATTTTTAGGGGGACTAAAACGTGTATAATCTTTCAAAAAGTGCACGGCTAAGAAACCAAATAACATTTGTTAAAAGTATATACATGTCATTGCTATGTTGCTTCCCTATTTTTCTGTTAATGTTAATTTTAAGTTTCGAAAAATCATGCCAAACTAGTAAAACAATTTTGGTGTTGATTTCCCCAATTGATGTTTCCTTGAATTTTACGAAAAAATATTGCCTTTTCCATATTCCACCTACAACATACAAAACAAAAACAGTTTTCTTAAACTTTTGAAATCTTTGAGAATGTAGGTATTGCTTTTAAATTCAATTCTGACTGCTGCGTTCTGGATACGAAAAAGCGGCTATGGCAATATAAAATAAATATGTAGGCTAAACTGATGGAAAAAAAACTCAAAGAAATGTGGGTGTTACAAATATTATAGTATGAAAAAGGCACCCAGAGGAAAAATTTATAATAATAACACCGACACAAAAAATTTAAAAAAAATTGATCTGTACATTTTACCAGACCTACCTATGCTATATTTTTCGGTGCGCCGAATCCAAATATGGGGTTCGTTTTGTCCATAGATGTTTTATGGTAAGATAACAAAAATGGTACATTTTGAAAGCGAACAAATAAGTTATTTACATTAGAGTAGCATTAGACTAAAAAAAACTAACATGCGTGCCTGCGTGAAAAATTGTAACTTTTTTACAACGACAAACATACTTATAGACAGATGCGCGCTAAGCGGGCGTGCAAGGGGCGCTCAAATTACAAAAATTAAAACAAGTATTTTCTATACAATATAATATTTAATGGATGTGATATTGTGAGTTTCTGTATATATATTAATTAGGAGCTATTAGTTTAGGGGCGCAATTAGTATAAGGGCGCAATTAGAAGGGGCGCTAGTGGAGGCTTAGTCCTCCCAAGCTTAAAATTAGTCCCACCAAACGAAATGAGCACAATACCTATTCAGGGCCGAACTGAATCTGTGAAAATTACCGATTATGTGGCTTTTATTCTTTTGAAACTAACCAAAACGATTGCATTAGTGTATAAATTCTTAAAATAAGTGAGAGTGAGCATGACGTCAGGACCAATAGAGATGCAGAAATCAAATAAGATCGCATGCGCAGTTTGACTCTCACCCGATTTTAAGGAAGTACTCTCTCATCTGTTAAATAATTCATAGACTGGTGTCATTTTTCGCGAAAATTTTTGGTCTGCGGGACTTTTATTTCTTTAAATTATTTTAATTAGCTTTTCGCTTGCGGCATCCTCTTTTATTATTTTTACGAAAAATTTTCAAGTACGTACTTGATTTTTCTAAAATTTTGGCTAATTTCCTAAAAGTAGCTAATTCTTTTAAATTGTTTGCCTACAATGAAATTTTTTCTTGTTTTGAGGCCATTTTTTCTAACAAGTACCCAATTTTTTTAAAGTTTTCGCCGGCTGACTGAATTTTCGAAGCGCGATTTTTTCTGAATTTTTTTAGAAGTCCTTAGGGAACGTCCTTAAATCACGTAACGCAAGAATTCTGGATTTTTGACCTCCCCCCCCCCTCGTAACGCATTGTCAATAAAAAACACATTAAAAAAGCATTGAGTGTAACGCAAGGCCAAACTCCTCCTCCCCCCCTAGAGCGTTACGTAATTTAAGGACAGGCCCTTATATGTTAAACAAGTTTTTGCTATAATCCCGTTTTTTTTCTACAAAGTACTTATTTTTTTTTAATTTTCGCCATTTTTTTCGTTTGAAATTCTTATTTTTTTTTAAATTTTAATAATTTTATAAAATAATGAAAATTCACTTGAAAACTCCGGATATAACTAAAATTATCGTGCCACCATCGTGTTGGAAATTTAAGCCATATAGCTCTTATGGAAGGGTATACAGCGTGTCCCATTTTCGATGGGATTAAATAGGAAACTCCCTTATTTTTAAAGATATTGATTTTTTGATTGCACCTTATTTGCTCTTTTTCTGAGCACTTAAAAATTGTGAAATCAGGTTTTTACTATACTCCGTCGTTTCGCTAATACAGGGAGTTTTTGAAAAAACTGCATTTTTAATAATCTCTTATAACTCGTTTATTTTGCGAGATATTTTTATTCTGTAAAAACCTTTTTGTGGCAACTTTTTTGGAAGAAAATAATGACGTTTTTTAAAATTTTTTAAAATAGTGTTTAGTTTTTCAGATATGGTATTTATCAAAAAGGTTTTTACAGAATAAAAATATCTTGCAAAATAAGCGAGATACAAGGAATTAATAATATGCAATTTTTTCAAAAACTCCCTGTATTAGCGAAACCACGGGGTATAGCATAAATCTAATTACACTATTTTTAAGGGCTCGAAAAAAGAGCACGGTAAGATGCAATCAGAGAATCGAGATCTTTAATAATAACCGAGTTTTTGATGGTATTGAATGGGAAACTCAGAATTTCGAGATCCAAAAAAATATAAGTTTCTTTTCAGCCCTTGTAGATTTGGAGCTACAAGGAAAAAATTAAAAAATTCGGAATTCTATTTTGTTATTAGTGCAAACATTTCAACTTTATTAAAACTCCTTTACAGAAAGGTGATTCGGTCAATAAAATGACGTCAAATTTGTCGAGTCTGATTCAAGATTTCAGAAAAAAATACAATGAAAGTCGCAAATAACGACGCCACTTATAACGACAAGTCGCATATTACGACGGAGACTGCGTAGTTTGGTTGGATTTACGTTTAATGTATTGCAGATAAAGTCTGTTTATAGCGACGCCGGTTATAGCGACTTGCAATCGATTTTTGCCTGGTGATTATGTATGGCTTTAAGAATTCTCGGGAAATCACCGACGGCAATGACGGGGAAATCCCTCAGTCTAGGCTCTTATAAAATTTATTATTTGGTTACATTTCATTTATAACCGACTGTGTTTTAGAGCAAAGTAGTATTTTGTCCATTGAGGAGAAAGGCTTAATAATTTGTAGACTTGAGGCAGGTGAGTCCAATAGTACTTTTGCAAAGGAGTTGGGCTTATCGCATTCAACTGTATCTAGAGTTTGGAAAAACCGAGATGTAACAAAGAATGCATTTAATGAAAATTTGTTACCAAAGAAAAAACATAGATTATCAAGTCATTCAAAAATAGATGAAGCATTATTTAACTGGTTTAAAGTTAAAAGAAGTAAGGGATCACGAATAGATGGCCCGAGACTACAGGCGAAAGTGGAACAATTCCGCAGAATAATGAATAAAGGACCCTAATATAAATGCTCAGAAAGTTGGATTACACGTTTCCGAAAAAGACAATATTGTGTATGGAAAAGTAAGTGGTGAAGCTGCCTCTGTACCTGCTGGAGTGACAGCAAACTGGCTTGAAACAGTATGGCCTGAAATAAGAAAAGGTTATACAAGTGACGAAATTTTTAACGCAGATGAGACGGGCCTTTTCTTTAAAATGCTTTCAGATAAAACACTGAAATTTAAAGGTGAAAAGTGCTCTGGTGGAAAAATGTCGAAGGAAAGAATCATTCTTTTGGTTTCTACTAATATGACGGGATCAGAAAAACCCCCGTTGCTATAAAAACGTTAAGTCGTTACCTGTGACATACATGTCTAACAAACAAGCCTGGATGACTTCAGATTTATTTATCAAGATCCTGCGGGATTGGGACGCTGAACTAAAGAGCAAAAATAAGTAAATTTTACTCCTAGTAGACAACTGTCCAGCGCACCCAAAAGTGTTAGATTTAAAGAAAGAAAGCCCATTTTAGAAAATTTCAGTTAATGAATATCGTTGAAAACAATCAGTTAAACAAGGAGTCTGTTATTAATATTTTGGATGCAATATCGATGATCAGCAAAGCCTGGAACAGGGTATCGCGACAAACAATCGCGAACTGTTTTAAACATGCAGGTTTCTTAGAATTAACAACAGACACTGACGATTTTGATGACGACTCAGAAGAAGATAATATACTTTTGGCCGAGTTGGCAAGAAGAACGAATAATGGCTTCGAAACAGAAGATGACATGACTCTCGCTGTAATTAAAGATAACCTTAACTTGTCAGATGAATTATGGACAGATTTTGTAAATATTGATCTTTACTTGGAAGCAAACAGTTCTTTGTCTGATGAGCATTGCAGCTGAAGTGCTTGCGAATCAAGAGATCCCGCATCAAAATAGTGAAGACGCATCTGATGATGGAGAAGAATTTAGACCACCATCTACTATAGAAGCTTTACGAGCTGTGAAAATCCTGAATAGCTTTGTGCTTTACAGTCATGACAGTGACAAAATGCTTCAAGAGAAAAAAATCGAATCGATTTATTTCAACTCACGTTTTAAAAAACCAGCAAAAATGACAGATTATTTGATTAAGTAAAATGTATGTCTGTTTAGTTATTGCGGATATTAATACATATGTGCACAATATTTCGGTGCGTCTTGTTTCAGTAGGTTTACTTTTTTATAGGATTTATATTATGATGATTTTATCCGACTTTTTATGTACTTTTAGGGTAAATAATAAAAAAGTTGTAACATGGAGAAGTTTTTATTTAAAATAAGTAAGTCCTCATATAACGACGACCGGTTATAGCGACCCTTCTTTGTTGGTCCCTTCGCCATCGTTATATCCGACTTTCACTGTAATTAAATACGAGACTACATTTTTTTCTAATTTTTGTTTCACGTTAGGCTCCTAATTAAACCCTAGCTAAAATAAATGGATCCTTGACGGATCTGATACTCTCCTAACTAGCCTATTAGCCTACTTCAACTGAAGCCATGATATATCAGCCCTGAAAACAGTTTCTTGTAAATATCTTAGAAACTAAAGCTCCTACGAACTGCACAAATTATTGAGCAACATGCAGTTAGCATTAATGGATTTTGACCAAAGTCTAATCAGCTCGTTAAGGTGTCGAACACTATTTTTCCTAAAAATTTTATGAAAATCGGTTCAGTGGTTTAGAAGCTATCGTGTTACGGACAAAAAAATACACACACAGACAGACGTCACGACGATATTGCTAGGATAGGTCAAAATACACAAAAATAACACATTTTCGGCGTTATCTCAAAAAACAGTATTCGTTCGATCGCAGTTCAGTACGGTTGTATTGCATCGTACCTGCATAATAGTTCTAACGAGGTCAAAGTCGCGGTTTGTTTTGTTTATAATAAACCGCGCGTGCGAAAAATCTGTGTTAAATATCTATAAACTATGTTTATTATAAATAATATATCATGTTTAAAAGCAAAAAATGTGTACCATCACCTGTGAAGCTTGTTTTAAAAATTAGCGAAACGCCCAAACAAAATCAAGTAAAAATGGATAATGCCGAATTATTTCAGGATAGCCAGCCTAGAACATAAAATGAAGAAGTTTTATATAGCGAATGGAAAAAATCCCAAAACGAAAAAAAATCACTTAGTGTATAAGTGAATTATCTCCGAAGTCAACTGGAAAGTATGCAAAAAATATTTGCAGATTTAGAGACAAAGGTCACTAAAAAAGAAAAGTATGACATGGACTACATTACTGATGAGGGCGATCTGGCAAGAGAAACTGAGTGGATCAGACAAAAAGAAAAAGGATGGAAAAAACGTTGAACGGATACTTCACTCTTACCACCACACAAAAGCTCGGGCACTGGAGAGCCCTCCAATAAAACACAAAATGAAGAACCCCCTACTAAGGTTAAAAAAGCTCCATAACCTCCACCGATTATGGTAAATGGCGTAAATAATTTTAATGATATTTATGAAAAGTTAAATATCATACAAGGAGTTAAAATAAAAGTTTTAATAAATAAAATATTAAAATAAATGTACAAGACACAGACAGCTATCGGCTGGTTACTAAAATGCTTAATGAAATAAAGCATCAATGACACTCATACGAAAACAAACAAATAAGGCCAATTAGAGTAATAGCGAATAGGCTACACTTGTGACCCACAAAAAATTGTAGCGGATCTACAAAAAAAAAGGTTTGAAGGCACTGGAAGCCAGCACCAAACTGAAATGGAGAACAAGACAACCTCTTAACATGTTTGTGCTCACATTTAGCCACGATGAAGATATCAACAAAATTTTTGAAATGTCCAGTATCCTTGGGATTGAAGTGGAAATAAAAGCACTAAAACCCTCAAAATTAGTCCCTTAATGCAAAAGATGTCAATCTTATGGACACACGCAAAAATATTGCGCTAAAGAACCACGTTGCGTAAAATGCACGGGGAAACATCTTACTGTAGAATGCCCCAGACCAAAGGAATCTGAGCCAAAATGCATCCACTATGGAGGCAAGCATCCTGCTAACTACAGAGGATGCCTTGTTGCTAAAGAAATACAAAAATTGAAAAATAAACCTAAGAAACCGAATCTCATACCAAACATGAGTACAAATAGACAAAACCAACAGACAAGAAACACAGTCACACAAAACTCTGTGACAAGGACATACAGCCAAGTAGCAGCAACAGCTACTATACCTGATATTAATATCAGTAGTCAAAATACTATGAAACAAACACTACAATTAATTTTGGAGAAATTGAACAAACTTGATTAGCGATTAACTAAAGTAGCAATAACGAAGCTACCAATATGCCTCAAAATAGTCAGTAATCTTAGAATTCTAGCTTGGAATGCCAATGGTCTCTTGCAACATCAGCAAGACATGCAAGTTATTCTAGACATAGAAAAAATTGACGTCTGTCTTGTGTCAGAAACGCATTTCACTAACCAGTTGGTCGGTCGAGACGTCTTTCGCATGAAAAAGTCAACAAACCAACCGAACTGTAGCAATAGGGATCTCCAGTCCAATAGTTCCCACTCTTAGGTTACACTTTTGTGTTTTTAGTTAGGAATAGTAGCATAGGGAATAAGTAAAAAATGTAAAGAAACGCAGCTCAAAAACACTTTGACTTACCCTTGGATGAAAGGAACTTGGTACATGGACAACTGCACAGTCGAATCCAAATAATTCCAATCAAAGTAGTAGCAGTAGCACATCAAAGCAATCCATAAAATGTTTATACACGACCGTGGTCTTAAAAAACACGCATGTGATTTCACTTGGCGATCAATATATATCACTGGTATGGAGAGTACCCCAAATATTCGCATGAGATCCGTATAGCAAGACGGACTTTGGAGCACTGCTGTGTGTAGCAATATAGCAGTAAAAGGGTATGTATAAAATTAGGAAAAAAACTTAAATTAAAAAAGGATGGAAAAGGGATATACTCAAGGTAGAAAAAGCAAAAATAATAAAGTAAAGTCAATGCATTCTTGAGCATATAATTCACCGCGCAAATTCAAATTTTTACCCTTTTTGTAGGCAAGGCATATCTTAGTAACTAAATTAGGTTAAACCAAGAAATAAAAGTAACTTTAAGTATAAAGTTTGAGCATAACTCTAGCAAAAAAAAGAAAATAAAAAGCATTCTAATTTAGATAAATGTCTCTAAATTTTATATCTTAAAACTAAACGCCGGGACGAAGCATTCCGGCCCCCCTGAAAATACCCAGGGCATGGTATTTTCTGAACTAAGCATTAGGGAGAGGGCACAATTTCACCAAAGGCCTCTTGAATAAACCTTTGGAGGTTTTAACTGTAGCAACTCTTACTACATTATCAGTACCAGGGTGCAATCCTACTACTCGTCCCAATACCCAATTTAAGGGAGTGGTTTGATCATCTTTGATCAAAACCATCGTATCAATCGCAATGTAATCAATTTTGTCTTGATTCACTTTAGCGTGCTGTTGCAATGTATGTAAGTAATCTCTGTGCCATCTACGCCAAAAATCGCGATGCAGTTTTTGCAGCAACTGCCACCGAGAAAGCCTATTTAAAGGCACTTGGTCAAAATCGAGGTCTGGAACAGTCGTAAGTGGTTCCAGGCTAAGGAAATGACCGGGCGTCAGTGCAGTCAAATCATTTGGATCTGTGCTGACTGGACACAAAGGCCTAGAGTTGAGGATAGCTTCTACTTGAGTAACCACAGTATAAAGCTCCTCAAAAGTAAGCACCTGTTCTCCAATTACTCGTAGTAAATGAGACTTTGCACTTTTGATGTTACTTTCCCACAAACCGCCCATGTGGGGTGCGGATGGAGGGTTGAAGTGCCAACGAATTGATTCGCGATTAGCAACTTCAGCAAACATCTCGTTAAGCATTTTAGCAGAAAGCGTAAAATTCGACGCGTTATCCGAGTAGACTACTTCCACGCGTCCTCTTCTGGCCATAAAACGTCGGAACGCTGCCATAAAAGCGTCTGCCGATAAGTCTGACACAATTTCTAAGTGTACCGCCTTCGTACAACCGCAAATAAATAGAACGACATAAGCCTTAAGTCGTTTTGCACCGCGCATGCGGCTCATTGTAATAGCAAAACTTCCCGTAAGATCAACGCCAACGTGTTGAAAAGCTTTTGCTTGTGAAACGCGAAATTTTGGCAAATTACCAACAGGGGGTTGATAATTACTGGGGCGCGTGCGCCAGCATGTAGAACAACGCGAAATTATTTTTCTTATATGCCTTTTAGCTGCAAAAATCCAATAATTTTGAAAAAGTAAAAATAAAGTCGTGTTTATGCCGGTATGCATATGTTTCTCGTGAGTATGCGCAATCAATAACTTTGTAAATTGAGAATCACCGGGTAAAAGTATAGGAAATTTTTTGTCATAATCTAATTCCGAATTGCATAATCTTCCGCCAATGCGTAAAATATCATTTTGATCCAAAAACGGATTTAATTTTCTAAAAACCTTTGGCAACGGTTTATTATCGACAAGTAAAGAAATCTCGTTTTGAAAATATTTATTTTGCACGTGTTTTATAAGCACAAATATTGCATTTTGTAACTCATATTGTATTAACCACGTAGAATTAATAATAATTTTCTCATTATTAAATTTACGCGCGCGAAGATTGTGAATAAAACGTAGTATAAAAGCAACAAGTCTAATTAAACGCAAAAAATTTGAAAATTTGTTAAGCAGACAATCCAAAAAATTTGGTTCAATTGTTGCAGCAAAAACCAATTTTCGCTCCTCTTCGAGAGCTTCTTTGGGTGTAGTAATGTTATTTTTAGTAAAATCCCATGTCTCTTGTGGCTTACAAAGGAACTCGGGTCCTTGCCACCAAAGGGAACAATTAATTAAATCTGCAGGCAATAGACCACGTGACCCGGGGTCCGCGGCGTTTAATTCAGAAGGAACATGGTTCCAATCGCAAGGCTGAATTTTTTCTTGTATGTATGTGACTCGGTTGGATACAAAAGTGCGCCACGCATGTGGTGATCCTTTGATCCAAGAGAGCGCTACCATACTATCCGTAAAAGCAATAGTATTTTGAAAAGCAATTTTATTAGCAAAAGTATTTTGAATAAATTGAATGAGTTTAGCTAGCAAAACTGCCGCACAGAGCTCCAAACGGGGAATACTGATTCTTTTTATGGGAGCGACTTTCGATTTTGCGCACACAAAATACGTTTTAATATCTCCGTTTTGATAAACAATACGAAAATAAACCGCCGCACACATACCGCGCTCGGATGCATCCCTAAATCCAACAATTTGACAAAATTGAAAATTAGAGAGATCAATCATTCTTGGGATATAAAAATCAGAAAATAATTTGAGTTCTTCCTCGAATTTTTTCCACTTGGAAATTATTTCCGGGGGTGCTAACTGATCCCAATCTAACTTTATAAACCATAAGTACTGGATTAAATTTTTTGCAAAAAACGTAACCGGTGTAAGAAAACCTAAAGGGTCAAAGCATTTCGCAAGGGTACTAAGCAAATTACGCTTAGTGCAAATTTTTGTATTATAATTAAAAGAATAAAAAAAGTTATCACTTTGAGGGTTCCACCTCAAGCCTAAAATTTTTAGAGAGTTTGCATCCTCTCGATCCAAAGAAAAGTCTTTGGTTTGTATGTGGGTTGCAGGCAAGTCTGCAAGCAATTTGGGTTCGTTTGATGCCCATTTTTTCAGTTCAAATCCACCTCGCCCTAATAACTCAATTAATTGATTTTTCATAAGCATGATTTGATCAAAATCATTGCAACTTACTACGCAGTCGTCTATATAGACGCTGTCCTTTAAAATCGCAGAAGCCAACGGTAAGTCTTGATAATCATCGGCTAATTTAAGCAAGGTTCGAATTGCTAAATATGGAGAACAGTTTACCCCGAAAGTCAAAGTTTTTAATTCGTAATCTTGCACCGATTCTTCAGAATTAAAACGCCATAAAATTCGTTGGTATTTATGTTGATTTTCCTCCACATTTATCATTCTGTACATTTTAGAAATATCGCTAACAAAACAATATTTATGTAGCCGAAAATTAAGCAAAATTTTAACTAAATCTCCTTGTAGTTTAGGACCCGTGTGAAGGGCTTGATTTAGGCTAGGCTTATTTAAAGAATGACTCGATGCGTCAAAGACAAGACGAACAGGCGTGCTACTCGAGCTTTCTTTTATAACCGCATGGTGAGCAATATAAAAATATTCATGAATTTCTGAGTTATTAGGGGGTGAAACTGCACGCATGTGACCCATATCCAAGTATTCTTGCATTACTTGTGAGTAAGAAGTAAATAATTTTTTATCATTTAGTAAACGTTTTTCAAGCGAGTACAACCGACGCAAAGCAAGGGTTCGGGTATCGCCGAAATCAACGGGATTGATTTTAAAAGGCAACGAAACGGTGTATTTACCGTCCACATCGCGTATAGTAGTTTTTTCAAAATATTTTTCGCAAAAAATATCTGAAGGTGAATTTTTCTCCACCGTAGGAACCTCTTCCAACTCCCAGAATTTTTGCAAAGTATTATTTAAATCAGGAGTGGAAATAGTTGCCATAAAAGTAGAAATATTTTTTGATGCAAAAGCAGCATTTTGCAGAGGCATTTTTCCGAGCAAAGTCCATCCGAAGACTGTATTAATACAAGAGGGAGTGTCTGGACCGAAATAAAGTCTACCTTCTTCTAAAAGTGATCCATAAAGGTCCGCGCCAATATGAAGCTGAATTCCAGCTTGATTATACCAACTGGGATCAGCTAATTTTAGACCAGTTAAGTAGTGCAAAGAATTTTGGTTAAAAGATACACTTGGCATTTTATCGCAAACTTGGTCTATTAATACAGGTTCTAGACTAAAAATTTTCGATTTATTATCGATAGCAGCAATTTTACAATGCACCGCATGGCGCGCCGTAGTAGACATATCTCCTAAACCGTTTACATTAAGCGAAATGTTGGATTTAGGAAGTCCGAGTGCATTCGCACATTTTTTCGTTATAAAGGAGCACATGGCGCCATTATCCAAGATGGCGCGTACTTCGTGCCAATTTCCGTATGCATCACGGATGTGCAGCAAAGCAGTGCAAAGCAACGTGTCATAGTCGCCAAGCACAGTACCCGCGTGAATAGATTTATTTTCAGTAATTTGATTTTCTACGGGGTTAGTTTGTGATCCACTAGACGTCACAGAAGAAGAAGCAATCACCGAAGCTGGGGAGTTATTTTTTAGGCATAAAAGACTGTGGTGATTTAAAAAACTAAATCTACATCTTTTTTGTGAAGTGCACGAGTTTACTTGATGAAAACTAGCCATGCAGTTGGTGCATCCCTTATTATTTCTAATAAAATCAATGCGTTCTTGAATTGGTTTCACTAAAAAAGATTCACAGCTAAAAATCAGATGTGTATTTTTTGCTTTGCAGTAGAAACACGTGTTTTGTTTGGAATTTGGAGTTTTTTGTGACTGTCTGTTTGCAAGTAAAACTGTTTTATTTCGTGGATTACGGGGGGATCTCGAGAAGTTCCCTGGTCGTGAGTTTTGAACATTATTTTGTTTCATAGACAAAGATAAAGATTCAAGAGACGTGCAATGTTGCTCTAAAAATTTGTAAATATCTTCGTATTTTGGCATTAAATTAGAAGCGTGATTTTGTTCAAATTACTTACGCGTTTCGGGATCTAATCGATCCAAAAGCATGTTCGCAGTAATAAAGCACCAACTATGGGTCGCATATCCCATATTTTTTAAGCAATCAAGGTTTTCCTTGAACGTATCTAGCATTTTGCGCAATTCTAAAACGTCATCATTGGATAGCCGAGGTGAGTTTTCGATAGATTTCCAGTAAGAAACCGCACGCAAGCGCTTATTGTCATATCTGGAAATCAGCGTATCGTAGCAAAGTAAATAATTATTTCCTTCAAGAGGTATATTTTTAATTAAATTTAAAGCTGGGCCTCTTAAAATCGTACGTAAATATTTAAACTTCTCAATGTCCGAGCTCTTACGCGTATGTACAACCGCATTGTAAATCTCAATAAAGCTTGGAAACTCCTCAACATCGCCCGAAAAAGGAGGGACATTTAACTTGGGAAGAGAAAATTCTGGTTCCGGAAAAATAATTGTTTGATTATTTACCTCATTGTGGCTTCGATTTATTTCTTCAGCCTCCACCTCAAATAAATCATAGTGCAAAGCCTCAACCTCTACGCATCTATCCAAAAAATCTTTTTGTATTTTATTCTGAGCTTCCAGAGCTTCAGAATCGTCTGAAATCAAGATCAGTAAAGCATTATGATGCTTTTCAAAGCTCTTACAACAAGAAGAAAGTTTTTTAAAGTTAACTTTAAACTTTGTGTGAGCAGCTGGATTTGTTTTCGCCTGATTGGCATAGTGTTCAAGCACACTCAACTGATTGATTGCAGTTTGACGCAAGGCCTTAGCCGAGCTTACCTTTTTTTCGCTATCGTTTACCATTTTAAAAGGTTAAAGTGAAAAGTAAAGCAATAGTTAACAAGGGAAGCAAATTTAAAAAATATATCGTACTACTTTTCAAATTCCCTCGTAAACCAAGATTCAAAGCAATATTAAAAGGCCAGCGGCTTTTAGCAAATATTGAGTAAAGAACAGCAAGTTTTTAGCAAAAAGTATAAATGCTAATAAATATGCACAAAAAATTTAGCAACTGATAAGAGTTTCTATATTTGTGTAGGTACGCAAGGAAACGCAAGCCTTACATACATCGACAGCGCAATAATTTTTAATTTTGAAAAAAAATAAATTTTTCAAAATTTGTATGCAATTTGTATATTGCACAAATAAAAAATGCAATGCAAGTTGGTACGTGCAACGTACAATAGACACACCGTAGATAAAATGTAAAACCTAAGATATGCCTTGTCTCAAAAAGACGCAAAGTAAAGTCCTAACTTCAAACACAATTATGCTACTCTACTCTGAGAGCACCTATTACGCAGAACGGGAAATCCGGCTCGAAGGACCAAAAAATGGTCGGTCGAGACGTCTTTCGCATGAAAAAGTCAACAAACCAACCGAACTGTAGCAATAGGGATCTCCAGTCCAATAGTTCCCACTCTTAGGTTACACTTTTGTGTTTTTAGTTAGGAATAGTAGCATAGGGAATAAGTAAAAAATGTAAAGAAACGCAGCTCAAAAACACTTTGACTTACCCTTGGATGAAAGGAACTTGGTACATGGACAACTGCACAGTCGAATCCAAATAATTCCAATCAAAGTAGTAGCAGTAGCACATCAAAGCAATCCATAAAATGTTTATACACGACCGTGGTCTTAAAAAACACGCATGTGATTTCACTTGGCGATCAATATATATCACTGGTATGGAGAGTACCCCAAATATTCGCATGAGATCCGTATAGCAAGACGGACTTTGGAGCACTGCTGTGTGTAGCAATATAGCAGTAAAAAGGTATGTATAAAATTAGGAAAAAAACTTAAATTAAAAAAGGATGGAAAAGGGATATACTCAAGGTAGAAAAAGCAAAAATAATAAAGTAAAGTCAATGCATTCTTGAGCATATAATTCACCGCGCAAATTCAAATTTTTACCCTTTTTGTAGGCAAGGCATATCTTAGTAACTAAATTAGGTTAAACCAAGAAATAAAAGTAACTTTAAGTATAAAGTTTGAGCATAACTCTAGCAAAAAAAAAGAAAATAAAAAGCATTCTAATTTAGATAAATGTCTCTAAATTTTATATCTTAAAACTAAACGCCGGGACGAAGCACCAGTGTCACATTAAATTTAAAGGTTATAAAGTGTATCATACAACTCACCCTAGCAATACTGCATATCGGGGAAGTGCTGTAATAATCAAAGAAAATATATCACACTATGAGGAGATGGGATATAAAACCATAGAGATTCAAGCTACATTAGTAAGTGTAAAAACCAAAACATATTCACTAGTCATAAGTGCTGTCTATATACCACCAAGGCACTTACTAAAGAAAAATCAATATCTCAATTTTCTCAGAAAATTAGGAAATTGTTTTATAGTTCGGGGTGGCTTTAATGCAAAAAATACCTACTGGGGATCTAGACTGACGAATTCTAAAGGAAAATAACTTTTGCAAGCGATTAGTGAATATCAATGTAAGCCGATATCAACTGGTAAGCCCACATACTATCCAACAGATTCAGGAAAAATTTTAGATCTAATTGATTTTTTTATAGTAAAAAATATATCTTTAAGTTTTGTAGATATAGAAGAAAGTTTTGGTTTACACTCAGATCATTCTAACTCTTAGTAAAAGCATAATAAAGAAAGAAGCAAATATCTTACTAGTTAATAAACTGACTGACTGGATTAGTTTTAAAAAGTCTGTCAGAAAAAATAAACCTATCAGTACCATTGCAAACGCCAGAAAAAATCGATAAAGAAGTTGAATATTTTGTTACAAATATTCAACAAGCAGCTTGGGAAAACGGTCCAAAACCAAAGAGAATTTTTAAGGGAAGAAACTATCCAAAGGAAATTATAGACCTTATATTGGAAAAAAGGAAACTAAGAAGAAAGTGGCAGCAAAGCCGTGATCCTCGAGACAAAAAGAATCTCAACAACATGACGCAGCGCATTAGGCGAGGAATTCTAGTAATAAAAAATGAATCTATTAACAATTTTCTTAATGAACTTACAGATGATAAAAATACCGACTATTCCCTTTGGAAAGCAACCAAAGATTTTAAAAGTCGAATTATCCAAATTCCACCCATACGAAAATCTAATAACCAGTGGGCAAGGAGTAACGAAGAAAAAGCAGATATTTAGAAGTCATTTAGAAAAAACATTTCAGCCCCACGAAGCACCAGATAAAAACTTTCATTTAAATGAACCCCATCAATCGAAGCTTATACCACCAAAAGAAATATTAACAGAAATCAAAAATATTAATTCGAAAAAAGCCCCAGGGTTCTGTTATTAACGGGGTAGCCATGAAACAACTCCCCAGAAAATCTATCGTAGAACTATACAACCTAATTAATGCGTCCTGTAGGCTTGGTATGTACCTAAACTGTGGAAAGTTGCAGAAGTTATCATGATTCCAAAACCGAGAAAACCACTCCATAACGTGTCATCTTACAGGCCAATATCTTTTCTACCAATTATATCCAAGCTCTATGAAAAATTATTGCTTAAAAGAATAAAACCCATCATAGAAAGACAAGAAATTATTCCATCTTATCAATTTGGTTTTCGAGACAAGCATTCCACGATAGATCAAGTACACACAATTACTTATAATAGAAAAAGCACTTGAAGAGGGAAAAGTTTGTTCTGCAGTTTTTCTAGATGTAGCACAAGCGTTTGACAAAGTGTGGCATGAAGGCCTTAATTTTAAACTAAAATGGTTTCTGCCAAAACAATATTCGCATATTTTGGAATCATACATATCTGATAGACATTTTAGAGTAAAACAGGGAGACTCATACTCAAATTTAAAAGAAATTCAAGCAGGCGTGCCCCAGGGTAGCGTACTAGGCCCTTATCGATACTTATTATTCACTTGCGATATCCCAAAGCCAGAAAATTGTCACTTAACAACATTTGCCGATGATACTGGTTTATTGAAAGTAGAAAAATCTATTAAAAAATGCATAGAAAAACTTCAGGAAGCAGTCACCGAAGTTCACAGTTGGACCACAAACTGGCGAATAAAATTAAATGAAATCAAATCAATTCATGTTGGTTTTACAAACAAAAATATAAATCAGATACAAATAACTATTAACAACATTCCCGTACCATATTCAAATCAGGCAAAATATCTCGGTATAACCCTTGATGCCAAATTGCGCTGGAAAGCACAAGTTAAGAAAAAAAAAGGAGAACTTGAGATAAGGTATAGAAAAATGAACCGGCTAATTGGAAGGAAGTCCAATTTAACAATTCATAATAAGTTACTGCTTTATAGACAAATACTGAAACCAGTATGGACATATGGTATTCAACTATGGGGTTGTGCTAAAGAGAGTAACATTCTAGTTTTACAGAGATTTAAAAAAAAAGTATTAAGAAACATTGTAAATGCACCTTGGTACGTTCGAAATAGTGACCTTCATCGAGATCTTAAAATCGAAACTGAAGCAGATACTATAAAAAACTACGCAAAAAGTCATGAAGATAGACTCCATCGGCATGTGAATGTGGAAGCAATTCAGCTTCTAGACAATACTATGCTAGTTCGAAGACTAAAAAGAGTGAAGCCGTTTGAGCTAGTAAACTAAGTGAATTACATAAAACAAAATAATGCTATAAACACAACACAATTGTGAGTTACAGACTAAACAAAGCGGGGAGAACTGTTGAGTGAACCCTAAGTTTAAATCTGACTTTTCTAATAAATTAAGCTAAAACAAAATTGCTAATTAGTCTTACTGACTAGATTGTAATACAATAAACAGAGTGTGTTTGACAAATCAAAAAAAAAATTTTTTTTTTTTCGTTGAAAACAATACTTTCTCTAGCCATTGCTGTGCGGACTAGGAAGGTAAAAATTACGGGTTTCCAATGCAAACTATCCTATTACTTTTAATAATCTGGTAAAAAGGTAAATAATCTTATTTTAATCCAAAATTATTGGAATGCTATAGAAAATTGCCTTAAAGCAAACTCTGATTACTATATAGCTCTAAGAAACTTGCTTGATATATTCACAAAAAATAATAAACAAGCTGTTGGTTTGCAACCACATTTTTGGGACTTTGTCTTAGCCCAAAAATTATTGAAATCTATTGACAGTTCGATTCAAACGCGATCTGAAGTTTTTCATGGTAAGGCTATCTAGATCACGAATAATAGAACATTGACGGATTGGATTTGACCAAAGTAAAAGCGGCCAATCAAAAATGGCTGCCGCCCGGCTTTTTTAGCCCTTGACCTTTTGTTCTCTGGCTCAGAAATATCAAGGGCTTGTCAACCGTTGTTTTTGTTAATTTGTTTTTTTGCCAATTTTTTTAATTAAATTTGTGATGAAATCTAACTGCTAAAACCTGTTCAGGGTCATAAAACAATACCTTTTTCATTAGAGTAAGAAAAGTCCGAGAATTTCTTTATTTTTCAACAACAATAACAACAATCTAACAAGGCCATGATAAAATCACAGTAAAAGTAGGTTTGGTTAGGCTGCCTACCAGTGCCCATCTATTTTTACCACGTTTTCTATGGTAATGTCAAACGCATGGTGTACAATTTTTCGATTTTGGCTGTTCTCACATCTCTGACTGGGTGCAGAAATAAACAGCAGTCTTTCCCTTTGCCTCATGCAACCAAAAAGTTGGGCACGCCCCTGTCGCTCTTTTCCTGTGCGTTTTTTTCTATACCCTTATTTACGGGCACCGCTTTGCCATTACCAGCCCCCTAGATTTTGGTTTTAGAACCGCAGATATAATGAATAATATTGTTTGCACTGCTCAAAAGATCTTAGGGCCCATCGCGCCGACTTTTTTTCCGTTTCTTAGCCTAAAGAATACCTTATTTCTTAAAATTTCGTTGCACCGAAATTAACGGCAGCCTTATTCCTTCCTTAGTGTTATCAAAATTAAGTCACCTTCTTTCGTGACATTACTGTTCCTTAAGAGCTGCTTAAAGATTAAAAGATAAAATGCTGGTTACATAATGTTACCCGTCTGTCATAGCCATAGCAACTCACAAGACCTACAAATGAGCAGAGTGTTGTGATTAAAGTGAATTTTGGATTTTTGAAGTAAATAAAGTAAAAAACATCTTTTTTTTTAAATAAAAACTGCAAAAAAAATCTTAAAATCACAAGATAACGGCTAGATTTTGGTTCTTTTGGCACAATGTTTTTGTGAAAGAATATACCTATCATGATATATATCACGATATATATATCATGATATTTATATAGCTTGATATATATCCGATATGTTCAATAATTTTACTTATTAAACTAAAAATGTTTTCTACCATTTTAAATATCAGAAAGTTTGTCAGTACGCCCCTGTACAAAAGTATAAGCATCTGCAAAGGTGTAGTATCGATCGATTCGGCTGCCGATCGCGGAGCTGACTGGGAATCCCCTGTTTCACATCTGGTAGATCCCCGACGCGACGATTTCTTTTGTTTTCTGTTTTTCCAGGTTAGAGCAGTAACTGTGTTTTCCATCTGTGTGTACTTTTGATTTATTAGTAAGTAGTGATTTTTATTTAATATGCCAAAATCAAAGCATTCAGTTTGGCATTATTTTGACTGTATAATTAAGATGAAAAATGGTACTGGAAAATGGCCGAAATGTCGAGAGTGCTCAAAGGAGATGCTGGGTATACCATCACGAATTAATGTTTAGAACAGTGGTGGATCCAGAATTTCCAGGGGGGAGGGGCCAAAGTAGCAGCAAACATCGAAATATTTCTTATTAGCGGTTTTTGATAGATGTGAGGTGTGAAATGTAGTATGCAAAGAAGATTTATCGCGCCGCAGGCGAAATTTAAAAAAAAATTAAGTTGAATTTGTGACAAATTTTAAATAAGTGATGCTGCTAAACTGAAAAATAATTCATATGTCTGGGAGGGGCGGGGGGGCAGGGGGGCCGCCACTGGTTTAGAATATAAGATTTTGTTGATGTGTTTGTGTTGAAATAAATTTTATGCATAGGAAACATGTTTCATTTATTAAATATTAAAATTTTGATAATGATATATATCCGATATATATCATGTGATATGATATTTATATAAATATCATGATATTTTCGAACCCTGATACCTATGTATCGATTACAAAAAGATTATTTGTAAGGAAGAAAAATAATTTAAATAAAGTTAGATATAATTTTTATGACAATATATTCGTCCGATTTTTGGGTTAACTGTTGTTCACAGCTTGGTCCCAACAAACATTTAAAGTCGTAACGACGAAACCCCAACTAGAAAGAATTTCTTAAAAGTAACCGCAATGTACTCCCGCTACGTCTCAGTATACCATACAGCGACGTTATAATTCCCGAAGTGGGGAACCAATTTCTGGTTATAACTACTTGGCCAAGTGTTTAAAGTCATTGTAGTAACAACTACACTACTACGTCGTAGCCGGGTATCTACCACGTCGTAGAGGCTGTTTTTTTTTCCGTAATGGCATAAAAGTTGCGATGTAGTTGCAATTAATATAATCGTTTCTTTCTGGTAGAATTGTTACACAATATGGTGGACACAACAGTAAACAGACTCGCTTAGTTTTTTTGTTTGGTTATGGTTATAATATGTACTATGTTATCCAAAAGTGTGAGAATTTACGAGCAGAGGATCAAAATTCGAGTGCGACGCAAAGTTTTTTGTATAACGTGCATTATATATATTGCAAAAAACCGGTGCGCCCGTAAAATTGAGCCGTTTTCTGGTAGCTGATGGAATTTTTGTGTTGTGATTTTGGAGGTTATGTTTTCATAATCGACAGTTAACTCCAACAAATAGTGCTTAAAAAGAGCATTTTTGGTAAGCTTCAACTAATTTGTTTATAAAATAGTATAGCTCTTTAATATGAGCTCATAAAACGACAACAAAAATATTAAATTTTCCTTCTTACATAAAAACATGGCGTCCCAAACTATATTCCCTGATAGTCGAAAGGATTACTTGAAAGTGAGCCTAAGTTACGGCAACGTGTCACTTACGACTTTTATGTCGGCTTTCCTTTATAGTTCTATATAACACACTCGAATTTCTACTCCTTCGTTGCAGAAACGTATTATTAACTAGCTTTCGCCACTAGAAAACGTCTACAGAGTGATAGGAACTACGCGATAAGTATAACTACTACCCTCAAGTTATTGGGGTGTCGCCACTTGTCATTTGCCGTTTCTGTCAACAACAGCACCACTGCTTATAGGTTTTGTACTAGCGTGAATTTGTGGTAGGTTTTAAAACAAAAACAAGATAAATTAAATTCCATTATAACAATAAATGAAGTGCCAGTAAAAAGTGTTTTTCAAAAATGTATGTTGCAGTCGAGAGCATGATCCCTATTCTAGAATTTCTAGGAAGTTTTGGTTGAGGAACTAAAAGAACGTAGTCACATCAATGAAATCAACTTATTGTTACTTTTTTTATTTACACATTGCTCTCACAATTCGTATGTAGTATTTTTTATAGTTTTTAGATATTTTGGCATTCTCAATATTCAGTAATTTTTTTTATTATAAGCCCTATAAGTAAAAAACAATCTCTGAGACTTGTTAGATCGCTCCCCATGTAGCCACGATATATCTAACTTGTTTTTTTATTAGCCGCAAAATGCGCAAAAGTTCCTAGATAAAGTCTAGCATCTCCCAGAGGTTATTTTAGGGGCCGTGCATAAATTAGATATTAGGGACCTATTGCAATAAAGCCTGGCACAAATTGTTTCGGGCACTATATTGACGTTTCGCATTAAAAACTGACAGGTGATCTTTCAAAATTGACATACCAAAGTCGAATTTAGAAATCCAATCGTTTATTTTTCATTAATAGTGGCGTCACTATGAATTCCGGCTCTTATAATACAAAATGGCCTAATTTTGAAAGAAGACAGCTGTTCTTATAATGCGAAATTGTCAATATAGTGCCCGGCACAATTAGTGCCTGGCACTACTGCAATAAGTCCCTAATAAGGGGGTAGATGATAGCTGAAACGTTACATCACCTGATGTTGCGACAGCGTTACGTAAATTTTTTTACCGATTTGTTTTACGGTTTCCTTTTAATGTTCCTCATTTTGTTACTATTTTGTTCCTATTTGTTTGTGTTTTACTTTATCATTATAGCAATAAACTAAGAATAAAATATTTTGTTTTGGAAGAGGGATATATAAAGTTAAAGTCCAGCTCAACACATAAAATGAATCACAGTGAAACACGACACGTCAGCACAAGAGGGTGGCGGCACAAGAGGGTGGTGCCACAGCACAAGCCACGAACGACCGTAAAGACAATACAAGAATAGAATACCAACAACAAGTAGCGTAAAAGATTAAGGATGGAGATTAGGCATGGATCAGGGAATTCTGAAAATTCGTGTGCGGTACTCGATACTTTGGATCAATATTTTGCATTTGGATTGTTTTGCAAAATGGTCAAGCAATGAGCTCGAAAAAATGGACTGCTCAAGGTAGTTAAAAAAGTATTTGCAAAACTATTCCTAATATTCCCATATTATAAAAGGAGCCACAAAAAGTAGGGTTAAGAATGTGTGCGACCAAGATGCGACTTCAAAAAGTCTACGTTTTCAAAGTAGAAACAGGACGGAAAGATTACTTTAAAAGATCGACATTAAAAAAAAGTCAAAGTAGTTGCGGCTTTAAAGTTGATCCAAAAAGTTATTTTGTCTACATTGTTACATCAGATGTTACTATGATGACACAAACTTTTGTGGTAAAAATTAAAGTTATAATGTAGTTGTCGATACACTTGTTTGGGACTCCAATGAAGCTTAACTTTCTAGTGGTAACTAAGTAGGGTATAAAAGTCAGGGCGACTACGAAATAACGACTAAAAAGAAAGTAAAACTTTAGCAACGTCCTATTGTGGTAGAGAAGACTATAAGAATCGACTATCAAGAAACAATCCTAAGAAGTAGTTTAGAGGGTCGTTTTTACGAAACATCTACTATTTCCTGATACTAAATAGTAGTTAGAACTAAAAAGTAACAAATTTTGGTTGGGATCACCACATTTCTACTATAAGAAAGTAGCAAAGCCTTTAGAACATCTAGCCGCTACTATAAATGTTAGTTGGGGTGGGTACAGCGGTAAAGGTAGGATAGGACTGACCAGTGTAAGAAAACACTTGCATTTAAATTAAACTGCACTGCATGATGTATCAAAACGATTTTCCTTTCTGCCTTTACATTTTACCCTAATTTCATTATAATTTTTAATACTTTGGTTGTACCCAGGGATGTATGGGCTATATGGGAAAATAAAAAAAATCTCGGTGAGCCGGTGGTTTTTGGGCTTGGACATGTGCCTTATAAGCAGTAGATTTTTGGGCCGATTGCGGATTTTTTCCCGAGCTGGATGGGGAACCGTGAACCAGCCCGGGAAAAAATACGCAATTGTACCAACAAGGCGACAACGACACCCAAATTCCACAAAATCGAGTACCACCATCTCGATTTCATCATCTTTCAAATTTTCTTCCAAAAATTCAAGAACTTTTATTTTTTTAAATAAATTTTTCAAGGCGGCTTGACATAGAAAATTTATGGCTTTTGACAAAACTATTTTGGGACGTACGTTGTTGTTGTTTTTTCATAGTTTTAAAATTTGGTTGGTTAAAACAACGGCGTTGCCTCATTGGGTCACAAGATGGCCCCATCTTAACAAAGAAAAGGAAATTTTTGTTCGGCGCAACAAATTTGAAAATAAGGCATGCTTAAAATTAAATTGATCCATAGTTAAGAAAGGGAATTTTAAAAGTCGGTTCGATGGGCCCTTAAACACAATTTTTGTGACGACTTTTTTAATTTTAATTGTGGGTTTTGTAAAACTTATTTTCTCTATTTTTTGTGTAATTAGACTTTGGAATTTGGGATAAACCCGAGCAAATCAAAATATTGCGTTTCGTTGAATTAAATAATTTTAAATCTTAATTCAACAAAGAACCAAACCCAGAATTTTGATCCTCTAATCAGTGAAAGATGTGAAAAGACTATTATTTGCACTTTGCCTTTGCAGGAACTGTTTTATTTAGTAGATGCATGGGCGCAACCAGGGGAGGGGGCAAGGGCCAGGCCTTCCAAACCTAAGAATTTTTTAGAATGTTCACATATTTACAAAAACATCTGCGTGCGTGATTGCATTAGGGTGCTGCCCCCCTTGAAACCTATTCCTGGGTGCGCCACTGGTAGATGTTTACTTAATTTTAACATTGCCTTAATCTTTAATGCAAAGCTAGTTTTGGAATTCTAAAACAACACTAATCTTCTAATAAAAACGTGATTCGCAAAATAACAAAATTAAATCTCATAAAAATTCCGTCGTTATTAGCACGAATTATAGCAATCATCATGGCTTTCAAAAAGATCAATAGATCTTAACAAACATTAAAGAGAAAGAAATCGTTTAAACAATTTGAAAGCATAATTACTTGCGTATTAAAATAATTTAATACAGCATTTATTGAAAGTAAAGATTATTAGATTTATTAAACAATTCGATGTTTTTGGTTAATAATTAGGGTTAGGGAGAGGGGTTGCGAAGAGTCATCAATGCCATCAAACAAGTTCTTCTATATTTCGGATGAAATCGATTGTTAGCAACAATAGGCATCGGCCCGCAGAGTCGATGCCTGTTAATGGATCGATTTAAATCATAACCTTAAACCAGAGCTGTCACAAGTACATTATGTAAGTACTTCAAGTACAAGTACCAAGTAGGGGATTTGTAAAAGTACTTGAAGTACTAAGTACATTTTCTTTTCAAATGTACTTCAAGTACCAAGTACATTATAAAAGTACTTCATTTTCCTCAAGTCTTTTACTTTTACAATAGAAGTACTTCTACTACTTTAAATATGTCAAAAAATTAGAAAAATGCCAAAAAGTCTAAAATATGAAAAAATTTCATAAAAAAATGTCCAAAAACGTCAAAAACTTTAAAAAATATCTAAGATGACAAAAAATTTCTACAAATTTAAACAAATTTCAAAAAAGGTCAAAAACCGTCAAAAATGTAAAAAAATTTAAAAGATGTAAAAAAAAAGTAAAACATGTCAAATCAATACCTGAACTACCGTACTACCGATACCCCTCAATAGTTGGCATGATTGCTGTAGTAGTTTCTCACACTGAATTTGAATTTCACGTTCCACGAAATAATGAAGGTGCGTGCAAATAATTAAGCCTACTCTTTGGATAAGTGTGTACCTAATATTACGAGTTTGTGGGTGATTAATTAAGACGTACTTATCAAGGTTAATAAAATACCAGACGAAGTTGATAAAAAACCGGACAGGTGGCAACCCTGAGGTTACCACTTACTTGTCTTCGGCGCATTATATCTCACCATTTCTACATTGTACTTCAAGAATATTTTATTGTACTTGAAGTACTTTTAATGTACTTAAAGTACTTTACTTGACAAAATTAAGTACATTGTTAAAAGTACTTCAAGTGCCAAGTACAATTACCGGATTGTAGATGTACTTCAAGTACAGTACTTGAAGTACAATTTCAAGTACTGTACTTGAAGTACCTGACAACTCTGCATTAAACTTCAAGTTTTCCAAATTTCATAAATCTTTTTGAGAAACATTGCCTATAAACACTTTGCATCAGATTCGGACAAGGAACTTCTTTTAAGTGCACGAAAACCTCATGCAAAAATCCTGGATTATGTCGAGAAAACGGTGGAATATTATAGTTTAAGTGACTTTATTTTCCACTTTTGAATGACCCGAGACGCGGTTAAGGTAGGTCATAAAATTCAAAAGTCAGGTCTAACGCATCGGGTTGTTCTCATTTTTGTTGGCCTCATCGCTGATGGCTGGTTGTCATAATCATATTATTTTCCTTCGACTGATGGCATCGGCAGCAATCAGATGGATTCAGTGAATACACAACTCTATTGTATTCATTGATGGATTTCAGATTAGTTTAAGAACTCTCCCTCTTACCTAACTTATAATTTCCAGGGAAGATAGAAAAAAAAAGATCTTCGATTTCGAGCCTCCTAAGAGGGTATAAGGCCCACCTTATTTTTATGACCGAAATAAGTTAAACAAAAGTACAAGCTAGACTTTCTATGGAAATTGCCAATGCTTTATAGAGACATCCAGCTAATCTTAAGATAAAAATCAAACTTTTTGAACACAGAAATATTTATAAAAACATAATATTGTACATTGGGCTTTAACATCAAATACGCCTGGGTACAGTAGCGTATATAAGGGGGGGGCTGGGGGGCCCGGGCCCGAAGCTAAGATTTTTTTAGATATTTGCCACATATTTCATGAATACAAACATAAAATAGCATAACATATGGCTTCATGAGGTCTCGCCCCCCCCCCAAACTGTCTCGCTCCCCCCCCCAAACTTTTTTTCTATATACGCCACTGCCTGGGTAATAAGGCCCATCATGGTTACAATACTTTAAATAAGGCTCAAAAATAAAACCCATTAAACAGTATAAGAAAATAGTTTCTAAAAACTCATGCATTATATGATAGTAGTTAGGGTATGGACGGGTAAGACGGATAGGGCGGGCAATAAGAATATTGCAGTTTATTTTACAACAACGCATGCACCTACGGCGTAGGTGCATAACCACGGATCACTTTTAGGTGATCCGTGGCCTAACTGAGTCGTCAGCCGGGTGGACGAGTGTCATAAGTTATGTAAAACGAGCGAAGGTTTGACTACTAAAGATTAAAAAATTACAGTAAGTTTTTCTCTTATTATAATGTTGTAGATAAAATAAAACAATTGACCGAGAATTTTTGGGATGTTTAAATTGAACCCACGAAGCCTGTTCTGCTTATTCGAGATACTACTACTATGTCGGTTTAGAACGTTTTTCTACGTTGTCCGACGCCTATTCTCCACCTCCTTCGATCTTGACAATCATCCTCTGTCAGATTTTTTTGACTCATTGATCTTTCGATTGACTGTTGCCATTCTAGTTTAGGACGCCCTCTTTTTCTGCGCCCTTGGTTGCCATTCTAGGACCTGCTTTGGTAATCTTTCGTCGTTCATCCGTTGTACATGGCCATACCATATCAGTTACCTTTTAGTAATGTCATCCGTTATGCTTCCCTCTATTCCCATTCTTTCTTTTATGATCTCATTTCTTATGTGATCTATTCTAGATATTCTCATTGATCTTCTTATTGCATCCATTTCGACACTTTTCATTTTTGTTTTGTATTTTTCTGTTACGCGACAAGTCTCTATTCCATACAACAGCGTGCTTTTGACCATTGTTTCATATATGTTAAATTTTACATTCTTTTTTATCTCTCTGCTCAATAAAATACTGTTATGACATTCAATAACTTTTTTTGCTTTTACTATTCTTTTTTCCAATTCTTTACAGTCTGTACCTGTCTTATCAAATGTGACACCCAAGTATACATACTCATTGCATGGAGATATTGTTTGTCCATTTTCTAGTACTAACTCACTAGATTCGTTTCCAATACATAAGTGCTGTGTCTTGTCCACGTTCACTGTTAATCCCCACATTTGGTATTCTTCTGTTAACTTTCTCAGCATATACTCCATGTTGTGGCAACTAAAAGACGTTGCCGCCATTTTGTGACACTATAAATAGAGCAATAACGCTGTGCCAATTTTTGACACTAAAAAAACTACTGAATAACTAAACAAATATCTGGAAGCAGAACTGTATTTTCCAGCTAGGTAAAACATTGATATGCCCGGTAACTTTTATACGGTGGAGAAGGGGGGGGGGGTCAGAAATAAGAAAATTTTAAGCGCCACAGTGTTTTAATATCAATGTTTTACAAAGAAGATCTTAATTAAAATACAGTTCAACCCAAACGTTGTAGCCAAACAATGAAACTCTACTTAATTCCGAGGCTTCCAGAGTATTTGTGTAATTAAGAATATCCAAAAAAATTGACTAATAAACAAAATAGAATTCTGAAAGATTCCTAAATAAATCAAAATGACACAAATAGAAAGTTCCTTATAGGTAGATGCACATTTCCAACAGGCCACAGTGTACCTACATTTGAGTCAGTAGTGTATGACTCACTTATCTAAATGATTGTTGAAAAAAACATACTTCCAAAACCATTCCATCATAGAGGAGATCTGGACCAAATATCTGCTGTCATCATTCTACGTTAGGTAGAATTAGACAGACA
Source organism: Aspidapion aeneum (assembly GCA_963576565.1). Classification (NCBI taxonomy): domain Eukaryota; kingdom Metazoa; phylum Arthropoda; class Insecta; order Coleoptera; family Brentidae; genus Aspidapion; species Aspidapion aeneum. The sequence goes on from OY755043.1 coordinate 44,273,664, forward strand.
GCAACTCAGTCCGAGATCTACCCCATCAGGCAAAACAATGTAAGGAGACCGCTAAAAAAATATAACCTCATCTCTCTTTTGTCTCTGCAAAGTTGGTTCACTGGATTGTACAAATAACACAAAGATTTAGTTCATCTTGTTTATTTTAAATCCTGATAAAAATACCAGAAACATGAAATAGGAAAAAAAATGAAATGGTTGGAAATGAAACAGGGCCAAAATAGCAAGGCACTTAAAATGTCACAGGAAAATTATCTTAAATGTACCGCAAAATTGGGGCTATGACGTCATACCTTTTTGCGTTTACAAGCAATATTGAAATTATACAAGAAAATTATTATGAGAAAAAAAAAGAAATTAAATCTAAGGCTCGCTCCTACCTTGGTCCTTGATTATTGTATGAGTAAATGTGTGTTTTATTTTGTAAACCTGGTGTTGTCCAGATATCTCCTCACTGCTACATCGGTTCCAGTTCTGCCGCGCCTCCCCTGCTGATTATCTAGCACATGACGCTAGGGCAGTACATGGTCAGAAGAATGCTGTTCGATTCTTGCCCTAGCGTAAAAACCCTTTCCCAGGGTTACAACTGGCTCGAACCTCGTTCCACCAGCAAAAGTGTCTCGTCGATGGAATGGACGGGCGCCCTTATTTCCCGTAGAAATGGCGTAGGCTGCCTTAAATCCCTCTCAAGGGTGTGAGCGTCACTTTAAGATTCGCCTAAACACGACGGCTCACAGTAAACCGTCTTTGGTATAATCTGCATCTACTGCAGTGCCAATAACCACAAAAACAATGGCGACACCAGTAGACGGCCACCAGCCCAGCCAAAATTCTTTAGGAAAGAGACAAGGCGCTCCGTCGACACAAAAAATGAAGTTGCCGGAAGTCGCTTCTAGATTTGGTGGGGACAGTACCAACCCAATTTTCCCGGTTAAATTCAAATAAGGATGCAAACCTATTTATAAAAAAAACGCTCTCACCAAAAAATCACTAAATACGGTTTGCGAGACTGGAGGAAAAAACCCGCGGTTTTCAAACTAACCAATGAGGAAATACATCAATACTTTCGCACCTTGAGGTGTTGTAGGATCTATTTCCACGGTTGAAATTTTTATAACAAGGACATCGAGACACCCTCCATACATAGACCGAACATTTGCCTACCGGACCCCTGCCGACATAGCAAGTAGGAGGAAAATAACCAGCCGGACTATAAGAAGCTCAGCCTTGAAACCATCAACTGTAAATTCAATTACTGGAGATCAGAGCATGCAGCAAACCCAGGAATATTCGAACACTCAACCAATTCCCATATGAGTAAAGCTATACTAAGTGTAGAATTTAGTTGTATTTTAGTTACAGTTTTAGTTAAAAGTTTCCTTTGCTCTTTATATATGTTTTCTCTAAGATTCATATGGTTCGACGCCATTCTTGTAAAACATTTCTACATTAATAAAGTTGTTTCTGAACTTGAACCTAAAAATACACATTGAACTACTGCTTAAACTCGGCACAAGAGTGTTCAGATGTTAAGTTTGCTCACCACTAGCTAGCCCTTCAATCCGACTGAGTTAGTTATTAACTTTATTTAACTATGATTATATATAAATTTATATAATATAAAAATACGATTTTGTTTATTCTTTTAGTCCTGGTTTTATCCCTCGTTTATCTCCCATTTACAAAAGTACATAACTCGTATTTATTTTATCTTCTCCTTATCAAATTAATAAAGATATCAAAGTGGGCCAATATCCTCCAAAATAAACATAAGCGAACGGAATGTTCATCTTAATGTTTCCTTCCTGTTACTAAAACCATTTGTGATGCGGCAACGCCGCCATTCCCCAGCAGAACAGCTGTTTATTTTTCATGAACGTCAATGAAACCCACGGAATTCCACAGATAAACAAAACAATCAAAAGTTTTAATGTGATTTTTCCGAAACCTGTGATCCTAAATTCCAATTACGATGTCCAGATAATGCGATGTGCGTAGTGTCCACAGTAATTCGATGGAATGTCTCCTTCATAAGGTAACTTTTTGGACACTTTATAACCTCCAAACCTAGCTCTATAAAATACCCTTAATTTGTGTACAGAAAGACGAGTCGAAGAGCCTTGATTATTTACCTAAATAAACAAATATATAACGTTGCCTTAAACGTAAAAATGACACGTTACAATGTCTTCTTTATCATTAGCCACAATTACTTGGTCGTCAGCAAACTGTAATGTGTATATGGTAAATCGGTCGTTAAGTTGTATTCCCATGCCGTGCACTTTACGTTTCCAGTTTCTTAGAGCTACTGCGATATATATTTTAAAAAGAGTTGGAGAGATACAACATCCCTGTCTTAAGCCTTTTGTTACCAGGAATTCTTTTGAAAGTCGATTTCCAATTTTAATTTTAGATTTTGACCCTTTGTATAGTTCTTTTATCGCTTTTATGTATGTATGATTGATATTAGTTTGCTCTAACACTGTCCATAATTTTTCTACTGGAACGGTATCATATGCTTTTTGTAGGCCCACAAAGGTAACATGAGTCTCTATATTTCTGGCGCTCCTTTTCTCAATTACTTGTTTAAGACAAAAAACATTATCACTACAAGATCTGCCTGCGCGAAACCCACTTTAATCTTCTTCTTCTTGTTCATGAAAATCATTCTCTATTAAATCTCTAAGAATCCTACCGTACAATCTTATTAGAGTACTGGATACTGAAATTCCTCTGTAATTGTTGCAATCTAGCTTGTTTCCTTTTTTATGTATTGAGGATATGAATGCAATTTTCCAATCATTAGGTACTGGATGTCCGTTTATGCATTGGTTAATAATATATGTGAGATTTTCGAGTCGTTTTTCTGATCCATATTTGAGCATTTCAGCATATATTCCCTCAGGTCCGCTAGCTTTTCCGGATTTAAGCTTTTTAATATTATTCTTTATCATTTCTTTTTCGATGATTACTTCCTCTCCATGTACTTCTATGTCTCTTCTCGGAGAGGCTGCCAGATATTCGGGTCTCGTCTCCTGCAGCAGTCCCTTGTAGTGTTCTGTCCATTGTTCTGGTTTGATTAATCTGGATGTTTACTTTTTCTTTTGTTGGGTTTTTTACTGTAGAAATGAATTTTCATACTTCAGAGCTCTGCCTACCTCCTACGTGTGTATTTATGTCGTGGCACTTGCGCTCGAACATTTCATTTTTTTCTGTGCGTATCAAATTTCTTAACTGTCTTCTGGTTTCCCTGTAGATTTCTAGGTCTCTTTGCTCCTTAGTACTGAGCCATTTCAAGTATGTACGTTTTTTCTCTTTGACCATTTCCTGTATTTTGTCCGTCTACCACATCTTCCTGTTATTTCTTCTTCTCTAATACTTTCGTCCTTATTTGTTTTTCTTAAAGGGAATAATATTTTTGCTTTTACCAGATGGTGGTCAGATCCACAGGTAACACCACGAAGTGCTCGAACATCATACCACTTTAATTGCGAGTGTTGTCCACCTATAGCATAATCAATGATTGATTTAAGATTTCTTGTTGGCTGAATCCAGGTATATCGATGAATATCCTTATGTTTAAAAAAACCATTATTTATTTTTAGGTTGTGGGTTTCACACAATTGCATCAGTCTTAAGCCATTATCATTTGTTACTTCCTCTCCAAATGGTCCTATCACTTTGCTCTGGGTTTGCCAACCAGTTCGGCTATTAAAATCGCCAAGCATAATTATTTCTCTGGTATTACCGATTTTTGTGATTCTCTCTCATCTCATCGAGTTGATCAAAGAACATTTGTTTTGTGGCTACTCTTTCGTCATCTGATGGTGCGTAGACTGCTATTATGCTTATATTATGTCCAAGCATCTTCATGTTCACTCGAAGTATGTTTTCACTAATGCAATCGTAGTCTGTAATTTTATTCTTTAGATTTTTCTTTATTAACAAGGATACCCCGCTGGCTTCTCTTCTTTCTTTTGGGACTCCAGTGAATATATGGACAAAATTACCGACACTATTCGTACCTGTTCCTTTCTTTTTTGTCTCAGTGAGTGCAATAATATCGATTTTGCAATTCTGCTCTTCGGTTGCAATAATGTCCAACTTTTGATTCAGTCCCTGTACGTTCCATGTAGCTATATTCATAGTTGTTGGTTTTTATAAGCAATGGTGTAACCGAATAATAATTTGATGTAAATTAGGTTGTTTGTAACCGCGAGTTCTGATGTGAACTGTGACTATAGGTTTGATGTAAACGTGCTTATGTAATAAGTCACTATGTCAGTCATCGTCAAAATATTAAAAGTTTTTTCTGTTTTACTTTTTATAAAATAAAAAGATATTTTGCTACACTTTATGGTTGATTTTATTAACATTCAAAAACACTTATAAGACTGCGCTGCTGTCCACAATAGGTTATGGGCCCAGTTGATTCGAAAGACACAAAATAAATAGTGTTTTTCAAGTGTTTTTTCGGCGTGTGTTAAATCAGACTTTTTTCATAGTTTATTTTTCTGTACTGAACTGTAAGTGCTCGCGAAGAATTTCAACAAAATGTCGAAAGAAGATTCGTCGGTCTTGGTTAGTGGCCTGGTCAAGCTAAAAGGCCGTGAGAACTATTCCATTTGGAAATTTCAAATGAAAAATCTTCTCAGACATGATAATCTTTGGCATGCTGTCATTGGGTACCCCCAAGGAGACAAAACAGATCAGGAGGCAAAAACACGAAAAGATGAGAAAGCCCTGAGTAAAATCAACCTTATGATAGAGACAAATGTTCTATCACACGTAATGAAAGCAGAAACAGCTAAAGAAGCTTGGGAGGCATTGGAGAAGGCTTTTGAAGATAAAGGGCTGAACCGCCGGGTTATCTTAATAAAAAGTTTATTCTCAGTGAAGCTTATCAACTTTACGACTATGGAAGAATATGTCAATGAAATACTGAATATTTCCGAGCAACTAGCTGGTCTTGGTAAGCCCATGGAAGATGAATATATTGCAATTATAAGGCTATAGGGGTTGCCAGATGAATATAAGCCGATGGTGATGGCTTTGGAACATTCAGGGGCTGAGATTTCAAGTGACTTAGTAAAGATGAAGCTTCTCCAAGATAAAAGCTATACAAATAATAGAGACGAAAATGCTATGTTTTCAAAGAAGCAACAATATGACAAAAAGAAGAAGCCCTGGTGTTTCCGGTGCAAAAAATTGGGACACGTAAAATATAGCTGCCCTTTGAACAAGCCTGGAGAGAACAGTCAACCCAAACAACAGTCTTTTGACAAAAATAGTAAAAATAGGGCTTTGTTGACTGCTTTAGGGGTAACAAAGGGGTTTGACCAAGATAGTTGGTACATAGACTCAGGCGCAACGAACCACATGAGTGCGCAAAAAGGCAGTATGAAAAATTTTTCTGTACAGGACCAAGGATTAGAAGTGACAGTTGCAAACAATCAAAAATTAAAAATCAATGGAGTTGGTGACATTCCTATTAAATCAGATAATGGGGATTCATTAAAAATTACCAATGTCCTTCATGTTCCTGACCTGTCAGCTAATTTGTTGTCAGTGAGTTCTATGGTAAAAAAGGGCTTAACTGTCATATTTAATCAGAACGGATGCAAAGTTATGGATAATATCACGATACTGGTTACTGCACATGAAAATGGTGGAGTTTACAAAGTGAACTTATCACCAAGTGAAGAGAAGTCAGAGAAAGATATGGCTTTTGTGTCAACGCAAGAATCCGAGCAGAACTTATGGCATAGGAGGTTAGGACACCTCAACAGGGTCAGTATGCGACTACTTAAAAACAGTATGGCTACTGGGGTCAATTTCAAAGAAAATGAAGAAGACCAACAACCTTGTGTTTTCTGCATTGAAGGTAAGCATGCACGAAAACCGTTTGTTTCCGATAAAAACAAAAAATTGTCAGATAATAAATTAGATCTGATACATACAGATGTATGTGGTCCAATGCCAAGTGAATCATGGAGCGGCAAGAAATATATGCTTACACTCATTGATGATCACAGCAGAATGGTATTTGCCTATTTCATTAAAACGAAAGATGAGGTTAAATCTTGTTTGGCTGAATTCATAAATCGTGTTGAGAACGAGTGTAGCACTTCTGTCAAATCAATTCGAAGTGACAATGGCACAGAATACGTTAATTCTGAGATTATAAAACTGTGTAAACAAAAGGGAATCAAACATCAGATGACTGTACCTTACTGCCCTCAACAAAATGGAGTTGCAGAACGTTACAATAGAACAATCATGGAGAAAGTTCGTTCTATGATGCAAGATTCCAACAGTAATCCAAGAATGTGGGCTGAGGCTGCTAATACTGCAGTTTACCTAATAAACCGTTCTTCAACAAAGAAAATTCCTGGAAAAACTCCTTTTGAAATATGGAATAATAAAAAGGTGGACCTTACTCACCTAAAAGTTTTTGGATGCCAAGCATTTTCTTATATTCCTACAGAAAAAAGGAATAAATTACTATAGTGAAGTTAGCAAAGCTTACAGGTTGTTAGATCCAGATACAAAGAAGATAGTAACTTCAAGAGATGTGGTTTTCATTGAAAACTCAAAGAAAACAGAAGAAAGTTCTGCAGAGAAACTTGAACTCCATAAAAAGGATCAAGAATTATCAATAATTCTCCATGAAAAACAGTCAACCATTGATGAACAATTAAATGTTAATCAAGAAGAAGAAAATGTTGAGACTGAAAATGTAGAACTTGAAGAAGAAAATCAAGATGAAGAAGAAAATGATGAAGAGTTACCCAGACTTTATCCTCAAAGAGAAAGAAAACAAAAACAATTTCAAGACTACATTACATACCAAGCCATAGAAATGGAAACAATGGCTGAGCCATTAACTTTTTTGGATGCAATGTCTTGTATGAACAAAGAAAAATGGCAGGAAGCCATGGAGACTGAGATTAAATCCTTAGATGAAAATAATGTGTATATCTTGGTGGACAAACCAAAGAATGTCCAAAACATTGTTCGCAACAAGTGGGTTTTTAAAGAAAAGAAGGATAGCGAAGGTCAAACTGTAAGATCTAGAGCGAGACTGGTGGCTAAAGGTTTTTCTCAACAACCAGGTGTCGACTATACTGAAACCTATTCACCAGTAATACGCCACAGCTTAATAAGAATGTTATTTGCTATATCTACAGTACTAGATCTCGAAATTGATCATATTGATGTCGAGACAGCCTTCTTATATGGAGACTTGAATGAAAAAATATATATGTGACAGCCAGAAGGATTTGTCAAGAAAGGTGAAGAAAACAAAGTGTGTCTTCTCCAAAAGGCCATATATGGGCTCAAACAGGCATCACAAATGTGGAATTGTAAAATAAAAGAAATACTGATTCAACTAGGATATAAACAATGTGAGAAAGAGTCATGTATTTTTATGAAATCACAAAAAGATAGCATCGTCTTCATTGCCTTATATGTTGACGATTTTTTCATATTTCATAACAATTCAGACATGGTGAACATTCTTAAAACAGAGTTGTCAAGGAACTTTAAAATTAGAGACCTTGGTGCTGTAAATTATGCATTAGGTTTTAAGATAGATAGAGATAGAACAAATAAAGTTCTGAAGCTGAGTCAAAAGCAATATGTTAAGAATATTTTAGCCAGATTTAGCATGACAGATGCTAAACCTGTTGGGACGCCATTGGAACCAAACGTAAAATTTACCAATGATATCTTAGTAACTGATGTACCATATCAGGAACTAATAGGATCACTCATGTATTTGGCCGTAGGTACACGACCTGATATTGCATTTGCTGTGTCCTACTTAAGCCAGTTCAATAAAGAACATACCAAAGAGCATTGGCTTGCAGCCAAAAGAGTGCTTCGGTATTTAAAAAGTACAATGGATGTTTGCTTAACACACAATGGCAACGATTTAAGACTAGATGGATTTGTTGATGCAGACTGGGGAAACAGTTCTCCTGACCGAAAGTCATTTAGTGGATTTGTGTTTAAACTGGCCAATGCAGCGATTTCATGGGGCTGTAAAAAGCAATTGAGTACTGCACTTTCATCTACTGAAGCTGAGTATATGGCGATTGCGGAGGCCGCAAAGGAAGCTGTGTATTTGGATGCATTGTTCAGTGACTTAGTATATAAATGTAATCTGCTTAAATCATTAGCTTGTGGTAAAAGTTTGGTTTTATACAATGACAATCAATCTGCACAAAAGTTAGCAAGTAATCCTGTTAATCATAGTCGTACCAAGCACATTGATATTCATTATCATTACATAAGAGAGCTGGTATCAAGTGGTAAAATTATACTTTCTTATATGCCAAGTACGGATATGATAGCAGATGTATGTACAAAATCTTTACCTGTTCCAAAACATAAGAAATGTACGTTAGGACTAGGTTTAAATGCTTGATTTTGTATCATACTTATTTTTTTTTAGTTAATAATTATTATTCGTTTAAGGGAGTGTGTTGGTTTTTATAAGCAATAGTGTAACCGAATAATAAATTGATGTAAATTAGGTTGTTTGTAACCGCGAGTTCTGATGTGAACTTTGACTATAGGTTTGATGTAAACGTGCTTATGTAATAAGTCACTATGTCAGTCATCGTCAAAATATTAAAAGTTTTTTCTGTTTTACTTTTTATAAAATAAAAAGATATTTTGCTACACTTTATGGTTGATTTTATTAACATTCAAAAACACTTATAAGACTGCGCTGCTGTCCACAATAATAGTCCTTTTTATTTGCTTTTTTCGTCTTCGAGAGTTTCCATCCATTGCTCCGAGGCTTTGTTTAGGCTTTTTGGTAACTGCTTTGTTTTACAAGTATTAGAGAACCAGTCTAATGCCTCAACCCCCTACTTGGAGGGCCAGGATTTTTAATCAAGGTTTTACTCCTCTAGCCTTTGACGAGCCAACGCCATACTGTAAGGCAACAGCTGTAGTATTTTATACTATCCCTAAAAGAAAGGGTTGCCACCTACGCTATGATCACCGTACCGAGGTCCATTCTTTTCGCCTTTCATATCGACGTGGTCTTGTCCCGTAACCTTGGGAAAGGGACCCTACACAGGTGCTAACTCTCCGGGTCAAAGAGTACCTGGAATCTAAAGAGGGCAGGGGTCGATTCATTTCCCCTGATAGACATCTGACGAGGCCTACCCGTACTCTTATTCGAGATTTGCTAAGATAATTGCCAGGACTAAATATTTTTATGCAATAATGTTTTTCCTAGAATGCAATGCAATCATACTCTTTTTGCCCGCCTTCTGAATCCGCTTTGCCTGCCTTGGGCGGGCAAAATGGATAATAGCATATTGCGAGCAAAATGGATAATAGCATTTTCTTTTAGTTTTAGTTCTTTTTTACATTTAGAAATTCATTCATTCATTGAGGCACTCAATAATTGTTTAAAAAAGAAGGCTTCAAAAAACATAAATATTTCATTAATATTTTCATTTTACTGGGGTACAAACTTATCATATCGGGCCCGAGGGGTGGCTTGGTATTTCCTTTTGGTGTACACGTTAGGGGAAATACCAGGAAATATTTGGGAACTACTGGGAAATATACTAGGAAATACCGGGAAGTGCTTAGGAAATACCATTGAAATTTGAGGAAATACACGGTAAAAATTTTTGTCTACAATGAAAACACGTTCTTTTCTTGAATAAATTATCTTGAAATGAGACCTAACTTTTCTTCTTTGATTGTTTTGTTTCAGTATACAAACTTTTGCAACAAAGCAAATTGTCTTGATATAAGTAATATTTTGCTTCCAGAGAAAACGGTGTCTTAGAATAGTTTCAATTTATAAAACAATTTCTGTTTCACATTAAAATAAAGAGGCAAGACATTTTTTGTGCAATATCAAGAAAATATTCAATATTCAAAGCAATTTGCTTTGATCTAAGACAATTTTTTTTACCGTGTACTGGGAAATACCGTAGGTATTATATCGTAGGCATTTCCTTTTGGTGTACAAAAATGGGCGATCAAGTCACGCCTCGATCGGGCCTCCATTGTATAATAACGACACAGGCTGTTTGGTTAACACAGAGCGACTAATCTATTTTCCCACATAAATAATTAATTAATACATTTTTGACAAGTGTAGCAGTGTTGCCAATCTCTTAAAACTCCCTTTTCACTACGTTTGTACTAGTGGTCTTTTTCCAATCCTTCGTTTACATGTGGATCACATGACTCCCAACGTTTATCATTAAGGACAAAAAAAAATAACCGTCTTGTCCGTCAGTCCCCAAAATATATTTTCGATACTATTTGGTCTTTTGAGTTTTTGAAATCCGCCTGGGCCTTATTATCCGGTGGGTCTTAAAATAAGACTTATAATAAGCTTTATTTACGTTCTAAGTTTTACCATACCAAAACGTTATTTAGGTGTTAAAATAATTTTTAAAAAATTGTTATTAAACTAAACACAATATTTTAAAAACACAAAGCCCTGGAAAGTTAAGAGAACTTCGATACATTTTGTGACTCCTTGCTATTTGGATTAACGGGATTAACATTCTTATGACAGAGTGTTTAACCAAGAAACGTCAAAAACTCAAATATTTTCATTGTTTTATTAAACATTAATAACCCTGCGCCGGAGGTAGGTTATCTTGGGTTAAAAGAATAATGAAAATGCATAATATTTTGACGTGCCTTGGTTAAACGATCTCTGTTAGATTCTCGCATTTAGAGGAAGAGAACTAATAACTGGACGGTCCACCGCTAATAATTACCTTTTGTTTCGTAGATACCAAAGGTGGGCATTATTAACAAGCGGGCCTTATACCCCACAACCACCTTGTGAAGTCGCTTAAGTTAAATAAAAATATATAAAATAGGGTTTTTTGTATTGTGCGTTAAAATGTTATTTTTTAATGAAAAATTCAACTATTAAAATTTTATCTATCACATTAATTTTTTGAATATTACATATAGTTGGTATTTGTTTATGGAATGACCCTTATTTTTCTTAATACACTTTGTATTTTTTTATATTTTAGTTTTTAGTTTTTAATTGTATATTTTATTTTTATATATTTTTATATAAGGAATAACAAAATCTAAGTTTATGTAATATCTTAAAAACTGAACGTGACATATTAAATTTAGTTTAACTTAAATTCTTTATAAAAAATACTATCACTACCTTTGGATTAACATTCTTATGACAGAGTATTTAACCAAGAAACGTCAAACATTTTCATTGTTTTATTAAACATTGATAACCCTGCTCCGGAGGTAGGTTACTTTGTGTTAAAAGAATAATGAAAATGTATGATATTTTGACGTGTCTTGGTTAAACGATCTCTGTTAGATTCTCGCATTTAAACGAAGAGAACGAATAACCGGATGGTCCACCGCTAATAATTGCCTTTTGTTTCGAAGATACGACAGGTGGGCATTATTAACGAGCGCGCCTTATTAACGAGCGGGCCTTATACCCCTCAACCACCTTGTCAAGTCGCTTAAGCTAATAAAATATATAAAATAGGGTTTTTGTAAAGTGTGCCTTAAAATTTTATTTTTTAATGAGAAATTCAACTATTAAAATTTTATCTAACAAATTTATTTTTTGAGATGTTACATATAGTTTGTATTTGTTTATGGAATGACCCTTTTTTTCTTAATATTCTTCTGTATTTTTTTATATTTTAGTTTCTAATTTTATATTTTATTTTTATATATTTTTATATAAAAAAGGAACAACAAAATCCAATTTTATGTAATATCTTAAAAACTGAACATGACACATTAAATTTAGTTTAACTTACATTCTTTGTAAAAATTACTATCAAAAAGCAATTTACACCAAACCGAAATTTGCATAAATTAAAAAGTTATAGAGCCCTTCCCAAAATGCAGATTTTTTTCTTAAAAACAGCTTACTATATCAAGATGCTGTTTTTTTTAAACTTTGAGGCTAGGGTCAGTTTTTTCTTTTTGTCCCAGAAATGTCCAACATCGTAAATCAGGAAGCAACTGTCTATAAGACGGTGAGTCAAAAACAATGAGGTTACGTAAATCTTTGAGATTTGCAAATAATGTCAAAATTTAAACTTACATGATTTTTATTCATTTTATTTAACATTTCAATTTGCCTAATAAAACAAATATTGTATACATATAACTCCTATTTACTGTGATTTACCCAGTCTATTGCCTAACAGAAGCAAAATGTTGAGAAAAAGAACATTCTTTAAAAAATCACTTAGTGTGTCTAAAAATATTATGTTGACGTTTGAGCTGTTTTAATTAAACTGATGGCTGGTTACTCCTTCACTTACCAAAAAATTCTTCTCATCTTCTTGGCCTCCATTGTGTCACTCACATCCCTCGAATCTCTTTTTCCATACCTCCTCGCACCAAAAAACGGAAGCTGCTTCTTGCAGAGAGCTCCAGCAGCACAAGAATATGTCGCTGAACGCTTCCCATAGCCTCGAGCGGTGAACAGTTCAAAGTCGCTCATTCGTGTAGCCCGTGGTTGCATGGCCTTGCGAGGGGCCCTGATATAAAACAAATAACACAAATCCACAATAAAAAAATAAATAGATCCATGACGGATCTGATACCGTCCTAGCTAGCCCACTAGCACACTTCAAGGGAAGCCATGAATTTATTGAAAACATTTTTTTGTAAATATCTTAGAAACTATAGTTTTTATAGTTTTCTATATTACAAAAACCGCATATTGATACAAAGCTCCATTAAAAAATTACCATTTTTTAAATTCTTTAATTGTCAAATAACTGTCAAAATCGGTTTTGCGGTTTACGAGCTATCGTGTTACGGACAGAAATAATATACACAATCACACAAATGCAGACTTGACGATGATATTGCTAAGATGGGTCAAAATACATCCGAATAATCTAAAAAAAAATTTTTGTTGAAAATAATACCTTCTCTAGTCATTGCTACGCGGGCTAGGAAGGTAAAAAGTTGAGATCTGTAAAGCCCTGTTTCCACCTATGCTTGCTTACCCTGATTCAAAAACAATGCAGTTGAACAAATGAAAATCGATGTCTTGCCACGTGATGCATTCTTTGAATCAGGGTGGCCACGCATAGGTGGAAACCGGGTGGCGTAAATCCATTCTTTACTGTGGTACAGTATGCTCAGTTACTGTACAGCAGTAAACAATAAAACTATAGTTACGCGGTTTCGCAACTCCATTCTTTACTGATGCGATACAGTAAAGTCCTCTACTGTAGCGCGGTAAGCAATGGAACTAGAGTTACTCGGTTTTGCAACTCAATTATTTACTGCGGTATAGTTTTTGCAAAGTCACCTGAACTGCTCCTAATACGGGGTTCTATCGATTTCATGAAATTTTGCTTCAATCTGCCCTTCAAAAGTTATCCAAATTCATATAAAATCTTCCTGGTATAATTTCAACCCTACCGACAGAGAAAAGGCGCGGCTCTTTGCGGTCCGAGCACAAAGTATTTGTTTTCTGACCGACCCAGCACAGATGCGCCTTTAATTGCTTTCGGGTATGCTTTTCGGGACCCCTTTAGTCGGCAGTATGCAGAGTTAAAAAATAAATCAGTGTCGTTTCTGTAGGCGTAGGAATAGAAAGTTTTATTATCTATTTTTATTTCTTTAGTTTACGCCATAATTAAATGAAATAATTTTCATGAGTATATCTACCGCCGCCCATGTCACTTTCTTTAAAGGATATGCCGATGGTCGGCTTTAACCTTTGTTCAACTGACTTTGCAAAAACTTTACAGGTAATTTAGTCAGTCTACTACAGGAAGCTATAAGCAATGCAAGTAAAATACCGAACTAGGAGAATACACGTATCTATATTGATAAGGTATACAACAGTAGGTAGGTGCATAATACTAAACTAAAAAAACACTAAGATAAAATGTGTTATACTTATTTTAATCAAAACGGCGGCATCTAGAAGTAAATTAAAAATATATTCAGATTCTAAATACCATTTTTACCTTTCTAGCCCGCAGAGCAATGGCTAGAAAAGGCAGTATTTTCGACGAAAAAATTTTTTTTCAGGTAACGCCGAACATCTGTTATTTGGGTGTATTTTGACTTGCCTAGCATTGTTAAGGTGATCCGTGGCAATATCGTCATGATGTCTGTCTGTGTGTATGTCTATCCGTAACAAAATTGCTCCTTAACCTCTAAGCCGATTTTCGTAAAATGTTCAGGTAAAATAGTGGTCGAGACTATAACGAGCTGATTAGATTTTGGTCAAAATCCATTATTGCATATTGATGCGATGCTCCGTTAAAAAGAAAGCATTTAAAAAAAAAATAATTGAATAAAAACTGTCATTAGCTTTAATGAATTTTGACCAAAATCTAATCAGCTTGTTACAGTGTCGAACACTATTTTACCTGAAAATTTTATGAAAACCGGTTAGGCGGTTTAGGAGCGAGCTATCGTGTCACGGACAGAAAAAAAAACTTCATGACGATATTGCTAGGATAGGTCACAATACACCCACCCAAACCACACATTTTTGGCGTTATCTCAAAAAAATTTACATTACCTTCTCTAGCCATTGCTGCGCGGGCTAGGAAGGTAAATTTTGTGGTATCGTCCAAAAATTAAATAGTGAATAGTGTCATGTTGTAAATAATATAAATATTCTTAGTAGAGTAAAATAAGTTTGAAAATTGGGACAGTCACCTGCTTATTCTGCGAAGTGAGGTGACGGTATTTCTTAATGACTTTTCATTTCAATTGTCATTAAGAATAACTGATATCAAGTGGGGTTACAATGTTTGGCATATCTTGCCGATATCTTCTCAAGCTTTAATGAATTAAAATTATTAATTCAGGGAACATCTGCCACAGTTATCTCACTACATCACAAAATGCAATGCAATTTTAGTATAAGTGAGTTTTTAAATTATAATGAATTTGTGGTGTAATAGTTCGTTTTTTATTTTCAGTCATGTTTATATTTTTGTTTTTATGGTTGTTTGTGCAAATTTTATGTTAGTGTTTTATTTTATTTTACTGCTGTAAATTTAACTTTTTTACTTGAGTTATAAAAAATTTTAATATTTTACATTTTATTTTACCAGACAAAAAAGCTCTTTTAACAGTTTTTTGTAGAAAATATCTTAACAATTATTTTAATTATAAAGTATAAGTTATCTACCTACATATAGAGTTACATACCTATAAATGTATGCATGATTTTAGTAACTAAGATGACGATCCAATTTACATATTGTATATAATTTGGAAATAAACTTTTTGAATTGAATTGAATTGAATTGAATTGAATGCGGGCTATGTTAAATAAAGTACAGTTGTACAACAGTGCAACCTGCAAGTTTCAATCAAAGAATATTTTCCTAGGCAAGAAGAAGATCTTGATTGGGTTCCCAATCCTATAAACTGTACAGCTAATTGATGTTGCAGCTGATGGAAACCTTAAAACTACTTTTAATTCGGCTACTTTTTTGGAGTTTTGGGCCCAGCTTAGAAGTGAATATCCAGAATTAGCTAAGTTTGCTGTAAAAAAATTGTTGCCTTTTGCTACAACTTGAACCGCTGTGAAGTAGGGTTTTCAAAGTATGCTCTTACAAAAACCGATTAAAAAACTAAATCCCGAAGCAGATGTGCGCATACAACTTTTAAACATTAAACCCGATATTGAGAAACTTGTCTCAAACAAACAGGCCCATGCATCGCATTAGGTTTAAAAAAAATAATAACAAAATGTTTTTAATACTTATTTTAGTGTTTCTACTGTTTCCGAGTTATTAATACAGGGTGTTTCATAACTATTCCAACAAACTTTAACCCCAAGTTCGGGGTAATATAACAAGTCGATTTATGCAAAGAAAATGTAGTAAAAGTTTGACAGAAAAAGAGATAACAAATTACAAAGTTGAAAAAAACGTAGTTTTTTCTTTAAAAAAAAGCTGTTTAAAATTTTCTATATTGACTTGAATAGTTTGGCTGCTTGGAATCCAATTTTGAACAATCTTAACTTGGGAATAAAGTTTGTCGAAATAGTGTATATTACGTACCTACTTCGTTCATTTTTTTATTTACTCTTTATGTGGAAGCTTGAAAAGTGGTGGACGGACAAAATACAGGAAATGGTCAAAGAGAAAAACCGCACATACTTGAAATGGCTCAGTAATAAAGAGCAAAGAGACCTAGAAATCTACAGGGAAACCAGAAGACAACTAAGAAATTTGATACGCACAGAAAAAAATGAAATGTTCGAGCGCAAGTGCCACGACATAAATACACACGTAGGAGGTAGGCAGAGTTCTGAAGTATGAAAATTCATTTCTACAGTAAAAAACCCAACAAAAGAAAAAGTAAACATCTAGATAATCAAACCAGAACAATGGACAGAACACTACAAGGGACTCCTGCAGGAGACGAGATCCGAATATCTGGCAGCCTCTCCGAGGAGACACATAGAAGTACATGGAGAGGAAGTAATCATCGAAAAAGAAATGATAAAGAATAATATTAAAAAGCTTAAACCCGGAAAAGCTAGCGGACCTGGGGGAATATATGCTGAAATGCTCAAATATGGATCAGAGAAACTACTCGAAAATCTCACATATATTATTAATCAATGCATAATCGGACATCCAGTACCTAATTATTGGAAAATTGCATTCATCTCCTCAATACGTAAAAAAGGAAACAAGCTGGATCGCAACAATTACAGAGGAATTTCAGTAACCAGTACTCTAAGTAGATTGTACGGTAGGATTCTTAGAGATCTAATAGAGAATGATTTTCATGAACAAAAAGAAGAAGAGCAACGTGGATTTCGCGCAGGCAGATCTTGTAGTGATAATGTTTTTTGTCTTAAACAAGTAATTGAGAAAAGGAGCGCCAGAAATATAGAGACTCATGTTACCTTTGTGGACCTACAAAAAGCATATGATAGCGTTCCAGTAGAAAAATTATGGACAGTGTTAGAGCAAACTAATATAAATCATACCTTCATAAAAGCGATAAAAGAACTATACAAAGGGTCAAAATCTAAAATTAAAATTGGAAATCGACTTTCAAAAGAATTCCTGGTAACAAAAGGCTTAAGACAGGGATGTTGTATCTCTCCAACTCTTTTTAAAATATATATCGCAGTAGCTCTAAAAAACTGGAAACGTAAAGTGCACGGCATGGGAATCAACTTAGCGACCGATTTACCATATACACACTACAGTTTGCTGACGACCAAGTAATTGTGGCTAATGATAAAGAAGACATGGAGTATATGATGAGAAAGTTAACAGAAGAATACCAAAAGTGGGGATTAACAGTGAACGTGGACAAGACACAGTACTTATGTATTGGAAACAAATTCAGTGAGTATATATCTCCATGCAATGAGTATGTATACTTGGGTGACAGACTGTAAAGAATTGGAAAAAAGAATAGTAAAAGCAAAAAAAGTTATTGGATGTCTTAACAGTATTTTATGGAGCAGAGAGATAAAAAAGAATGTAAAATTTAACATATATGAAACAATGGTCAAAAGCACGCTGTTGTATGGAATAGAGACTTGTCGCGTAACAGAAAAATACAAAACAAAAATGGAAAGTGTCGAAATGGATGCAATAAGAAGATCAATGAGAATATCTAGAATAGATCACATAAGAAATGAGATCATAAAAGAAAGAATGGGAATCGAGGGAAGCATAACGGATGACATTACTAAAAGGTAACTGATATGGTATGGCCATGTACAACGGATGAACGACGAAAGATTACCAAAGCAGGTCCTAGAATGGCAACCAAGGGCGCAGAAAAAGAGGGCGTCCTAAACTAGAATGGCAACAGTCATTCCAAAGATCAATGAGTCAAAAAAATCTGACAGAGGATGATTGTCAGGATCGAAGCAGGTGGAGAATAGGCGTCGGACAACGTAGAAAAACATTCTAAACCGACATAGTAGTAGTAAAAGTAGTGTTATTGTCGATTTTTTTACACAGGACTAAACAATATGTCTTATATTTAAGTATTAAAGTAGGGGTTCCCTAGAAAACAAAAAAGCAAGCTTTAGGGTTCCCCACTCTACAAAAGCTTGAGAACCACTGACGTAGCTCATAACTTATAGAAAAAGAAGAAATCACACACTAACGACTTCTTAAACTTACCGATAAGATCTGTCAACATCTAATCCCACTCCTTGAGGCACAAACTCCTCAGTTAGGAAAAACTTAGCCGCCTCTTTGTTATTCCTCAGCTTTTCCATGATCCCTGGTTCATCTACGAAGTTTCGTTGGTCTTCTAGTGCAGCTTTGGCCATCCAGAACCATGTGACTATTAATACAAAGATGACGGCCACATGGTGGAAAGCAATCGCCATTACTGAAAGCAACAGAAATTTTTTTTCAATTAATTAAAGTCAAGTTTACGGACCGAACCAAACCAATAAATAAGATGCCGTATTGGTCCTATGGACACATAGTTTTCACGTTTTTTACCATACAAACTCTTGGTTCATATGAAGAAACTTGATTCACACTCCACGCCCACAATTCTTTAAACGGTTAATAAAAACTGTAATAACAGATAGGTATAGAGAGGACGAAGGTCAGGACCATACCAATTTCAATAAAAATTTCATCTAGAGCCAAAACCCAACCAAGGTACCAAATTTCATTCAAATGGCGCAAATGGTTTTTGAGTTATGCGCGTTGGTCGTGACAGACACACATAAAGACAGACGGCACGACAAAAAAGTTTTGAAGTCATTTGAAACGCAAAGATATATAAAAAAAAATTGAAATCGAAGCAACTTTTTTTTTCTAATTTTTGGCACGATCATTATTATAGCTCATACTACTTATAGTATACGTGTGAGCTAAAAAATACAATTTAAATTGCTGGAAAATTGAAAAAAATTGCTCGGTAGGCAAATATTTTAGAAAAATTTTGTACTTTTCTGAAAAAATCGTGAAGCAGAAATTTGTTTTGGATATAGGTAAAATTTTAAGAAAGTGAGCTACATTTAGAAGAAATGTTGCTGCATAAAAAAATTGTTCAACGTAAATGTATTTAACTTAAAAATTTTAAAAAACCTCGCCAATGAAATAAATTGTAGACAAATTGTCAATTTTTCAAAATAATAAAATTTTAAAAGTATTTTGTAAAAAATTATCTTGGCATCTTTTAAAAAATTAAGAGCTTCTCCGAAAAAAACGCGCTACGGAAACCTAAGGTACTTTTTGGAAAAAATGTGTTTGCAGCCGAAAACTAAAATACAAAAGAAAATTTTTAATGAAAACAAAAAAAAAAGTGTCGTTTTAATAAACTTTTAGGAAAAATTGGGTACTTCTAGGAACGAAATTTTTCGTAAAAAATTAAAAAAATTTGCTACAAGCGAAAACTTTAAAAAATTAAATAATTTAGTACGGTATTTATGCATATAAAAACATTACTGCCATTACTAAGTCTTACGTAATTGGTAGGATTTTGGTAATTTAAGCGCCCCTTGGGGAGGGCGCCCGCGTGTTTTGCACGCCCGCTTCCTGCGCCCCTGACGTCACACAGGCACTCCTACTCAAAGCCAAAACCAGACAAAATAAAAAGAGACTGCCGAAAAGAACTCGCGGCTACAGACTAAAATGCACTCTGGCTCTTTCGATTTCGAGGTTATGTTTTAATTGTTTTGTTTTTGTTTAAATAGCCTGGAAGCATGGAATAAATAAATTTCTTCGATGGTGGAAGTGTTTGAAGTCCTTTCGAGTTTTAAAAATTAGTATTAAAAATATTTGTCGTGTCGTTAGTTCGGTCAAATTTAGTTCAAAATAGCGCTAGTAACGAAATAGGGTGTCTTTCTAACATATTTTTTCAAAAAAAAAACTTCCCTGGCTTCTTTCGCGGGATCCTAGCGGGTGTGAAACAAAACCGAACCGAACCGAACGGAACTGAACCGAACCGGCATCCCAGAGGTTGTGAAACCAAACCGAACTAAACCGATAATTCGATTCGGTTAAGTTCGGTTCGGTTTTGTTTCACACCCGCTAGGATCCCGCGAAAGAAGTCAGGGAAGTTTTTTTTTTGAAAAAATATGTTAGAAAGACACCCTATTTCGTTACTAGCGCTATTTTGAACTAAATTTGACTGAACTAACGACACGACAAATATTTTTAATACTAATTTTTAAAACTCGAAAGGACTTCAAACACTTCCACCATCGAAGAAATTTATTTATTCCATGCTCCAGGCTATTTAAACAAAAACAAAACAATTAAAACATAACCTCGAAATCGAAGGAGCCAGAGTGCATTTTAGTCTGTAGCCGCGAGTCCGAAAAGATAGGTCTGCGCCGCCAACAAGTTCCAGAAGCGCACAGCGCTGCAATCGCGGACTATATTTTTATTTGTATTTAAAACTGATTTTATTCTGTTCGATTGTGGCCGTTTATAAATTACGTAAAACTTTGAGAAAAGTGTCTATAACCTAACACTTAGTATTTTCTTAATGCCATTTTTTGTTAGAAATGGTTCACTATGTTGAATTGAATAAATATTTATTAGCAAATCATGCTATTTCAAATTACAAACATAAATATAAAAAATACATTTAAGCGTTAATACATACACCAGTATTTCTATAACATAACAAATCCAAACTTATAAAACTAATAACTATTTACTTCTTATTATTACATAATGGATAATTATTGAAATAAAGCCAGGTTCAATAACAGCAATTTTTATTTAAATAGTATAAATACTGAATTAGGATATAAGTCATTGTTTTATAAAGGAATCAGATTGTATAAAAAATTACCATTAGACATCAAAAATTGCAAATCCAATAATATGTTTAAGAGAAAACTTAAGAAGTACTTGTTGCCTAGTCAGCCTGTAAGCCTGATTGTTTATGTAAACCCTTGGTACCATATTATATTATTTTGTTATTTTAGTCTCCATATAATTTTTTTTGGTATAGTAACCTTTTCTCATAAAGAAATATGGTATCAATGTTTTTTTTTAGGATAGGATGATTCTACAGTACAGTGTAAGTACTTGATAAAGCTGTGTGTTACTAGATTATTCTTTTAGTAGGTAGGTATAGTTAGTTCTGTTGGGAATGATACAGGAATGCTTGAATCGGTATTATTAGAGAATTATTTGATTATAGCCACGCTATAATTGTGCCAGGCAAAATTTTAACACCTTCACATTGTAATATCAGCTGTGATCTTTCAACACATGGCCTTTGTTTACTATATGAACCGGAATAAATAGTGCCTTCTTTTATTAATTGAAAATAAACGACGATAGTTTTAAATTCGACTTTGGGGTGAATTTTGAAGGATTAACTGTCAGTTTTCAATGTGAATGTGTCAAAATAGTGCCTGGCACAATTATAGCCTGGCTATATTTCTCTAATAATACCGAAACACCATTATAAGCATTCCTGTATCATTCCCAACAGAACTAACTATACCTACCTACTAAAAGAATAATCTAGTAACACACAGCTTTATTAAGTACTTACACTGTACTGTAAAATGTTTTTAATGCTATCCTAAAAAAAACATTGCCGCCATATTTCTTTATGAGAAAAGGTTACTATACTAAAACACATCAAGAAAATAATATGGAGACTAAAATAACAAAATATAATATAATATAATATAGTACCAAGGGTTTACTTAAACAATCAGGCTGACTACGCAACAAGTACTTCTTAAGTTTTCTCTTAAACATATTATTTGATTTGCAATTTTTAATGTCTAATGGTAATTTGTTATATAATCTGGTTCTTTTATAAAACAATGACTTATATCCTAATTCAGTATTTAAACTATTTAAATAAAAATTGCTGTTATTACTTGTTGCATAGGTATGAACATCTGTAACATTCATCAATCAATGTTAATAGAAGTTGCAACCAAAAAAATAAATAAATAATACAAGTATTCTACCCATATTACAAATTGCAAGTCATTTTTAAAAGCACGTTACAAATATATTGTAAACGCAGCCGAGTCAGACCTAACCTCAAATTCTTGGTTTGTTTTTCTGGAATTTTCGGATGCAAAAATTTTGCTACGAAATAACTTTTTCACTACAAAGGAGATCTGTTTTGTGTTAAAGCGTGTGTTATTAGACAAAACTATCCTTGTTTTGTGACTAAGACAAGGTAAGAAAGATAATGTATGTTATTGAAGTTAGGGTCGATTTATATACTTGTTATTCTAAAAGTTTATTCATGTTTTTCAAGAAGATTTTCGGGTATTCCCTTCAATCATTTTGTTTCTCATTTTTAAGGCTGATTTCTTTGCCATTGATAGTCATAAGTTCTGCTTTAATGCTTCTTAATAAAAAAACAGATGTTTTTAAGGCTTTTTAATTCTTTTATTGTAAAAAAAATCCTAAAAATCCTTAGGCATCTGTCTTTTAGTTTAGTGTTTAAACATAATTCTAGCTATTGCTTTTACATTTTAGGTACACAAACATTATGGATTTGTATGGATCATTACATCACATTGAGTACACAGTATTCAATCGATCGCAGTTCAGTACGGTTATATTGCATCGTACCTGCATGATAGTGCTAACAAGGTCAAAGTCGAGTTTGTTTTGTTTACAAAAAACATCGCGCGCGAGATACCTGTGTTGAGAATCTATATACAATGTGTATTATAAATAATATATCATGTTTAAAAGCAAAAAAAGTGTACCATCACCTGTGAAACTTGTTTTAAAAATTAGCGAAAAGCCCAAACAAAATCAAGAAAAAATGGATAATGCCGAATTATTTCAGGATAGCCATGCTAGAACACAAAATGAAGAAGTTTTATATAGCGAATGGAAAAAATCCCAAAACGAAAAAAATTCACTTAGTGTACAAGTGGATTATCTCCGAAGTCAACTGGAAAGTATGCAAAGAAAATTTGCAGATTTAGAGACAAAAGTCACTAAAAAAGAAGAGTCTGACATGGACTACATTACTGATGAGGACGATCTGGCAAGAGAAACTGAGTGGATCAGACAAAAAGGAAAAGGTTGGAAAAAACGTCGAATGGATACTTCACTCTCACCACCACAACAAAGCTCGGGCACTGGAGAGCCCTCCAATAAAACACAAAATGAAGAACCCCCAACTAAGGTTAAAAAAGCTCCATTACCTCCACCGATTATGGTAAATGGCGTAAATAATTTTAATGATATTTATGAAAAGTTAAATATCATACAAGGAGTTAAAATAAAAGTTTTAAATAACGAAAATATTAAAATAAATGTACAAGACGCAGACAGCTATCGGCTGGTTACTAAAATGCTTAATGAAATAAAGCATCAATGGCACTCATACGAAAACAAACAAATAAGGCCAATTAGAGTAATAGCGAATAGGCTACACTTCTCATGTGACCCACAAAAAATTGTAGCTGATCTACAAAAAAAAGGTTTTAAGGCACTGGAGGCCAGCAACAAACTTAAATGGAGAACAAGACAACCTCTTAACATGTTTATGCTCACATTCAGCCACGATGAAGATATCAACAAAATTTTTGAAATTTCCAGTATCCTTGGGATTGAAGTGGAAATAAAAGCACTAAAAACCTCAAAGTTAGTCCCTCAATGCAAAAGATGCCAATCTTATGGACACACGCAAAAATATTGCGCTAAAGAACCACGTTGCGTAAAATGCACGGGGAAACATCTTACTGTAGAATGCCCCAAACCAAAAGAATCTGAGCCAAAATGCATCCACTGTGGAGGCAAGCATCCTGCTAACTACAGAGGATGCCTTGTTGCTAAGGAAATACAAAAATTGAAAAATAAACCTAAGAAACCGAATCTCATACCAAACGTGAGTACAAATAGACAAAACCAACAGACAAGAAACACAGTCACACAAAACTCTGTGACAAGGACATACAGCCAAGTAGCAGCAACAGCTACTATACCTGATATTAATATCAGTAGTCAAAATACTATGGAACAAACACTACAATTAATTTTGGAGAAATTGAACAAACTTGATGAGCGATTAACTAAACTAGAAAGTAGCAATAACGGAGCTACCAATATGCCTCAAAATGGTCAGTAATCTTAGAATCCTAGCTTGGAATGCCAATGGTCTCTTGCAACATCAGCAAGACTTGCAAGTTATTCTAGACACAGAAAAAATTGACGTCTGTCTTGTGTCAGAAACGCATTTCACTAACCAGTCTCACATTAAATTTAAAGGTTATAAAGTGTATCATACAACTCACCCTAGCAATACTGCACATGGGGGAAGTGCTGTAATAATTAAAGAAAATATATCACACTATGAGGAGATGGGATATAAAACCATAGAGATTCAAGCTACATTAGTAAGTGTAAAAACCAAAACATATACATTAGTCATAAGTGCTGTCTATATACCACCAAGGCACTTACTAAAGAAAAATCAATATCTTAATTTTCTCAGAAAATTAGGAAACCGTTTTATAATTGGAGGTGACTTTAATGCAAAAAATACCTACTGGGGATCTAGACTGACGAACTCTAAAGGAAAAGAACTTTTGCAAGCTATTAGTGAATATCAATGTGAGCCGATATCAACTGGTAAGCCCACATACTATCCAACAGATCCAGGAAAAATTCCAGATCTAATTGATTTTTTTATAGTAAAAAATATATCTTTAAGTTTTGTAGATATAGAAGAAAGTTTTGATTTACACTCAGATCATTCACCTATTATTCTAACTCTTAGTAAAAACATAATAAAGAAAGAAGCAAATATCTCACTAGTTAATAAACTGACTGACTGGATTAGTTTTAAACAAAGTCTGTCAGAAAAAATAAACCTATCAGTACCATTGCAAACGCCAGAACAAATCGATAAAGAAGTTGATTATTTTGTTACAAATATTCAACAAGCAGCTTGGGAAAACAGTCCAAAACCAAAGAGAATTTTTAAGGGAAAAAACTATCCAAAGGAAATTAGAGACCTTATATTGGAAAAAAGGAAACTAAGAAGAAAGTGGCAACAAAGCCGTGATCCTCGGGACAAAACAAATCTCAACAACATGACGCAGCGCATTAGGCGAGAAATTCTAGTAATAAAAAATGAATCTATTAACCATTTTCTTAATGAGCTTACAGATGATAAAAATACCGACTATTCCCTTTGGAAAGCAACCAAAGATTTTAAAAGACCAATTATCCAAATTCCACCCATACGAAAATCTAACAACCAGTGGGCAAGGAGTAACGAAGAAAAAGCAGATATTTTTGCAAGTCATTTAGAAAAAACATTTCAGCCCCACGAAGCACCAGATGAACACTTTCATTTAAATGAACCCCATCAAATCGAGGACCATATTAAGCTTACATCACCAAAAGAAATATTAACAGAAATCAAAAATATTAATTCGAAAAAAGCCCCAGGGTATGATCTTATTAACGGGGTAGTCATAAAACAACTCCCCAGAAAAGCTATCGTAAAACTATGCAACCTAATTAATGCGTCTTTTAGGCTTAGGTACGTACCTAAACTGTGGAAAGTTGCAGAAGTTATCATGATTCCAAAACCGGGAAAACCACTCCATGACGTGTCATCTTACAGGCCAATATCTTTGCTGCCAATTATATCCAAGCTCTATGAAAAATTATTGCTTAAAAGAATAAAACCCATCATAGAAAGACAAGAAATTATTCCATCTCATCAATTTGGTTTTCGAGACAAGCATTCCACGATAGATCAAGTACACAGAATTACTAATATAATAGAAAAAGCACTAGAAGAGGGAAAAGTTTGTTCTGCAGTTTTTCTAGATGTAGCACAAGCATTTGACAAAGTGTGGCATGAAGGCCTTAATTTTAAACTAAAAAGGTTTCTGCCAAAACAGTATTC
The DNA here is from genome assembly GCA_963576565.1 of Aspidapion aeneum. Taxonomy (NCBI): domain Eukaryota; kingdom Metazoa; phylum Arthropoda; class Insecta; order Coleoptera; family Brentidae; genus Aspidapion; species Aspidapion aeneum. The sequence goes on from OY755043.1 coordinate 44,299,536, forward strand.
GGATATTTTGGAATCATACATATCTGATAGACATTTTAGAGTAAAACAGGAAGACTCATACTCAAATTTAAGAGAAATTCAAGCAGGCGTGCCCCAGGGTAGCGTACTAGGCCCTTATCTATACTTATTATTCACTTGTGATATCCCAAAGCCAGAAAATTGTCACTTAGCAACATTTGCCGATGATACTGGTTTATTGACGGTAGAAAAATCTATTGAAAAATGCATAGAGAAACTTCAGGATGCAGTCACCCAAATTCACAGTTGGACCACAAAGTGGCGAATAAAATTAAATGAAACCAAATCAATTCATGTTGATTTTACAAACAAAAATATAAATCACATACAAATAACAATTAACAACATTCCAGTACCATATTCGAATCAGGCAAAATATCTAGGTATGACACTTGATACCAAATTGCGCTGGAAAGCACATGTTAAGAAAAAAAAAGAAGAACTTGAGATAAGGTATAGAAAAATGAACTGGCTAATTGGAAGGAAGTCCAATTTAACAATTCATAATAAGTTACTGCTTTATAGACAAATACTGAAACCAGTATGGACATATGGTATTCAACTATGGGGTTGTGCTAAAGAGAGTAACATTCTAGTTGTACAGAGATTTCAAAATAAAGTATTAAGAAACATTGTGAATGCACCTTGGTACGTTCGAAATAGTGACCTTCATCGAGATCTAAAAATCGAAACTGTAGCAGAGACTATAAAAAAGTACGCAAAAAGCCATGAAGATAGACTCCATCGGCATGTGAATGTGGAAGCAATTCAGCTTCTAGACAATACTATGCTAGTTCGACGACTAAAAAGAGTGAAGCCGTTTGAGCTAGTAAACTAAGTGAATTACACATAAAACAAAATAATGCTATAAACACAACACAATTGTGAGTTACAGACTAAACAAAGCGGGGAGAACTGTTGAGTGAACCCTAAGTTTAAATCTGACTTTTCTAGTAAATTAAGTTAAAACAAAATTGCTAATTAGTCTTACTGACTAGATTGTAATAAAAAAAAACACAGTGTGTTTGACAAATAAAAAAAAAAAAAAAAAAAAAAAAAACATTGAGTACACACTGCTTGGTTGCAAATGTTTTTTCATTTAGGTAAGTAATAGAGAAATATTGATTAATAAGTTCTGTCTCTTTCCACACCCATACTAGGGCCTATTCTTAAAATACATAATGCCATTTAACATAATTATATTGTCATAAAATATAGTCGTGACAATATGTTCAAAAGTAATGCTCAAAGGGGGAGCAGGGTTTGGCCATGTATTACCCATACCTTTTTTTAATGTATTTTGTTTCTTGAAAATTCTGTACAGAGGGGGGAGGTGGGTCAACTACATAACTTAAGAATAGGCCCAAAGTGTACTTAGGGCAGAGCTTCAAGAGCTAAACCTAAACCTTTCCTAACTAATAATTTTTTTTAAAACTATCCAAAAAATTTTTGATTACCAAAAAGAAATGTTACCACCCAATTTTTTTTTAGTTTTTGTCCAAAAACTGTTTACTCAATTTTTTTTTGGTTTTACAGAGAAAAAGTGAATAACAGAAAAAAGGGTCTTCACTCAATTTTTTTTTTATTTTGCCTCCAAAAATCTTTCTACCTAAAATTTTATTTGTGATTTTCTACTTTTGCTAAAATTTAATATTTTGGAGAGGGACTCCCTCCCATCCCCCCTTAGCGACGCCCCTGTTCAGAAAAGAAATTAGAAAGCAAAATAAATTTTTTTAGGGATTTTCAGAAAAAAACTAAATAAACATGGTTCCGCAAATGCTTTTGCGATGTTTTGCTCAAATTTGGAACATGTGTTTAGCTGCAAGGCATACATCATTAAGCTTGCCAAATATCAGGAAAAAACTACAGGGTGATATTTTTTCAGGAGTCATGCCCCCTTTTCCCCCAGAACTTTTTTGCAGTAAGCCAATGGTAGATTCAAATAGATTCTTTGTTTTACTCAGAAACTTTTTGATCTTCTGCAATTTTTTATAACTGTACCTGTTTCCAAGAAAAGACAAAAATGGAAAATTTGTACCCTGCATTATTTTAGTTTTATGCGAGTTTTATGTAATTTCTAAATAGCAATTGAAGATTCTCTGCCAATCTATGGGCACCTAAGCTCACACTAAGTACTGTAGTTATAGTGTACGTGTGAGCTAATATAACTAAAAACTGAAATATATTTTATTCAACTCCAAAATCAATTATCTTTCGTTTGATACCACACAAGCCATGTTTTGCCTTAAACTCTAATTTTTAAAATCTACCCCCACCCTTTTTTTAAAAACTAAAATGTATTTTGTTTAACTCCAGACTCATTTACGATTTGTTTGATATCATACACGCCATATTTTCACTTAAACTCTAATTTTTGACATCTACCCCCACCCTTTTTTTTAAATAACTTAAAATTCATTTCGTTTAACTCCAGACTTAATTACCTTTCGTTTGATATCACACACGCCATATTTTCACATAAACTCTCATTTTTTAAATCTACCCCCACCCTTTTATGTGACCTGCGTTCGGTGGATTTCGTTCATTTTTTAATGGGACCACCACGGCCCAAGACTCAGCTTAGGTACCAAATTTCATTTAAATCGGACAAGCGGTTTTTGAGTTATGCGGGTTGGTCGTTACAGACAGACAGACAGACAGACAGACAGACAGACAGACAGACAGACAGACAGACAGACAGACAGACAGACAGACAGACAGACAGACAGACAGACAGACAGACAGACAGACAGACAGACAGACAGACAGACAGACAGACAGACAGACAGACAGACAGACAGACAGACAGACAGACAGACAGACAGACAGACAGACAGACAGACAGACAGACAGACAGACAGACAGACAGACAGACAGACAGACAGACAGACAGACAGACAGACAGACAGACAGACAGACAGACAGACAGACAGACAGACAGACAGACAGACAGACAGACAGACAGACAGACAGACAGACAGACAGACAGACAGACAGACAGACAGACAGACAGACAGACAGACAGACAGACAGACAGACAGACAGACAGACAGACAGACAGACAGACAGACAGACAGACAGACAGACAGACAGACAGACAGACAGACAGACAGACAGACAGACAGACAGACAGACAGACAGACAGACAGACAGACAGACAGACAGACAGACAGACAGACAGACAGACAGACAGACAGACAGACAGACAGACAGACAGACAGACAGACAGACAGACAGACAGACAGACAGACAGACAGACAGACAGACAGACAGACAGACAGACAGACAGACAGACAGACAGACAGACAGACAGACAGACAGACAGACAGACAGACAGACAGACAGACAGACAGACAGACAGACAGACAGACAGACAGACAGACAGACAGACAGACAGACAGACAGACAGACAGACAGACAGACAGACAGACAGACAGACAGACAGACAGACAGACAGACAGACAGACAGACAGACAGACAGACAGACAGACAGACAGACAGACAGACAGACAGACAGACAGACAGACAGACAGACAGACAGACAGACAGACAGACAGACAGACAGACAGACAGACAGACAGACAGACAGACAGACAGACAGACAGACAGACAGACAGACAGACAGACAGACAGACAGACAGACAGACAGACAGACAGACAGACAGACAGACAGACAGACAGACAGACAGACAGACAGACAGACAGACAGACAGACAGACAGACAGACAGACAGACAGACAGACAGACAGACAGACAGACAGACAGACAGACAGACAGACAGACAGACAGACAGACAGACAGACAGACAGACAGACAGACAGACAGACAGACAGACAGACAGACAGACAGACAGACAGACAGACAGACAGACAGACAGACAGACAGACAGACAGACAGACAGACAGACAGACAGACAGACAGACAGACAGACAGACAGACAGACAGACAGACAGACAGACAGACAGACAGACAGACAGACAGACAGACAGACAGACAGACAGACAGACAGACAGACAGACAGACAGACAGACAGACAGACAGACAGACAGACAGACAGACAGACAGACAGACAGACAGACAGACAGACAGACAGACAGACAGACAGACAGACAGACAGACAGACAGACAGACAGACAGACAGACAGACAGACAGACAGACAGACAGACAGACAGACAGACAGACAGACAGACAGACAGACAGACAGACAGACAGACAGACAGACAGACAGACAGACAGACAGACAGACAGACAGACAGACAGACAGACAGACAGACAGACAGACAGACAGACAGACAGACAGACAGACAGACAGACAGACAGACAGACAGACAGACAGACAGACAGACAGACAGACAGACAGACAGACAGACAGACAGACAGACAGACAGACAGACAGACAGACAGACAGACAGACAGACAGACAGACAGACAGACAGACAGACAGACAGACAGACAGACAGACAGACAGACAGACAGACAGACAGACAGACAGACAGACAGACAGACAGACAGACAGACAGACAGACAGACAGACAGACAGACAGACAGACAGACAGACAGACAGACAGACAGACAGACAGACAGACAGACAGACAGACAGACAGACAGACAGACAGACAGACAGACAGACAGACAGACAGACAGACAGACAGACAGACAGACAGACAGACAGACAGACAGACAGACAGACAGACAGACAGACAGACAGACAGACAGACAGACAGACAGACAGACAGACAGACAGACAGACAGACAGACAGACAGACAGACAGACAGACAGACAGACAGACAGACAGACAGACAGACAGACAGACAGACAGACAGACAGACAGACAGACAGACAGACAGACAGACAGACAGACAGACAGACAGACAGACAGACAGACAGACAGACAGACAGACAGACAGACAGACAGACAGACAGACAGACAGACAGACAGACAGACAGACAGACAGACAGACAGACAGACAGACAGACAGACAGACAGACAGACAGACAGACAGACAGACAGACAGACAGACAGACAGACAGACAGACAGACAGACAGACAGACAGACAGACAGACAGACAGACAGACAGACAGACAGACAGACAGACAGACAGACAGACAGACAGACAGACAGACAGACAGACAGACAGACAGACAGACAGACAGACAGACAGACAGACAGACAGACAGACAGACAGACAGACAGACAGACAGACAGACAGACAGACAGACAGACAGACAGACAGACAGACAGACAGACAGACAGACAGACAGACAGACAGACAGACAGACAGACAGACAGACAGACAGACAGACAGACAGACAGACAGACAGACAGACAGACAGACAGACAGACAGACAGACAGACAGACAGACAGACAGACAGACAGACAGACAGACAGACAGACAGACAGACAGACAGACAGACAGACAGACAGACAGACAGACAGACAGACAGACAGACAGACAGACAGACAGACAGACAGACAGACAGACAGACAGACAGACAGACAGACAGACAGACAGACAGACAGACAGACAGACAGACAGACAGACAGACAGACAGACAGACAGACAGACAGACAGACAGACAGACAGACAGACAGACAGACAGACAGACAGACAGACAGACAGACAGACAGACAGACAGACAGACAGACAGACAGACAGACAGACAGACAGACAGACAGACAGACAGACAGACAGACAGACAGACAGACAGACAGACAGACAGACAGACAGACAGACAGACAGACAGACAGACAGACAGACAGACAGACAGACAGACAGACAGACAGACAGACAGACAGACAGCAAGACAAAAAAGTTTCAAAATCATCTGAAACGCAAAAATATATAAAAAATTTTGAAATCGGAGAACTTTTTTTTTCTCGAAAAAATTAGGATCACCATAGCTCACACTACTATAGTATAGTAGTAGTGTGAGCTAATACAAGTTATTTTATTTTGTTTTTTTTTCTGAAAAATGTTTAGAGATAAAAATATTGCAGATCAAAAAATTTCTGAATAAAATAAGGAATTCATTTTACATTTTTGAATCTGCCAGTGACTTGCTGCAAAAAAGTTCTGGGGAAAAAAAGGGGGCATAACCGCGGAAAAATTATCACCCTGTAGTTTTTTTCCTAATATTTGACATGCTTAATGATGTATGCCTTGTAACAAAATACATGTTCCAGATTTGAGCTAAATATCTCAAAAACTGCACGAGTTATAAATAAAAAGCAAACAAAAAACTAATATTTTAATAACCCATATCTCAAAAACTAAGTATTTATATAAAGTTTTTTTTCTTAAAATCACTCAAGATAATCCTCTAAAGTTTGGCTGCATACTTTATTAACACCTGTATAAAATACCTACTATTATGAGTCCCTTGGCAGTTTTTTTTTGGTTTTTAGCCATCCAATGCAACAATCAACAATGGGATAACATCATTATGTGGCCACCTTTATTATTAAAAAACTAAAAAATTGATTTTGTGAAGAATATATGAAAATTACATTACAACATTTGAGCAATTCCATATGAACCTAGAAATTAGAAAATTGAAGACTGTAAAAGTGTGTTCTTATTTTTTTTAAATATTGGTTTTATTAAGGATTATTAGGTGGTACATGTTTAACTATTTTTAAGTTTTCTAAAAATCCACAGTTTTTTGTAATATAAATACTTAGTTTATACATTTAAGAAAAAACATTATATTTGTTAAATATTTTTAGATTTTTCTAAAACAGTCATTTTTAAAAAAATAAATATTACGTTTTTTATAAAACATTGTTTTTTATTTAAGTATTCCATTTTCGAGGTCATGCAAATTTTTACGTATGCGGAAAAACTTTGGATATCTTACAGGTTGACATGACTAAAATTAATATATTTTTGATATCCAAATTCTTTTCGTATACATGAAATTAGCATGACCTCAAAAATAGCAGCTTTATTAAGAAAAAAATCTATTTAAAAAGCCCGCCGAGCCCGCCTGCGCATTCTTAATTCTTCCAATAGCCAAGGGTGGCGCTAGCGTAAGCTTGTTGCCGCTTTTGAACCATAGAATTAAGCACTCTTTTATTATTTTCTCTATGGCCAAAACCAAACTGACAGGCAAAAGTGAGATTCTAAACAGCATAACAATTCCCGCCGATCTATTTCCTTGTGGAAATTTAAGTTCACCTCACGGCCGTCAGAGCTGTCAGGTACTTTAAGTACAGTACTTGAAATTGTATTTCAAGTACTTACAAGTACTTCAAGTGTAAATACATCTATAATCCTGTAATTATACTTGATACTCGAAGTACTTATAAAAATGTACTTGGAAATGTACTTGATTTTGTCAAGTAAAGTACTTCAAGTACATTATAAGTACTTCAAGGATAGTTAAAGTACTTCAAGTACATTCAAAGTACTTCAAGTACATTCAAAGTACGTCAAGTACATTCAAAGTACTTCAGGAACACTCGAAGTTCTTTAAGTACATTAAAAGTACTTCAAGTACAATAAAATATTCATGAAGTACAATGTAGATATAGATAAGGCGCCGAAGACAAGTGGTAACATTTCCGGTTTTTTTTATCAACTTGGCAGGGAAGTCCGGTATTTTAGCAACCTTGATAGGTACGTCTTAATTAATTAGGTACACACTTATCCAAAGATTATTGCCTATAGGCTTAATTATTTGCAACCTTCATTATTTCGTGGAACTTGAAATTCAAATTTAGTGTGAGAAACTACTACAGCAGTCATGCCGTCTATTAAGGGGTGTCGGTAGTACAGTAGTGCAGGTATATTGCACTTGCAAAAATTTTTGACAAGTTTTTATTTTTTTTTACATTTTTGACGGTTTTTGAATTTTTTTAAGTTTTTTGTCTTAGATAATTTTTGAAGTTTTTGACATTTTTTTAAATTTTTTAACATTTTTCTAATTTTTTGACATATTTAAAGTACTTGAAGTACTTTTATTGTAAAAGTAAAAGACTTCGGGAAAATCAAGTACTTTTATAATGTACTTGGTACTTGAAGTACATTTGAAAAGAAAATGTACTTAGTACTTTAAGAACTTTTACAAATCTTAATGTACTTGATACTTGTGCTTGCTTCATATGTATATTCGTAATGTACTTGTGACAGCTCTGGCGCTCACCTCACGAACAGTCAAGAATAAACGTCCTGTGCATGAAGTCTTGAATGGGTGAGAAGGAGCACTCCCTCAAAATCGGGTGAAAGTCAAACTGCGCATGCGACCTCACTTGATTTCCGCAACTCTATTGGTCCTGACGTGGGGAGATGCTCATTCTGACACTTACCCATTTCAAGAATGCATACACTGGAGTAGTTAAAAAACATCCTAAAGAACTATCCTATGGGACTCTATTTTTGACTGTAGGCCACTAAACTAATTTTATTTCCACCAAAAATGGGACACACACCAATTTTCTGTTAAAAAGAATAAATCAAATATAACACTTAATCCAACACTTTTGTATTAATTGCTTTGTATCCAAAATATAACGGCCGTTTTGGAATTTTGAGGACAGGCATAGAACAAAAGTTAAGTGTCAAAAGCCTATAATGGATTTTCAAAGTGCAAAGCTTGAAAGTAGATTATTAATGCATGGAAAAGAGCGTATATGTTCTTTTTTTATATGAGGGGACCTTGCAAGATTTTCTTTTGCCTAATAATAAATAGATATCATAAAAAAAGTAAATGTAAAAAAAGCCAAGTACGCGAAAATAGTATTCAATAAAAAGAATTGAGATAAAAGTAGAGCCAAGTTCTCCAATACAAATTTTAAAATAAAAGGTTCTTACTAGTTTGGAAATGTTTTTTAAACTTTGGTATTGCAGCCAAAAAGTTTAATTTAGCACAGTAGTGCCTAAGAATAATTTTTGCCGCGTAATAGCCAAGTTTAGAAAAACATTTCCAATGAACCCTTCATTTTGAAATTTCTATTGGAGAACTTGGCTTTACTTTTATCTCAATTCTTTTTACGTAATACCATTTTCGCGTACTTGGCTTTTTTACATTAAATGCTTTTGTTATAATTTCACTTTTTTAAAAGGAATTGGCTAATATTAAATTTTTACAGTAGTAAAATATGCAGAATATTGTTCAAAACTTTTGCAATGCCTTGAGATTTTTTAGTTTTTTCCCATGGTTTTAACATAGTTCCTATCAGCCTTCCAAAGCTCAGCTAGCGTTTCTGGAAGTGAACAATGTTACTTTTACATAACCTTAAATGTATAGGGGAGGGAAGTAAATTAAAATTTTGTTGTTTAGTTTTATCATAGTTCCTATCAGTCTTCCAATGCTCTCTAGCCTATCGTTTCTGGAAGTGGGCAAAGTTACTTTTACATAGTTTACATTTATAGGGTAGGAGAGTAAATTAAAGTGTTGGTGTTTTTAAATTTTTTCCTATAGTTTTATCATAGTGCCTTTCAGTCTTAAAAAGCTCAGCTCTCTAGAGTTTCTGGAAGTGGGCAGTGTTAGTTTTACATAAATTTACATTTATAGGGGAAGGAAATAAATTCGAATTTTGGGGTGTTTTAATTTTTTCCCATAGTTTTTTATCATATTTTCTATCGGCCCTCCAAAGCTCAGCTCTCTAGCATTTCTGGAAGTGGGCAATGATACTTTAACATTATATATATATATATATATATATATATATATATATATATATATATATATATATATATATATATTTATCAGTTTCACAACGTTCTACGTCTTCCGGTACCCAATCTCCACTCGTTTCTGTTTGCCCATAATTCATCATCTAGGCCTCTTATTATTATTTCACTATCTATTCCTTCTCTCCAGCTTCTCCTTGGTCTTCCTCGTTTTCTTCGGCCAGTTGGTTTCCATTGTAATATTTGTTTAGGTAGTCTTCCATCATCCATTCTTTGTACATGTCCGTACCACACCAGTTGTTTTGTTCTTATATCATCCACTAGAGTACGTTCACCCACTGTCATAATTTCTCTTATTCTTTGATTGGTAACTCTTTCTCTTTTTGATTTCCCTGCTGCTCTTCTCCAATAGTCCATCTCCGTAGCGGAAAGCATTTTTTCTGTTCTATCTTTGATTGGCCATACTTCTGAGCCGTATGTAATAATACTTTTTACAATGGTGTTATATATAAGCTTTTTGTTATGTTTTGATATACTTTGGTCCCAAATTATTCCATTTAACATTACTTTACATTTATATGGGAGGGAAGTAAATTATAATTTAGGCGTTTTAAAATTTTTCTCATAGTTTTATTATACTTCCTATCAGTCTGCCAAAGCTCAGCTCTCTAGCGTTGGAAGTGGGCAATGTTACTTTTACATAACTTTACATGTATAGGGGAGGGGAGTAAATTAGAATTTTGGGATTTTTTGATTTTTTTTCAGGGGTTTGGTCATAATTTCTATCAGTCTGCTACACTTCAGCTTTGTCTGGAAGTACAGTAGAGTTTTGATGATCTATAGATGAGTGAGTGGCAATTTCGACGTTTTTTGAAATTTCGTAACTACTTAACTACTTCATGGAAGTCCATGAAACTCGGAGGGGTTACACTATGGAGATCTACGACTGTGCAAAGTTTGAGATTCGTAGTTCATTCCGAAGTAGAGTTTTAGATGGGTCAAATGTGGGCGAAGGCTTCGGGACCCGCACCACTGCCCCCTAAAAGGATTTTTTAGAGATTTTCCCCATAATTAATAATTAAAATATAAAATAGCATAAGACACGGCATCATGTGATCTCGACCCCCACCCAAGACATATTTCATACTTATTATCTTAGGTTACAAGTAATACGATACAAGTATGCGCGGCAAATTTGCAATAATGTAAAATGAAAAAAAATATTCGCTTATCTTCTCAAACGGGATAAAGCGAAATCGTTTGTTTAAACAAAATGACTTGTAAATAAATTAGGAACACTTATTTTTACGGATGATTTATGCTAATCAAATCAAGATCAATAGTAAGTAGGTATCACAGTATATTAGTAATCTGTGGTAGGTATCTACATTATTGTCGTAAGCTTAGGTCACGTTTTTTGTATACCTAATTGCAAATCATCATTATATATACTCAACAAAAACACGTAGACTGAGTTTGTCACGGGCTTTATTCCTGACGCAAAACTTTTCTGGTGGGTACTTCGGAAAGGGGTCCACTAACATACAACTGGATGACCCCACTTGTGGTACTTTTATATTTTATCGAAAGCTTGTGAAAAGAGAGAGACATACCGTGATAAGGAATTTCAGATAAATGCGTGCTTAAAAATTTTATTAATGAAATTCGAATGAAGCCAAAACTGATTTAGATTACTCTTGATCTGCAGGAATAGTTTTAGCTATAAAAAACTTTTTTGTAATTTTCAAGTCGCCCCCGCAATGGGGTCACTTGATTGCTTCAAATGCTTTTCACTTTTGTTTCATTTGTACCCGCTTAAGGAAGTATCGGGGGTAATAGGTATTCGTTTTAGCTCTTTTCAAAACTAATTTTTATGATTAAAAAACCGTGAAAAGTGATTATAAAAAATATTTATTGAATAAGTCATTATTGGCTAACAAAATCTAAAATTCTAATAACTAAAGTAACATATCACTTGGAATAAAAAAAGGCGTTCCTGTAAGTATATTTTAACTTCTTCTAGGCCACTAAGGTAGTCTATATATTTATGACTTCCTAGCTTTTAGCTCACACATATACTAAAGTAGTGTGAGCTATTGTGATCCTAATTTTTTCGAGAAAAAAAAAGTTGCTCCGATTTAAAAAAGTTTTATATATCTTTGCGTTTCAGATGATTTTGAAACTTTTTTGTCGCGCCGTCTGTCTGTCTGTCTCTCTGTCTGTCTGTCTGTCTGTGTGTATGTCTGTCTGTCTGTAACGACCAACGGGCATAACTCCAAAACCGCTCGCCCGATTTCAATGAAATTTGGTACCTAGCCTGGGTCTTGGGTCGAGATGGTCCGATTTAAAAATGAACAAAATCCACCGAACACAAGCCAAATAAAAGGGTGGGGGCAGATTTCAAAAATTAAAGTTTATGTGAAAATATGTCGTGTGTGATATCAAACGAAAGGTAACTAAGTGTGGAGTTAAACAAAATAAATTTTAGTTTAAAAAAAAAGGGTGGGGGTAGGTTCAAAAATTAGAGTTTACGTGAAAATATGGCGTGGCGTGTTTGATATCAAACGAAAGGTAATTGAGCCTGGCGTTAAATAAAATACATTTTAATTTTTGTTTTTTTAAGGGGGGGGGATTTAAAAAAATTGAGTTTAAGTCAAAACATGGCTTATGTGGTAAGTTAGAGGTAATTTATTCTGGAGTTGAATAACATATATTTTTTAGTTATATTAGCTCACACGTACACTATAACTATAGTACCTAGTGTGAGCTTAGGGGCCCATATATTGGAAGATTATTTTTTATAGTGTCGCATCATTTTTCAGGTCGCCCCTGAAAAGCATTAAAAAAACAAATTAGTACGCCACTGGCAAAGGTAACGTAACTTGATAATAACAAGATTTTTCCAAGGATTTTTCTATGCATATCTTATGACCAAAAGTTGCCGGAAATGAAAAAAGTAAGAGGTAAATCTAATAGCAAAACATACCATGCATCTTCACAGTTGAAAGTAATAAGCCTATAAAAACTTAATTTTTAGCCTTTTAAATCGCAAATAGCACGTCACCCCTACTAACATAAAACCTTCTGACACATTGCCGACGCACGTGCTACTAGTTGGCGGTAGTTTGAAAGTTCTCGCGCTTGCCCTTAGGCGGCAGGCGCAGCGCATTTGTGAAAAACTGTTCACATTTCAAGTCACCCCCGGTTTTCAAGTCGCCCCATGTTACCGTACGTCAAATAAAAAAAATAATTTTTACATTTTTTACATATTATTAACGCGTTAAAAGCACTAATTCAGGCTATATGATTCCTTGAGTTTTGTAAAGCGAATCTGACTTATTCTGACTCTTCATCTACACTCACACTCTTTTGTTTTGGATTGTATATGAATAAGAGTCGAAGCGAATCCTCGTCTAGGTAGATGAAGAATGTTTGATTGTCTGTTCCATAAATAAAGTCATATAAATTTTTACATTGTTTTAAAAGCTTTCCGCCTTATTAAAGCCATAAACAAGACTCAGGGCATTTATAAGCTTTTTTGCAGCTATAAAGTCATGCATTTTACACTGATTTATTAAAAATAATGTAACTATCCAAAAGGTCACATACGCATTTTGCAGACAAAACTGCACATTAAATTTGATCGATATTAATATAGATATGTTAGATAGATTTCGAAAAAAATTGAGTTTAAAATCGTATTCGTTACCCTAATAAACGGACGCCGCTGCAGAATTGGTCATTAGTCGTACCCCACTGAATTACACATCGTGAAAAAGGAAATTTTATTGTCTATAATAAAGATAATTACATATTTTTCCTAAGAAGCTTAGTTTTTGAAAAAATGTGAAGAAAACCTAAAAATTTTAGGTTTTGGGGGGTCTGGAGTGTTTTTAGGGGTTTTTGCAGCCAAAATGTAAAAAGCTAACATAATTTTATTTTTAGGTTAGATTCTACACATTTTTGGTTCATTTCTCTATCATTGTGGCTTTAGAGCGGCAATTTAGTTAAATATTCGGAAATTCAAATTCGACTATAAAATAAGGGAGGATAAAAAAATTGGACCAAAACTGGAGGATTATGTTGAGAATGATGTAGAGTTTTGGACCGTACATTTTGGGTTTCCAAAAAATATATAGGTGCCCTTGCGCGCACCCACACTGAAAAAAAAAACGATTTTATTATTAACAAATATTTGGTAAACCTGATTTTTGTTGTGCTCATTAAAAAATATTAAAAGCAATTATCATTAATTATTGGTAACAAACCTTTTTTAAAGTGTTTAGTTATAAATAATATATCATTTGTTTCTTTAATAATTTGATGTTTTTGTAAATATTAATTGCCTTATATTAACCATAACCAAAACACACTTTCTTTTAAGGTAACAGAACATCTTTGTTATTAATACTTAAAATTTCCTAAATATAAATATACTCTTAATATTGGCAAATATTTCTTTGTGTTTATTACAACAAACATTTTTTTGTATAATGTTATGGCGTGATTTTGTTATTATAACGGTCTGAATTGGTTTCTATTAATTAGTTCAAACAAATTTGATTATTATTAACAAGCGATATTATCGAGCAATATAACTTAGTACCGTCTCGTCCACAGAACACCAGTCTCGGCTCGGGCCTTGTCGCGCGAGATCGTGACGTTTCGGTTGATATTTTGTAGGGGAGAGCGGGGCTAGTTAAGCCACTTTTTACATAAATGCAAATAAAAGCATTGCTATATTACACTGAAAAAAAAACCGATTTTATTCTTAACAAATATTTGGTAAACCTGATTTTTGTTGTAAATAAAAGCATTGCTATATTACTTACAGTTTTACAATTATAATATGTTTAAGGCAAATATTGGTTTTTAAAACTATGCATTCAAACTTAAAAAATACTTTTTTCTAGCACCCTTGCAAGCGGCCCAACTAACCCCACCCACGGAGTAAGTTGGGCCATACGATGGGGCAAGTTGGGCATGGTTGAATAATTAGGAACTGTATATATATGCAACATAAAATAACAGGAAATTCTTAGATTATTTTTATTGATAATAATAAAATACTAAACTTTAAATTTCTTAAAAAACAAACAATATAAAGTAACCTAATTCTTGTTCTAGTCTAATTCGGAATTACGGTTTTAGCAAACATAAGTAAACCCTGCATCAGCACATGTTTCATGGGCCCAAAACTTGTAAGTTAACCATTTTACCCATTTTTCTTTTGGTTTGCTGTTTGAGAATGGTTCCATGCAGACTAGACAAAATGTTTCCGCTTCATCATCGCTGTCATCTTTCAGTGTCCTTTTCTGAGTAGTTTTTCTATGCTTCTTTTCCTTGAAGACATTTTTAGTTACAGATTTTTCTTTTTTTTTTACTTTTTTTACGTTCCAACTCTTCTTTAACCGGAGTTTCAGTTAGTATAGCTGTTGACTATTTTATTCGGTTGATATTCTTGGTCTTTCTTTCGCCAGCTTTCGGAAAAGCACGAATTTTTAAAATTTCCCTAGATCGATTGGTAATAATAGATCACACAATTTTAAGTCACCGGGTGTTTACCTCAAATTTGAGTTGAAGGGTCTGTGTGATGTCATAAATAAATAAATGGCGGCTTTTTTACTGTTTTTTTCACAATTTTTGGCTTATAACTTAGTTTTACAGAAAAACTAATCGTTTTTTGTTTGCAAGAGAACACCAATCAAGATACCGCGTGAACAAGTCCACATCTAGGGGGCCTAATTTCCATAAGAGGGTAAAAAACAGATAGAATATAGCATATATTAATAAGAGACCGCAATATGCCCGATTCCAGTCGAAAGCGTTTCAGCGTTGCCAAAGGTAACTTTGATAAATAACTACAGGCGCAAGTCGTCGCAGTCTTCAAGAGGCGGACAATCTAAAACATTTGGTTAGGGCGAGAATTATTACATGACGTAATTTTTAGTCCATCATACGTACGCATGCTGATTTTAACCTTAAAATAAAAAAAAAATGTTTTTAGAAAATGTATGGGGTTAGCTGGGCCGGCACACCTATATACAAAATTGTCTAAATATGTAAAGTTAACTATAAAAAACCGAATGGGGGCATGCAGGTGTTATAAAACAATCTGGAAAATGTTTTCCGAAATAACAAAAAGTTACTTACGAGGTCCAAAAAAAATGCCTCTGTAGTGAAATAGCGCATATCAAAATAGCGCGTATCAAAATAGCGCGCTCATTTGAGCGCGTGTTTAAAATAGCGCGTATCATAATGGCGCGTGTTCAAAATAACGCGTATCAAAATAGCGCGTATCAAAACAGCGCGTATGAAAATGACGCGTGTTCAAAATAGCGCGTATCAAAATAGCGCGTGTTTAAAATACCGTGTGTTCAAAATAGCGCGCCTTAAAATAGCGCGTCTAAAAATACCGCGTTTTGAAAGATCGCCATTACAAACGTCGCTGTTACAAAATAGTTCGAGTAAGGGGTCTCTTTGTAACATATTTAAAAAAAAAACTTTCCTGACTTTTTTTCCGGGATACTATAGGGTGTAACCAAACCGAACCGAACCGAGCCGATTCAAACCGCACCGAACTGAAATGAACCGAACCAAACCGAAACATTTTTAGTATAGCAAGCCATCGGTTTATTTAACGGTTAAGTAAGTATAACTTATCTGACCTTGCTCAAACTGTTTAGGTGAATATACCTAAGCAGACCTGATACGCGCTATTTTTAATACGCGCTATTTTGATACGCGCTATTCTGATCACGCGCTATTTTGATACGCGCTATTTTGAACACGCGCTATTTTAATACGCGCTATTTTGAACACGCGCTATTCTGAAAACGCGCTGTTTTGAAAAGCGCTGTTTTGATACGCGCTATCTTGATACGCGCTATTTCGTTACAGAGCAAAAAAAAATTGGTCAAAGTCTGTTTCTTGGAGATACACACATCACAGATTCTCACTGCGGACTAATGCATGAGCAAAGGCGACTTTGCCACGTGGGTGGCGCTGGCAGCTGACTTCTAATTGTCGAGTTAATAGGGGTTTCTCAACGTGCCCCTATGCCCAACGAGCCCCGCTCTCCCCTACGTATGAGCCACGGTCTACACCGAACCGACCCGACGCCCTACGTAGCATTGTATTACAGACCGTCGCAGACACTCATAGAGAAATGTCTCTGCAGACACTGTGCCGAAAAATCAAGGGGACGCCATGTTTTGGGAAGAACATTGACCAAACAAAGTATAGTTTTTGTGATTTTGTGCTAATACAGACCTACATACGCGGGTATTTTTATGGGATCATAATGGTGTTTTGGTTGCAAGAGTTGAAGTGAACAAAAAGTCATCAGGAATAACGCTTTAAAGGTAGAAATATAGCTTCAAGAATAAAAACGTATTCATTGTATAAACTTTTTGTTCTGTGGAAACTGATTGCTTTATAAACAAACAGTAAATAGGATTGATTTTTAATTAACTGATTTATGTGCTAATTGTCGACAAGTATTAGGCGTAGGCTTTATTTGTTTTTAATATAAAATTCATACTCTTTTTTTTTGTTTCAGATATCCGCTTAAAGATGGAAACAATCTGGCTTTGGTGGTCCACAATAACATAGTAAGTGTTATTTATTATTTTTTTTAGAATGCTTTATATTTGTATTTTGTGATTTTAATAATTTTAAATTTGATGTCATTTGAATCATGGCTTCAATTCTTTGAATTAATTATTAAAGATTTTTAAGCAAAGATCTCACATGGAACAAACGTGTGTATATTTTATTAACCAACCTTTCCAAAAAAAACAAAGATTACCAGCCACCACAAAAAAAATTTGACTCCACTTTTATAATAAAATACAAATAAATATTTTTCATCAAAACAACTTGCTTTTTATTATTATTAAAATTCTCTTATTATTCTATACCTTATTCATTTCTATAGGGTTAATGGGAAAAAGACACCAATTTTGATCACACAACTTTATTTCTTTTCGACGATTCATTTTCGTCTTCCTAAAGCTACGGTGTGTAGCCTGAGGAAGACGAAGAAATACAGGTGTGTGATCAAAAGTGGTGTCCTTATTTCCATTAACCCTATAGAAATATACAGGGTGTTCATTTTAAAACTTCCCAACCAAGATTTCTCGAAAATGATTTTTTTTTGAGAAAAAGTAAAAACATGTCAATTAATTTATTAAGGAGGACACATTTTGGCTATCTTATAGGTTTTGTAGTACACACCCCCTTTGAAAAAATAAGTGAATATGTCAAAAACAAATAGATAGATTTTCAAAATTTGTACACCTTTGTAAAGATATTTAAGAAACCTTCAAAAAAAAGTGTCAATTGACCTACTTTCCATATTCAAAATATAGGGGTAAAATGTACCCCTCAAAGTGGGTGTGTACTACAAAAATTTTAAGATAGCCAGAATTTGTCCTCCTTAATAAATTAATTGACGTGTTTTGGCTTTTTTTTTTTAATTATTTTCGAGAAATCTGGGGTGGGAAGTTTTAAAATGAACACCCTGTATTTTAAACAGAACGTGAAACCTACAAATACCTTATTAATGCAAAATAACTAAATATAATTACTAATTATATAATAACCCATAATTAATTAATTTAATATTAAATAAGAATGATCCTAATAATAAATATACAGTATATTAATAATTAAACTCACATATATTTTTAAATACCAACAATATATTAGTGCTTGATGTAGCTTTTTTTAAATATTACCAGACGATTTTGGTTTTATTAACAAATATTTGTGTCAATTGTTGAAATTTCTGAATTGTTACCTGCAAACAAATATCTAATAAGCCAAATATGGGCAACGCATTTGGTAACAGTTACAAAATGTTTCTTATTGTTACAAAATTCTTCTCTCAGTGCAGAGGGGGGCTTCGTGGCCTGCACCCCTTCCCCCATCCTAAGCCTAAGGATTTTTGAGAGATTTTCCACATACTTTATTAATTAAATAAATGGATCCATGATGAATACGAAGTTTTTGGTTATAACGCAAATTATTGAGGAAAATGTAGTCTACTATATTCCAAAACCGTATATTGATACGATACTCTAATAACTAATTGTCAAAAAACTGTCATTAGCATTAATACATTTTTACAAAATCTAATCAGTTTGTTAGAGTGTCGAGCGCTATTTTACCTGAAAATCGGTTCAGCGGTTTAGAAGATTTCGGACAAAAACAATATATACACACACACACACCTAGACAGACATCACGACGATATTGCTCAGATAGGTCAAAATACACCTAAATAACACATTTTCGCCGTTACTAGAGATACAACTATTACCAGAAGCTGGACCGTTTATCGTGTTTTACACGCTTTGGAGTGTATGTACAGGGTAATTTTTCATAATTTCAAAATCCCTGTACCTAACTCCGTTATTATTGAAAGTAAAAAGTTTAAACAAAAACTGGTCGATTTGGTAAATTATGGTCACATCAAGTACTGAACCAGTTTTTTTATTTTCTCATTATATACACGGCCCGTCAATTAGGTCAGTTTATTTTAGTTGAACACCCTATCACTACTAATAAGTTGCTACGTGAACACCCTACCCGCTAGCTGCATTGATCACATAGCGAGTTGGAAAACCCCAAGGTATTGGCACAAATATTTTCGATATTTTGCAAAGTCACTTGAATAACACCTAATACGGGGTTCTATCGATTTCATAAAATTTTGCTTCATTCTGCCCTTCAAAAGTTATCCAAATTCATATAAAATCTTCCTGGTATAATTTCAACCCTACCGACAGAGAAGAGGCGCGACTCTTTGCGGTCCGACCACAAAGTATTTGTTTTCCGACAGACCGAGCACATGTGCATAGATGGCACCTGATTGGCAGATTTTTTTGAGATGCGCTTTTAATTGCTTTCGGCTGTGCTTTTCGGGACCCCTTTAGCACAGCCTACCTGTTGTTAGGTAGGCTGTGCCTTTAGTCGACAGTATGCAAAGTTAGAAAATAAATCAGTGTCGTTCCAGTAGGTGTAGGAATGGAATGTTTTATTATCTATTTTTATTTCTTTAGTTTACGCCATAATTAAATGAAATAATTTTCATGAGTATATCTACCGCCGGCCGCCCATGTCACTTTCTATAAAGGATATGCCGATGGTCGGCTTTTATCTTTGTTCAACTGACTTTGCAAAAGCTATACTTTGCATTGTACACAAAATATTAGAGAAAGATAGACGGATATCAGTTCACCTTGCCAAATTATTTTCATCCCTTACAAAGTACCTATACCGTCAAAGCCCCGATCAGCGCGTGTTGAGTAGGTGTGAACGACGCAAGACAAGGAATGGCCCGACATTGCATTGTTGTAACGATGGCATAAATTTGTACGACAATCTTCATGAATGCGTGTCCATCTTGTTTTTCAACATTTGTTCAACGTTTGTTGCATGATTTTAAATAAGTGTTATATATTATTAAACATTTTTTTTAGCAGTTTATATATTCTGCCGAAATTTCTTGTTCTCCAGACGAGTTTAAAAGTTTTAAAGTGACATTAAAAAAGTTGGCTACCGTACATATCCCAAATTATCCATCACATCCACCTATCGTTTTTTTTTTTTTTTGAAATATGTATAGGAGATCAACGAAACGGGTGACGGTGCCTCATTAAAGTCAGTTCTATTTTTTTATTGGTTGTTAATTTACGATTAATTAGTAGTGCCAGCAGTGGCGGATCCACGATTTCTGGAGCGGAGGGGCCAAGGCAGCAAAACAAAAAAAAATGCGGTTTTGAACAAGTCTGAGCTCTGAAGTTTGCCACAACATTCAAAAAAAACGTGCAATTAAAATTTAAAAAATATATATATTGCTAAAAAGTTCCTCCTCTGCACCCCCTTTCCTTAGATCCGCCACTGAGTGGTAGTAAAGTAAAGTAAGTATCAGTGTCAGTCAATAATGATTAAACATATTCTATTTTGGTTTAAATAGTTCAGTAATTTTCCAATAATAGAGTTAAATTATCTAAACCGAATTTGGGGACACCGATAATAAACGGATAACAATTTGGCTTTTTTAAACAATAATAACATTTTGTATATTATTTCAGACATGGCTAATGACTGGAAAATAGTATTAAGCTGTGTAAATCGTACAATCAAAATATATGAGGGCTATGCCGAAAATTTTTGGTAACGTGGCAACCGAGAAGAGCACACGCTCTTCTCGGGTAGCAACGCCCAACCAAACCAAACGGAACCGAACAGCCGCCACGCACCGCCTTCGAATATACTCGTACTTCTTAGTGGAACGCTTTGTCAGTTTTTGGTCGTACCAAAAACAGCCGACGACTAACGCAATTTGACACTGTTGACATTTAAACGTCACATGTCGTTAACGGCTTCCGTGGAAAGCCGCAAACTCACGGACGGTTAACATAAATATTTTGACGTACGTAGAACGTGTGCGATTGAGTTTTAGCGAGCTTCTATTAAATTCCACGCCATTTGGTTGGCGCTGGCTGCACAGGTCACAGCAGTATGGAGCGGACCTTATTTATTTTAAATAGGGGATTTTGTCTTTTGTTATTTAAGATATCTGAAAAAAACCTTCGAAATTCTTCTACTGCAATATTAATAAAGTTTAGAAAGTTTTAGCACTTTTGTCTTCTTTTTTAAACATATTTTTCACAAGCAAACCATTTCAGATAATATTTTTTTGTCTGAACGAAATACTGTATTTTTAGTTTGAATACTTAAATTTGTTGTCAAATGTAAGATTTTCTATTTATTGTTTGAAATTTTGCTTGTCATAAACATGTAATTCAGGATGGAAATGTTTCTTATTACCCTTTCGTTTTGACTATCGTGGGGTAATAAAGAACATCGTAATGGGTGTTTGCCCGCAGTTAGAAAAACGATAACTGCAGTGGACTGTATATATTTTATTAAATGAAAGCGTGAACAAACATAAATATATTGATACGAAATCACGAAATAATTAAGGTCCATAGGTTAATTGCTGTTACCACACAACGGAAATCAGAAACAAAGTACTCACCAGTTTGCAGCCAATTTCTCCACGTTCCAGGGGCCCCTTTCCGGATCTAATGATGGCACCACGTAGCTGAAGGGCTGAAGTTTCTAGTTCTATGCTTCAGTACACCAAAATCGAGCACTTTCAATTGTAGAAATTTGTAATAGTTGGAGAAAGTAGTTAACACGCCATTTTCTCGAGGCGGTAGAAAGGATCTCTCTGATTCTTGGTGCGCATGTCAAATGCGCGAAAAATGTACTCTGTCCTTCATTCAATTGTGTGGTTTTAAAATTTAAAAACAACCGCGAAATTTAGCGGGAGCTAACATAACTGCCCTCCAAAACACACAATTTTAGAATATCAACCGGACAGATATAGATATAAGAAAAAATGATCGACCGATAAATATAAATGAATGAAAAACAGAAAAGTATCGTAAGTTTATTTAGAGATAACAAAAACCCGAAAAACGCAAAACAAACAAAAATTCAAAAAAAAAATAAAAATAAAGAAAAACCTATTGTAATACCCGGTAATAGGTAGAAAAATTAAAATTAGTTTTAATTCGGCAAGAGGCACAGTTTTACAACTGGCCGCTTGTAAACACCGGTAGCCGTTCGTACCGTCGCTACACGCACTTGACCGTATTCGCACAATTCGAGAACCCGACCGACTGGCCATTTCAAAGGTGATTGGATGTGATCACTCGTTATGATAACCAAATCCTTTAATTTGATATTTGGGGACGAATCAGCCCACTTGTGTCGCTGTTGTAGCGTATGCAAATCATTATGTAGTTTTTGGATTAGTTGCCATCTCGAGAGCCGATTTAGGGGAACCTCGGACAAATCTGACTCCGGAATTTCTGAATTAAGGGGTTCAAGGGTGAAAAAATGCCCAGGGGTAAGAGGATGAAGATCGTGTGGGTCTGAAGAGGCAGGAGATAAAGGGCGACTATTAAGTACAGCTTCTATGCGACAGGTAAGGGTGGACATTTCCATGATGGACAACTTCTGGTCGCCGACAACTCGAACAAAGTGAGTTTTAAAACTTTTGACGCCAGCTTCTGCCAGGCCATTGATATGTGGACTGAGAGGGGGTCCCAGATGCCAACGAATAGAAAGTCTGGTGGAAGCACTTCTTGCGTAATCAAGTAATTGGTTACGAAACCCTATAAAATTACTGCCCTGATCTGACCAGCATTGCGTCACGCTTCCACGTCTGGAAATGAATCGATGGAATGCACCTACAAACCCTTCGGTGGACAGTTCCATGGTTAATTCCAAATGCACGCAATGTGTGGCCGTACAGACAAACACACAGACATACGATTTGAAAGCTTTACAACCACGGTAACGATGAGGAATCACAAAGAAAGGTCCACAAAAGTCGATAGCCACACTCGAAAAAGGTTTAAGTTGATTGATTCGATGAGCGGGAAGAGAACTCATTATGTGCGGTCTATAGGGTTTAGGGTTGATTCTAAAACATGTCTGGCAGATAATATCCAAAATTGCTGTAAAAGCAGATTATGTAATGTTTTAAACCCAGGATGAAGGTATTGTCGATGAGTGGACTCGATAAGAAGAGTAGTTAAACGATGGTTACTCGAAAGTAAGACGGGGTGTTTTGCAGAATAAGACAAAAGGTCAGATTTTTGTAATCTGCCACCGACTCTAATGATATGATTTTCATCAAGAAAAGGTGGAAGTTTTCGAAAAGGTTTCGGTATTGGTTTATCCTTAGATAACGCGGAAAAAAGCTCAGAAAAACAAGAACCTTGAACGCGTTTGATAAGAAGGTATAACGCACTTTGCATCTCACCGGTGGTAGGAAAAACAATATTTTCAAAAATAATTTTTTGGTCCGGTGGATTAGTGGGTTTTTGATAGGAATGGTTTTGAAAAAGGTTAACTATTCGAAGGACATAACAAATGATACGTTGAATTTTTGATATAGATGAATATTTGATAAGAAGCTGATCTAAGAAGTTAACGTCAATTATCGCATTGTAACAGACCTTTGGCCTTTCCTCCAGATTACTATCTCCGAAATCAATCGGCATTTTTGATTTATGAAAATCGGGCCATTCGTTTTCGGGAGACCACAAAAACGACGGTGCGTTCCACCACATGTCATGTGAAATGAGCTGAGAGGGGGTGGCCCCTCGTGACGCAATATCGGCTGCATTTAAAACAGAAGGAATGTAGCGCCATGAGTTTAAGGGAATGATTTCTTGGATTCTACTGACTCGATTTCCAACAAAGTTTTGCCAGCAATTAGGAGGGGATGAAAGCCAGTGCAATACGACTTGCGAATCGTAGAAAGTAACGATATTTGTAAAAGTTATTTTTCCTTCATAGCTAGATAAGACGAAATCAATTAATTCGCTTAAAAGAAATGCGCCTAGGAGTTCTAGCCTAGCCAAAGCTCTTCTACACGAAAATATACGACGCCTGCGTAGCCTCGAATTGAAGCGTCACAGAAGCCGATGATTTGACAGGTATTGGTTTTTGACAGTTTGATTTGTCGGGGTAATTGAAAATTGGAAAGAAGCGGGAATTCAGAGCGAAGTTTGTTCCAAGAGTCGATGATAGAAGAATCTGGTTCTTCGTCCCAGCCTATTTTCGATATCCACAACTGTTGCAAAATAAATTTTGCTTGTAGCAACAAGGGACAAAGAAAATCGAAGGGATCGAAGATTGTTCCTATGATAGATAAAATAGAACGTTTAGTTGGGGGTTTGTCCTTCATTCGGCATTGATAAGAAAAAATGTCATTTTTTGGATGCCATTGAAGGCCTAAAACTTTGATAAAGTGTGGTTCATCCTTGTCAAAAGAGAGAGGCATTTGACGATCGGATTCTGGCAATGTTGCCAATAACTCAGGACAATTGCTTGCCCATTTTTTAAGTTCAAATCCTCCCGACTTCAACAAATCATTGAGTTCCATCTGTAGGGAAAGGGCTTTAGAAAGCGAAGGGCTAGTTCCCAAGATATCGTCGATGTAAATTGACGTTTTTAGAACACTACTAGCCATAGGAAAACGTTCCTTTTCTCTCTCTGCCAGCTCATTTAATGTACGCATGGCTAGAAAAGGTGAGCATGTCATGCCAAAAGTGAAAGTAGAAAGTTCCCACACTGAAAGTGGGTCCTGTGGAGAAAACCTCTACAATATCCTTTGATAAGGACGGTGATAATGATTGATAAGGACTTGACGGAACATCTGTTTGATATCAGCAATATAGGCAATAGGATTAAGACGAAACGTAAGGAGTAAATAAGCAATATCCTTTTGAAGTTTCGGTCCAGACAACAACGTGTCATTGAGACTAATATTCTTTGGAGTGACTGCCGAACAATCCCAGACTACCCTTAATTTTGTACTTAAGCTTTCCGGCTTTAGTACGCAATGATGTGCCAAAAAACATGATACGTCGACTTTTGGTTGACTAAATAAAACTAGACTCATGTGATTAGAATCGATATAGTCTTGCATGAAACTAGAATAGGCAGTGTACAGATCAGGATTTTTGAGTAATCTATTTTCTAGAAGTAAAAATCTACGATAAGCTTGCGGATAAGTATTTCCTAGGTCAGGGTTTATTTATCTTTATCTTTAAACGGAAGATCTACCATGAATCTACCGCTCGGTTGTAGTACGACATTCGCAGTAAAAATTGATTCCGCTTGTTTTTCTTCCTTTGATAAGATTTGTTTTTAGGCAAATGTTCGATTTCCCAAAACCTAGGGATAATGACCTCCACAGGAGGTGAATGACTCGTTAAAAAACAACTGGTTCGTTCCGTAAGACTACCTACTTCGTCCACTTTTCCCATGACGACCCAGCCAAAGATGGTTTCAAGGGCTAAAGGTTGCCCTATTTGTCCAAGAACCCTGCCCTCCTTGAATATCTGTGCAAATAACTCGCAACCAATAACTAGGTCCACAGGTCTAGATTTGAAATAAGATGGGTCGGCAAGTTTAAGGTTTTCCAAGTGTTTCCACTGATTATCGTTCAAAGTGAATGTAGGCATATTGGAACATAGTTGTGATGAACCTGTCCTTGTGGCTTAATGTGACATTGAACGAGCCCTTTGGAAGTAAGAGAAGACATTTGATTTAATCCGAATATTTCAGTGGTGTAAATTTGCCTAGGAAGATTAAGACGGAAAGAAGAATTAAAAGGAAAAGGATCTGAAAACCTAGGAGAGTATGACCATTTCTATAGCGGAGTGGCAAAAGAGAAACATGCGCAACAAGGAGTATCTATTTTGGTCAACAAAAGATTTAGAAAATATATCACCAACTGGGAAGCAGTAAATGAACGGCTAATAAGAATGAATATAACAATAAAAGGAATGAGATTTACGATTTTTGGAATCTATGCGTATAATGACGATGCAAATGTAGCCGTGAAAGACAATTTTTTTGAAGAAATCCACAATGAAATATCAGCAGTAAGTACATCTAGAGAAATTGTAATATTGGGAGATTTAAATAGTAGAACAGGTAACAGAGTAAATGATCTGACAGTTGGCCAATATGGAGAAGATGTTGTTAATGACAATGGAAACCGGCTTATCACAGTATGTGAGCAATTAGACCTAAAAATCCAAAACGGTTTTTTCCAACATAAGAAAATACACAAATATACCTGGACCAAACCCTCACAAAACCTGAAATCCGTCATTGATTATCTTATCACTAAACAAAAGACAAAACTAAAAATTCAAGATATCAGAACAAAGCGTGGATCAACATGCGGAAGTGATCACTATTTTCTGGAGACCAAAATTCTCTTTCCTTATCAAGGCCGAAGCCTCCATCAACAAAATCTTGATGATACAGTGAATGAGGAAATTGATCACTGTCAATATAATCTACTAAGCCTAGAACATGACAGCGTAAAAAACTTATACAAAAAGAGACTGAACGAAAAACTTAATTCAAGTTCAGGTGAAACCCCAGATGAGGAATACGAATGTATCACATTAAGCATCCATCAAGCTGCAAAAGAAGCACTAGGATTAGTGGAAGAAACTCCTAAAAGAACAAAACCATACTGGTGGGATGCTGAGATTGAAAGTGAAATAGAGGAAAAAAGGAAATTATATCACACGTACTTATCCCAAAAGACAGATAGAAGCAGAGAAGAATACAAAATCGCGCAATCAAAGGTGAGAAGAATGATCAGTGATAAGAAGAATCAATCATGGATGCAAAAGTGCCAGAAAATAGATTCTTACTTAGGAGGTAGGAGAAGTACCGAAAGCTGGAAAACTATAAGATCGATCAAAAAAGAAACATGCAGAGATATTATTTCACCAATACCAGACAAAGAATGGGATGAGCATTTTAAAAAACTTTTAACTGAAGATAGAGCAGAATTCAAGGAAGACGAAAGAGACAATATCATTAGAACGATGGGATCTCCAGTACCCTCACAGTATCTGAGGTCAAAAACGTGTGCAAAACCTTAAAAAGCGGTAAATCTGCCGGACCCGGAAATATCCCAGCTGAACTTATTAAATATGGCACTGAAGAATTGTTTTGTAGATTACGGAATCTTTTCCAAAGATATTTAAATGGAGCTGTAGTACCAACTGAGTGGAAAACGTCATATGTGTATTGTGGATACACAAAAAAGGAAGGAAAGATATATGTGACAATTATAGAGGTATATCTGTAACTAGTACGCTAAGCAGAATATATGGCAAAATAATAAGAAATAAAGTGGAGAGCGAATATAAAGATATGGAGGCAGAAGAACAAGCTGGTTTCAGGGCGGGTAGATCGACTTCAGATCATCTCTTTTGTATAACCCAAGTTATTGAAAAGAAAATGGCATACGGACAAGAGCTCCATCTGCTTTACGTAGATTTGCAGAAGGCATATGATAGTATACCACTAAATCTACTTTGGAAAGCGTTGGAAAAGACAAACATAAGCGTACAACTAATTAAGGCCATCAAAGAGTTATACCGCAATAGTAGGGCAAAAGTTAAAATAAAAGCAAAACTAACCAAAGGCTTTCAAGTAAATAATGGTCTTAAACAAGGTTGCTGTATCTCGCCTACGCTCTTCAAGATATATTTGGAACAGGTCCTTAAAGTCTGGAAGAGAAAATGCCAAAACATGGGAATTCCGTTGAATGAAACCACCTTGTATACTTTATGTTTCGCCGATGATCAGATAGTGGTGGCTCAGGATTATGACGACCTCGAATATATGACACGAAAACTAATAGACGAGTACAATAAGTGGGGACTAGAGGTTAATATCAATAAGACAGAGTATATGTGTATTGGTGGAACGAAACAGGATCTAATCTTAAATACTGGGCAGCGAATTCAGTCCTGTGATGAGTATAAATACTTGGGTCTAAAAATTACAGCTGACGGAACACTAGACAAAGCTATAAAAGATAGAAACGTACAAGGAAGAAAAGCAATAACTTTATTAAATGGAATAATTTGGGACCAAAGTATATCAAAACATAACAAAAAGCTTATATATAACACCATTGTAAAAAGTATTATTACATACGGCTCAGAAGTATGGCCAATCAAAGATAGAACAGAAAAAATGCTTTCCGCTACGGAGATGGACTATTGGAGAAGAGCAGCAGGGAAATCAAAAAGAGAAAGAGTTACCAATCAAAGAATAAGAGAAATTATGACAGTGGGTGAACGTACTCTAGTGGATGATATAAGAACAAAACAACTGGTGTGGTACGGACATGTACAAAGAATGGATGATGGAAGACTACCTAAACAAATATTACAATGGAAACCAACTGGCCGAAGAAAACGAGGAAGACCAAGGAGAAGCTGGAGAGAAGGAATAGATAGTGAAATAAGAATAAGAGGCCTAGATGATGAATTATGGGCAAACAGAAACGAGTGGAGATTGGGTATCGAAAGACGTAGAACGTTGTGAAACCGATAAATATATATATATATATAGATTAAGACGATGAATACACTTTTAACTGATGAATCCTGTCTGTGATCCAGTAAGTGCCCTTACAGGTTGAAAATTTCCGCAACCGTCCATAACATCTATTATGGCGGTGCATAAAAGAAAGGTACCTGAAGGTCCTGAGGTATTTAATGACACATGAAGATTATTGACAGGTGGTGTGTGAATGACAGGACTAGTATCTCTCCTCCAGCCTTTTACTATTGCAACTCCTGCATGAATATTTTGATTTGCACATGTCTACCCCATGCGAGGGATGAAAACACGCTAGACATATTTTTTTCTGCTTGACGAAAGATAGGCGCTCGATAGGCGAGAGGTCAAGAAATGTTTGACATTTCGAAAGCACGTGACCTTGATTACACCGGAAACATTTTATTCCCGTGCTTGAATTAGTTGAGGTGCCAGCCAGTCCTATAAAAGGCGAATTGGATGATTTATAGGTAGGCTTTTGCCCAAACTGATTTTGCATAGAATTTGATTTTTGATAGGTAGGCACCTTTTTGGGTGCTGTTGATTGATGAAGTGATTCCAAAACTTTACATCTTTTTTCTAGAAATTGAAAAAGTGACTGAAACGTGGGAATTTCGGCATCAGTATTGGCGTGACTCATCTCGGAATTTGAACGCGTCGGAATATCCAATTTTTCTAACAGAATGAAAAAAATAATAAAGTCCCAACTGTCAACGTCAAAGCTAAGTGCTTTTAAAATTTCTAGGGATTCTGAAAAGGTGTCAATTAAATTACGCAATTCTTTAGCTGACTCGTTTTTTAATGTAGAGTTCATAATTATGCTTAAAGCATCATTTGCGAGGTCTCGCTTGTTTTGATATCTATTGACTTATTTGTCGTAAGCAATTTTATAATTTTGATCAGATAAGCCAATCCCTGATATCAATTTTAAAGGCTCATCCTCGAGATATGAAAATAAATATTGAAGTTTTCGAACGTTACTTAGACTTTGATTTTGATCTATAATGTTATTAAAAAGATCGAAATAGCTTGGCCATAATTTTTTATCACCTCGAAATATGGGAATACCTAACTCTTTGAGTTTTGGAGTTTCAGATTCGTTTTGACGAACATATGATCGCGAAAAGGATGGGGCCCCAACCGGAAATATTTCAGAGTAAACCCCTTTACACGCATAAAAATATTTACGAGCTTCTGAAAGGATCGCATCTTGCGTTTTAAACTCCTCGTCGTCCGACTCATCTATCATCATAATGACATTATGTGCCAACATGCACGGCTTTTTTGATAGACATGATTTTACCTTTGAAATGACGAAATTGTCGGTAAATATACAATTAACGCTAAATTAATGCTTCTGAAATAGAAAAATGACGAATTGTCGAAAATATGCACTAATTTATCGCAATTGATGAAAATTGTTTTAAATATTGAAATGGTATGGAACAAATCTAATCACAGAAATGTTGTTTGTTTGTTTTGATTGATCGTCGATTTTGTTTACTGAAATGACCACGCGGTAGACCCTGCGTTACCATAGCAGCGGACCGAAAACAGGTGAATTGCGCCGGACAACCGAAGGTCGAACGAAAATCTACGGTTCAATACGATTGGCAAAATTCAAGGCCGTGTGATCTTGTAACGTGTCATTTTTACGTTTAAGGCAACGTTACATATTTGTTTATTCAGGTAAATAATCAAGGTTCTTCGACTCGTCTTTCTGTACACAAATTAAGGGTATTTTATAGAGCTAGGTTTGGAGGTTATATAGTGTCCAAAAAGTTACCTTATAAAGGAGACATTCCATCGAATTACTGTGGACACTACGCACACCGTATTATCTGGACATCGTAGTTGGAATTCGGGATTACAGGTTTCGGGAAAATCACATAAAAACTTTTTGATTGTTTTGTTTATCTGTGAAATTTCATAGTTTCGTTGACGTTCATGACAATAGACAGCGATTCTGCTGGGGAATGGCGGCGTTGCCGCATCACAAATGGTTTCGGTAACAGGAAGGAAACATTTAGATGAACATTTCATTCCCGTACGTTTATTCTCGAGGATATTGGGACAATCCGAACCTCATAGCTAGTTGTGATAGCACGAAAACATATTTAGGTCCACGGTTTGACCAGTAACAACCGAGGCTCCGCCCCTTTGATACCTTTATTAATTTGATGAGGAGAAGATAAAATAAATACGAGTTATGCACTTTTGTAAATGGGAGATAAACGAGGGATAAAAACCAAGACTAAAAGAATAAACGAAATCGTGTGAGTTAACATCTGAACACTCTTGTGCCGAGTTTAAGCAGTAGTTCAGCGTGTATTTTTAGGTTCAGGTTCAGAAACAACTTTATTAATGTAGAAATGTTTTACAAAAATGGCGTCAAACAATATGAATCTTAGAGAAAACATTAATAAAGAGCAAAGGAAACTTTTGACTAAGACTGTAACTAAAATACAACTAAATTCTACACTCAGTATAGCTTTACTCATATGAGAATTGGTTGAGTGTTCGAATATTCCTGGGTTTGATGCATGCCCTGATCTTCAGTAATTGATTTTACAGTTGATGGTTTCAATGCTGAGCTTCTTACAGTCCGTCTGGTTATTATTCTCCTACTTGATATGTTGGCAGGGGTCCGGTAGGCAAATGTTCGGTCTATGTATGGAGGGTGTCTCGACGTCCTTGTTATAAAAATTCCAACCGTGGAACACCTCAATGCGCGTTTTACGTACTTTCTATCCCCTTGGTCGGTGCTGGCCCCTATATACCGGTATGGAACTATTGGTGTATTTCCTCATTGGTTAGTTTGAAAACCGCGGGTTTTTCTTCCAGTCTTGCAACCGAAGATATAGATTTTTTGGCGAAAAAGTTTTTTTTATAAATAGGTTTGCATCCTTTATTTGAATTTAACCGGGAAGATTAGATTGGTACTATTGCGTTTTACCGTCCCCACCAAATCTACGAACGGTTTCCGGTGGCTTCATTATTTGGGTGTTCTCGACGGAGTGCCTGGTCTCTTTGCTAACGAATTTTGGCTGGGTCGGCAACAGGTCTCTGGGATCGCCATTGTTTTTGGTTAGTGGCACTGCAAAAACTGCAGGTTCTGTCCCAGAGACTGTGAGAAGTGAGTCCGTCGTGTTTAGGCGAATCCTGAAGTGACGCTCATACCCTTTTGAAGGGGATTTAAGTCGGCCTACGCCATTTGTACGGGAAAGAGCAGTGGTAAGTTCGATTTTATTTTTTTTCATTTTTTTTATTATTTGAGGACTCTTCAAGATAATATTTGCCTCACAAATTGTAATTATTTTTCATGTGAAATGTACCTTTTTTTTGACAAAAGACGTGGGGAATTTTTTTGGCGTTTTTATATTTTTTCTTTTAACCACGTGTTGGATAAAAACTATATATTGTTTTCTCCTTTGGTTACAGTACCGTCGAGGTTCTGTTCCATCGACGAGCCAGTTGTAACCCTGGAAAAGGTACGTTAGGGTTATTTTAGTTCAGCTGTTTAAATCTACTTTAGTAGTACAGTAGTGTGGGTTCTGGCTACAATGGTAACCATGCCATCCACTTCTCCGAAGTGGATGACCTGCTGCTGAAGAAGTGAACTTGGTATGACCTTCGGGCAAAAGAAGCGTACAAGAAGCTGTCAGCAATGACGTAACAACCAGAGGCTGTTGAAAGGCCTTATTGGGCAATGAGTTAGCTAGCCGCTTCACTTGCTTAGCCTGGGCTGTTGAAAGGCCCTATTGGTCAATGAGGGAGTAGGTAAAATGAGGTGGTTTTTTTAGTAAGCTAGCTACTTCACTAGCTTCGCCTGGTCTAGGTAAGGCCTTGGCTGTTGAAAGGCCCTATTGGCAATGAGTTAGGTGCCAGCCAGTAAGATAGCCACTTCACTCGCTTAGCCTGAGCTAGGTAAGTCCTAATGTGAAAAAGGCCTTAGCTAGGTAATTGTTGGTTAAAAAATGAAATAATTTCTAGAAATATTTGTTAAAATTAATCGGGATTGTCTGTGTATCTATTATCATTGTGTATGCATTGTTTCTAACCTTAGTGACCCCAATTTGTTAAAATTAATCGGGATTGTCTGTGTATCTATTATCATTGTGTATGCATTGTTTATAACCTTAGTGACCCCACACACATTCCTGTTTTATTTAATACAGCTGGTTATTTATGTTATACAGGATGTCTCAAAGTAAATAATTCTTAAATAAAAACTAAAAGTATGTTTTAATTATATATTTTGTTTCTAACCTTAGTGACCCCAATACTTTATTTAATACAGCTGGTTACTTATCTAATTAGCAAAAAAATATCATGCAACTTTTATAATAATTTTGTACACTGGGAGATGTTTATAGTTTATAGTAAGCATTTTTGATGATTTTTTTTTTCAAAATAAATTTTATATAAAATGAGTCAAAAAGAGGATAGGGTATCAAAGAAAAACAATAAGTGATTTATTAAATAATATTTGGTAAGTATTTTTATTAAAATAAAATAGTGAAAGAAAAATATAAAACTTAGTCAAACTTGATGTTATAATTATATTTCTGTTGAAAAATTCTGCATGCCAATTTTCTTGTTTCTGGGTATTTGATTGCAGATTCCAATAAACAAAATTTGCATATCCGAAAGTTGTTTGGTACTTGTGCACGACACAGGATACATGTCTTTTGGATCTGAAAAAATAAGAAAATATACTTCAAATATTTTATTTGTAATTTATTTAATTTTAAACATATATTAACGAGGAGAAGGAGATATTTGCTCATAGCAAAATAGGTCTTGTTCACCTCTTACTGCGTAATATTTTTCTATGTTCTTATGATGTTCAATTGATTTCTTGCAAAAACAAAACATTTGCTTACAACTAGAACAAAGCCTAGTGCCAATATTGCAATGTGAATAGTTTTGACAGAAACAAACGTTTCTTTTACAGTAAACACATACATTTTTAATACGACTACTACTATCCATCTGGTCCAGAAACCCAAGTTGCTTGGTTGTCACACATTCTGCAGTCTTTTTTATGTTATTTTTCTTCTGCCATCCTTGTGGTGATGTTTTATTTGTAGCTTTCTAGGTTGTCTTTTTCTGTTTTTTGATGTGATGATTTCTTGTTCATTGTTGTGGTGGTATCTCGGTTAGACTGAAATAACAATTAAAAGGTAAGTATAATTTTTTACAGATTTTTGTTTTATTTTTTTATTTTTTTTTCTTCTAGGTGTTAATTTTTTAGGTTGTTTACTTACCTAGTTTAATGAGTTCCTAGACACACATAGTGTCCGATGTCTGAACAAGTTGAGAGGATTCTGTAGACTGGTTTAAATTTAAGATTTATTTAAGTTATTGGATAGCCCCATGGTGCTGTGTTGGTGGAGTGGGGTAATAGTTGACGTTTATCGTCAAAAGGACTTAAAGCAATCTTTTTTTGTTTGATTGTGTACACTTCATGTTTGTGAGATCGGATCAGGGTTTGAGAGATCTCAGTGATTTTATTTTTAAAAAGGCACTCAAGATAGTCATTAAATGTGATTTTTCTAAGTGAAGTCTTTTTTACACCCTTTGCTCTTTTACTAATATTTAAATTTAAACATTGTTCCTGAACCTCTGTTAATGAAAGGCCTTTCTGCTCAAGTTTAGTTTGAAGATTTTGCAAATCGCTCTTATTTTCCAAAATCTTCACACTATACATTTTAGATCGTAATCCTACAAACTCTGTCATTATAGCACCATTATTTTTATCTTTCATGAGTCCCAAAACTTTTTTATTTTTTAATGGCATGTTAAAAATATTGTCTGGTGGGTAGTCAGATGTGTCAAATTTGTCAATGTCAGTTTTCATATGTTTGTAAATATCATCAACATGTAGGTTATAAATTAAACTGTCTGTGTCCGTATATAGCAAAAGGGCTTTATCTCCAAAGTTCGTTTTAATATAGTTATAGTGAAATTCATAAAGAAAAGTTTTTGACAAGTCCAAAATTGTAAATCCTACATATATGGGCTTATTGAAAATAATGTTGTTTCTAGACATTTCAATAATAACCAAATCTTTATCAAATATGGTTAAACTATGAAAAGTAGGTTTTGAAATATAGAATTGCGCACCAAAACGACCCGACCATCGAGTTACCAACTTAACGTCCTTATATTTTCTAACATTCTCCATAGTCTTGCCAAATACTGAATTAATCATCAATTTGTAAAAGTTTTTCTCAAATTCATTTTTACTTTGCTGACGCATATGGATGTTTAATTCAATATAGGGTTTCAACCATTGAGACTGTTTAAATTTAAGGACTCTATGAATTTTTCTAATTTTTAAACCCAAACCAAGGACCTGTTTCAAGTTACGATAATGGATGATATATCGCTCTTTATTGTAAAGTGTCGTCATCAGTTTGGCTAGCTTACTTTTTGAGTTGGGTGGCACTCGATGTTCAGGGCAGACAGGAAGGTCTTTATGTATTTCAAATAGGTTAGCAGGGTATGAAATGTCTGCTTCAAAAATGTACCCTATGGGACTATCATCTGAAATATTACATATATCCTCCTCAGTGAATGAATTGTTATGAACCCATTCAAAACCACCATAGAGCAATGGTAAAGTCATAGCTGTGCCATAAAGTGAATTGACGTCATAGTACATTAAATATGACGTTTCTTTATTGGGGTTATATAACTCTCCCATGTACCTATTGTTGGCTTTAGCATAACTGTTTGAACACTGTGAAACTCCACCCCTTATACCTCTTTCTATAAACATGATCATGTCAACATCAGTCAAAAGTTGTAGCTCTATTTTACACAATATATAAGCCTGGACTTGTAACATAATGAAGCGGATCAAGTTTATAGGTGGAGAGACAGATGTCACGGAACGAGCTCATTATTTCAGATAACAAAATTACATCAATTTTCATGTAAAAAAGCGCATATTCCAAAAGCGAATTAATATTAAAGGTGTTCCAAATGGTTTGCGCCCTTTTGTACTCATCATTTGAAACACCTTTTCCTTCCAAAGTACTATAAAATGCGTCTTTAGGAGGAAGAACAGTTTCATGTAGCTTTTCCCAAGAATCGAGATACTCATAGGGCAGGACACCCTTACGAGTAACTAATTTAAATTTTTCCTCTTCCTTATAAAAACTTTTTAAAATTGTCTTTTTGGAATCGTCTAAATATGAAGCTAGTTTGTCTAACGCGGAAGGCATAAACCGAAAAGAATCAATAAAACGAAAATATACTTTGGTGCCTTCAATGTATTTAGTAAACGAAATATATTTTTCCTTGTTTACAGGGAGAAGTTGAATTCTACCCTCTACATCCTTTGCTAAAGATTTTATAAGGAAATGGCTATCATAACCAGAAAGGTTGTGGAATACTACAGGAACACTGTGTGAATCATTAAAATTTAAATTACAACCCGGATGAGCTGCTCCCCTATATTTTCCCGTCAAGTGACAATGATCTAAATGTTTTCTGTCTCCCTCTTGAAAAGCCTTCTCACAGATATGACAATGGGTTGCATTATTAAAATCAAACTTTTCCATAGTGTTTAACGGTTTTAAAGGAACAATATTTGAAAAAATGTTACTGAACTTTTCCGCTATTCTTTTCAGTAAAACGTGAAATGCAATCATTTCCTACAATTTGATGATAATAGGAGAGCGAGTTATCATATGAACATTTCACATAATACCCAATCGCAAAAGGAATATGGTGTTGAATTTTTTGTGTATTCGATGGCGATGATGCACTTTTGTTATTGTTGTCAATTTTTTCCAACAAACATTCTAAATCAACAAAAATTGTAAAAGGTACCAGCTCTTTATTTTTAAATTCTGTAAATTTCAAAATGTCGTCATTTTTCTTTGGTAGAGTTAGTTTGGTAAAATTTAAATTTTTACAATCTAAATAATGCTTTTGCAACACTGCCTCAGAAACAAACCAATTTAAACATCTATCACATACCCATTTTTTATTATTTTGTCTACCCACCTGACTTGATATAAGACGTGAAAGATTTTTTATTAGGGCAAAGTGATAGATCCTTTTATTGGACTGGAGAATTTCAAAATTTTCAGAATCTATATCCATCTCGTTTTCACTATCAACTACATCATCATCATCACCACACGTTAAAATAAGTAAATTAATTCGTTTGGAAAAATCTGATTTGCTTAAACAGATAGGTAGGATTTCATTCTTTTCAACTCCAAAAACATTTATTGATAAATTATTAAGTTTCTCAAATTTTGAAATGTCTTTTAGTCGCATAGGAAATTCCAAACCTTCATAATTCAGTCCCACCTGACTAAAATGAGGGTACGAGGAAGTTATATGCCCATTATGAGCAGCAGGGTGTAAAGCAGCCACAATAGACCAAAGAAAACAATACTTGTCTTTATTTTGAATATTGATCACCCCCTTGGTGTTTTTAATCCACTGCGGTGACTCAACATAAGTTGAATCACCACAGTTGATTGGGGTGTGTTTATTAATATTAACCTTGAGATGGAGAATTTCATACAGAGCCCAACCAGAATCTCGCTCTTGAAAATCCTCCATCTTGGTTAATATTTTTTGAGAAACGTTTTCCTCATACCATTTTTTTAAATTTGTTGTTTGGTCTATTATACTGTTTCTCGTAGAAAAAGCCTTCACATCAGTTTGCGTAGTACCTTCATGTAATTTAATAAAATTCCCCGAAAAAATGACATTAACTTTTAAAATTGAATGTTTAAGTGACTTTTTAATTTGACTTGAAAAACTTTTGAATGCCATTTTAAAGAAAATCTTGGGGTCTTTAATGGTAAAATTAGTGATAATACCTGTTCTAATTCTACCACCAAAGCACGTTTCAACATCTTCCCAAACCAAATTTTTTTTGACCGACCTCACCCTATTGGTTTTGCCAAAATGAATTCTTTTTTTATTTTTTAGTAATATTAAATAATGTTTTAAAAGTGCCAAATTCGATTCTAATTTAGAAAAGTTTTGTACACAATCAAGTTTATTTTTTACACAACTTTTTACGGTTGAAATTAAATTTAGAAGAAAAACTATCCAATAATTAAATTCCTCTTTTGTTTTCACCAGTCTACTCACCTGTTCAACTTTTTTTACAGACTCAGACACCAACACATCAAAACTTTGGGAACTCATTTTTTCTATAATATTCAACAAGATATGTTCTGAACAACGTTCTTTGTCAGAATGAATTCATACGTTATCAAAATATAATTAAATATTGGTTTGATAAGACAATGCAATTAACGCCACGAGTCTGTAAAAATTAACATTTTTTTTTATTCAAAGCAAAACAATATGTTTTGATTTGAATAAAAATGTATTATTCAGCACTTTTTAGGTGTAGTCATAGGCGACGCTACTTTAATATTATATATATATATATATATATATATATATATATATATATATATATATATATATATATATATATATATATATATATATATATTTACTTAATTTAAACCAACAAAAATAATTTGACTGCTTTAAAAGTCACGTGATATGTTATAATAGTAAAATATGACAGTTTGTAACCTAAAATTCAATATATTAGGGACTTATTGTAATAAAGCTTAGATTTATTAGTGTCTGTCTTTATTAAAAGAAAAAACAAATTACTTTCTTTTTCAATTCGACTTTAGTATATCAATTTTGAGAGATCAGTTGTTAGTTTTCTATGTAATACTGTCACAATACGGTCAAGCAGTATTAAATCCAAACTTTACTTGATTAACTCCCTATTAAGGAAATATAAGATGCTAAAATGTAAAGGATGGAGCCAACCTACAGAAAGATCGCTGTCATCTTGGTTATGAGAAATCTATCCCCCCACTTTAATTTATAAACTTTTAAATAATGCAACGCCTATGGACAAGTGCAAGCATTGTTAAAAAATAACCAACGCAGTGCTTATGTTAGCTAAAAATTAGGTATAAATTCCATCAAATATCAAAGCAAAAATCAATTCAAACAGTTTGTGCTTATTAGTTTTGAAAAAAATAAAATAAAAATGGCAACACAACCATGCACACTTGTAGTGTCAACTCTAGATCGCATTAACTGCCCTCCGAAAATGGTATTTGTTTGCATGAAGAATCTTTTTCAGTAAGTACTTTTGATTTTTTACAGATTATTTATTATTAAACGAATACAGGATAATTTTTACAAAAGAAACTAAAAAGTAGTAAATTTTAGTTTTATATACTTTTAACTTTTTATAGAAAATTTATTATTACTAAAAACCTTACATGAATCCAAGATAATATTTATATAAAAAAATATTCCTAATTTTTTAATAGCAAAGAAATTATATTGAATTTTAATTTATTTGTCTTAATTTTGATGTTATTATTTTTTCAGTTTTGGAGTAAAGAAGATAAGTTTAAAAGGTGATAAAGCCTTTGTCAGACTATCATATTCACCTAGAACAGAAACCATAGACAAAAAATTCGGTAGGCTGCCAGTGAAGTACTATCGAATAAAGGCGGATGATGATGAAGAAATTGCTATCCTACAG
This sequence comes from Aspidapion aeneum, assembly GCA_963576565.1. Classification (NCBI taxonomy): domain Eukaryota; kingdom Metazoa; phylum Arthropoda; class Insecta; order Coleoptera; family Brentidae; genus Aspidapion; species Aspidapion aeneum. The sequence continues at coordinate 44,338,750 of OY755043.1, forward strand.
CGAGCGATAGAAAGATACCAAATTAATATTGATCAACCTATGGAGATTGAGACAACAAAAAATTTGGCTGTGTTACCACCACCACCACCCTCCGATCCGATGGAAATAACAGCTGTTGGAGAATCGTCTGGGGGGCCAACAGCAGCAACATCTACAAAAGCAGTAGATACCACCCAAGCACAAAGAAGAAGAAGCAGAAAGGGTGTGGTATCCACTCTATCCGAAAAACAAACAACAAACAAAAATACAAATATGGAAGAGATAATAAGTCTCCTCGATGAAGAGGATCCTTTAACACAAACCCAAGCTTTTTTTTAATTTTTAATATTTTGTTAAACTAAAATAAAATAAAAGGTTAAAACTGAATATGCTTTTTATTTAAATACCATCTATTTAACAAAATTACATTTTCTCTAGCACAATTTAAATAATTATTATTATGCATTTCACAGTGAAACTTATCATTACAATAATTTTTTAATTTTTTAATATTGGGACATCCCAAGTCATATAAATCTACAACATTATTATTAACTAAATTACATAACCAAACTTTTTTTTCATTTCCTTTTACAAACACAGTTTCATTTTGAATTAAATCCTTAATAAATAAAGCGAGGTTTTCAAATGGTAAATAACTAAAATCAAAAGTGTCCCAATTTATACCATGAAGTTTGTTTGTATTCCATTCAGCTTGATGTTTAAAGTCTTGATGTAACCAGATGGACTTCATGGGTAAATTATCGATATGGTGTCGAACTTCATTAGTATGGGTGTTTAATATAGCTATTTCCTTACATATAAATTCAGTGTCTTTGTACTGGAAACCTTGCACATCCAAAATAAACATTTTTTTTTCTTTAAACTACCCTTACGGTACTGGTTAGAGGGTTGTATTTCACAAGTCGATCGTGCAATATTAAACAGTAGGCTATAGTTTTATCAGGTACAGCTTTTTTCGTTTCAAACTCAATTCTAATGTCAACTGCACCACCTTTGAGCACGTCTTCACTCTGTCGAGAGCAGTCGATAACTACCAGTGGAGCATCATTTTTAAAGTTTATCGGGTGGAAGCAAGGTTCGCTTTGATCGTGGTAATAATAGGATTTTTGAAACTGGGCATACATTTCATATAGAATAGCATACTGATTGTTATCAAAATCCAAATTTAAGTTATCATATGGAAAAACTTCGGAGTTTAAATAGACTTTTAAATTGGTTAATGATAAGTGGTCAAAACGACTCATATTTTTACTAAACAAGTTTTTTCTATCTGTCTGAAATCCAATAATAATGAAACGCGGTGTCTCTAGTTGATTTGAAGTTTTCACTGCCCATGTGTGATTAGTTGTAGTTTGAAGTTGTGGATACTCATGCAATTCCCAACTTCTAAAACTAATATTGAGATCTTTGTTACCCTCTAAATACTTGTAAAGGCGCAATTTTTGATCATCTGACACTCTAACATGTGGAATTTTCCAATGAACTTTATTTAACACCACTTTATATTTTTCTTTTTTATCCTCAGTTTCAATTAAAGCGTTTAAATCGGAATTGCTGCGAATCAACACGAGTTCTTGTCGTACATTTAAAATAATCTTATGATGGTCCTCAAATACCCCCATAAGGGTTTTTAGGGGTAAACATATATTGAAATTACCGGAACCATCTAATATAGGTGGATTTTCTTTAAGTGTCCAACCAGCATTTTGAAGGGTGTTACCATCACTTTCCTTGAATGAGCAGTAACCTTTTATTGTTGATGTAATCCCAGGATTTCTAACACGGTCCACAATCACCCCTCCTAACTCATAACGAATTTCATCAAATAAATGTGCTAAACCATTGTTTACAAAGTGCACATTGGTGCTGACAGTATTGTCATCTTTCAGTACTTTTCCTTCAAGGTAAAGAACACTTTGACTAGGCAGGGTATAGATGTCTTGAGTTTGTATCGGAATTCGAATTTCATCATTGTTGTTTAAGGTGGTTGAAGCATATGGTTGATGAGTGTGTAGTTGGTAACTCACAATCGAATTATCATAGAGCACGTTTTCACCCACTCGTAGAATGTTACGACTCATTTTTTTCAAAACACTTTAAACTACACCGCACTGAAAAAAATATTCTTCTTATACCACAACTGACACGTACTTTTAAATTATACCAAAATTTCTTAAGTCTTTTGCCTATGATGGTAGTTATTGTCCTTTTAGTTTAAATCCTAAAGATACTAAAAAAGCTCTATTTTCAGGTGTTAGCTCTTTGACTAGCTGTTTATTACTAAATGGTGGTACACTATCAATCTTCTTCTTATAAATTGTATTACTTTCCTCTAAGGCGGTAATTTCTTCATAAGGAATACCAAAAGTATTATGATTATACAAAAACACCATTTTTAAACGGATTTTTTTAGATGCAGTCTAATCGAGACCACTTCTCCACGAAAATTGATGGGTTTTCCATCCTGGTCAGTTATTTTAAGTAAAATATCATCAATATAATGAGTGCTGATTGGTAGATATATCACATTTGAGGGTCTTTCTATAATTTTATAACCTGGAGGAGAAGAGGGGTAAAACATGTGTAACATGTGCACTGCTTTTCCGTTATTATAAGAGTTTATAACCAAGTTGCACTCAACACATATAGCATTCACTTTTAATATATCAACCGGATTTTCAGATATATGTTTTTTATCTGCCTCTAGAGTTTTTCCTGCAAATCCTAGTAAACTTCCAATGGAATTTTCCTTTTCAAAATTAATCTTTTTATTGCATATAACCTCACACTGTAAGGTATTATGGTTAGCTGTTATACTTATTTCAAATTGTTCCTCCTTTAAAGTTTGCTTTGAGTATTTATTTATGAAATCGTTCAAGTCTTTAATTTCGTATGACCCCTCAGGTATTTTTATAATTTTATCATCATTAAAGCAAAATAAATTATTTGAACTATCCACATTCGGTATTGAGTTGTAACTTTCGAAATTAATGAGCCCCAAATCATATTGTTCAAGCTCGTTTAGCACTATAGGTGGATAGATGATTGCTGAAAGGAGTGATGATTTTCCGGATAATGTAAAGGTGTAGGACATGTTTACTATATAGCGGTTCACTGATAAATGAAAAACCATGTAGTTTAGTACACGTTTTTTATTAACCCTTAAAGTAATACAAAAAACTTAAACACAAGTGTCCACAATTTACAGAATCATAAGTCTGGTAGGGGTTATAATTATACAGTACTTTTGAGTCACCATTAGAACTAAAGTATCTTACAGATTCTATAGGAGGTCGTAAATTACCAAAACTATCAAAATAGTGTACATTATTTTTAATTTTCTTATAACAAGTCCAATGACTTCCTGATCCTCTGCTACTATCTAAATTAATTATCCCCGACTCAAATTTATGTATCTTTGAGGGTAGTTCATCTCTCATAAACACACCTCTAAAATGTTTAATTTTTAACAGCTTTGTATACTTTTTTAGGTCAATATTTGTAAGAGCTCGCTGTGGTAGTGAAATCGGTAAAGTTTTCTTGAAAAACTTTAGGTTTTTGTTTTTTGACATCCACCTTTGTGTAAAAAAAGACCCATTCCTAGTTTGTATGGTTTGAGAAATAATCCTTTACCCATAGCAATGGACTCCATACTTTGGTTATGTCGTTGAGCCTCTTGCAATTGTTGATTTGCAGATTTAGCAGCATTAATGGCTTTCACTATTCCTGCGATGCCGCTCCCTAAACCACCAAGGGCAGAGAGAGTCGCCATGATTGGTATTAGAGGCAAAAAACCACCCTTTTTTGGTAGTTTTATTATTCGTGCAGGTCGTACTTTTCCTTTGTTTTTTTCCGCTGTCTTGAGAGCAACTTTAACTGCAGTTTCAAAGTCTTGTGGTTTTCGTTGTTTTAATCTATCCTTTATCTTTTTTGTTGCTTGACTGAAACTCAATGTTTTGATTTTTTTCTTTACAATTCGTGCCCTCTTTCTTTTAAAAGTTGATGTTTTTCTACTTTTTGTGGGGTTTCTTGATTTTCTCGTTTTACTCATTTTTTAAGAATGATGTTACTACCTTGAAAGTTTACACAAGAATGAAAGCAACTGATATGTGTGTTTGAAGGTGTCTAAGATTTATATAATTTTTGGTTTTTTAATGTTGCTATGCATATTGTCATTTTCTTCACCATCAATGCTTAGTCTCCGCTTTAGTGACTTCTGCTCCAATGGTCATTCACTCAAAACAGCAGTTGTGTCGGTTTTTGGTAATTTAAAGGGAACATCAACCGAATCGCTTAACTTTCTCTTTCTTTTGACTTTTAAAAATTTTGGTAATTTAAAAGGAATATCCACCGAGTCGCTTAACTTTCTCTTTCTTTTGATTCTTAACAATGTTGGTTCTTTATGTAAAGGGGGTGAATTAGTTTCCATAGCTTCTGTTTCAGGTTCATCTTTTTTTACTTTTTTTAACCGTGGTTTTCTTGGTTTGGATGATGACGATTTTCTCGTTGTTTGTGATGGATTTTTAATTTGACCCTCTAGAGTTTCAAGAGAGCCTAAATAATTTTTTGTCATCTTTATCCCACGTTGAATCATATTTAGGCACTGACGCACTGCCTTTAAACGTGGCACTTGATCAGTTTTTGATACATTATTTACCATACCCATTCCTAGTTTTAGCTTGGTACCCATAGCAGCAGCCACACCAGAAGCAGCCAGTTTTTCATACAAGCCTGAATCCGTTGCTCGCATCCGTTCTAAAGCTTTTCTCATTAAAACTTTATCTGCCTCATGACGGTCGATCAACTCCATATTAGTTGAATAGGAAATGTCATGATCTTTGCATGCCCTATCAAGCTGGTTAATACCTTTATCCCCTCTGGCTAAACGTTTCTCTAGCTTAGTCCCAGGTCCACAATAAGAAAACCCTGGGATATGCATTTCAAAGGGTAGATTATTTATAGCACTGTTTAACAACCCTTGCCCTTTAACGTTTGAACTAACATAGTACTTCATAGCGTTTCACTTAAGACTAAATAAAAAGCAGAGTCTTTACTTTTTTTATACATTACCAGTTCAACAGTGTTAAGTTGACATAATATTTCTATAGAAAATGAAAAAGATTGTTAAACAAAAAGTGCGTTTAGAAGTTAAAAACCATGATATTAATGCAACTACTACATCAAGACATGGTTTCCTGTTTCCATCATCTATTAGATGTCTTATCGTGGGCCCATCAAACTGTGGAAAAACCAACCTTATATTGAGCCTTTTGGAACATTCAAACGGTTTAAAGTTTAAAAATGTGTATGTGTATTCAAAAAGTCTATACCAACCAAAGTATTTATATTTGGAGAATCTATTAAAACCCATTAAAGAAATAGGGTACTACGCTTACAACAGTAGCGAAAACATAATTCCTCCATCAGAAGCAAATCCGTTTTCCATTTTTATATTTGATGACGTAGCCTGCGATAAACAAGATGTGATGCGTGACTACTTTAGTATGGGTCGACATAATAATATTGACAGTTTCTATCTCTCTCAAACATATGCAAAAATACCTAAACATTTAATAAGAGACAATGCCAACGTTTTAATTTTATTCAAACAAGATTTACTAAATGTAAAACATATATACACCAACCATATTGGCACTGATATGACATTTGATGAATTTCAAAAGATGTGTGCATACTGCTGGAAAAAACCGTATGATTTTTTGACAATTTTTAAAGATTGTGATATTGATAAGGGAAGATATCGGTATCGTTTTGATAACTTTATATATCTTTAGATTCAAATACTGCTTAGTGTTAATAGTTTTAACACACTTGTAGAGATAACATAGATAAAAATGTCAGAAGAAAATATAAAAATTGTTAGTGGTGGTGAAAAAAACTTAAAGAAACAATTAATTTCTAAAAGAAAAATAATACGTGAGAAATTAAATTTGTTAAAACAGAGTCAGATTTTACAGGCTAACCTATTTCAACCCATTACAAAACACTTGGAAAATATTGAATCTAGTTTAACCGATAAAAAGCCTCCGAAACTGGTCAATATACCTTCATTATCACCCAGATTGACAACTCCTCAAAAAATCAAGCAAGAAAACGAAAAACAACAACAAGAAAAACAGGAAAAACTTGAAGATCTGCAAACGTCATCGCTTTTTCATAAGAATTTTGATAATAACAGAGCAGAAGAAGATGAAAATCAGATGCATGAACCAAGTGTTTACATGCAAGACTTATTCCAGTCAACTCCTCGAAATCCAAATCCTATAACACCGACAACCGAAAAGAGAGCTAAACGAAAATTAAATTTTTCTTTAAGTGCTAAAAAGCTAAATAAGCCCACCACAAGTGGTTACTTTTTGAGAAAAGCAGTGTTAAAAGATGCAGCAGAGAACTTTACACAGAATGAGGCCAAAAAGCAAGAAGAGTTTGAAAACGGACGACTTAGAGACTTGATGAATAAATCTGAGAATGATTACTACAGTCAGTTTCATCCTTCACTTGCAAGCTATATTAAAGAATTTTTAGATGATCCATCCACCGTACCTTCTGATCCACAAAATTATTTTTCCAAGTTTCGTGTAAGGCGAGATGATATTGACAATTTTTATATTGGTGATTCGAAAATTGATTTTGATGGAGCTGATTTAATTATAAAAGGTAAACGCTATAAAGGTACACATGGTTTGTACAAATTACTCTTTCGAAAAAATATGCCTACAAAGTATACCCAAGATGATGCAGACGCCTTTAGAGACATCATTGAACACACCTATGCAAACAGAAAACATCATAAGGCCTCTGAAGATGTGATCACCGATAGCTACTCAACAAAATTTAAGAAACTGTTTAGTGACACATATAAAGGTGGAGATCTAAAGGAGGAAATGGAGTACTCCAATAGTCCTATAGAGTATGTGTACTGGGATGATCCTAATGAACTTGTACAACGGTTACGTTTATTATTAGCATCTCAGACAGCTGGCAACACAGGTCACACAAACGAAATCTACTCTATAGTTGAGGAGCTGCAAGAAGCCAATATTATTTAGAACAGAGATGGTTAATAATTTTATTACAGATGTTAAGCAACAAGTAGTTAATGAAATACACAAATCGGCTAGAATTAATTTTTTACGACGTAGAGTGATTGTCAAATCACTAAATGATCTATTTCAAGCAGATCTTGTGGAGATGATACCGTACGCAAACGAAAACAAAGGTTTTAAATACATTTTAGTGGTTATTAACTGTTTCTCGAAATATGTTTGGGCCTATCCATTAAAAACAAAAACTGGGGAAGAAGTGTCGAAAGCTATGGAAAAAGTGCTTATAGAACAGGTACCACTTCATCTTCAAACCGATCATGGGAAAGAGTTTTACAATTCGACGATAGAAAAACTATTGAAAAGATACAAGGTCAAACACTATAGTTCATTTAGTGAAAAAAAGGCTCAAATTGTTGAGAGGGTAAACCGAACCCTTAAAAACCTAATGTGGAAAGAATTTAACTATCAAGGATCTTACAAATGGTATGATATCCTACCAAAGATTGTTCAAATTTATAACAATAGGAAACATCGAACTATAGGGATGAAACCCTCAGAGGTGCGACAAAAACATGAAAAACTATTGCTCAAAACGGTCTATAATCATATAAAGATGACATTTAAACCAAAATACAAGGTTGGTGACCATGTTCGCATTTCAAAACTACGAGGTGTGTTTGATAAGAAATACATGCCAAATTGGTCTACTGAAATTTTTATTGTTAAGAAAATTCAGCTCACCAACCCAGTAACATATCTATTGGAGGATGCTAGTAAAAATGAAATTAAGGGAGGATTCTATGAGCTTCAGCTACAAAAAGTAAAATATCCTGAAATATATTTAGTAGAAAAAATTTTAAAACGTGCCAAAAATAAGGTGTTTGTAAAGTGGTTAGGATTTGATAATAAACATAATAGCTGGATAGATAAAAGTAATGTTGCTTAGTACTAAATAAAGAAAAACATATAAAACTTATTGGTGTATTTTATTTACTAATTTTCTTAAAATATAATTACATTTAGAATACATATTTAATGGGAACAACCATCCTCTAATTATAGCAGTTACTAAATAACTAAAATGAGCCACCCATTGATGATATTCCAAAATTTGATGGGTTATTATACAGCTTTGAAGTACCATTTAACTGTTTCTTCCCATTTCGAATATTAGTTGACTCTTCCATTTGCTCCTCTTCATAAATTCTCCCCTCTTCTGGTTTAATATGTTTTTGACGCATCTCTTCAAAAAACTCTGGAGAGAGATGTGTTTGATACTTTAATAAGTATTCCCAGTCGATGCGCCCTTCATTTTCTCTTATAAAATTTTCAGACATCCGTTGATAACGACAAAGAAAAGGCCAATAGAGTTCGCTTTTAAACATATGCATAAAAGCTTCGCTTAAATTTTGATATCTAGACACATTGGGCCAATGCATCTTATTAATATAGGTCGCCATAAACATATCAGATAATCTTTGTTTGCGACAAATTACTTCCCAGTTCACATGGTCACAAAACCATCCAATAAAGTCCTCTGTAATAACTGGTGACGCAGAGATCTCATCCCACACTTTATTAATACTATTATTTTCAACCATCTTTAAAAGCGTTCTTTCTGAAAGTAAGAGTTTCAACTTATAAAGCCTTCTATTTATAGGTTGAAGTAAAAGTAACCTTTGACCTTTGATACTTCTCTTTAACCACGATAGCCTTGTTGAATATATTTCTTAACTTCTTCGTTTTTCTTCTGTTCACAAGAGCTGTGTTTTGTTACAATCCAATCAGCAGGTCGATGTGGATTTCCTTTGGTACAATAGATGCAACGGGGTTTTTTTATTCTTGGTTTAATCCATTCATAGGTTGGTAACATTGTATTTGGTTGAAAACAAAAACACTAAGTTTTGATGATCTACACTGTTCAACGGTTGACTATAAAATAACCAACGCAGTAGGTTCAATAGTTTTAGCATAGATGAAATAATCCTTTATCTACATCTACAATTTTAGATAAATCAGTTTTACTGTGTCTGTCGTAGTGATAGGTTGTGCGTGTGAAATGAGAAAATGTTCCCAACCACCATCAATTTATCATAATTTTCGCTGTGATAAATGTGGAAGAGTAGACATAGTTAAAATAAGCACGGGCAACAAAATTGCTTCATATTTGTGTGATATTTGTAGAAATACAAGTCCAGGAAAAAACCAAGGAAATATTTTCCGAAATACAACAACAAGACGTGGTAAATTAAAATTTAGAACACAGTAAGATGGACTTTCAATATAATTATTGGTCAACTAAAATTGACTTTGAACTAGAAGGACTTTTAGAAGAGAAAAGTTATGAAAATATTTATAAATGGTTAGCAGAATGGATATATTTTGGGTTTGATTCATGCAGGTACATCATTGAGGAAAAACTACCAACATTATACCCATTATTACCTACAATATGGAAACGTAAATTAACAGATGCAGCGCTGGAATATTCGAAAATATATCCAAACTATGACGTGAAAAAACATCTTCAATCAATTATTTTTAAATTTGATGGTCGAGATGAGTGTGGTTTATATGATATATATGAATAAAAATATATAATTAAAACATACTTTTAGTTTTTATTTAAGAATTATTTACTTTGAGACATCCTGTATAACATAAATAACCAGCTGTATTAAATAAAACAGGAATGTGTGTGGGGTCACTAAGGTTATAAACAATGCATACACAATGATAATAGATACACAGACAATCCCGATTAATTTTAACAAATTGGGGTCACTAAGGTTAGAAACAATGCATACACAATGATAATAGATACACAGACAATCCCGATTAATTTTAACAAATATTTCTAGAAATTATTTCATTTTTTAACCAACAATTACCTAGCTAAGGCCTTTTTCACATTAGGACTTACCTAGCTCAGGCTAAGCGAGTGAAGTGGCTATCTTACTGGCTGGCACCTAACTCATTGCCAATAGGGCCTTTCAACAGCCAAGGCCTTACCTAGACCAGGCGAAGCTAGTGAAGTAGCTAGCTTACTAAAAAAACCACCTCATTTTACCTACTCCCTCATTGACCAATAGGGCCTTTCAACAGCCCAGGCTAAGCAAGTGAAGCGGCTAGCTAACTCATTGCCCAATAAGGCCTTTCAACAGCCTCTGGTTGTTACGTCATTGCTGACAGCTTCTTGTACGCTTCTTTTGCCCGAAGGTCATACCAAGTTCACTTCTTCAGCAGCAGGTCATCCACTTCGGAGAAGTGGATGGCATGGTTACCATTGTAGCCAGAACCCACACTACTGTACTACTTACTTTATTTTATTGAGTCGACATGGGGTTCTCGATTTAAGTTACTCGGTGTAGGGGAACTTCGTGCAAAATTGACGAATTCCAGGAAACTGAAACATTTCATTTTCCACAGGGTTCTACGCTCGGGCAAGGATCCCACCACCTTTTGACCACCATGTGCTGCCCTAGCACCATGTGCTAAGCAAGCACGATGGGGAGGCGCGGGCAAACCAGTAGCAGCGGTAACAGGAGGAGTACAACACCACTTCCAGGTTTAATAAAACACCAAACTAACAATTAAATAATTGCAGGACCAAGGTAGGAGCAAGCCTTTAGACATAACCATTTCATATGATTTTTTCAATATAATTTGGACAATCTTTTCATATAATTTCCAGTATAATTTAGACATTATCTTTCCAGATAACTTTTCAATATGATTTTAACAATTCTTGTGAACGCAAGATAAAGGTATGACGTCATGACCACAATTTTGCGGCTTAATTAACTTAAGTTCTACTGTCAAATTGCTATTGAGTGTTATTCTGCCCCTAACTTGTTTACATCCATTTCATTTATTTATTTATTTTTATGTTTTTGGTATTTTATCCAACTTTGCCATTAAAATGAACAAGATGAACTAAATTTTTGTGTTATTTGTACAGCCCAATGACCAACTTTACGGAGACAAAAGAGATGAGATTATATTTTTTTTAGCGGTTCCTTTACACTGTTTTACCTCATGGAGTGGATCTCGGACTGGGTTGCTGTCTGTCTCATTCTACCCAACGTAGAATGACGACAGCAGATATTTGGTCCAGATCTCCCCTATGATGGAACGATTTTGGAAGTGTATTTTTTTTACAATTATTTATATAACCGAGTCTCACACTACTGACTCAGATGTAGGTACACTATGACCTGTTAAAGGAGTCCATCTACCTGTAAAGTGCTTCCATTTTTATCATCTTAATTCAATCTTTTAGAATTTTATTCTGTTTATTAGTCAATTTTTTGTTTTCTTAATTACACAAATACTCTGGAAGCCTCGGAAGTAGGTAGAATTTCATTGTTTGGCTACAACGTTTGGGTTGAACTGTATTTTATTTAAGAACTTCTTTGTAAAACATTGGTATTAAATAATGTGGCGCACTTAAAATTTTCTTATTTCTGAACCCCCCCTTCTCCACTGTATAAAAGTTACCGGGCATATCAATGTTTTACCTAGCTGGAAAATACAGTTCTGCTTCCAGATATTTGTTTAATTATTCAGGGGTTTTGTTGTGTCACAAGTTGGCAAATTGTCATTATTCTAATTACAGTGTCACAAAATGGCGGCAACGTCTTTAAGCTGCCCCAAATGGCATCCAACGCATTTTAAAAGGCCACAATCTCGGCGAAAATGTGAAAATGGCCGACTTATTAATACCGTCGTATGGAGTAAATTTATTTATTTGGCTCGAAGGAACACTTTATGTTTGCCCGCAGTTAGAAAAACGATAACTGCAGTGGGCTGTATATATTTTATTAAATGAAAGCGAGAACAAATATAAATATATTGATACGAAATCACGAAATAATTAAGGTCCATAGGTTAATTGCTGTTACCACACAACGGAAATCAGAAACAAAGTACTCACCAGTTTACAGCCAATTTCTCCACGTTCCAGGGGCCCCTTTCCTGATCTAATGATGGCACCACGTAGCTGAAGGGCTGAAGTTTCTAGTTCTATGCTTCAGTACACCAAAATCGAGCACTTTCAAGTGTAGAAATTTGTAATAGTTGGAGAAAGTAGTTAACACGCCATTTTCTCGAGGCGGTAGAAAGGATCTCTCTGATTCTTGGTGCGCATGTCAAATGCGCGAAAAATGTACTCTGTCCTTCATCCAATTGTGTGGTTTTAAAATTTAAAAACAACCGCGAAATTTAGCGGGAGCTAACAATGGGGCAATAAGAAATATATTAATAATATTTCTGCAACTTGCCAATTCTACAGCTTTAGTCAAATTCAACAAAAAATAATATATTTCTGATTGCCCTATTACGATGTTTCCTATTACTCCACGATACCCAAAACGAAGAGTTAGTAAGAAACATTTCCATTCTAAAATACTTGTTTCACATAAGAAAAATTTAAAAACAATACACAGAAAGACTTAAATTTGACCACAAACAATAATTAAAGTATTAAAACTGCAAATAAAGTATTTCCTGTACACAAAAAAAATATTACCCCAGCTTCCCCTACGCCTCTCTCTCACCCTGTCCCGAGTTTAAAAGTCTTGCACGCCAGCCACGCCCCGTCGGCGTCGACTAAAACCTGTACCAAAAAGGCTATTTCGAACGTCAAATATCGTAAAGTTATCGTTGTTGGAGAAGTTATCGGGCCTAAATTTGGCACGATCAAAAACTATCTATTCTTGTATTTATAGCTGGAATCCATTCTTGGTCAGTTCAGTACGCGGTTCGCTAGCTTAAAATAATTAGAGTTTGCAAAATCTTGTTATCAATGGTGAACACTTTAATGACCCTGTATATTTAACAATAATATTTGTTCCGGACATAATGAAATTGGCAAAATAAACTTGGTTTTTTCTTGACCTCCACAAGGTGTTTTATTATTGTTAGATTAACATTGCTAAAAAAACTAATTCAACAAAACAAAGTTTGCAAAAACTGTTAGCATAATTTAAAATTACGACAACTAGTAGAAGGTACCTATTAATTAACCATTTAATAATGGTTTTCCCTGGTTTAAATTAACAAACTGGCACTCTAGTTTTTTTTCGTGATCAATATACAAAAATTTTTTATTGTTTGGCAGAGTTATCAGGTACTTCAAGTACTGTACTTGAAAATGTACTTCAAGTACTTACAAGTACTTCCAGTACTGTACTTGAAGCAGTGGCTTATATAGAAAAAAGTTTCGGGGTGGGCCCGAGGCAGTTTGGGGGGGGGCCCGAGACCCCAAGAGGTCGGATTTTATCCTATTTTATGTTTGTATTCAGGAAATATGTGGAAAATATCTAAAAAAATCTTAGCTTCGGGGGGGGCCCGGGCCCCCCAGGCCCCCCATGCCCCCCCGTATATACGCCACTGACTTGAAGTACATCTACAATCCGACAATTGCAATTGGTACTTCAAGTGCTTTTAACAATGTACTTGAAAATGTACTTGATTTTGTCAAGCAAAGTACTTCAAGTACATTCAAAGTACTTCAAGTACATTCGAAGTACTTCAAGTACATTAAAAGTACTTCAAGTACATTAAAATATTCTTGAAATACAATGTAGACGTTAAAGACATTTTGATGCGACTGAGTCAATTTTGCAGCTTTTTGTTTAATAAAATGATCTCTTTCCATTACCTTTCTATATGTATATAAGTAATACATATTTACATACAATCAATATTCCAAAAAAATAAAACTTTTCAGGCTGAAAATTTTGTAAATATTTTTGACATGTTTTACATTTTAAAATTCCTTTACAATTTTGACATTTTTTTAAATTTTTTGTCAGATATTTTTTGGCGTTTTTTGAATTTTGTTACTTTTTTGAAATTTTTTACTTTTTTGAAATTTTTTAACCTTTTTGACATTTTTCTTTATATTTTTGGCATTTTTCTCATTTTTTGACATCTAAAGTACTTGAAGTACTTTTATTAAAAGACTTGGGGAAAATAAATCAAGTACTTTTATAATGTACTTGGTACTTGAAGTACTTTTACAAATCCTAATGTACTTGGTACTTGTAGTTGAAGTACTCTCATAATGTACTTGTGACAGCTCTGTTGTTTGGTTTAATTTTGATTAGTTCGTTGGTAATTAAATATTTTTTTTCACAAAAACTAAAAATGTGTACAAAAATTACTTTATTTCCCAAAATAATTCGCCCCTGGCGCATTTTGTTTGCATATAGTATCTAACTTTAGAGCTCAGACATTAAAAACAGGAAATTTTTTTGTCTTCGCTGCCTGTTTGGCGCTTCCCCCTTTTGAAATCCTGGATCCGCCACTGTTAATAAAAACGTACCTACATTTTAAATAAAAAACCGGGTAACTTAGAAATAGTGGCACTACAGATGCCACTTGCGACTTGATTCCATCTTGTTCCATGTTATTCAAAATAAATGTTAACTTTTATCCCTAAACAAAACGAATGTGGCAATTAAATCAAAATAAATGCCATAATCGGTTTTAAACAAAAACTGCTTTTAGATCTTCATATTATGCACCAGGAAAATGATTTTCATGAACAAGAAGAAATGGAGCAAAGTGGGTTTCCTGCAGGCAGACTTTGTAGTAGCAATGTTTTTTGTCTTAAGCAAGTAATTGAGAAAAGCAGTCCAGAAATATAAAGACTAATGTTACCTTTGTCGAGCTACAAAAAGCATATGATACCATTTCAGTAGAAAAATTATGGACAGTGTTAGAACAAACTAATATCAATCACACATACATAAAAGCGATAAAAGAACTGTACAAAGGGTCAAACTCTAAAACTAAAATTGAAAATCGACTTTGAAAAGAATTTCTGGTAATGAAAGTTAAGACAGGGATGTTGATGATATCTTTCCAAACCTTTTCAAAATATATATCGCAGTATAGTAGCTCTAAAAAATTGAAAACGTAAAGTACACTTCATTGGAATTAAAAGAATTGGTCGTAGGTCTGGTTTTAATGTCGGGGTTTCAATCGAGGATTTTAAGTCCGAGTTTTGATGACAAGTCTTTTCTTTTTGACAATGCCAACTGACTTGAAATATCACAAATAACAAAACATTAAATAAAGGGAACTATACTAATATTAAATAAAGGGAACTATACTAATATTAATTCACTTGTTGAGGTCACTCAACATTCCTCCGCCTCCTCTCAGAATGCTGTCACATGTCAATAGATTAAACCTCTATTTTTGCCAGTCTACTGACAGGTCTGGTTAACTCTCCTTTTTGTGTTTTTACTTTAGCCACTCGTACTCGTCCATCTGGGCCAGGAAAAACTTGCAATATTCTTCCTAGTCTCCATACATTTCTAGGTTGATTATCTTCAGTAATTAATACTACATCGCCAATTTTAAGCGGTTGCTGATCATCATTCCATTTGCTTCTTTTCGTTATGGTAGGTAGATATGCTATTGTCCATATTTTCCAAAATTGATTTGTGAAAATCTGGATTCTTCTCCAACATTTTCTAGGGTCGATTTCGCTTTGATTTCCTATTTCTCTCCATATTTCACAAGAATTTACTAATTGTTCTTTCCCAAGAAAATGATTTGATGTCAAAGATTCAAAGTCTTCTGGATCAACTGAAATTTTGGTAATTGGTCTGGAATTCAATATATTTTCTACAGAAATATAAAGACTAATGTTACCTTTGTCGAGCTACAAAAAGCATATGATACCATTTCAGTAGAAAAATTATGGACAGTGTTAGAACAAACTACAGTCGAACCTCTATAACTCGAACCTGAAGGGACAACCAAAACAGTTCGAGTTATGGAGAGTTCGAGTTATAGAAACTCGAGTTAAAGAGGTTTAAATACGTGTAAAAAGTGCAGGGACCACTTGAAAGGTTCGAGTTATAGAGATGTTCGAGTTATAGAGGTTCGAGTTAGAGAGGTTCGACTGTAATATCAATCACACATACATAAAAGCGATAAAAGAACTGTACAAAGGGTCAAACTCTAAAACTAAAATTGAAAATCGACTTTCAAAAGAATTTCTGGTAATGAAAGGCTTAAGACAGGGATGTTGATGATATCTTTCCAAACCTTTTCAAAATATATATCGCAGTAGCTCTAAAAAATTGAAAACGTAAAGTACACTTCATTGGAATTAAAAGAATTGGTCGTAGGTCTGGGTTTAATGTCGGGGTTTCAATCGAGGATTTTAAGTCCGGGTTTTGATGACAAGTCTTTTTTTTTTGACAATGCCAACTGACTTGAAATATCACAAATAACAAAACATTAAATAAAGGGAACTATAGTAATATTGAATAAAGGGAACTATACTAATATTCTATTCTATACTATACACTCAACATTCTTCCGCCTCCTCTCAGAATGCTGTCACATGTCAATGGATTAAACCTTTATTTTTGCCAGTCTACTGACAGGTCTGGTTAACTCTCCTTTTTGTGTTTTTACTTTAGCCACTCGTACTCGTCCATCTGGGCCAGGAACAACTTGCAATATTCTTCCTAGTCTCCATACATTTCTAGGTTGATTATCTTCAGTAATTATTACTACATCGCCAATTTTAAGCGGTTGCCTATCATCATTCCATTTGCTTCTTTTCGTTAGGGTAGGTAGATATGCTTTTGTCCATATTTTCCAAAATTGATTTATGAAAATCTGGATTCTTCTTCAACATTTTCTAGGGTCGATTTCGCTTTGATTTCCTATTTCTCTCCATATTTCACAAGAATTTACTAATTGTTCTTTCCCAAGAAAATGATTCGGTGTCAATGCTTCAAAGTCTTCTGGATCAACTGAAATTTTGGTAATTGGTCTGGAATTCAATATATTTTCTACTTGTGCAAACAGTGTCAACATAAGCTCATCTTTGAGTTTTTGATTCTTCAACAATGTATAAAAACTGTTTTTTTATTGTTCTTATGAGCCTTTCCCACGCTCCTCCCATATGTGGTGCTGCCGGTGGTATAAAACTCCATTCGATTCCATTTTTTATCGAAATATTTTGGATTTTTTGTTGGTCTAGATTTTTTTACCGCTTTTCTTAATTCTTCAGAGGCTCCTCTCAGGTTGGTGCCATTATCGCTGAATATCTTTACTGACTGATTTCTTCTGGCTATCATGCGGTTCAATGCCATAATCATGGAGTCAGTTGTCAGAGAGTGGGCTATTTCCAGATGAACAGCTCTTACAGTAAGACACGTAAAAATCACTCCCCATCTTTTTTCTTGTCTTCGTCCAACAGAAACACAAATTGGCCCAAAATAGTCGATTCCAGTGTATGTAAATGGTGGAACATATGGTATCAATCGTTCTTTTGGTAATTGTCCCATAAGTGGATTATTGGGTTTAGCTTTGTCTCTTTTACATCTTTGACATTCTTTAAAAACCGATTTCACTTCAGATCTTCCATCCAAAATCCAAAATTCTCTTCTCACTTCATTTAAAAGTGTCTCAATGCCTTGGTGTCCAAATTTTACATGTAAATGCATTATGTATAGTCTAGTTATGTGATGCCGTTTTGGTAAAATAATTGGATTTTTTGAAAATTCGGATAAAGTTGGTGCTAGGTTGATATAGTTTTCTCAAAGGGCTTTGTCTATTCAGAGGTCTTCCATATTTTAAATATTCAAGGTCTTCACCGAATGCTTCTATTTGACAGTGTTTTATTAGATATACTTTGGCTTTTTCAATGTCCTCAAATGTTGTGTATGATTCAAATGTACGTTTTAATTTACAGGCAATAAAAATTCTAAGATACTTATAGAGTCTGGCTGTATACATCAATAAATCTGTCCAATTTGAAAATTTTTGTAGTCCACTAAACATTTTGTGATTTTCTTAGACAATAGTGTCACTTCGGTCTTGGCTCTAATTTGCACAACGTCTTGCTTTGGCCATTTCGATTCTTCTTCTCGTAGAAATTCAGGTCCGTTTATCCAAAAGTCAAAATTTATGTGGATTTTCCTTCTTCATCGTAGGTTCTGGTAGCAAGGTCGGCAGGGTTTTGTTTTGACGGTACTCATTTCCATTCACTTCCTTCTGTGCTTTCTTGAATTTCTCCCACGCGATGACTTTCAAATTGCCCCAGTTTCTTTGCATCATTTTGAATCCAATGATAAACTGTGGTAGAATCCGTCCAGTAATATGTTTTATTATTCTTGATATCTATTTCTGTTTTTAGTGTTTTTGCCATTCTACTTGCTAACACAGCTCCTTGAAGTTCCAAACGTGGAATGGTCATTGGTTTATTGGGTGTCACTCTAGCTTTAGCAAAAATGATGCAAACTTCGATTTCTTTTTCAGAAACAATTCTAAGGTATGCAACTGACGAAAATGCTTTCTTGCTGCTGTCACAGAAAACATGTAGTTGAATTGTTTCTGCGAATGGGATATTTGGTGAATAGCATCTTGGTATTTCAAACTTTTCTATAGATCTTAGATCTTCGATCCACAGTTTCCATTGCTCCCATATTTCATTATTTACAAAGTCATCCCATTTTATACCCGTTCGCCAAATATCTTGAATAAAGAGCCGTCCTCTTATTGCAAAATTTACTATTATGCCGAGTGGGTCGAAAATTGACATAACTATTTTCAGCACTTGTAGTTGGTCTCTCGAAAATATTTTTTCCAAGTTTGTTGGCAGTTGAAATACAAATTTGTCATTTTTTGTATCCCAATACATTCCTAGAACTCTTTGAATTGATTTGTCATGGTCAAGGTTGAGATCTTTTTGAATTTCTTTGTCAACTTCCAACATGTCCATTAGTTCTTTCGATGAAGTAGTCCAGCTAACTAATTCAAAACCGGCTTGTTTTTGTAATTGACGTTCTTCTGTAATAATTTGGGCTGCTTGCGTAGGATCATCAGTGGAATCCAAATAGTCATCTACGTAATGTTTTCTTGTTATGGCTTCTATGATTCTGGATGACTTGCCGATGAACTTCGTATTCATATTTTTTACATACTGCGCACATGTAGAAGAGCATGTGGCATCGAAAGTCATTACTTCCATTCTGTACACTGAGAATGGTTCATCGGTTTTTCCCTCTCGCCATAAAAATCTTTGCGAGTCTTGATCTTCGTTTCTAACTATGACCTGGTGGAACATTTCACGTATGTCTGCAGAAAATCCAATTTTTCGTTCTCTAAATCTCAGAAGAACTCCAATCAGTGAGGTTAACAAATCTGGACCAGCCAGAAGGTTATCGTTCAGACTAACACCGTTTGATTTGGCGGCACAGTCAAAAACTAGTCTTAGTTTGTCTGGTTTATTTGGATTTTTGACTCCAAAGTGTGGCAAATACCATGTTCTAGGACCCTCTACTCCAGCTTCTTCAGGTGTCAATTTTTTGGCATAATTTTTATTTAAGTATTTTTGAATATTTGCACAGTACTTTTCTTTAAAATTAGTGTCATGCTGCATCTGTTTCTCTACAATTTGAAGACGTTTGATAGCCACGTTCTTGCTTTCTGGTAGAACTAGGTTATCAGACTTCCAAAGTAGGTAACGATCTTTAACAAAATTGATAGTTGATTCCATGATGTTGACTGCTCTTTCTTCGTTTTGGGTTTTAGGATTCTGTGTGATTCCGAAAGCATCAAGTGTAAAAGTGTTTTTTACTATTCTGTGTAAATCGTCATCTGTAACGTCATTTCCCAAAATATGTAAGGTTAGACATTGGCTTGGTATCGAGTTGCTAGTTTTTCCATGTATAGTCCGTCCTAGATTTGTTTTGGTTGCCATGGGTGTGTTTTCGGGGCCTTCTATGACTTTTCTTGGAACTGTCAATTTGGAATTATCTCGTCCAATTAGAATCATAGGTTGATGTTTTATGTCAGATATTGGAAGACCATAAAGGTGTGGAAGATGCTTCCAATTATCATAAGAAATAATTTGGAGTGGTAATGCCAAGCTTTTAATGGATCTGACATTTCTCATTGTGTATTCTGCAGCGCCTCGATAATCTCCTGATATTTTAATGTCATAACATTTTGAGTTTTCATGAAACGTGGTTACCTCGTTTGTCCACTGCAGTTCTAATGACTGGGGTGTTCCTTTAATGTGAAGTTTATCTATTAAACTTTGGTCGATTAGAGTAACGGTTGAACATTCATCAAAAAGTGCTGTTGTATTTATGAATTGATTATTTGGTCCAATTAGTTTAACATTTACCATTCTAAGAAGAACATTATTATCTTCATTTTGACCCAGTGCAATTAAAGCTCGATGTTGAAATATGTTTCCAGAAGTACCAGGTTCATCTGTGTTGTCTCTTCTTGATTCGTTTTTGTTTTCTGTTTGTATTTCTCTTTGAGTCGGCGTTTTGCAGTAACCTCCTCCTTCTTTATGAAGGTATTTATTATGTGTTCTTCTACAACCTTGAATTGAGCATATCTCCTTTTTCTTACAGTCTTTAGTTTGATAATAACTTCTTAAGCATGAAAAACATAATTTTTTGTTACCATTTGCCATCTGGTTTCAACGTCATCTTTTTCAATTTTACCACATTTTTCAACTAAATGTTTCTCGTGACAGTAGCCACATGTTGGTTCTTAATTATTTATGACAAATGACTTTTCGTTTTTTCGTGGAAAATGATTTCTTTTTATAAAATTTGACTGAGAATCTTTATTTTTTGTCATAACATAGCATGCATAATCTGCTTTTGCAGTTATCCATTGTGAAAAATCTTGAATGTTAACCTTTCCATTGTTTTTAAGGACTTCTTCTCCCCACATTAACTTCAGGGAGTTTGGCAATTTTTGTACTAACTCTCTCAGCAGTGTTGGGTTTTCAAGATATTGATTGTAGTTTAGAGATGTTATTGTACTAACAATTGGATTTACAACACTGGTAAAATTAACAAGATTTTCTAACTCATATTCTCTGATTTGTGAAAAGGATTTTGCTTTTTCTGTGAGGACATCTATAATCAAATCAGGACGCCCAAATCTCCGTTCTAGTGTACGAATTACTTGTTCAAGATTTCCTGGGCTCATGAGTAATCCTGATACTGCTTGTTCTGCATCTCCTTTCAAACATTTTTGCACCTTAATTAAACATTCCTCTGGTGAGTATTTGCAAATTTCAGAAATTCTTTTAAATTGATATAAAAATGTTGGCCATTTTTCAGGTTTTCCATCAAAAAAAGGAAAGTCTTTTCTACGATATGTCGTCTATCAGAATGGTTTATTCTGGGAGCTGTTACAGCTTGAAGGGCGTTTGCTACGTTATCCAATTTGTCACACACATTTGAAATTCCTGGTGGAAGCTGACAGGACTGACAAGTGGTTTTAGCTTTTAATGTGCTTTCAGGTTTTAATTGAATATCTTCAAAGTTTTCTTTGAATTTAAGTTTATGTTCATTTACCTAGTTTTGAGCGTAGTTTTCATCCGTCTTTTGAGATAAGATATCGTCACTAACCTCGGTTTTTGACTTTCTGCTTTTGCTTTTATAAGATTTTGAATCAATTTCAATTTCTCTTACTTGTTTTTCCAATTCTATTATTCGTAGAGCTTCTTCTCTCTCTCTCTCTCTCTCTTCCTGCTTTCTCTCTCTCTCTTCCTGCTTTCTCTCTCTCATCTTGCTTTCTCTCTCTCTCTCTCATCTTGCTTTCTTCGCTCTTCTTTTTCTATTTCTTGTCTTTTTCTTTCAGTTTCTAATTCTAAAAGTGCCTTTTCTCGACTTCCAACTGATTCTGCATTAGAAGTTTTTGAACTTAAAGTTTTACTAGTCTTACTTTTGTTTTCAATCTCGCTCTCAATCATGATCTGATTCATTTTATTTGTTATGTCTGTTTTTAAATATCTGTCAGAGTTTACTCTGTCTTCGTTAATTGAATTACCAAAACCAGCGAATTCAGGAGTCTCTGCTTGTGTAATTTCATTGTGTATGTTTTCATCTTTTTCCGTTATGGGTTCCATAGGGTTTGCTGAGGTCTTGTTTCAAAGGACCAATAAAAGAAATGGTCGTGGGTCTGGGTTTAATGTCGGGGTTTCAATCGAGGATTTTAAGTCCGGGTTTTGATGACAAGTCTTTTATTTTCTTTTTGACAATGCCAACTGACTTGAAATATCACAAATAACAAAACATTAAATAAAGGGAACTATACTAATATTAAATAAAGGGAACTATACTAATATTAATTCACTTGTTGAGGTCACTCAACAGGAACACAACTTAACGACCGATTTATCATATACATACTACAGTTTGCTTGACCAAGTAATTGTAACTAATGATAAAGAAGACATGGATTATATGATAAGAAAGTTAACGGACGGATACCAAAAGTGGGGGTTAACAGTGAAAGTGGACAAGACACAGTATTTATGTATTGGAAACGAGTCAAGTGAGTTAGAACTAGACAATGGACAAACAATATCTCTATGCAATGACATGTATACTTGGGTGTCACATTTGTTAACAAAGGAACAGACTGTTAAGAAAGGAACAGACTGTAAAAAATTGTAAAAGCAAAACAGGTTATTGGATGTCTTAACAGTATTTTATGGAGCAGAGAGATAAAAACGAATGTAAAATTGTTGTAGTATGGAATACAGACTTGTCGCGTAACAAAAAAAATAGAAAGCAAAAATGGAAAGTGTCGAAAATGATGCAATAAGAAGATCAATGAATATATCTAGAACAGCTCATATAAGAAATGAGGTCATAAAAAAAAGATATGGTGAAAGGTCCTAGAATGGCAACCAATAGGGCGCATAAAAAGAAGACGTCCTAAACTGGAATGGCAACAGTCATTATAAAGATCAATGAGTCAAAAAAACCTGACAGATGATTGTTAGGGTCGAAGGAGGTGGAGATTAGGCGTCGGACAACGTAGAAAAACGTTTTAAACCGACATAGTAGTATATGCACCAGTGCCGTAACTAGGGAGGTGCGACCGGTGCCCCTGCACAGGCTGCCATCGCCAGGGGGCGCTGTGAGGCGCCTTCTGAGTCAATTTTTGTAGACGGGAGGCGTCAAACTTTAATATTGCACTGGGCGCCAATCACCCTAGTTACGGCCCTGTATGCACCAAAGCAAGATCGGCTTCAAAAGAAATATTAGGGACTTATTGGACTAAAACCTGACTTGGATATGTATTAGAGTCGACTTTATTCTGACAGATTTACACAGAAAACTGACAGATGACCTCTCAAAATTGACATACCAAAGTCAAATTTAAAAATAAAGCCGCTAACTTCCATTTGATAAATACAAACACTAATAAATCCGGTTCTTAAATACACAAGGGCCGAATTTTGAAAGAGAGCAGCTGCTTTTTATATGTAAATCTCACAATACCGTCGATTTTAAAATAAGGTCAGGTTTTATTCCAATAAGTGTCTGTAGTCACTGAAGGCAACCTATTTTTTATTAGAAGATGCATTTGTTCACTGGAGTCGTGATGGAGGGCAGCCTTCCCCAAATTTTGGCCGGTATTTGGAAAATTGGGCGGTAAGTTGGGAAAGTTGGCATGCAGTTCGCAAATTTAGATTGAAGTGAGGACTCTTCTTTTAGTCAACAAGTTAGTTTTTTTCAAGTTAGTTGGAAAAAATGGTATTTTTTTACCCCCCGCCAATAATAGGTCTTTGCGACGAAACTCCAGTGAATTTATTTCTTTTCAAAAGAATTCTGGAGAAAAAAATTTGCTGTTTAGGTATCAAATTCTTGTTATATGAAAGCCTATTTAAACGGTTAAAGCTAACTACATTAAATTTAAACCTTAAATCATTACAGACTATCTACATAATATATGTCAACTAAAGATAGCAAAGATTAAAACCAACTTGCATGTATACTTATTTTCGGGCGGAATATATAGGAGAAATGTGATTAAACAGAATAATAATTAATAATTTGTAAAAATTCTTGTTGAACCAAGCGTTATCAAAACATTTTATGTTGCCCGTAAAATTTATAAAATTTGTATTTTTTCATTATCAGAGATTATCTGCTTATATATTTTTTGAATCCCCATCCATCGTCGTAAATGACAAAAACAAAATTGTCCAAAATCATAAATCAAAATGGTATAACAGTGTGTAACAAAACAGCATTTGAATATAAATGGTGTTTTTGCAGTTTTAATAAGTTTAAAAATATTTTTAATTAAATATTGTTTTCAAGACTAGGTTAAGAATAAATAAAATTTATGGCAACACCAGCGACTTGTTTTATGCATGTTTTCAGGATCGCTGTATTTTAATAAAACTTGTATTCGGCTAATATGTCCTTTGAGCCACCAACATCACTTAAATTTGTGTACACTGTGTAATTTTAATTTCTAACGGTTTTCTAAGTCCACGCTTCTTTAAATTACGCTGGTATTTCGTCTCGTTGTTTGGAACGTTGAAAGCACAGTCCACCTCTTTCTCGCCAAAGCGAGAAAGCTTAAAATTCAAACCAATCAGCTAAGAATGCCTAGAAAGCAGGGTGGCTCTGGCTGAGACAAGAAAATTAGACAACACTCTTTAGTTGGTTTTCGTTCGCTTCACTTCTTTTGGTTTAAGGGGGGGATTTTTTCATCTGGGGCAATGTTAAATTTATCAATTATTTTAACTTTGTATAAAGCTATTACTTTTGTTATTCATTCAACTATTTTCGTCTTTACTTTTAGAGTTTATTTTAATTTTAAAGTTTCCAATGCTTTTAATTATTACTGCTATCTTTATCTGGTTTTTTAACATCAAATACAAACCTTTCGCTGATTAAACAATTTCACCTATTCAATCAACGTTTAAAATGTTGATAAATTAATATATTTGCAACAAAGATACAAAAAATTTCTAAAACCTAAAAGTTTAGGAGTGTGAATATTGGAATATAAAAGTTTAATAGTTTATTAGCAACAAAATAAAATATATATTAAGAAGTGAAAATGTGAAGTTTAAAGAAGAAAATTGAAAAGGTATGATTTTCCTACATTGTTTATATAATTTAGAAAAACTTTTATAGTGTATTCTTCCTCCAAGAATCGCCAAATTCCCTTTTAAAATCGTGTAAAATAATAACTTTAATAATGTTTAATACTTTTATCAGAGTTTTAAAGTGTTAGCTTGCAACGTTTAAGCCTTGGCCACTTGATTTAACCAGTGGCGCACCCAGGAATATGTCTTGGGGGGGGGGGGGTCGAAGCCTTATGATGTCGAATTTTAAGCAATTTTTTGTGTTTTTTTCTGAATATATGTAGAAAATATGTAAAAAAAATCTAAGGTTTGGGGGAAGATTTTGCTCTTATCTTGTTTTGAAGAATGACGTTTTTGTCCGGTTATTAATAATTCCGATTTTAACATAGGACTGATATGCTATTTTCCTTTATAATGATAGGCGCCCTATTTTTAGTTTACATAATTTTTTATTTAATTTTAGGTATGTTTTTTTGCAGGTAAATCAATATAATATATATATATATATATATATATATATATATATATATATATATACAAGACAACAAATGGCGAATCCAGGATTTCAAGGAGGGAAGGGGCAAAGTGGCAGCAAACATGAAAATGTATTTTATTAGCGGTTTTTGATAGATCTGAGGTGTGACATATAGCATCTAAACCAGATTTACAGCGCCCCAGGCGAATTTTTTTTTTAAATTAAGTAGAATTTCTGACAAATTTTAAATAAGTGATGCTGCTAAATTAAATACTTTGCCAATATATGGGCCCCTTAGCTCACACTAGGTACTATAGTTATAGTGTACGTGTGAGTTAATAAAACTAAAAGGTGAAATATATTTTATTCAACTCCAGACTAAATTACCTTTGGTTTGATACCACACAAGCCATGTTTTAAATTAAACTCATTTTTAAATCTACCCCCACCCTTAAAAAAAACAAAAACTAAAATGTGTTTTGTTCAACTCCGGACTCAATTACCTTTCGTTTGATATCACACATGCCATATTTTCACGTAAACTCTAATTTTTGAAATTTACCCCCACCTTTTTTTTTAAACTAAAATGTATTTTGTGTAACTCCAAACTCAATTACCTTTTGTTTGATATCACACACGCCATAGTTTCACGTAAACTCCAATTTTTTTAATCTACCCCCACCCTTTTATTTGGCCTGTGTTCGGTGGATTTTCTTAATTTTTAAATGGGACCATCCCGGCCCCACACCCAGCCTAGATACCAAATTTCATTGAAATCGGGCAAGCGGTTTTTGAGTTATGCGCGTTGGTCGTTACAGACAGACAGACATACAAACAGACAAACGGACAGACAGACAGACGGCGCGACAAGAAAGTTTCAAAATCATCTGAAACGCAAAGATATATCAAAAAATAGTATAGTATATATGTGAGCTAAAATTAGCTATATGTCTGGGAGAAGGGTGCGGGCTCCTCTGCCCCTCCCTCTTGGATCCGCCACTGAAGACAACGCAAATACTTGATTTGAGAACCAATTTTTTATTTTAAATAGATATGAAGAATCGTGTCGTTCCTACGTTAATTCAAGTTAACTTGCATTGATGTAAGATAATATTTTTAAGAAAAAAAAATATTTTCTAGATTTGTTATATTTTTTTTAATTGCAACCTGCGCACATACTGCTTTTAATTTTATTATCTTAAAAAGAGTACCTAGAGTAACAGTACAGACACAACAGTGTGCAAGCGTAACAGTTTCAGGAGGAATTTAAAGACCTAGGTACTTAGACGCAGTAATCTATATTAGTATTTTCGAAAAATTCCATTTATTACATTTTAAAAAAGTCTATTCATAACTTAATGGCGCTGAAACCTTTTAATAGAAGTTCTTGAAATGGCAGGTGATTAATCACGTAACTGTTTATAACAAATCCATGTCAAAACGAAATATTTTACTCGGTTACTGATAGCTTACAACAATAGAATAATTAAAAACAGACAAATTAGATTTCTGTCATCTCATCAGTAAGTACGCAAATTTTTCTAATTTTCATCGTCGCACTTTATTGACATCTACTCATTCTCGCCGAGTATTTTTCCTATTGAGAAAGGTGCATGTAAATTAAAAACATTTCGAAACACAGTAACACAGGACCAAGGGGACGTTTTAAAAACGTACGCCTAGTTTTTAAAACGTTTTAAAAACGTTTTTCGGGCGTTTGTCAAATTTAATTTTTTATACCTTCTGCAATATTTGGGGACGTTCAATAAACGTTTCAGTGACGTTCGGAAGCTTTCCAAAGTGTTTCGAGGACGTACAAAAAATGTTTCAGGGACGTCCAAGAAACGTTTTAGGGGACGTTTAGAAAACGTTTCAGGGAAGGTTTAAAAAACGTTCAGGGGACGTTGACAAATTGTTCAGGGGACGTTTAGAAAACGTTTTAGGGGAGGTTTAAAAACGTTTCAAGGAAGTTTTAATAACGTTTCAGGGACGTTTTAAAAACCGCCCAGAGGCCCTACAAAAAGTCTAGTCCTCTGGCCCCTTGGTATGGACCCTTACGTATTAGGCCCTTACGTATTGGGCCCTTTCATATTGGGCCCACTTAAAACAAGGTTTTAAAAACGTACTTTTTAGGTACGCCAAACCCCCCAACAGATCTACAAAGTCCATTTTAAAAACGTCCTGCCTAGCGAGTTTTTAAAACGTCGGTTTCGGGACGTTTCAAAAACGTACTTTTTAGGTACTCAAAAGTTCAGGCCCTAAGGTACCCAAAAATTACATTTTAAAAATGCCCTGACCAGCTCGTTTTTAAAACGTCTTTTTTCAGACGTTTTAAAAACGTACCTTTTAGGTACGAAAAAGTTAGAGCCCTAAGAGACCCAAAAAGTATATTTTAAAAACGTCCTGACCAGCACGTTTTAAAATATGCTTTTTGGAATATTTTATAAACGTAGTTTTCAGGTACACAAAAGTTAGGCCCCTGAGGGGCGTAAAAAGTATATTTTAAAAACGTATAGATTTGCATGTTTTTAGGTACGGGAATATTGTGGACCTAAACAGACGCAAAAAGTATGTTTTAAAAACGTCAAAAGTGGACGTTTTTTATAAGTTTCATTTTGAACGTTTTAAAAACGTCCTTTTCAGGTATGGGGATGTTGGAACCTAAAGGGACCTACAAAGTACGTCCCTGGGACCTCCGGTGTTACTAGGGAAATAGTACCTTCTTAGCCCATTGGCATACTTCAAGAGAAACTCCACGCTATATCAGTTTTGAAAACAGTTTTTTGTAAATATCTCAAAAGTAAAAGCTCATATAAATGAAGTTTTTGGTTATTTTTGTATTTTGTATATGTTTTCTAATAAGTATTTATATACATTTATAACAAAATAAAGTATTAACTAATACCTGGGAAAGAAATGGAAAGAGCCCACCAGTGGCGTATATAGAAAAAAGTTTCGGGGTGGGCCCGAGGCAGTTTTGGGCGGGGGCCGAGACCACATGAGGGCGTATTTTATGCTATTTTATGTTTATATTCATGAAATATATATAAACATCTAAAAAAATCTTAGCTTCGGGGGGGCCCGGGCCCCCCAGGCCCCCCCATATATACGCCAGTGGGGTGGGTTTATCCTCTTTACCTGATATTGCTTAAATAAAAATAAAATCAAAAGTTCTATGGCTACCTCGTAGCTTACTTACTTTTGTGTAAGTTAATCTAACTAATAACAAACTCAATTTGTAATTAATTTGTTTACATGTGAGATTCTTGAAGTTTTAATTGCTAAGATTTTGTGTATACTGTTTCTTGAGTTCTATAAGAAATATTTTTTTAATGTACCTATAAATAAGTTAAATTTATTTATTTCTCTAATTTCAAATGGGTTTGTCTATAAATATAGGAAGCAAGATAATAAATTTACTTTTGAACATTATTTTTTCGTACCTACTTGTTTTGCTTTTATTTTTATTTCTCGTTTAAGTCCAGTTTGATAACAGTGCAGTGAACGATAGGTTCAAGATATATACAGTTAATTTTTTCATAAAGTTTGTCTGAGCTCTAAGGCGAGATTTATTAAGCATAATTTTTAAAAACATTTTTTGTGTAACTTCCAATTGTTTAATATGGTTTTTTGAAACACAGCCCCACGTTGTTATTCCATACTGTTGTAAAGCCCGCATTTAAGCTGGTTAAGTCGAGCCGAGAAATTCATCTTTTGCCTATCTGCGGCTACATAAAATTTATTTTGAGGTAGGCGTTCCAGAGTACTTAGCTTTGACGAGAACTGATATTAAAAGACACTTTACAAATACATATATTTTCACTTCAAAACTTTAGTACAAAATTTGCAAAAACAAAGCAATGTCAATAGAATATTTTCAATAATAACATCGATCAACAATTTTAAACATTTAAACACAATTTTTCCTAGAGTCTAACCACAATATAGTTTTTACTTTGGGTATGGCTCATAATTGTTCGATTTAAGTTTAAAAGGGATATTATTTCCTGTTAAACCCCAAAAACACTGGTATTAGACTCTAGGTTTTACAAGTTCCTACAAAAGTTACCTCACCAAATAATTTCCAGGAGCCACCATAAGAGTTACTGTTTCTTTTATCTAAGGCACAATTTTGTCGTTCAGCACCAATTTTCTTGCTAAAAAAAATGTCTCGTTTCTTTATGATTTATGTTTTCACTTCTAAAAGTTTTTTATGCATTTCTACATTCAGCATCTTGTTAAGTAAAATACTGACGTAACTTTATACTAGATTACTTTGCTAACTGTGTGCGTTCATTTAACAGTTTAACTGCGGTTTTGTTACTCATATTTTTTATGTTAATAGTTGTACTGCATTTTTGATACTCATCTTTTTCTAAATTACTCCACCAACTATTTTTTTATGTTAATAGTTTCAATGTGTTCTTGACACTGATCTTTTTTATTTTAATAGTTCGTTTGGCGTTAAAAGCGTTTTTGATACTGATTCTAATAATCGCGACTCGTCCTTTTATATCCCAAAATCTGTTGTTTTTTAATCCAGATGTTCAGAATTAATTACTATTCTATTAATTATTAATATCTATTTGTCTTATGTCAAACAAACCGGCAATTGTGTTTTTCTTATTATTAAATTGTCTTTTATATTTAAATCATAAAGCTTTTAAAATAGGTAATAAATAATAATCTGGTGACAGGTTTAACATAATTATTCAGAATTGTGCTCAATTATATTGTTATTTTTTATATTTTTAATTTCGAAAAAAAGCAGTAAATTAGCCACCTGTATTGGCGGCCGCTGGTCTCAAAGAAAATAAATCAACAATTAAAAATTATTTAATTTTTCGGCGAAATGGCAATAAATAATTTTATTTCCTGGGCCGATTGAGTGTTTTTGGGAACCTACTTTACTAATTTAAAATGAATTATTTTTTTTTTTTTAAACCTATGATTTATTTAGTTCACAGGTACTTTGCTTAGCTTAAACACCTATTTGGTTTATTACAAATGATTTCGTAATTCAGCCTAAAACTTACGTGCGCTTCGAACGGATGATGGTCGGTCGTCTAAAGTGTGCGTCAGATAAATAGTGACTTGTTCCTTATTGATGAATAATACCTAAGGTGATTACTATTGTACAGCAATGTAAATATTTAGTGCATGGGAAAAGTTAGTTTTTTTTTTTTAAAGATTTTATTTTAAATTATAAACAAGACCCTTAAAAGTTTGCTGTAAAATTTTTGTGGCCCCATAAAAAATAACATATTGTGAATGACCCATAGAAAATGATATATTTCCAGGACTCAATATCGGTGCTACTCCCATAGCAATTGAGTCAAAATTACTAAATTTGGAACATATATTAAGGAGGAGGTCTAATATTATCCAAAAATTGACTTACCTGTCTTTGTTTTCAAGATGGCGGCAAATTTATCAAAAAATCAGTAAATTTTTTTAAAAAATGGTACAGACTTGACCTTGTTTGACGTTGATAAAATCATCTTAAATTAAGAAAATTGCATTTTTTCGTGTAATTTTTATTTTCACTGAGCTCACATTTAAAAAACTTTTTAATCAAGGATTACTTAGTAGGGTTAAGGATGCCCTGAGGAACACCTACCCGGTTTTTTTTTATCTAGCGCTAAAATTGACTTTGACTTAGAAAACAAAATATGTATTCAGCACTGCGGTATTATTTTTGGTTTTTTTATACTAGATTTTGAGAAAAAAATGTCGCAAATTGCAAGTTGTGATCTTTTTTGATTTTTTACTTCCAGGGTGAAGGGGGAAGAATTTTTTTAATGAAATATTTTATTTAGCTGGGAAAATATATGTAGAAGATAATGATCAAAATGTTCCAAATATCATGTAAGTAGTAACTAAATATACGTTTCTTAATATTATTTTTTAAATACTATTTGACCTTGAATGATATTGAAACACAAAGAAAAATTGCTGTATACCTTCTTCTTGGAAGATTTAAAAAATCGAAAGAATAGCAAAACTAGCGCACGTAACGACAGCAGAGTTATATGTTATAAAAATATTTTTTAATTTGAAAGCTATCAAAACTTTACTATTTGACCTTGAATGACTTTGAAAAAAAAATTAATTACTGTATACCTTCTTGGAAAATTTATAAAATCGAAAGTATAGCAAAACTAGCGCAAGTAAAGACAGCAGAGTTATATGTTATAAAAATATTTTTTAATTTGAAAGCTATCAAAACTTTATATATAAATATTAATAATGTGTATATATTATTATAAAATATTAAACGCGATCTTGAATTGAACGCCACAAACATTTTCAAGTAAATTTCTACAGGTCTTGTTTATAGTGTAAAAGGTTTTTTGCTTTGCTTTTGATAAACCTCGAATTTTGGTGATTTTTTTAATCTAAATACTCAAGAATCGTATTTTTTTTGAATAAATCTTAACTTTTCAAGGTCGGGTAAGGTCAAATGACCTTGAAACCATTTTTTTTTTAAATCACTGAAAACAAATGATGTTAAAACGAGTATAATCTTGACATTCTTGACTATATGGGTATAACCTAAATTTCGACAATTTTTTTCCGCCATTTTTTTTTTTAATTTCCTACCCCCTTCCACGGTAAAGCCAAATTAGGGTGCTGCGGGTCAAAAAATTTGTATTTTTTCACTGAATATGTGTATAAATTTTTCTTTTTGCTATTTTAGGGTACTGCCTCTTCGGAACGCATATGCCAGCCATCTAAACATACAGGCAAACGACTACTCCTGTAGTTGCAGGGTCGAAGATGAGTAACCTGAGAGCATAAGGCATAAGATGTGTGAATGCCTGGCCTTGTCAGGACAAGATGTAATGCTCTAGGTCTTTCTTAATTACAAGATTTAGAAGAACTCAGGGACGTAGAACTAAGCTGTGGCTGGTTTTATTGAGTATTTAGCTATCTGTCCCTCATACTTCGTAGAAGCTTTCGTTTTTGAGATATTTACAAAAACTGTTTTCAAGGCTAGCATGGAGTATGCTAAGTAATGTATCAGATCTGTCAAGGATTCATTTAATGTTAAATTGTGTCGACCCCACTTGTTGCATCTTTATGAAAAGCTTATTAAAATAGAAAAAACTCCTTTTTTTGACATGTATAACAACCAAACAATATCGAAAATAAATATAAACCTTTGCATATTTTTTTTACGAACAAGATCTAAACATAACTTTGTTTAATGCTGAAATTTAAAACCATTTTGTTTTTTGAAAATCAAAAATGAATAACACAGTGTCAGTGGCAGTGTCGGACCGGGTACATAGCGTCCCAGGCGGGAGAGCAGAGCCAAGGATGCCGTGATCAGTGACGGGTTTTAATAAGTCTGAGCTCAAAATTTTTGAAAAACAAAGTAATTTTTGTGAAAAATTTTAATAACCTTTCATTTTGTTAAAAAATTGTGAGTTATGCATTAGATATTTTTTATTGAAACTAAAGCTCCCCTTTCCTTGGATCCGCTACTGCTCGTTCCTTGGATCCGCTACTGCTCGTTACCAGGAAAAAACAAGGTGTGTTGATAAAACAATTTATCAGGTATCGCTGTTATACACTGATCACACTTTTTAATACCGAAGCAATCTTTGCAGTTCAACTGAACTTCTAAAACCTAAGCAGTTTTCTTAAGGCCACTAGTATAATTAACAAGCACACATTTATTTTAATTATAGATTAAAGTAATCGTCATAGTAATATATTCAGTAATAATATGTTTCTAATTTTGAACAACTTATAAAATAATGTCATTCTGTGACCAGAACAAGAATAGACCTATCGTTGACTTTTACCTTCGTACATTAAGGCCCAAAGTGGCCCCGGACCCTATGTTGCCCTAGAGTTAGCGACCACATGGCCCCGGCGGGAAACCATGCCCTCCCGCCCGGGCCAGTCCGGCCCTGATGTGTGGAAAACCGGAGGTAAA
Source organism: Aspidapion aeneum (assembly GCA_963576565.1). NCBI lineage: Eukaryota > Metazoa > Arthropoda > Insecta > Coleoptera > Brentidae > Aspidapion > Aspidapion aeneum. Next base: position 44,372,154 of record OY755043.1, read on the forward strand.
AGGGATGTGAATATCCTGTGTGCTGTTTTCTTACACTTAACCGACGTGTAAGTGGTAACAACACAAAAGAAAACAATGAACTTTTATCAAAATCGCATTACCAACATGTTATTCTTTTTATGTCACCTCTTTTTTCCACACCCCACCTAACAATGTAATCGATAGAAATTTTAGAAATATAAGCCAATGAGTTTTAAAAGGATTATAAATACTCAGACAGGAAAGCAGTTTTTAATCTTTGTCAATTATGATTTTATTTATCAATTTGATAACCATGACCCTTTCGTCAAAACTAAGGCCCCCATATTTTTTTATCTGGTTCTTTCGTCTCTTAGAATGGCTTACCGACTAAGAGAGTGTGTAAGAAACTCTCCCTTCACAAGATATCCGACCTCATCCAGCCTGGTAACCGGCGTAAATCAAGGGATTTAGTCCTTGCCATAGGCAGCTACACTTTTGTGACATTTCCAACCTCTTTATTTATCATATGCATAGTAAGAGCAACAAAAAAAATTTGAAAAATGGTATGTCATTGAGTTGTTTTTGTCTGTGAGTTATTTTTGTCAACCTACAGTCAGCATCTTTTTATCCAGAGACAATGACAGTTTTACGTTTAATTTTAAACCAACATGACATATTTTTACTTTTTAATATATTTCTGGTTAGGAAATATGTTTATTTCATGCCAAAGTCACAAAAGTGTAACTGCGTATATCTAGGACTATAGAATAAATTACATTTTTCCTCGGCAACCGACGGGAATCGAACCCGTCACTCTAGAAAGCGAGATTCCTAACTCACTTGTTTCGATACGCTAACGCACAGAGCCACCAAAGCTACCCTTAAAATAGTAATATATCATAATCAGTTACCTTAGGATAAATAGCTTTCAATTTGTTTTAAGAATGCGGCTATGTCAACTCAATGGCTTTGTCTTTTAAATCTTAACTGCCTAAAAAAAATTGCAAATTTTCCTAATAAAAATTCTCTACCGTTAACAGAATTAACATAAAATAAATATCTAAAATATTTTTCTTTTAAATATTTATTTATGGGTGACAAAATCTCGTCCACTCAATTAAAATAAAACTAAAGATTTTAATACGGGTGGCTCGGTATTTCCTTTTGGTGTACAGGTTAGGGGAAATACCAGGAAATACTTGAAGTACTGGGAAATATCCTAGGAAATACCGGAAAGTGCTTGGGAAATACTGGGAAATACCATTGAAATTTCGGGAAAGACTGGAGAATACCACGAAATACCGAAGATATTATACCGTAGGTATTTCCTTTTGGTGTACAAAAATCGGCGATCGAGCCACCACTCGAAATTAAATCTCTTTAAGACTTTTCGTATATTAACCCGGTAGGTAATCCTTTTCGTACCATAGACAATAAAATTCTCATTTATTTACCTCAGTTTTCTATTATACCAACCAATCCCTGGATATGTACGGTCGCTAACTTTTTAATTGTCATTTAAAAAATTACTAAACTCGTCTGGAAAGAACGGAATTTCAGCGGGTCTTTAAAACTGCTAAAGTAAATTGTTTATTAAGTCATATTACTTATTTTAAACAATGCGATATTGCCAAACAACGCACTGTATTCTTGTACCAACGATCCCCGGATACGGGGTTGTTTAGTACACTTGCAGCCTTGAAGAAAAATGTCAGTTCTGACGTTTCGTTAAGCCGTAACGTGGTTATTTTTAAGATTGAGGTATAGTTTTTGCAAAGTCACCTGAAATGCTCCTAATACGGGGTTCTATCGATTTCATGAAATTTTGCTTCAATCTGCCCTTCAAAAGTTACCCAAATTCATATAAAATCTTCCTGGTATAATTTCAACCCTACCGACAGAGAAAAGGCGCGGCTCTTGACGGTCCGAGCACAAAGTATTTGTTTTCTGACCGACCCAGCACAGGTGGATAGACTGAACCTGATTGGCAGATTTTTTTGAGATGCGCTTTTAATTGCTTTCAGGTGTTCGTTTCGGGATTCCTTTAGTCGGCAGTATGCAGAGTTAAAAAATAAATCAGTGTTGTTTCTGTAGGTGTAGGAATAGAAAGTTTTATTATCTATTTTTATTTCTCTAGTTTACGCCATAATTAAATGAAATAATTTTTATGAGTATATCTACCGCCGCCCATGTCACTTTCTTTAAAGGATATGCCGATGGTCGGCTTTAACCTTTGTTCAGCTGACTTTGCAAAAGCTATACACAAAACCTTTGGTTCCTTGGTCTCCATTTATCAAAATAAAAAATAGGGAAGCCTTAATCTAAAAAATTTAGCAATCAACCCCGGTCTCCCTTACAGATATAAAAAAGTACGTGGAGAACTGGAATTTTAGGTGCCATATTAATTGTTGTTTAAACACTCTACATTTAGTCATCCATCAAAGACTGCTCAGTCTTTTCCTCCACCTACGAAACAAAAATACAAACACATCGAGAGGCATCAAATTAACTGCCTACTCTGTTTACTCTTTCTTGGATTCGTACAAGAACGATTTATATTAGTGTCGATAAGGATTTCAATCAATTTTGGAAGAGATACATCCGAGAACAGGTGACTAAGTGATCTAAGCATGCTTCTAATAATTTTCCCTATGTAATCCAGTATATAAAGCTGGGAAATTATCGTCAATCATTGTATAAAAGGGTTTTGCGGTTTGGATAAAAATTATTGTTTGGAAAATTTTTTTTCGAAAATCAACCTATTAGTTCTTAACCTAACTTATTTTTTGTTAAATCAGCTCCTTCTCTTGGGAGTTCAAAATTGGTGTCAACCTAACCTGGTCAATAACTTACTGATTGCAAACGTTTACTAAAAAATATTTAGGTCTGGTTTGGTGTATTCGATACATCTGAGTTTTGATTTTTGAAATAAAAAATAGTTTTTAAGGGTAAATATGCAGCGGCTTTGGGGAGGGGGAGGCATTCGTTAATGCTTTTTACCCCTAAAGTAAAAAAACTTTTTATTAATGTGAAGTTATAAAATATTTTTGGTAATAAACATGCATCAGAAAACGCCACATAAAATGCATGCAGCAGAAGTTAGCCGAAGATATAGGTTTTTGAAAATTTGCTGTTTTCATGGCTTATTGTAACTGACTGGTTTTTGCAAAAAATGCTAATTTTTTTGACAAATAGATAAAATAATAAGGATACTTCTCCTATAGTTATCTGAGTTTCTAACGGTTCTATAAGGCTACTAATTAATGTTAAGCACTAAAAAAATACTTGGGAAAATAATTTAAAAAAATTATTTGCATCTTTTTATCACAACAAAATAAAAAGAATTGATCAAGTCAGACGCCGCGCCGGTTGGTTGGTGCACCATGTAGCCACTCACTATGAATGAAACAAGTCGACGATTGTGCGATTCAAAAGAAAATATGAAGAAGAGGAAAATGTTTGGCGAAAACAAGGCACTCACTTGACCAAAATCAATGTGCTCCAGTCATAATATTGGCAAATTAAAGAAATAAAGAGAAAAAATCAATATTTAAGAACGTGTCATTGCACTATCGGCCTGGATAATACCTGCTAGTCTTCTAGTCATTGGTTTTGCTAAATTTTGAAACAAATTAGGGTTTGCCTGAATGAAGTCCTCATATGCTTGTAGAATAAGTTCCATAAGGTGGTTCGAGTTTCTAGGAGTAATATTCATTTTTGTTAATTTTTTTGAAATAAGTCTCCACATGTTTTCGATTGGATTGACATCGGGAGCTTTGGCTGGCCATGGCAAAACCTCGACACTGTTCTCTTGAAACCACTGTCGTGATATTTGGGCTGTGTGGACAGGGCCGTTGCCTTGCTGGTATACAAAACCATCTGGATAAAGAATCCTGACTTGAGGAAGCATGACGTCTCCCATGATGGTAAAATAGACCTGAGCTGTAAACCTACCAAGGATTCTAAAAAGATCACCATGTCCTCTTGCCGAAATCCACCTCCAAACATTCACAGAAAATCTTCCGGCTAAGTCTTCGTTTCCCGAAATATATTTTTCTTGGTATTTTGTTCTTGGTGACCGATAAACTAAAATTTTTTTTCGATCACTGTGTGATTGAAATATTTTTTCATCTGTGAACACCACACGTTGATAAAAATCTTCGTTTTCCAGATAATAAGTTATATAAAAATAATTAAAAAGAAAATTAATGGAACGCTACCTATTTAACAATACACCGTAATAATTGCATTTAACGATACTCTACATATAAAATGTCGTCCTAGTGACCTAGTGACTAGGTTAAATTGTTAGGGATGATATTTTACTCAAAATCTGGTTTTGCCTTGACAAGTAAGCTTTTAATTCCTAGATATTAAAAGGGTAACTTTAGTCCCTAAAAATAGAAACTATAGCCCAAATCCGTTTTTTTTCCATTAATGTTGTTTTTCTCAGTTTATATGATATTTTTGTCATTTTAAAACCTTTAATCAACAAAGTCCCAATGTCGTCGTCAAGATAGGCCGACAATACCACGACTCCCCACAAAAATTTTGTCAATTCAAGCTTTAAAGCTATATCCTCTGAACCGAACCGAACCACCGTAAATGACATTTTTAGAAATCTCAAACCACTGTATAGTGCTTTTTTCACATCTAGATGATTGAACAGTACCACAAATTGGTGAAGACTTAAAACTGTTATGGCATTTTCGCCGCACTTTTCCTCTGCGCAAATTCTTGAAAATTATTCCTAAAAGTTTTTTTTTAATAGGTTACGGTAGTAACTATTAGGACTAGAAAATAAGTTTTAAAAAAGTTTTTTAAATTGTTAATTATGATGTTTTACCATCCCAGTTTTCTAAAAATGTGGTTGATCCTAGTTTTTTAATATTTAGTTATATGGGACCTGCAAAATTTGTGGATGAAAACCCTTGAAAATGAACTTAGGTTCGAAACCGGTCGGGTTAAATTTGATTTTTGAATAAATAAACAAATTTCTTGAAAAAGAGATCTTTTATTGATCAAAATTTAAAGGTTTTAAGTGTGGAGTAAAGGACAAATCCCACCAAATCAGTATTCCTAAAAGAGTGCGCTGACGCTAAACATGTCAATTTGGTGGCTATAATAACCTGATTCCACTGCCGTGTCCCCAAACTAAGCAGATTAAAAAAGTGATTAGTAACCGGCTAGTTTTTTCTGTGGGTCAAAAATATGTTTGAATGTAAATGGCAACATCGTCCCTCAAATCGTGTGATTCGTTTAGTCAGGGCCTGGTCACTCGAGCTTTACTGACCTGTGGACCCCGGCGATACCGTAGACTTCCGCTCTTCCTTACCCAACCCGTTACGGCGTTCCGTTTTCTAAGGGAATCAGCTGATAGTTCTCGAATTTTCTGGAATTATTTTATTTGTTTTTTTTATATTTTGCGAACAGTTTCAGTTTTATGTGTACCAAATTTTATCAGCCGGCTCAAAATTCAACAATTCGTTACTAATCTGAAGTAAGTAGAAAATAAATATAACCTATACAATAAACTTACATGGTTTATTTTTTTAAAAGGCCCAATTTCAACGGTGTATCCAGCCTCAATTTTCAGGAGGGCCGTTTCATATATCAGGGGGCCTGAGATCCAATAGGGGGCCAAGTCCCCCTTAGCCGCGCTAATCCTTTCATTGTGGGTTGTAAAATTCAAACCTTGTTGGGCCGAGTTGGGTTTGCTTATGCAGCACTTTTGGTAAATAGGAATTATAACATTCCGAAGAAAGAAGTTTGTTTGTATAATAAAATTTTATATTGTTTCAGGTAATCTTCTTCCTGTTGCTACGGAGATGATATGACATGCACAAAGGGTGAGGCTAATCGATACATTTTATCTTTGATTTTTGGGAAAATTGTGACTGAGCTAGCTCCTAGTTCATTTTCATTAAGGAACTCACATGATTATTAATAAGGGAGTTATTAATTTTAGTACTGGTACTACTTATTTAGTGTTTTGAACTATTCAAAATTTATTAATTTTCTTTTAGTAAAGATTAAAGTAAATTATTTATAATAAATACCTACCCACATACATGAAGTTTTATTTTCTAAATGTCCTGCCAAAATATTTGCATTGTTTCATTTTTCATATTATTAACAATGCATTTTGGTGCAACCAAATTTATTTTTTAAAATTGGCGGCTACCGCAGGCGTGCCAACTGGATGATTACAGTGCCGCGCTCGATAGGTCAGGAACTAAAAAAGGCATAGGATGAGTCACGGTTCGTAAATAAACCGGCTGTCTGGTAACTCTCAGCCAAGAAGAACTCGGCAGCATATGACGCGCCAATATGCCTGCTCCACGATCAATAAAGAGAGACCTATACGTTATATTATGAGAGAAATAAAGATAGTTGCCGTAAAAATACCAAAATTTATTAAAAAATCAAATAATTAAAAAATTTATGATAAAAATTCCATCAGTTTTATAAATATCAGATTCAGGACACGATTATAAATACTTTTCCTAAGTTAATTCAACACTCTTGTTCATATTAATTTAAATTTTTTCGAACACTGCAATATTGATTTTTTTTTGTGGGTAGGAGGTAATTAAAATGAGTTTTTTTTTTGAGAAATTTTATCGAAAAAACTAAAAGAAAGGAAATTGAAATGAATTTAAGTCAATGGCAGTAAGGGAACATTCATAAATTACATAACACAAGGATTATTGATCCGCCCTTCTTAACGCATTTCAAGAAAAATTATAATAAAAATACATTGTAACGCTACTTGAGCATTATACAGGGTGTTCCAAGTTGAGTGTCCACCATTGCTAACTTTTTTATTATTAAAGATAGAATAAAGTTTAAATTGGCAAACTAGTAGAATTTTTGATGCTCTTTAAGATGTTCAAATAAAAAAATCGAACATTGAGTTTTTGAGTTTTTTCAAAAAACAAAAATATAATTTAAAAAAATTCTATCAGTTTGCCAATTAAAAATTTTTTCTATTTTTAATAATAACAAAGTTAGCAATATGGTGGACTTTTAACTTGGAACACGGTGGACTTTTAACTTGGAACACCCAGTATATAATTTAAGAATGGTCCTCATCAAGTAACAAAAAACTAAACCTATCTAATTATAGAATAGTTACAAAATAATGTTCTTTAACTTTTTTACTCTTTTTCGACTCTCATCAGTCCCTGTATCATCAAGCTTTCGTTTCATTGTGGATTCATTTTGCTTTTTGGTATTTATAAATTTGATTCTTATACTTAACACAAAAAAATTTACCAATTTATATGGAATATAAACTTTTTCAAATATAAATTTAGTGGATCGCTTCACAATATTTGTTTTAATAAATTTAAAATTGACACCATGCAATTTTATGAACCATTTGTCCATTTTGACATCATTTTCTTTCCATGATGGTGAAGGCCCAGTTAAGCCTCCAAAAGAAAAGCTTGGCACCCAAGATGGCATGGCATATGAATGCATGGTGATTTGTTCATTTTCATATGTATAGCAACCAAGTTCAGGGAATTCATTGTGATGCTTTCGTGCTAAAATCCTGCAATATAAACTAAACCATCTTTTTCTAAAATGTTTTTAGTTAGTCTTAAATACCCTGTTTCCACCAATGCATGCCCACTCCGATTTAAAAAACGCATCAGGTGACGCTGCATTTAAAACCGGTGCAAATCCATGGCCCATCACGTGCGTTTTTTGAATCAGGGTGGGCATGCATTGGTGGAAACAGGGTATAATACATTTATAGCAAGCACGGAACAGGTATAAACACTACGTACAAGACGACAAGACCCAAAATGTACAAAGTTTTCTGGCAAAAGATGAAATTACGCTATAAACAGCGTTTGACTGCTGATTGCTAGGAAAACTGTGACGTAGCTCTGACGTCTCGGCCGTCATGACACCGAGTTACCAGACAACCGGTTTATCTAAGAACCGTGAGAATGAGTGACCCATCTTTATTACTATTCTGATTTAACCTAATCTGTGATTAGTAACATGGGGACAAAATACTACATGAAGCTTAGTTGCGCCTTTGACCTAATGAATTACTGTCCCCCAAAAAAGTGCTTCACAACGCCAGTTCTCCAAAACATGTCCCTAAATAACGAGTATCTGGGGATTTATTTGAAACTAAAAAAATTGAACTAGAACTAGATGCAATAAATAGGTATCCCTTTTTTTTAAAGAACGTTGTCAAAAAGGCTGCCTTACAGAAAAAAGGGCGTCATAAATATATTTTTTAATTAGTTAGTTTCTGTAACAGTGTTAAACACAGCTTAAAGCGAATACCTGTTTTACAAAAAATGTTTTTTGTAATTTTTTGTCAGATCAATACTTTTAGAGTAATAAGGCCAAATATTTTATCAATAATTTGAATTTTATTCAATTATTAAATCCATAATAATATAAAGTAAAGGTTTATAAACTTATAAAAAGTTTTTTTACGTTTGTTGTTATAAAATCTTTACATTTAAGCAAAAAATAAATGAATTGTTAATAATCAGTTTATTACAGCCACCAAATTGACATGTTTAGCGTTAGAGCAGTGTCTTAGGCATCACTCAAAAATTTTAGCTGCGGAAAAATTTGACGACTTGGTAAAATGAAGCCACTTCCGAAAATTCAGCCTATTAGTCATCACTTAAAAATTAGACTGGTGTACTGTGGACTATTTTAGCTTTTTAACTTGTGTTCATTATTTAACATTAATTTATAAATGTTACTTGTAAACATATTGTCAATTAAGTTTTATCTTATAGAATTAACTGTATTACCATGATTATAACGACAACTCCTTGGAGAATCCAACGAGCGACTTCCTATTTGTTTAGTAGTTTTGAGGAAAAATGTCAGTTCCGGGTGTGCGTGCCCTCAATATCACCCACATTTAATTAACGTTATAGTGTTTTAAATATAATTAAAATTAAATTTTAATTAAGAATGATTACTTATTACCTACAATAATATTGAAACATGGGCGCACCGGGGGGAGAGTCAAGCGACTTTCCCCATCATAAAGAACAATAGAAAAATCGTAGAAAAATCACAAAGGAAAAAGGAATAACGGAATTATTAATAACCAGACATTATTAAAAACGGTTCGCCGCCAAAAAGTCGCAAAATTATGCGCGCTGACCAAAACCGCGGGGGCATATATCGCACATCTAAAAATCGCGCAAGACATAAATCGCGCGAGGCCAAAATCACGCGGACAGAAATCTCGCGGGCCAAAATCGTGCAGGCAAATATCGCGCAGAATTAATTGCGCGCAGTCATACTTAACGCAGTCCTAAATCGCGCATTACTAAAATAGCGCAACATCAAAAATCGCGTACGCTTAAATTTTTACAAAAACTTTTGGATTATACCTAGTGTGTGAAAATAAAATTGCCGATGACTTTTGACACCCTCTAGGATCCCGAGAAAGAAGTCAGGGAAGTTCTTTTTTTCTTAAATATGCTGGTTCGGTTCGGTTCGGATCAGATTCACACCCGGGAAAGAAGTCAGGGAACTTTTGTATTTAAAAAAATATGCTGGTTTGGTTCGGTTCAGCTCGGTTCAGTTCGTTTCGACTTTACACCGTTCTTCAATAGTTCATGTTTTTCTGATGTTTTAATTTTCGATTTCGATAATGCGATATTATGTTCCGCGCGATATATACCCGCGCGGTTTTGGTCCGCGCGCATAAGTTTGCGACATTTTGACCGCGAATTATTAAAAACATCATTCATCAAAACAAGAAATGAGCAAAACAGTACGCGGTCAAAAAAGAATTGGTAATAATCGACAAAAACAGAGTCGAAGTTTTGTATAACTAAACGTCTTTTCTCAAAACCGGACAAAATCATAAAAGGTCAGGTGAAGCGTGTTGGACCCTATAGGTTAGGATTTCTTTGCGATTAATTAAACAAGTAAAGAGGTTGATGATAATGATTCATATGTGATTGGGCCCTGCCGCCCTTCCACTGCGACCACCAGTGGGTCTATTCTAGCTCACTTTTGAGTGGTTTCTCACTTTTCTAATCCTCCAGAAAGGCCGGCTATCAGTTTGGGTGAGACACTGTTTAGATCTTCTGAGTCAATCTGCTGAGTCAATCTGAAGTTAACCGAAAGTGTTCTGACCTAAACTTACAATAGCCGGACATTCGCACAGTACATGTCTGACTGTTTGATCATCCTCCATACAGTCTACATTAGGTCTCTTCTGTTAGTCCCATTCTGTGCATGGGTACTCTCAGTCGACAGTGACCCGTAAAAAGACCAGTCACTATACGTATCTCCTGTCTGGTAAGTCCAATAATGTTCCTGGCTGTGTTTCTACAAGGTCCTTTAATGAACTCTTTAGAGTGAGCCAGTTCTGGTATATTTATCCAGTATTGTTGGAAGCCATTCTCCATCCATTTTAATATGGTTGATTTAGCAGCATTGTATGATATCCCCAGGGCTGGCTCGGGGCCGAAAAATTCGGCAGGTGCCGCTTCCCTCGCTGCTAGGTCTGCGGCCTCATTGCCCTCGTGCCCAGAATGCCCAGGTATCCATACTAATGACACATTGTTAGCGCTACCAAGCGCATTCAGCGAATCCTTACAGCTGCTCACGGTTCTCGATGAGACTGTATAGGAATCAAGCGCACTTAAGGCTGCTTGACTGTGGGAGAAGATATTTATTGTCCTGTTGGTTTCGTGGTCAGTAATCCACCGGGCTACGAGTTCGGCCTGAAATATAGTAGCCAATTGGCCGAGATTGTGTTTAATCTCAACTTTTTCTTGAACACTAACAACTCCAGATCCAACGCCCGATGACATTTTGGATCCGTCGGTATACCAGAAGCTATCGTTATTTGAAAAATTGTTGTTTAACCAGTCCTCTCTCTCCGGGAGGATATTGTTGTATAGCTTTCTGCTGTACACCGTGTTGGGCATGACGTCGGATATCATTCCGGAACAAGAGGTTAGGTTAACCACGATTTCAAACCATATCCATGTAACCCATGCCAAAGAAGGACAAGAGAGCTAATTTAACGAAAAAAAAATAGACGTTTTTATGGTTTTTTTTTTAATTTTTGTATAGTAATACAAAATCCGCTTTTGTTTTGTGGCTTAAAATGGGCGATAGCGATTGCAGTAAAGGAAGTTTAAATTGCATTGCAGTATCAGACACACAAGGTAGCCTTTTTTATTAATATGTCCGGTTTTAAAAAAAGCGTTATGTAAAACTTCGATTCTGTTTTTCTCTGATTATTACCAATTCTTTTTTTAACGTGGAGGATTTTGCTCATATCTTGTTTTGATGAATGACGTTTTTGATAATATCCGGTTATTAAAAATGCCGTTTTTGAAATTGGACTGTTTTCGATTTTCATTTTGTCCTTTATGACGATGTATAGGAATTCGAAATACGACATCATGAGGTGTCGCACTGTTTAATTACAAAATTAAACAGATTTTCTTTTTTACCATTTTTCATAAATCTTAATTTTTAGTTAAATTTATTATTTAAACAAGATCATCTATCTTGAGAAATTAGGTTTTAATAACATAAACTAACCTTGTCAAGTTTACCTATTTAAATTATATAAATTATTTAGTTTATAAAACAGGACGAAATATTGAATTTTATATTTTATAATTTCTCACGAACTGTAACAATTTTTTTAATATCAAAAGAGAGGATTTTTCTTAATAAACCAGATTCAACATTTGATAGTTGTTCCCACTATAACTACTTAAGTTTACTGTACCATAAGCCTTCTTGGTCATTGCAGGGAGTGAGGCTGCTCCCTGGCACTAAACTTTTTACTTTAATCCCGCTGCTTAACCAAGCCGAGTTAAGCATGTGTAATTGTCAAGCACAGCTTGCACATTGGTCCTTCGAGCCGGATTTTTTCTTCCCCCCCCAAAGAAACATTCCTGGGTGCGTCACTGATTGAGGGCCTAGAGCGAATATTTAAAAATAGAAATAAATACTTAAATTATTTTTGAAAATCTTCGATAAAGCACTTAAACACGGAATAAATAAATGGATCCATGACGGATCTTATACCTTCCTAGCTAGTCTATTAGCACACTTCAAGTGAAGTCATATCATGGACTCAGCCTTGAAAACAGTTTTTTGTAAATATCGCAGAAACGAAAGTTCCTACGAAGTTTTTGGTTACAACACAAATTATTGAGAAAAATACGGTCTACTATACTCCGAAACCCGCATATTCATGCGAGCGATGCTCCGTTAAAAAGTTAGCATTTATAAAAATTTTGTCAATTGTCAAAAAAAAGAAAATCTAATCAGCTCTTTACATTGTCAAACTGGCGGATCCAGGGGGGTGGGGGGACAGAGGGCCCGGGCCCCCTCCCCTCCCAGACATACAACTTATTTTTTAGTTCGGCAGCATTACTTATTTAAAATTTGTCACAAATTTTACTTAATTTTTTTTTAATTAGCCTCCCACGCCACAAATCTCCTTTAAATACTAAATTTCATACCTCAGACCTATCAAAAACCGCTAATAAAAAATATTTTGCTGCCACTTTGGCCCCCCCTGAAATTCTGGATCCGCCACTCTTGTCGAACACTATTTTAAAAAATTTGGGAAAATCGGATCAGCGGTTTAGAAGTTATCGTGTTACGGAGAGACATACACACTCACAAAGTTATTGTGTTACGGAGAGACACAGATATATTGCTAAGATAGGTACAAATATACCCATATAACATAAAATAGGCGTTATCTGAAAAAAAAAATTTCATCGAAACTAATACCTTCTCTAGCCATTGCAACGCGGACGAGGAAAGTAAAAATCGTCAGACAATTAATCACATAGGTCCCGAAAGAGATTCTTATAGTAGAAACAAAAACGACTCAGAAAGTCGTTTACGAGATTTAATTGACTTGACGAGAATTGACCAGGCACCAATTTATGCCATATGAACTGACAAAATTTGATTGGACTTTATAAATCTTAATTCTGGCTAATGAAAGCTCAAAGAATTCAAGGGATCTTTAGAGGCGAAAATTTTTAGCGCGAAGAGATTGCGCAAGATTTTATTTTATTAATGTTGAGCAGATTTTGGTAGGTTTAGTCGGCAGGATTTCTATAAGATTTTACTTTAAAAGATTTTATTAGCATTCACCAACAAAACCAATAAGTTTTGCCCAAAGAGTTTTTAAAAAATTTGATAAATGATTTTCTTGTTGTCAAAATATTAGAGGTACATTAAACATCAAAAAAAGTGCTAAGTATAACACAACTTTTACAATATTATAAACGCATTTGTCAAATTCGGTTTGTTCCCTTATCCCTTGTTATCAAAACGGACGGACCACGACCCTTCACTTTATTGACGTCACATCCGGGGCTGATTTTTTTTTGATGGTCACGTTGCATCACAGCTGATTGTCTTTAAAATATTGAAGTTGTAATGACGGTTCATGAATATTTGATTTTTTTTAAATAAAGCCGGTTTTGAGATTGTTTTTACTATATTCTTTCAGAACAATTTTTTTTTAAATCTATAGTAATCTTTAATTTTTCAGAGCCGCTTCATTAGCTCACACAAAAATTAAGTTTAAAGCAGAAGCGAATGTGACAATCACAGATGACAAAGTCAAATACATGTCAAATATAGCAGTTGGCATGCGGTACATGGCGGGTAATTTGAATTCAAAATAGGGAATGCTAAATCTTGAAGATTTTAACCTTTTAATCATGTTGCTTCGTTACAAAACTTTGGTGGAATATCGGGATGGTGTCTGAGAATATTTCACTGAAATTTTGCGAAAATTCGTTGTGTCATTTTGAAAATATCATAAAAAAACGTCTGGCCTCCCATAAGACCCAATGTAAAATTCAGCCCCCGAAGAACAGCTGATTTTTTCAGGGTCGTGGCCTCTATTTTTGTGTTGGCCTTGCCTTAGCAAACAAAATACATTGTCATACAACGCTTGCCTGTCAGATTAGACAATGGTTCTCAAACTTTTTTCAATAGCGCCATCTTTTTACAATCATGATTTGGTCACGCCCATCTTTCCCCCGAATATAGAAACAAAAAATCTCTTTTTAGTACAGTAAAACATAATTTTATTAAAAAGGATAACATTTTGAATAACTTAAAATGATTTGTGGTCAATTTAAATTTTAAAAAAAAGTAAGATTCCCTGCCAAAAAAATTCTCATAGTGTTTGTCCTCAAATTTCATACAGTGGTTTAGAAGATTTGAGTATTTGAGAAGTTTTGATTCATGATTTTGAAACATGAAGCGTAGTGGAGTTCATCAGCAATCAAGTGCGAACAAGAAACTTCCTGCAAGTTGTAGGAACACTTGCGCCAAGGTAACCATGATAAATCCTTGGGTGGTCATAAAACATTATATGCATCTCAATTCAACAACGGTTTTGGAACAAAAGTCTAGGGCTAAAAGGAAATATACACACAGGAAAAAAACCTACACAGAAAAAAGCGCACAATAAAAAAGCGTGCAAAGAAAACAACGCACATAGTAAAACTGCAGGAAAGTTTTGACGAATGGAAAAATCATAATGAAAGAAATATGTGTTTCAACAACTTTCTCGAGATACAGAGGATCAAAGTTGGTGATTTTTACACTTTTTTGATAATAACTTTTTAAAAGTCGTCTATTAGAATAAGAGCAAGAACCGGAGATAAAAATATATGTTTTAAAAATAATGCGGTCAATTTTTTTCAGGAAAAACTTTTTTTTTTAACAAACTTTTGTGATTTTCTTGATATTTTTTGTTAATATATTATTTGACACATTAATAAAATATCTTTATTATTTTTTTAAAAATAAGTAAAATTATGTAATACATTTGTGAGGGTTATTGTGACAGCCTGTCTCCTTAACTTGTAATTTTATCAAAAAGGGAAATAATACATTTTTGGATCACAATAGCTTTGTAAAACCTTTTTTCCTTCACTTCTCTTTACTAACTAAAAATCCTATATCTTAAAAAAAGATGATCGATCCCTATTTTATCTAAACTTTTTTTTATTAGAAATAACACCCTCTATCACCTGCTGCACTATGGCTTAGAATTTTAAAAATATTTAAAAAAAAAATTATTTGAAGTTTATTTATTGAAATTAATAAAAACTTTAAAAATTATAAAAATATTTAAAATTTGAAGTTTTTTTTGTTTTTGAACTATATTAATATTTTCTATAAATAAATTTTGTTTAAAAAACATGATATCAACGTTGCTTTAAGAAGAAGCTCTCCGAAGTAAATTTATTTGATGGCTCTGAAAATGTACCATTATCGCAACTTCACCGTGTAATATTGCATTACTTTGATACTTTGATCAAGCCTTTTGCAATTTATTCGAAATTCTGGGGGTGTACGGGCAAAAGAATTTAGATTCGATGCACCGAGATCTAGAGACTATTTTTTTTTTATTTTATGTTTAAGTGAAGTTTTTCCACTGTGCGCTTTTTTTCGTGTGCACTTTTTCCTGAAGCGTAAACTTTTTTAGGCGCGTTTAGCAGTTTTTGTGGGTAATGAATTGAACTGAGCCATCAGGCTCGGCTATGTAACGCTCATTCGGGTGAAATCGGCTCGAGTCGACTAACTGTGAGAAACATTCAGCGAGCGATATGATGATGCAGATGAAGGCCAGTACACAGAAGAGTTAGGTTCGGTCCGCTTTGGAGAATATGTTATGGGCCAATAATATTAATTTGTTGAAGTTTACACTTCTGCCGTGTGGTCTTAAGTACACAAAATTTGTTTTCCTTGAGTCCTTTTCTGATAAAGCAAAACCAATAAAGATATTTTTTTTCAGCCTTTAACTTACCTTATACCTCATATATTTTTTCGGATTCAGGGGGGGGGGGGGGTAAGTACCTCGTATACCCCCCTCCGTAGAAACGCCAATTTCTCAATCAAAAATTGCGTCAAACGCCCTCCGCGTATTCACTTTGCGGGGGTTAAACGCTTCCTTTCGACTTAGATACATAAATATTGTTCTAATAAAAAAAGATAAATAGGCAACTTTATATATGCGGGGTTAATACGAGTATGCTACGAATTAAATTATCACACAAAACAATGAGTGGGGATGGGATATACACGCAACCAATCTCCAAAGACCTCCCTATTATTTTAATTTCCAACAATTCCGATTAAAATATGCAAAAACAAGACTTGTCTATTGGACTAATTGGTATTTTTTTGTAGTGAGATTAAGATAATGTAATTAATCATAAAAAATGGTCAGACAATAAGTCTTAGGTCCCGAAAATGATAATTGTGTGTGATCAGATTGTCACATCACCATAGTGTTGAGGATTGAAACCAGGATAAGCAGGGATGTCAGAATTTTTGAAAAAATCGGTTTTTCGGTAACCGGTTTTTCGGCTAACCGGTTATTTTTGTACTTATTTTAACTGTCCGGTTATTACCCATAGAAAATACCAGATATTCCGCTCAACTGGTTTTTCGGTTATTTTTTTTAAATAAAAGTGATTAGAATTAAAATCATAGGGTAAACGGATTTTCGGTTATTTTTTTTTGTTTTTAATTTTAACATAGAGATGAATTTATTGTGATAAATAACATAAAAATGTTAATAAAAGCAATTTTTTGAGTTCTGTGTTCGAGTTTTTAATAAATAATTATATTATTTATATAACTAAATACCCGTTTTTTTTTAACGGTTATTGGATATAAAGTGTAAAAACCGGTTATAATCGAAGCCAAAAAATAACTGATAATAACCGGTTTTTGGACTAGTTATTTCGTAGGTAGACTGTCCTACGGGATGATGGAACGGACTCGGTATCTTGCATAATATTTGCGATAATAATTATTATCAAATCCGATATTGATACTTTTTAAGAATATCGAAATGATATATATCGATATATTTTTTCAAAATCAATATCCCTAGACGAAATGCAGCAAGTGGCGACTGTTTGTGTATACATTCGACGTAAAAACGCGGCTTCTACAAAAACTGAGAAAGAACGCAATCCCCAACCCCTTGTTGGTACCGCCGATTTCTCAATTAAAAATTGCGTCAAACGCCCTCGGCGTATTCACTTTGGGGGGGTTAAACAGACGGCTCTTCTCGGGTTAAACACTTCCTTTCTGACTTAGATACATAAATAGCTATATTGTTTTAGTAAAAAAAGATAAATAAGCAACTTTATATATGCTTGGTTAATATACACCGAATTAAATTATCACAAAACAATGAGTGGGGATGGGATATGCACGCAACTAATTTCTAAAGACCTCCCTGTTATTTTAATATCCAACAATTCCGATTAACATTATGCTAAAACAAGGCACGTCTATTGGCCTAATTTTAATTTTTTTGTAGAGAGATTAAAACGATAATGTAATTAATCATAAAAAATGGTCAGACAATTAGTCCTGGGTCCCGAAAATGATAATTGTGTGTGATCAGATTATCACATCACCATAGTGTTGAGACCAAACACGTTTTCTCGGGCCCAACTGTTTTAAAAAAGATTTAAAACAGTGACGTACCGTTTGACGTCATTGGTTTCATAAGTTTGTGCCTAACTTCGCTCACCCTGTCAGAAGTCCGATTCCCGACCATACAAAATGTGAGTGTTCTATTATGGAGCGGGAACAATCTTATGTCATGTCGGGTGTCCATTAAGCGTATTATCTGAGCGGATTTTTCTTTTCTTGGGCTCTGATTGGTTGAAATTTGAACTAATCAAAGCCTGATAAAAAAAAATCCGCGCGAATAACACGCTCAATGGACAGCCGGCTTTATCCTATACCTCGTTATTAGGGACTTAATAGGGAGTTTTGCAATAAAGCCAGGCAGTAATTGTGCCGGGCACTATTCTGACTGTTTCGCATTATAAGAACAGCTGTCTTCTTTCAAAATTAGGCCTTTGTGTATTATAAGAGCCGAAATTAATATTGCCGCCATTATTAATGGAAAATAAACGACTGGATTTATAAATTCGACTTTGGTATGTCAATTTTGAAAGAAGAATTGTCAGTTTTGAACGGAAAACTATCAGAATAGTGCCCGACACTATTACTGCCTGGCCTTATTGCAATAAGTCCCTATTAACATGGATCACCTAACAAATTTGTGGTTGCGTCGTACTGAATTTTCGAAAAAAAAAATTTTTTACGTTGCCAGATTTATAAAGAGTATGGCTAGGTGACCATGGAGCGTTTTATCCGCTCGGATTTATCTTTTATTGGGCTCTGATTGATTGATTTAAAAATTTCAGCTAATCAAAGCCTGAAATAATACGCTACTTGGACAGCTGGCTTATTTGGAGTATTTTCATTACTATTTTCTATTCTGTGAGCTAAAGAAATAAGCTGGTTGATTGAAATTTGTGATTTTTTTAGGACAGTCCATAAATTACATAGCGGGTATAGGGGTGGAGTTTTACAAAGTTTGATAATGTGTTAAACTTTGTTACGTACCATTTGTTAGCCTACATAAAAATAAAGTAATCTCAGCTCCAATGTGTACTATTAGCTGGATGAAGGTAATGTTTTAGTAGTACATTTTTTTACTGTGCAGTTCTTTTAGGGGTCAGGACAATTCGCCGATTCACTTTTAATTCTTTTCAATTTTATTTGTTTGGCGTCCTAACCTCAATTATGTCCAGATACCACTATCTTCCTCAAAAAATAAGAAAAATAGTTTTAAAAATAATTTCAAGAACTTAAAAAACTGCTTTGTGAAAAAAGAAAAAAAAATTTAACAATTATTTAAAAAATTGTTTTACCGATAAATATTTTCTATTCAGAATAAAATTTCAAACTAAAACCACGGCGGCGGCTAGTTTTTCCGGTGGGGAAATGGGTCAGCGACTCAGCGGCAAGTTGGTTCAGCGGCGATATGGGATCGACGAAATTTTCTTATTTCCATTTATTTCTACCGTGTAGAGGCAAAAAAGATACTTGCAAAAATTAAGTTTCGACATATAATCTTTTAGGACGACATTTTTTTTTCCTTCTAGATTATAAAAATAAGCAGGGTGTAAACGGTATGATAGAGGATGCCAAAATAAGAAAAAACCTCATATAACATGGAGGTGCTGTTTTAAAATGTAGGATTATTAAGGGAAAAAATTTAAAAAAAAATAAAATCCGGCAATGCTAAATGATTATCTCATTATGATTAGAAAATGTGATTTTTTTTGGATAAAATGTCAAGTTAAGGAGAAAGTCAAAGTTATCTCCTAAAGTGATAAAATTATTTTAAAAAATATAAATATTTTGTTTGTGCTAATATAAACTTAAAAATATTAATGATGTGATGTGCCTAGAGACCTGTTTCTAATAACATAAAACAGCAAAAGTTTATAACCAACAAAAAATTGTGTGTGCTTAAGACCACACGGCAGAAGTGTAAACTTCAACAAGGCGAAAATAATAATTGTGGCCTTCATCTGCATCATCATATCGCTCGCTGAATGTTCCTTTCACAGTTAGTCGACTCGGGCCGACTTCACCCGAATGAGCGTTACATCGCTGAGCCTGACGGCTCAGTTCAATTCAGTACCCACAAAACCTGCTAAACGCGCCTAAAGAAGTTTACACTTCAAAAAGTTTATGACTCATACCATTTACACCCTGTAAATTATTGCAAACAAAAAACGACAATTTAAAAACTTTAAAAAACTAGGTAACATTGGTATTTTTTGCAAGTACATTTTATTTATATTGTTACGAAGGAGAAAAAAGTTGTTTTTACGTAACTAAACGAAAGGACAAATTAGCAGACACAGGTGAAGTTGGGAACATTTACACAATTTTTAGCTTCTAGTTCGTGACCACCTCGAAGAACACGTTTACGATAAAGGTTTGCTGTTTTCTCTGTGTTAATGCGAATGCTCTTAACACAAAATGCCTTTGTTCTCCTGGGTCGACCCAATAGAACAAAGTTCTCTTAAAATTTAGTAGAAGTGATCTCTCCTATAGAGTAGTAGAACGTTCCTATGGGAAAGATTTCAAGAATAGACGTCTAGAATGCAAGGTTTGTCAAAAACATTATAACAGTCTTGGACGAGAAGTTAGCTGCCATGGCTAGTCCACAACGAACGTCTTCCATTTCTGTCTTGGTCGAAAAGAGTGAGAAGCATTATAAAAGATATAAAAAAAAGTAGCATGTGGACTTTAGGCAAAAAACGCATGCGCTGGTTTGAAACTAAAAAAGGCTAGCTTCAAAACCATTGAAATTGGTTCAAACGTGACGTCATTGCTAACGAGCAGGAAATATCATTATTTGAACTGAAACAATAAATAATTAAAAAAACAAAACCTTTTTAACTTCTTTTGGAAGTTACCAAATTGTTAGGACGAAATACAGATGGTATTGGGTTTCCAATTGTTTTTGAGCATTAATAACACGACATTTCAGAGTTGTGACGTCACCAATCGATGACGTGTTTTATTAAAACAGTGTTTCAAAACAGTTGGGCGCGAGAAAATGATTCAGGATAAGCAAATACACGGTATCAAGTTTGCTAATTCTGCGCATTACGTCAAGCAGTAGCGCAATCAGAAATATGTCTTGGAGGGAGGAGGGGGGACCGAGGCCTCGCTATTTCATCTTTTTATTCACCAAATATGTGGAAAATATCCAAAATAACTGGGTCTATGAAGGATCTGATACCTTCCTAGCTAGCCTAGTAGCACACTTCAAGTGGAGCCATGATATATCAGCCTTGAAAACAGCTCTTTTGTAAATATCTCAGAAACTAAGGTTCTTACGAAGTTATAAATACAAATTATTTAGCAGAATACAATCTACGTTATTCCGAAAACCGCATATTGATGCGATGCGCCGTTTAAAGCCTGTTTTTTTCCTTTAATTAAATGTACAGGGTCATTGGTTATATTTGCGTGGCCTTTATGAGAAGTTAATATTGTAGGTGATAGAAAAAAATAAGTTTTTATCCATATTTTTATCAGCAATTTTCTTAAGTTCAAGGGAACAACCTGTAAATTTAATGTCAGAACGTCAGCATAACCACAAGTCCTATTTCTTTGTGGCATAACTAATAAACTACATTCATCCGGTCATTGTATGTCATTGATGTAGTTTGGCGTTGGATTTTTTTAAATGAGGATGAAAGAGGATAGAAAGGAGGATAACAATTTTGAAAAACAAAGTTTGTCTCCCAAAGTAAGTTCTGTTAAGCGCTAAAAACAGAGATATAGAACGGCTAGAGATTGGATTCCACAACCAACCAAAATTAAAAAAGTGAGCACACCATCGTTTGACGTTACCATTTAAAACGTGGTTAAAATAGTTGTGCACTGGTAGGCTGCCTAAACCAAACCTACTAAACTTTGATTTTATCATGGCCTTGGCAAAATGGCGGAGACTGTCAGTTGTTGTTATTTTTGTTGTGTTTTTGTTGAAAAATAAAGAAAGTCTCGGCCATTCCCTACAATTTTTTAAACAACTTAAATTCTCTAACATTAAAATCCCGAACGATTTGCTTTACAGTAAGAACGCGGCACATAAACTGTTGTGTAAAGGTAAGGTAGGTATTCATTTGCAACCAAACACTCCGAACGAACCAAACGTTCCGCACACTTTGTGCCGAATGCAACACACATTCGGGAGCAAAAGTTTGTGATGTTTGTAGTGTTTGCTCTCTTCGTTGTGTTCCCAAATGGCAAATACCCCAAAAAACGAAAAATACTCGTGGTCACTGCGCGAACAGAACCGATTAATTATCTTTTTGCATTTCTACTTTACCGACAAGTAATATTTTGCGCGTATAGTTTTTGCAAAGTCAGTTGAACAAAGATAAAAGCCAACCATCGGCATATCCTTTGTGAAAGTTCGGTTCGGTTCGGTTCATTTATACTCATGAAAATTATTTTATTTAATTATGGCGTAAACTAAAGAAATAAAAATAGATAAAACTTTCTATTCCTACACCTACAGGAACGACATTGATTTATTTTCGAACTCTGCATACAGCCGACTAAAGGGGTCCCGAAAAGCACACCCGAAAGCAATTAAAAGCGCATCTCAAAAAAATCTGCCAATCAGGTGCCGTCTATCCACCTGTGCTCGGTCGGTCCGAAAACAAATACTTTTTGTCGGACCGCAAAGAGAGAACCGCCTCTTCTTTGTCAGTAAGGTTGAAATTATACCAGGAAGATTTGATATGAATTTGGATAACTTTTGAAGGGCAGAATGAAGCAAACCCTGTATTAGGAGTTATTCAAGTGACTTTGCAAAGACTATACTGTTCGACGCGGTGCAACGGCAGTCGTACAAAATGAACCGAACCAAAATAGCGCAGGCCAAAATAGTGCAGACCAAAATAGCGCATGGCCATACTTGCGAAGGCCAAAATAGTGCAGACCAAAGTAGCGCAAAGCCAAATTAGTGAGTGCGTGTCCGCTTGTGTAGTGGTCCTGCTTCGGATATATCGCTGCTATGATGGCAGCATATATTCGAGCGGACTGCCTCGATCATGGCGTTTCGCGAGCTTGTGGGTTCGAGTCCCACTTAGCGCATGGTTGTGTTGTTATGTCTAAAAAGCTATTTTTCGACGCAAAAACCTTGGCAAAAACTGGGCGATTGATCCTAGCATGGATGAAAAAAGTCCCAGTATAAAAAAAGGTAAAATAGCCCAGGGCAAAACAACGCAGGCCAGAATAGCGCAGGCCAAAAAAGTGCAGGCCAAAATAGCGCATGACTTCTTTCTCGGGATCCTAGGAATGTAAATCCGAAGCGAACCAAACTAACAAGTTTTTCGAAAAAAAAATTCGCCAAATTCTTTTCCGGGAACCGAACCGAACTAGGTTTTTTGTTTCTCTCGTATCTCGGTAGATGGCGCTTCTTGCTATAGTTCTCTCACTAATTACATTTAATTAGAGACAAAACCGTCTGATTAACTTCGCAAGATTTGTCACATTGACCAGCAGTGTTCTGAGGAGTCCCATAAGGACGAAACGGTTAACTGTCAACACTTATTAGGTGTCCATTAGATCTTGGACCCCCGTGAGGTTAAGCTTTCAGGCTACCCATGGAAAAATATAAGGGAAACAAAAAACTCCGTTTTGCCCGATTAGCCACGAAACTTGTTTGATTTTTAAATTCACGGGTACGAAATTCCACGTTTGAACTAACAACTTTTTCCAAAAAAAAATTCGCCGACTTCTTTCCCGGGATCCTAGAGGGTGTTAATCCGAATCGAACTAAACTCGGTTCAGTTCGGTTGAGTGTGGATTTAAACCCTTTATGATCTCATCAAAACTCAGGGAAGTTTTTTTTTTTAATTATGTTGGTTTGGTTCAGGTCGGTTCGATTCGGTTTGGTTCGGTTCATATTTTGCGTTTGCAATTTTTGCGTGTTTCGATATTTTTTTTTCCGACCTGTTCTATTTTGGCCTTCGCTATTTTAGTAATGCGCATATTTTAACCTGCACTATGTTGGCCGTGCGCTATTTTGGTCATGTGCTATTTTGGCCTGCGCTATTATGGCGAGAACTATTTTCGCCATGCGGTATATTAGCCATGTGCTATTTTGACCTGCGCTATTTTGTCCTGTGTTATTTCGGCCATGCGCTATTATGGCCTGCGCTATTATGACCTGCGCAAGTGGCGAGTTTGGCCTGCGCGATTTTGACCTCGCTATTTTGTACCACTACCCGGCGCAACGTACTGACTATAAATTTTTTATTCTTTAGTTTTATGGCAAAACTCTGCTTTATGATTATGATATAAAAATCAGTTAAAGTAGGTTTTACTGGAATTTGAAATGGCGGGATAGTGGTAGGTTGCGAATTTAGATTTTAACAATGCAGTAATGCCTATAATTTTAGGGAATAAGACAGGTCTTTGGATATGTGGTCTATCTCATCTCTAGCCAGATCAAATGGACGTGACATATCTTGCAGTTATGGATCATGGAATGGTGGTGATATAAAAAAACTTTTAATTTCAAAAAGCAGTGAAAGCAGTTGCAATAATTTTCATCGCAAAAATTTTAATGACCAAAAAAAATGATTTGGCCTTACTCACACGAAGTTTCCCCACGTCAATCTAAAATTTGCCTTAGAAAAACTACTGCTATGTCGGTTTAGAACGTTTTTCTACGTTTTCTGTCAGATTTTTTTACTCATTGATCTTTTGATTGACTGTTGCCATTGGAGTTTAGAACGCTCTCTTTTCCTGCGCCCTATTGGTTGCCACGGACCTGCGTTGGTAATCTTTCGTCGTTCATCCGTTGTACATGGCCGTACCATATCAGTTGCCTTTTAGTGATGTCGTCCGTTATGCATCGCTCGATTCCGATTCTTTCTTTTATAATCTCATTTCTTATGTGATCTATTCTCGATATTCTCATTGATCTTCTTATTACATCAATTTCGACACTTTCCATTTTTGTTTTGTATTTTTCTGTTACGCCACAAGTCTCTATTCCATAAAACAGCGTGCTTTTCACCATTGTTTTATATATGTTAAATTTTACATTTTTTTTATCTCTCTGCTCCATAAAATAATGTTAAGACATCCAATAACCTCTTTTGCTTTTACTATTCTTTTTTCTAGTTCTTTACAGTCTGTTCCTGTCTTATCAAACGTAAGACCGAAGTATACATACTCATTCCGTGGAGATATTCTTTGACCATTGTCTAGTTCTAACTCACTGGATTCGTATCCAATACATAAGTACTGTCCACGTTCACTGTTAATCCCCACCTTTGATATTCTTCCGGTTACTTTCTCATCATGTCTTCTTTATAATTTTTTTATAGCATTTATTGTAGACAAATATATACATTTTGGTGAAATTTTTACAACATACAATACAATAAATACGGTTTTGCCCACAAGAGTAATCTCGCGCGTGGGCTAAGAAAATCGCACTTAAGTAAGTAAATATAAAGATTACCTAATAATAGTCTACAAGAAAATGCCCAGAAAAAAGTCACCAAAATAAACAATAAAATTAAATGTTTAAGGATAGTATTACACTAAAGTAATAAATAAATAATTCCCCCGTAAACAAAAAAAATCCTGGTAGTTTAGTTTAGTTATATAAATACTATATAGTTAATAAAAAATACAAAAATACATACTATTCTTTTACAAAAATATCTTTACAGTATTTGTTAATTTTTTTCATCAAGAAGACGATGAATTTCAGTTCTACTAGTTTCTGTCGTCAGCATAGCATAGCATGGCTTTTTTGAATTTTTGATCTGTCTGCGAGGTTGTTAATAAAACTGAAATCTTTTCAAACACATTACTGCACAAATATACAAAACTTCTCTCACCATGATTTTCTTATTTGTGGTCATTAGCTACAGTAATTGATCGTCAGCAAACTGTAGTATGTATATGGTAAATCGGTCGTTAAGTTGTATTCCCATGCCGTGCACTTTACGTTTCCAGTTTTTTAGAGCAACTGTGATATATATTTCAAAAAGAGTGTGAGAAATACAGCTGTCTTAAGCCGTTTGTTACCAGGAATTCTTTTGAAAGTCGATTTCCAATTTTAATTTTAGATTTTGACCCTTTGTATAGTTATTTTATCGTTTTTATGTATGTATGATTGATATTAGTTTGTTCTAACACTGTCCATACTTTTTCTACTGGAATCATATGCTCTATATTTCTGGCGCTCCTTTTCTCAATAACTTGTTTAAGACAAAAAACATTATCACTACAGGATCTGCTTAGAAAAACTTGGTGACCAAAAAAAAAGGTCTCGTCCGCCATAAGTGATCGCAAATATCAGCGATTGCAAAATATAAACAGCATACAATATCGCAAAATATAGCCTTTTGCGTAGTTACTACCCTGTCCTCCCCTGTACTACTCAAACCTGTCAATCCACACCCAGGTCAGGACACGTTTGAGATAAATTGACCAAGGGTAGGTTTACACTGATATCAGCACCCCATTAAAAGGAGGACAGGGGAACTATAATTTAAAACATCGTTTTTTGCAAATAAATATTTTTGTCTGTCTACTTTATGTATTATTTACATCATAGGCGCCCCCAGGGGGACGGCTTGGGTCTCTCCCCTCCCCAAGCCTAAAGATTTTTTAGATATTTTTTCTAACGCAGATGGCGCTTAGACCATACGCTCGGCATGAGCCGATTCGCGATTACGTATAGGCAGATAGAAAAATGATCCACTTCCCCAGCCTAAAATTTCCCAACGTCCTACTAAAACTTGATAACCAAAAACAATAGAAAGCTGGTCCTGACACTAAATTCTTGTCCTGTCTACGTAAAACTTAATTTTGTAACTTATTGTAAACTGCTATTTCTATATCCAATGCTAGTTCAAAGCTGCTTTGCTCCAATAACAGATATCAAAAACCGATTTACAAAACAGCAGCTCATCAATAGTAACTACAGTCGAATTTCGATAACTCAAAATCTTTGATAAGTCGAACCAAACTGTTGGCAATGGCGTCAAGAGAAAGAAATATATGTAATTTGGTCTTGATAACTCAAACTTCGATTAGTCGAATATTTTGATAACTCGAACATTGTATGTGGCGCCAGTGGCGGATCCAGGTTTTCTAGGGTGGAGGGGCCAAAGAGGAAGGAAAAGCTAAAATATTTCTTGGTTTACGAGCGTTGGACTAACTTTTAGGTCTGAAATTGACATAAACAGGTAACAAAATGCGCCGTAGGCGGAAATTTGTGAAATACTCACTATTTTTTATTTAAAAAATTAAAAAAGTGGTGTTGCGGGTAAATTTTGTTCAAACTTGCGGTCAATGCATTGGCATAAATTAAAAAAAGTTTTGCCAAGGAGGGGGATGCCCGAGCCCCTCTGCCCCCCCCCACTGTGTGGCGCCAACTTCGTTAAGTCGAATTTTCTGGGGGAATCTCCTAATTCTAAATCGTTCTAACTTGTTTGTTTCCATTGAAATATTTTCAAGACGCAATTCAGTGTAACTTGTATTCGATTTGCTATACGTTTAGGGGCTGTGTGTATATTACTATGACATCAAAACGCACTCTAAATACTTTAACAGTCGAACATGTATTAACGTTTTTAATTTGGACTTGGTTGTATCAGAATAACTGTAATTAAACCAATTTTTCCTTAAAAAAACACGTAAATTTTGATTCACAAAAAATACGAAAACGCCGCAAAAATGTTGATTTATTATCTGATAAGTCAAAGTCTCGATAAGTCGAAATTTTTATGTGACACATGGTTGTTCGAGTTATCGAAGTTCGACTGTAATTATTATTTTTTAATTTTTGCGTCATGGGTGGTGGCTGCAGTCAAACTAAAATTGGCATTACTCGTTAGGAAATGGTTCCAGCTTCCCAAAAATGACTATCATAATCCCTTCGAAATCGGCTAAAGCCAAACCACTTTTGGAGGTGCTCTAACCTCAAAAACTTTTGTTCTTTTATTGTTTTGGCATTTTTTTTTGTTTTGTGTGCAATGGAATAAACTGACGCCAGTTTTGTGAAAATTCAAAATGATGCCTATATTTTATAAGCAAATTGTGCATTGTAAGTTTTTCTAATGGTACGGAAAAGGGGGGCAAAATGGGGTACGGGGGTAAAACGGGATACTGCAATTTGAGGTTAACTTAATATCAGCTGTTTTATCCCTATAACTGGATTAAATCTCTGCAATATTATTGGTGCCGGTCGGCTGAGCCTAAGTTGGTTTTTGCTCAACATGTGATGTGCGCTGTTTATTGTAAAGCTTGCGAATTTTATGACGTAGTAGTACCTACATTTTTTACAGACTTTTCGAAATTTTCTATACATTGAACAATTAGTGGTTTTAAGTATTATTCATAGTTCTTAATTTATTTTTTCTAATGTATAAAATACATACAACAAGGGTTCAGGTTTAATGATGTATAAAGGTAACTAATTACAGCTAATTGGTTAGTAACAAAAAATTTTCTTGGTTAGTAAGATATAGCCTAAAGTTGCAAAATTTTAATCACAAAAAAAGTTTAATAACGATTTAAATAAGGAAAAAAATTACATTTTACTTCGTATGCGGGTAAAATGGGGCAAAGTCAACTTTTTACAGAAATAAAAGTAAAAGTATAATGAAATTCTAAAATGCTAAAACTAAAAATTAAAACATAATTTAATAGGAGAAATAGGCCTATAAAATTGAGTATCCCATATTGTCCACCTTTCCCCTATACCGTTTTTGTTTTTACATTTTTGTAGTTCTCGGCGTTGAAAGACGGTTGAGCAATGCCGAGTTAATTTTTGACATTTGAAGTGGAAGGGGTAAAACCGCATTTGGTTTGATTTTTACCAGCGCTGAATGCATCCCTGATGATTTAGTATACCAGGCACTGTATGAAATGTTTAAAAACGCATCAGCTACAAAATTTTACTTTTAATTTATAAGATATGTCAATAGTGGTCAAGCAAAACCAAAATCGGATTTTATAAACCGATAGTGCATGTCCGTTGAGATTCCAAATTGTAAGTACTTAGGCCATTTCCTATTAGATTAGATCTCGTTATTAGATTACATATTTCAAGTAAATGTCATCTCTATTATACTTTTATATTGCTTACTTTCTTATAGTGTGCTTGTAAAATGATACGGCCACCCTACTTGATAATAGGGAGTTTTTGGTTTGGCCCAGGAATCAAGTAACGATTTCTGTGAACATCTCGTTTCTGACTATGCGCACGAATTAAAAAATAACTACCTAGGTACCTATAACAATATCAGTTGCAGCTGTGTGGTTATTTCGAAAAAAATATATGTGTTAAATGATTATTAATTGTTGTTAAGTTATTCATCCTCAATAAAGGTTATCATTGGCTAAGGCACGAGAAAGTCGAAATATACCTACAACTACATCTGTTATGATCAAGGGCGTGGAAAGCTCAAAACAAGGGGGTCAGGTTTCTTAATTTTGGGAACAGTAAAAAACTTAATTTTGGTTAAATAGAACAAAATTGGCGCTATTCCAAACCCACTCAAATGCTGTTTCAAAATTAAAAATATTTAAAGAAGGTTTTCAAATTACTGCGAATTTTTTTTTTTTACAAATTGAAATATTGTTTCTATTTTGTTAAAATTTGGTGATTCTGTATTAGCGATCATACTGCCAATAAATGACGTTAAAGATTTTTTTTCTGGACCACCGGTAAACATTACGTATATAGGATACTGAGGCAAAAATTTAAAGAGCTTTTTATAGTCAGAACATGCATGAATGGAAACCATTGCAACCTTTCTCTCTCTAGTTCTATCCATCGATGGTATTCTGTGAGCTTAATGTTTCAAATTGTTTTTGTTGAACAAAAATAAAAAATGAGAACCTGGCCTGGCACGTAAAAACAAGTTTTATAGGAGTGAAAAGCCGGTTTCCTTTTTGAAGTAAATAGCTTTGATTATTTAAAAAAATTTTGTTCGTACCTAATTGCAGTAAAAATCCAGTTATAGATTAAACTTTCAAAATCACAGAATATCATCAGAGAGTAGAAGTAAAAAAAGAAAGGTAGCACCTCTCTACAAAAAATATCCAATATATTTTCCTCACTTTGCATATATGTTAAGGCCTATCCAGTTATATATATAGAGATCATTGTTAAAAAAGCTGAAATTTTTGATGACTGAAACGTTAAAATCTTCAAGATTTAGCATTCCTTATTTTGAATTCAAATTACCCGCCATGTACCGCATGCCAACTGTTATATATGACATGGATTTGACTTTGTCATCTGTGTTTGTCACATTCGTTTCTGCTTTAAATTAAATTTTTTTGGCAGCTAATGAAGCGGCTCTGAAAAATTAAGGATAACTGTAGATTTAAAAAAATGTTCTGCAAGAATATAGTAAAAACAATCTCAAAACCGGCTTTATTTTTAAAAAAATCAAATATTCATGAACCGTCATTCCAACTTCAATATTTTAAAGACAATCAGCTGTTTCGTGACGTAACCATAAAAAAAAATCAGCCCCCGATGTGACGTCAACAAGCCAAAAGACAAAGGAAGGCGCAAAGAGAGCGGGAGGAGCAGATGAGGAAAAGGGAGCAGAAGTTACAGCCCCAGGTTCCCCAGAACCAGGAGCTGGCTTCTGCCCCCGGACCCTCATCTAAAAACCCCCCTCCGCCCCCCTCCGATGTTCAGGTGGCGATACCACACCCGAGGGAAAACCCTCGGGAAGAACGCGGAGTGGAGCGGCCGGGGTCAGCTCCTCAGGGGGAGCAGACCTCCGCTGGCAAGAGGCGGGTTTACCCGAAGATAAGTAAAAGCCAGCGGAGGCCTGCTCCTCCCCCTCCGAAACATACGAGGGGTACGAAAGCCAGGGACGAGAAGAAGGACGATCGCAGGCGAGAGAAGCTGCGGAGGTGCATCGACCTTCCCAGTGCCCCCAAGAGGTGCAGGGAAGACAGCAGCAAGACGCCACCCGAAAAACCAGCTTCCAAGAAGTTCCGAGGAGGGCAAACCCGGCCAGCAAAAGACCGGAATCTCGATCGTTCCCCACTCTTGAGGGACGATCGTAGAAATCCTGGGGAGCAAACGGCCGGGGGCATGCCATCTGGTAGCAGAGGTCCCCCACCCAGGGAGGACAGATCACTCCAGGTGGTATTCCGCTCCGATCGGGAAAGGGGTAACGTACTGCAGGAGGAAGCCTTGCTCCTGAGGAGAGCAATTGTGGAGGCGATGATCCGGACCATGGAGGGCCCCGAGGGAGGGGAACCAGGTCCGGAGCTTCGCTTCCACAATTCGGGGGTGGTCGACCCGGACTGGTTTTTGGTCACCACCCACGACACTCTCACCAGGGACTGGCTTCTACAGCAGACCCTTTCTGTCCAGGGTGCGTCGTTTATGCCGATAAGAGCTGACGAGGCCCCCTAGCCAGAAAGGATCAGCTTCTGGGTACGGAGCCAGGAAGAAGTGGATGTAGGGTGGCTCCTGCGCATCCTCCACCTCCAGAACCGCTCCATGGACGTTCCGGGGTGGAGACATGTGGCCACAACAGGAGGACCTGGGGGGTGGCATCTCACTTTCCGGGTGTCTAGGGAGGTGGTGGACCGATTAGAGGAGGCCCGTTGGACGCTCTACTATGAGCTCGTGACCTTTGCCGTTAGCAGAGGTCACGGATATAGTTCGGCTGCCCGACGCGCCCCCGGAGGGCCCACCGCCCCCCCACCAGGAAAGTAAAGGCCGAAACCCCCCCATGGAGAGGACCGCCACCATGGAACGTATAAGGGTAAGTCAGATCAATCTCCACCACGAGCATGCAGCAACCAGCGAACTGGTTTGCAAACTTGCTCGCAAAAGGTGGGAGGTTGTCTTAATACAAGAACCACTTCTTTTTAGGGGAACAATAAGTGGTCTAAGGATGGCCGGATACAACACCTACACCGGCAAAGAGGAAGCGGAAGGACCAAGGAGCTGCATCGTGGCAACCAGGAACCTCAACGTGATACCGTTACCACAACTAGGTTCCAGGGATGTCACAGCGGTGCGGATTGAGTACCAGGTGAGTGGTAGAAAAAGACACATTATTTTATGTAGTGCGTACCTCCCATATGATAGCGCACAACCACCACCATCCGAAGAATTAATTGATATTATTAGGTATGTTAAAGGTAATGATCTGAAACTCGTAATAGGATGTGATGCAAACGCACATCACACAGTGTGGGGTAGCTCCAATATAAACGGGAGGGGGGCAGCTCTACTTGAATTCCTTAGCGGTACAGATTTAGAAATACTAAATCAGGGGTGCGAGCCAACATTTGTGACAAGAACCCGCACTAAGGTTCTAGACATAACATTGGCAACGCGAGGCATAGAAAAGGAAATTATAAACTGGCGTGTCTCGCCAGAGATATCGAACTCGGATCACAGGATGCTTGAGTTCGAGATCACAGGTGAGACACAACCACCAGAACTAAGAAGACACCCAAGACTCACAAACTGGGCCACCTATCTGGAAGGTCTAGAAAACAGTCTTAGCGGGACATTTAGGAATGTATCTTCAAAAGAAGAATTAGAGGAAGCTCTAACGCGGGTGCAGCGCAGCATAGTCTGCAACTATGAAAAGGCGTGTCCTCTTAAAAAAGCTCCCCAGAAAAAGTTACCATGGTGGAACAATGAGCTAGAGCAGCTCAAAAGGAACACCAGGAACACCTTCAGGAGAACAATGAGAGAGGACACAGAAGAAGCCTGGGATGCGCACAAGGCCGCCAAGAACAACTTTAAAAACGAGGTGAGGCGAAGCAAACTCAAGTCGTGGTGGCAATTTTGCGAAGACTTGGAAAGCCTTCCAGACGCCGCCAGACTGATGAAACTGCTAAGTCAAGAAAAGGAGGAAGCTATAGGCGTATTTAAGACACAGGAAGGAACATGGACGAAATCTGCAGAAGAGTCTCTCGAACATCTCCTGGGGACACATTTCCCAGGCGAGAGGGACCCCACAGAGGCTGCCCAGGACGAAAACCACTTAATAACCGCCCCAGATTGAAGCCTAGCGGCCGAAATCGTAACCGACGAAGCGGTATCCTGGGCAGTCCAAAGCTTCCTTCTGTTTAAGGCAGCGGGACCGGACGAAATCTTCCCAGCTCTACTGCAAAAGGGCCTTGAGTCGCTGTTACCCCACCTGAAAGGGATATTTCTGGCAAGCATAGCTTTGGCCTATGTCCCACAAATGTGGAGGAAAGCCAGGGTAGTATTCATACCCAAAGCAGGGAAGAAATATTACACCACCGCAAAATCATTCCGGCCCATAAGTTTGACATCATTTTTGATGAAGGCATTGGAGAAAATGGTTGACAGGTACCTCATAGAGGTACCACTTAAAGCATCCCCTCTCCACAAAGAACAGCATGCATACTGGAAAGGTAGATCTACGGATACAGCCCTCCATACAACCGTGCAAAGGATAGAAAAAGCTCTCGAAAACAAGGAATATGCACTGTCAGTTTTCTTTGACGTCGAAGGAGCCTTTGATAAGGCAAGAACAAGCTCAATAAGTCGAGCAATGCAGAAAAAGGGCATCAACCCGGTCCTCATATCATGGACCGAGATGGCCTTGCAGGAGAGAGAAGTGGAGGCAAGTATGAAGGACGTCCAGGTCAAGAGGAGGGTAAAAGGAGGCTGCCCCCAGGGCAGCTGCCTATCTCCACACCTCTGATGCCTTATAATGGACAGTCTACTTCACAAACTGGAAGAACAAGGATTTGACGGCAAAGCGTACGCCGACGACGGACTGGTTATAGTACCAGGCGTAATTTGCGAAAGGATCCAAAGGGCGTGCAAACTAATAGAGAACTGGTGCCAAGAGAACGGCCTCTCCGTCAACCCCAGCAAGACGGAAATGGTTCTCTTTACAAAGAAGAGGAAAATAGTAGGCTTCAAAGCACCACAAATGTACGGAAGACCACTTGCACTATCGCAAGAGGTTAAGTACCTGGGGATGGTGCTAGACAGTAAACTAAGCTGGAAACAACATATAGACCGACTCACAACAAAGACGATAAAAACATTCTGGCAAGTAAGAAGGGTGGTAGGAAGAAAGTGGGGACTCAGCCCAAGGATCATGCACTGGATCTACACGGCCATCATAAGACCAAGGATCCAATACGGATCCGTGGTTTGGTGGCCGGGGGCAATGAAAACCACTAACGCCAAAAAGCTCGAAAGCATGCAGAGGCTGGCGACCTTAAGCATCAGCGGAGCTCTAAGGTCTACTCCTAACATAGCCCTGAATACCATCCTGGGTCTTCCATCGCTGTCCACCTGGATAAAGAAGGAAGCGATGGCAGCATACCTTAGGATAAGGGACGCGGGCGTGTGGAGAAGGAGCGGTGGACAAAAAGGACATTTGGAGATCGCGACTGTGACGGAAAAGGAGATTCCTTTATCGACGTACAGGCTAGCGATGCCAGAAAAGCGGTTAAGGGAGAAAAGGAGATACCGTGTAACCATACCACCAAGGGATGCATGGAAGGAGGACGGAACTCCTTAGCGACGCCACGGTCTGCTATACAGACGGATCAAGGCTGACAGACCGGAATTAGACCGGTGCAGGAGTGTACGTGGAAAGCAAGAGCATTGGAAAAAGCTACCCGCTGGGATCCAATGCAACAGTCTTCCAGGCAGTGGTTTACGCTATACTGGCGTTAACATGGGAGGAAGAAATTAGGAACGAAACATGAAAACGCCTCTGCATCTGTTCAGACAGTCAAGCTGCGCTGAAAGCACTGTGTAAACCAACCATGTCCGCAGGTTTGGTGCAGGAGTGTGCGGATGCACTTCAGGAATTGGCCGGCGTAAGAGAGGTAGAGCTCGTATGGGTCCCAGGTCACGTGGGAGTCCCCGGAAACGAGAAAGCGGACAGACTCGCCAGGGGAGGATCCCAGCAGAAATGCGTCGGGCCAGAACCGTTCCTGGGGCTCACAAGAGGGCAAATGAAGTCGGCCCTAACAGAGTGGACCCAGAAAGAGATACAAAGGGAGTGGACCAACACAGGAAACGCCAGACAGGCGAAGGAGTATGTGACAGGCTACAGCAAATCCCGTAGGGACTGGCTGCTCCATAGAACACGAAGAGAGGTGGGAGCCATAGTGGGAGTCCTGACCGGACACTGCGTCCTACAAGGACACCTGGCAAAGATGAGAGTGAAGGAGGACGCGACGTGCGAGCGATGTTGGGCCGAGGACGAGACCTCGGCGC
Organism: Aspidapion aeneum; assembly: GCA_963576565.1. Classification (NCBI taxonomy): domain Eukaryota; kingdom Metazoa; phylum Arthropoda; class Insecta; order Coleoptera; family Brentidae; genus Aspidapion; species Aspidapion aeneum. Next base: position 44,406,802 of record OY755043.1, read on the forward strand.
ATTTTCTCTCATCATGTGAAGCATACAAGGAGGCAAGAAGAGAGGTATTCGAAGAGGAGGCCTTTGAGACGGAGGACCTTCTGAATCTGAGGTGGCCCGATATTCTGGCCTTTATACAGAAGACGGGCAGATTCCTTAGCGAGGGAAGGACGCAGTAGGGGGGATGCCCGGGGGTTGGCGAAAAGGGCGCTTCATGTGCCTAATCGCCAGGCCTAGAGCCTACCCCACACTACTACTACTACTACTACTACTACGTCAACAAACTGGAGGATCGTGGCCCGTATGTTTTGATAGCCCTGATTTATGTTGTGCTTTTGTTGAAAAATAAATTATCGGATTTTCCCTACTCCAATGGAAAAGTAATATTTTAAAGTTGCTGTTTTTAACAGTATATTTTATCCCAAATTTAATTAAAAAAACTGGCAAATACACAAAAACAGCGGCTGACAAGCACTTGACAATTCTAAATCAGAGAACGAAAAGTCAAGCTAGGAACACAGCCCACGGGTATTTTGAATTTGCCACTCTCTAACTTTGGTCGAATCCAGTCCGTTTATGTTCAATGTTCAATAAATCCGTGGAGTTACGTCGTCATCTCCTGTATAAATATGTTAACAGAGTTTTGATGGATTTGATTTGAGTCATTGACTCATTATTATGAAAGGTTTCACTTGAAGTAGGTAATCTAGAATAAGCAGGCCAGCCCTAATCATAGCACCTTTTCATTCATAGCTGGATACTTGAAATGACAGTTAAATGCCATGAATGAATTTTCGTAACTGATTTATATTCTATAGATATAATACGAGAGCTGTCTTTTATATTTTGCATACAGCAACTTAAACTTCAATCTTTACCTAACCTAAATTCAAAACGTCAGTGCGATACATATAATTTTATCATGAATGAGGGTAACCTTTGGTTTTATAACTACAGAACATTTTCGAGCTATGATTTTTTACAACTTTCAAAAGAAATTATCTCAACAAGAATGCCTTGCGAAGTTGATTTCTGTTGTAGGAAATGAAGCACCACAACAGTCGACAGTTTCTCGTTGGTATGGAGTATTCAAGCGTGGACGGATTAGCCTTAGGGACAATCCAAGGCCAGGTGCATCAAAAACGGCTGTCACCCAGGAAAACATCAATTCTGTGCGCAGCCTCATCACTGAAGATGAGAGTGTACTTTCTCGAAAAAGTAAAATTTTGGTGTGTAAGGGTAACCTTAAGCCAATTTCGTAGTTTTTTCAGCCTCGAAAACTTTTTAACTTCTGGTAAAAATGAAACCCATTGTCAATACAAATTGTCAATGCACATCTTTTTTGTATTTTATAAGTTTTTGTAAAATCAGCAGTTTCATAATGTTGAGGAATATATTTTTTTCGGACACAGATATATTAAAAATGCAAGTGATTAATAGTTTTTATAACAGTGCACTATAATCCAAATAAAATAAAATTAGTTAAAAAATAAAAAAATTGTGTATTTTCCCATATTCTTCTGTTTTTAATTTTTGAATCGCCATATTTTATTTAGCAAGAGTTTGACAGATGTCCAGGTTGATAGCCCTAGAGTCCCTGTATGTTGACATATTTGGATATATCCAAATATGTCAACATACAGGGACTCTGGATAGCCCTTACCTCTGGGAACAACTTTGCATTAACACGAAAAGTGCAAAAATGCCTCTAATCGAATAAAGTAGTATTATTTTCGTGCGGCTAATTAGCTATTTATTGAATTACTATTATTAATTTCTGTTGGTAAAAAAAAATTAACTGATAAAGAGTACCTTACTAGCTAGCCCATTAGCACACTACAAGTGAAGCCTTAAAAACAGTTTTTTATTAATATCTTAGAAACGAAACACAAATTGGTCTATTATGCTCCGAAAACCGCATAGTAATGCGATACTTCGTTAAAAAGTTAGCATTTAAAAGAAGCTCGTTATAGTGGCGAACACTATTTTCCGTCAAAATTTCATAAAAATCAGTTCAGCGGGTTAGGTGCTATCGTATTACGGACAGAGATAAACACACACACACACACACACAGACATCATGACGATATTGCTAAGATAGATCAAGATACACCCAAATAACACACAAATAAATTTTCGTCGAAAAGAATACTCCCCTAGCCATTGCTGAGCGGGCTAGAAAAGTAAAAAAAGAGTCATCCCAATACGAAATAAAGATTTTATGTAATATCTTAAAAACTAAAAGTGACAGATAAAATTCAGTTTGACAGTTGGATTTTCTATTAAAAAAAAACAATAAAAAAGCCAAAATGAAATTGTCATAAATAAGAAAGTTATATACCACCTCCATAAATGCAGACTTTTCAGCTGAAAACTACAGGGGGATGTGACGCTAACAGTGGCTCGTGCCCACAGGGAGATCAAAAGAATATTGCCCACGCTAAACTCTAATAATAGGTCCACAGAATTCCTTGATTTGAATAAGAAAAATAAAATGTATTTTTGATTTCAATGGTTATCTTAAATTACCCTCAGAGTAAACGTTCAAGTTCTAAGTTTTCGATTCATATGTATTTTAATTCATTAGACAGTCAGTGAGATTGAACCATATACGTAAATAGTACGTAAATCATCCAAGTTTTTGAACAACGCGAGCTTGCCAAAAAGGCTTGCATTTTTGAAAACGTTTCCTAACTTTCTAATTTATAAAATTTTTATTTTAGTGTAAAAAAGGGGCGGCAGGATTTGGTAGTAATAATAAATAATAAATTAGACGTTTATTTAGCACAATATTTGATACAATGTTAAGTAGTCATTTAATATAAGATAAAACAAAATAAATGTTCTTTGCTGCTGACGAAATATGCACAAAAGTGTACCTATCTGCTCGGATCACCTTAAGTGATCCGTGCTATTTGCAGTGGCGTATATAAGATTTTTTTTTAGATATTTTCCACATATTTCATGAATACAAACATAAAATAGCATAAAATACGGCCTCATGTGGTCTCGGGCCTTCCCGAAACTGTGTTGCCCCCCCCCCGAAACTTTTTTCTATATAGGCCACTGGCTATTTCTATGGCAGTTTTTGCTCCATTTTTTTTTCGCGTTCACTTTTATGCGCAATGGTGATCAATTAATAGGTGCGGGAGTAACAGGGGGTACCGCAGTTTTAGCTAAACTGGCGCAAGAATAAAACCTCTTAATATCAGATGTTTTATCCCCATGATGGTTCAACTCTCTGCAATATGATTGGTGCCGGTCGGCTGAACTTAAGTTGGTTTTTGCTCAACATGTGACGTTATGCGCTGTTTACTGTAAAAATAGCTTGCGCATTTAGTGACGGTAAGTACATTTTTTTTTTCAAAATTTGGTTTACATTGAACATTAGTGGTTTTATGTATTATTCATAATTAAATGCATTGCCCGTAAAACTAGCCTTTTACTGTGTTTGATTTTTGTTTGAATTTCACTGGTGGTTTGGGCCAAAACGAGGTTTTTTCATGGGGGCAAAACGGAGTACCTTGTTATACCTAGTAACCTACAACCGAGCCTACACCCCATTTTGACCCAAAAATCTTATTTTTTTTTTGGCACCATCACTGAAAGTTGTATTTTATGTTGTGTTTGCAAAAAATGGAAACAAAATTCGTGTAGGAGAGTCGACAGCGATGACTAGGTCGCTGTAATTGTATATAAATTTTGGAAATACTAAATGTAATTATTATAAATGTGTTTTTTATTACAGCTTTTTATTTTTATACAACTTTTTATTTTAATAAACAAAACTTATCTTACAAAAATATTAATTCTCAAATCGAATTTTATCTGTCACTTTTAGTTTTTGAGAAATTTTAATAAATAAGAAAGTTGAAATGAAGATTTTATAACCCCCTGTAGCTTAAAAACGCCTTTTTATATCAAAACGCGGTTTGTCCCAACCTTCTGTTAACTCTCCTAGAAACACCTAAAACCTCCTAAAAATTTTGAATTTGATACATTGTACTATAAAAATCTTTAAAAATTTTATCATCTCGATATTTCTGAGATGAAAAAAGTAACAGTAACTGACTATATTTTTTCTTTGGCCTCAAAAATGTGTTTGAAAGTAAATTGCAAAATTGTTCCCAAAATCGTTTTAGTCAATCCGAAGCTCAAAAAATGTCTCCGCCCGCGCACTCTGTTACGAATCACTTTTAAGAATTTTCGCAGATGAAATAGTTGAGCTTTTCGGCAAGATAAAGCTATGTACGACAATTCTGCTTTACCATCTTTTCTTGAAACATTTTAGCTTATATTTGACCCATCTAAAACTCAACATCGGAATGAGCTACGAAACTCATTCGTAGATCTTAATAGAGTTAATAAATCTTCCAAGTTTTATGAACTTCCATAAAGTAGTAAAGTAGTTACGAAATTTCAAAAAATGTCGAAATTGCCACTCACTCACTCATGTATAGATCATCAAAATTCTACTGTGCTTCCAGACATGCTACAATGCTGAAATTTGGCAGCCTGATAAAAATTATGACCAAACCCTTGGAAAAAACAAAAAACCCCAAAATTCTTACTTAACTAACTTACTCCCCTTCCCCATACATGTAAAGTTATGTAAAAGTAACATTGCCCACTTCCAGCAACGCTACAGAGCTGAACTTTGGCAGACTGATTGGAAATATGACAGAACTAGAGGTGTTCATTTTCGTTACTTTTTAACACTCGTTACGAATTGTTCAAACTACTAAGTAATCATTTCATATATTCGTTACTATCCTTACTTTTATTACTTAACTGTATTCATTTCAATCATACAATTAATTCGAAGATCATTTACTTGTAGGTATATTTTACTGGAAATATTCAATTGAAATTTTCAAAATGCGGGCTAAAATTAAAAAATAAAGGTAGGAAAACTGTTCTGTATACCACTTTGTTTTAAAAATCTAATGCCTCTTATACAAAGAAATACTATACCTAATATCTAAAAGTAAATAAAAATAGAGACAAAAATAAAAATCTTAGACGAGAACTCAAAAAATATACAAAAAGTTTGGACAAAAACAACAAAAATAAAAAAATTCATTTTGTATACAATGTAAATTGTAGATACTACATATTTAAAAAACATATCTTACAATAATTAGGAAGGAATCAAAGTAATCAAAGTAACGAAAGTAATAAATTTCGGATCGGTATTCGTTACTACGTTATTTGTCGAGTAACGAGTACTCGAGTAACGAATAGTTACTTTTTCAACACCTCTAGACAGAACTCTAAGAAAAAATATAAAAAGCCCAAAATTTTAATTTGCTTCCCTCCCCTATAAATGTAAAGTTATGTAAAAGTAACATTGCCCATTTCCAAAAATACAAGAGTGTCGAGCTTTGGAGGACCGATAGAAACTATAATAAAACTATAGAAAAAAATTTAAAAACACCAAATTTTTAATTTATCTCCCTCATCTATAAATGAAAAGTTATGTAAAAGTAACATACCAGGCTTTAGAAGGCTGAGCTTTAGAAGGCTGAGGTACTATAATAAAACCATACGAAAAAATTAAAAACCTTAAAACTATTAATAAGGCATTGCAAAAGTATTAAAAAATATTTTGCATATTTTGCTACTTTAAAACTTAAATTTTATCCAAATCCGAAATCATAACAAAAACATTTTGTGTTAAAAAAGCCATGTACGCGAAAATGGTATTCCGTAAAAAGAATTGACATAAAAGTAAAGTCATGTTCTTAAATACAAATTTCAAAATGAAAAGTTCTAACTAGTTTCCAAACTAGTGAGAACCTTCCATTTAAAGTTTGTATTGGAGAACTTGGCTTTAGTTTTATCTTAATTCTTTTTACGGTATACCCTTTTCGCGTACTTGGCTTTTTTCACCCGGTACCTGCGAGCTGATGTCAATGCAAATGATAATCTATAGAAATTAGAAAAAATTTTAGTGGCTAAATATTATTGAACATTTTTAGAAGTTAACATATTATATTATATATTAAAGGGTTAATCATAATTCGAATGTTGGTGCATGCGAATTTAAAAAACACCTAACTTACCGAAAAAACTTCCAAAAAGCGCAACAGGAGACTCCCCGAACCGGCGAAACTTTAAAAGAACTTCAACAGTTAGCGACCGTAGCGAATGTGCTTGTGTGAGTGTTGAGTTTGATGGCAAAGTTTTAAACTAAGTTGCGTGCCGGAGTTGTGCTAAACTCCTGTTGATGGAGTTGGCGGGAAAATAGAATAGAAGGAGTAACCACTACTACAGGCTCCCGTTTATAATGTATCACTATTGTATATGTAACATGCGCTGGTTTCAAGGAAAGGACGACTCCTGAAAAGAAGTTGGCTTTTTGAAGGATATTAGTGACGTTTCCCCCACTTCTTTTAGTCGGGGAGTTTATATGGTGGGGGCAACTTCAAAACGTGTGGGAAGTTTAGGTTTCACAGATCATAGGGTTGTCTAAATTAAAATTAGAAAGGGGAAACCCTCTCCATTAATAATCATTAAGACCACAAAAAAATCAGACGTCGGTCCTTGAAAACGGTGCCATTTTTTATAGAGTTGAGGTTTTTTCGCCTTTTTTTCAAATCGACACTTATACCAGTATTTACTAAGACCTTAAAACTTAGCATTTTAGAACCGAACCGAGCCGAACCGACCGGTTACAGTGTATTTTTTTAATACTCACAGGTCAAATAGCTCCCAAGATTTGGTTCACCCTACTGTGCAAGATGATACTAAGCATTTCTCAGTGAGTTTCATCTCATATAAATTTAAATTAACTTTAGAAAAATTTAGTCCGTGCAGTCGTAGGATTCCCGTTAAAAATACTCTCAAATTGTAGTACCACCTCTGAGGGGTGGTTTAAAGTTCGAAAAACAGTAGAAATAATCCATGACTGCTAAAAAACTTATATACAAAAATTTTCAATACGTCTCTGAAGACTATATAGTCTATAGCACCTTCGGGAACAGTAGCAATTCAACGCCACCTTTTTTGTCAAAATCGGTTCAGCCGTTTAGCCTCTAGCGAGACACAAACATACATATTTACATACATACAACAATCGAAAAACATTACCCTTCCTTTCGCCGTGGTGCAGTTGTGTGGGTCATTCAAAAAAGCAGGAGAGGTTTGTAAACTAGGAGAGTCTTTGAAGAAGAGGACAATATGAGGAGTTCTTGGATCGTCAAAAATTTGATCAACAACATCGGTTAACTGATTAAGGGCGTATTAGGAGTTTAGCAGTTCAAACGGGCAATGCAGCATCGGTCCTCGGGACTTTACCTTGTGAAATAGGTATGGACGAAATTTTTTATGTTTAATTCAATTTTAGTTTTATTTTTGGTTTTTGGTTGGTTTTGTTTGCCAGCTTATTTTTATTTATTAGTTTATAAAGAATTGTAATTTATACTTTTTGTCAATCATTAATTAAATATATAAATATATATGAAATAAATATGAATACTTTTTAAATATTCTAACAAAAAAAATATGCGCATTTTAAACTTGATTTTCAAGTATGTATGTATACCTACTTTTGTTGTAAAAATAAATGGATCTATGACGGATCTGATACCTTCCTAGCCCATTAGCACACAGAAAACAGTTTTTTGTAAAAATCTCAGAAACTAAAGCTTCTACAAAGTTTTAAACCAAAATTATTGAGAAAATTGTCTTTAACTATATTCGAAAACCGCATATATATATAAATATATATATATATATATATATATATATATATATATATATATATATATATATGCTTTGTTAAAAATTAGCATATTTGAAATTTTTAAACTGTCAAAAAACTGCCATGAACAATAATGGATGTTGATCAATCAGCTCGTTACAGTATTGGACACTTTTTTTCATGAAAATCTCATGAAAGTCTGTTTATCGGTTTAGGAACTATCGTGTTACGGACAGGGACACACTTACACAGGCATCACGACGATATTGCTAAGATAGGTCAAAATGCACCCAAATGACACGTTTTAGGAGCTAACTGAAAAAAAATTGTCGTTGAAAATAATACCTTCTTTAGTCATTGCATTGCTGCGCAGGCCAGGAAGGTAAAAATTGAGATATAGATATACCACGGATCACCTAACAAATAGGTGATCCGTGGATATACCTCGTTACGTCACCGTCGGCCGCTCAGAAATCACTCCATGCAGGAACAGACCTCTGTGGGAACAACTACAAACCAGGCGCGGCTCGTGCCGCAGGCTAGGTGATGCGGTACATTATATACACCAGTATACAAGTTATTCTCTCTTAAAACTGGTTGCGTCAACGAACACCTGGAGCATGTTACACCAGTTGAAAGAGATCAGCAACATATTTGTAGGCAAAATGTTTTATTTATAATGTCGTTTCAACTGACGTACCATACTCTAAAAGTTTCAGGACGCGACGAGTTTTAAAAGAGAATAACGTTTGTACTGGCTTTTATAGTGTACCGCCTCACCTCGCCTGCGGCAAGAGCCGTCGCTGCTACAAACTGAATTGAACCGAACCAAATCCTAAATGGGATGCGGGATTTCTAATCAAACTACAAACGCTCAAAAATTTTGTTTTTACTTTTAGAACCATTTTTAAACAAGAAAAACAACGAATTTTAAGATTTGTATAACTTTTGTGCGAGGCAAATACCTCCACTTCTTAATTCAGCAACAAGAAATCCTATAAATATTTTTGTTTGTCTTTAGAACTTGAACTTTCTACGAGGTTTTCTATTTATTTTATTGCACTACACAAAAACGAAAGAAGAAAAAACACAGGAAACTACAATGAAAAAAGTAGGTTTATGTGTATTGTTTTGATCCAAACCTGTTGATTCGTCTCAGGATTGAGAGCAATCTAAGCGGGAGCGACCGATCTTTTTGAGATTGATCTGGGATCGCTCGGGACCGGTTTTTAATCGTTGATCGAAAACGATAAAAGAAAAACATTAAAAATTGCTCTCTCAGTCGCTGGCGGGTTCGTTATAAGTTAAACCCCATCGAGTTATACACTGTTGAAAAGAGAATTTTACTGTCAATAAAGTGCATACACGTGCATCTAAATGCATTTTTTTAAATTAGTCTTAGTTTTTGAAAAAAATAGATAAAACTTGTAACAAAAATATTTTAATTTGTGTTTTTTTAAAATTGGTTAAATTTACGGGCGCCTCTGAATTTATAACCATGAAACCAGTCCGACTTTCTTGTACAGCATTTTAACAGAAATTTTATATACTACAATAATTTGTAACATATTTTGTTCTGTAAACCTTAAGTTTAAAAAAAATCGAATAAATCATGGAAAAAACATGGATATTTTTTTACTTTTTTAAATTACTTCAATTAACGGACGCCGCTGAAGTATTTATAAATAGTTGACCCCCATCGAGTTGTACCTTTTTCAAAAGGAAATTTCATTGTCTACAATAAAGCATATTACACATTTTTCCCTTAGAAGCGTATTTTTTGAGAAAATTTGAGAAAACCTAAATATGTTAGATTTTGGGGGGCCTGGGGGGGTTTTTGAAGAGGTGGTTAGTTTAAGGAGGTGTTTAACCCCTAAGCTCTCTTACCTTTTTGTACGTCACTAAATTTATACAAAAAAATAAAAATAAATAAAAAACGTGCAGTTTAAAGCACTAAATTTTAAAAAATTATTATTTTCTAACTTACTTTAAGTTAAAAGTTACTCCCACTCCATTATAATATTTAAAAATACATTTAAAGAGTGGATTTTGTAGCTGATAAAATTCTCTACAAGATATGTTCTTAGAACTTTTACCCTAGAACAAAGTATTTCGGAGCTTATGCCGTCTAAAGTAGAAAAAATCTGAAAATTTGCCCAAGCACGTGATTTTAGTCATTTTTGGAAATTACCTAGCTCCGTTACTGCTGCTCGCAGAACAACCATAGTACCACCCAATTGTAGATAATTATATCCTCTAAAAAATTTCATATAACTCTTTTTGCGATATAGTGTACTGGAACGAAGTTAAAGGCAAAAAACTACTAAAAGTGACAATTTTTTATGGTTTTTTTCAAGATGGCGGAGGAAGCACAGGGGTGGGGGTGACGAAAACTCAGATTTTTAATTACCCTTTCGATCTTAATAACATATCCAAAATTCAGAACTACCGGACCTTTTGTAGGGTAAAACTCCTCTATTCATTGTATTACGACTGTTGCGCTGAAACGGAAAGAAATCTATCGTCTATAGCCAAGTTCTGCTGGGACAAGGACGCAATTCTAACATGTAGCAGGACCACCTTTCGGAAGGGGTGTAAAAGCGTGGGTCCACTGTGTATACTTGCTACGCAGTATAAAGATCCCTGCCCTGGACAAAAAGGTGTCAGGCAAAATTAAGTCCTCTTAGAGAAAGAAAACTTGCATTCTTAGGGGCACCGCGCCGTGTGCGTAGTCACTAGACCAAAAAATGGTCTCCCCACCACTACTACTACTACTACCATATGCGCAAAAGAAGACAATCGCTCTAGTGGAGCAGACGACGGCGACGGTAATACAGGATTGGGAATCAAAAACGGTATTCAGAATCCAGAACACCAAATACACAAAGTGTATTCGAATACCAGGCAAATGTATTCTAAATAGTATTCAGAATATCAAGTATTGGAACACCACTCAACTCTGACCACGCCAGGCCTTTCTATTTACAACAATGACGTTACCGTTACCGTTACAATCAGGTTGGAACATTTTAGAACCAGCCTTAGAGGTTGGTTTGGTGCTGTGGTTGTAAACAAAACTTCTGAAATTTAATTGTTTATCAGTTTAAATAAATATTTTTCGCTGCTTTGTGGGTTTATGAGTTACGGAAGCCGTCATTTTATTATAAAGTGAACAAACAAGGGCGGATCCAGAGGTGCTTCTCGGGGGGGGGGGGGGCACTTTAGGTGAAATTCTCTGTTGGAAAAAAACGGTATATATTTTTTTAAGCAGTATTTTATTAAATTAGTCAGAATTAAAAATTACAATATTTATTTTAAATTTATATTAGCAAAAACCTTACTTTTTACTCATTTTTTGTATATTCAAAAAATTCTCGGTGGGGCAAGTGCCCCTAGTGCCCCCCCTGGATCCGCCAATGTGAACAAATTAGGAAAAAAAAAATTATGCTTGTGAGTTTTAACTACGGACATCCAGTACCTGATGATTGGAAAATTGCATTCATATCCTCAATATATAAAAAAGGAAACAAGCTGGATTGCAACAATTACAGAGGAATTTCAGTAACCAGTACTCTAAGTAGATTGTACGGTAGGATTCTTAGAGGTCTAATAGAGAACGATTTTCATGAACAAGAAGAAGAAGAGCAAAGTGGGTTTCGCGCAGGCAGATCTTGTAGTGATAATGTTTTTGTCTTAAAGGAGCGCCAGAAATATAAGACTCATGTTACCTTTGTGGACCTACAAAAAGAATATGATACCGTTCCAGTAGAAAAATTATGGACAGTGCTAGAGCAGACTAATATCAATCATACATACATAAAAGCGATAAAAGAACTATACAAAGGGTCAAAATCTAAAATTAAAATTGGAAATCGACTTTCAAAAGAATTCCTGGTAACGAAAGGCTTAAGACAGGGATGTTGTATCTCTCCAACTCTTTTTAAAATTTATATCGCAGTAGCTCTAAAAAACTGGAACTGGAACGCAAAATACACGGCATGGGAATACAACTTAACGACCGATTTACCATATACACACTACAGTTTCCTAACGACCAAGTAATTGTAGCTAATGATAAAGAAGACATGGAGTATATGATGAGAAAGTTAACCGAAGAATACCAAAAGTGGGGGTTAACAGTGAACGTTGACAAGAAACAGTACTTATGTATTGAAAACGAATCAGGTGAATTAGAGCTAGAAAATTGACAAACAATATCTCCATGCAATGGTTGGGTGTCACATTTGATAAGACAGGAATATACTGTAAAGAACTGGAAAAAAGAATAGTAAAAGCAAAAAAGGTTATTGGTTGTCTTAACAGTATTTTATGGAGCAAACAGATAAAAAAGAATGTAAAACTTAACATATATTAAACAATGGTGAAAAGCACGCTGTTGTATGGAATAGAGATTTGTCGCGTAACAGAAAAATACATAGAAAAATGGAAAATATCGAAATGAATGCAATAAGAAGATCAATGAGAATATCCAGAACAGATCATATAAGAAATGAGATCATAAAAGAAAGAATGGGAATCGAGGGAAGCATAACTGATGACATCACTAAAAGGCAACTGATATGGTACGGCCATGTACAACGGATAAGCGACGAAAGATTACCAAAGCAGGTCCTAGAATGGCAACCAATAGGGCGCAGAAAAAGAGGGCGTCCTAAACTGGAATGGCAACAGTCAATCCAAAGATCAATGAGTCAAAAAAACCTGACGGAAGATGACTGTCAGGATCGAATGAGGTGGAGAATAGGCGTCGGACAACGTAGAAAAACGTTCTAAACCGACATAGTAGTAGTAGTTTTAACTACAACCATGTAAAACTAGTGCTAAAAGTGTGTCCGGCCAGAATAAAATGAGGCGCAAAAGAGATGGCTCAACTCAATCTATCTCTCTCTCTATGGTTACAGCACTTTTGTCTTACTGGGTGGTCTTCATTTTTAGCAAATTTACCATGAACAAAATTTTAATATTACAAGAAAGCACGGTACTCGTCTGGTACGTTTAACGAAATCGACTACAGCCCGTTCCTAATCCACACCCTTTTATTGGGTTTCTATTGTTACCGCTGGCTGGCTCAATTAGACTCCGGCCCGTTCACAATTCACACCCTTTTATATGGCTTCTATAATTATCGCTGGGCTCAAACAGGATGTCTAGGCACGTTTCATACACATTCTAAAATTCAAAAAGAAACAGTGTCGTATCATTTACACTTTTTCAATTTTTTAATAAAACTCAATTTTGAACATATAATAGTTTTGGATTATTGCAATCTTTAGAAAGTCAATTGATATTTTTTTAGGTTTCTAGTTTCGTACGCATCTACCAAATAAAATAAGTAGGTACCTACCTATGTAATATAATAAGTATAAAAGTTTTAAAAAAATATTTAATTTTAAGAAAATTAAGATATGGAGTTTTTCAGCAAAAAAAAGGCTTGGGAGGAGTAAAATATAAAATTAATACCTAATAATGATGAATTAAAAAATTATAGCACCCCACTGGACAGAGAGAGATACGCTAATTGAAGCTGTCTCTTTTACGCCTCATTTTATTCTGGTCGGACAATATGTCTTTTTATTCTCGGCGCCACAATTATTTCTAAAAGTGGATTTTTTTTGCCAGGCTTTAACGGCTCTGTAACGAAATAGCACGTATCAAAACTGCGCTTTTCAAAATAGCGCGTGTTCAGAATAGCGCGGGTTCAAAACAGCGCGGGTTCAAAATAGCGTGTATTAAAATAACGCGTATCAAAATGACCCGTATTCAAAATAGCGCGTATCAAAGTCTCGCTTATCAAAGTCGCGCGTATCAAAGTCGCGCGTATCAAAATAGCGCGTGTACAAAATGGCGCATATCCGGTCTGAGTTATATTCACCTAAACAGTTTAGGCAAGGTCTGGCAAGGTATAGTTACATAACAAATAAATAAAGCTTTACTCATATAGTTCGACTAGGTTCGACTTTTCGAACATAATTTTTCAAAAAAAAACTTTCCTGACTTTTTTCCCGGGATCCTAGAGGGTGTGTAAACAGACCAAACCAAATCAAACGATGCCAAAACATTTTTTCGAAAAATTTTTTTTTTTAAATTAGCTACCCTGTCCTCCTTTCGGGGGGGGGGGGCGAAATTGGTGTTTTCCTAACGTTTGTCAATTGTCAAAGGTTAAGATATGTTTGCGCTCAATTGACAAAGGTTAGAATAACACCGATTTTAATCTCCCAAAATAAAGACCGGAAAGCTTATTAGGGATATAATTTTTCGAAAAAATGTTTCGGTTTGGTTCGGATCAGTTCTGTTCGGTTTGGCTCGGTTTGGTTTCACACTTTTTTGGATCCTAGGAAATATATTCGAAAGAGGTCGCACTATTTTGTAACAGCGACGTTTTATAATATCCATCTTTATAAACCCGCTATTTTGATACGCGCTGTTTTGAACAAGCGCTATTTTAAACAGGCGCTATTTTGATACGCGCTATTTTAATACAAACCATTTTGAACACGCGTTATATGAAACAGGCCCCATTATAATATGCGCTATTTTGAACAAGCACTTAAGTGAGCGCGCTGTTTCAAATCGCGCTATTTTGATACGCGCTATTGCGTTACCGAGCCGACTTTAACATGTGCTCTCTCTCATTTATCAATTATGTAAGGTTTGACTGACTTACTCCTCTCGAAATCATGCAGGGCCTGGATACGCCGTTGCTTTAGTAGACTTATGTAAAAAAAATAAATCTAATATAAAATGGTCAGTTGTTTAAAAAAGTTGTTTTCTAATTAAATTTTGGAATTAAATTTCAAGCCTCAAAGAAATATAAGTAGAGTTGGTTGACCACCCTTCCCCCCCCCCCTTGCAAACTGCAGATAAACTTATAAACAATCCTCTGTGAGGCTCACGTCTAACCCAGAAACTCATTAACCCCGTTTTTTTATCTAATAATAAAAAATCGCTAATTAATAATTACAAAACAATTAGATTTAATCGTTTTTCTTAATCTATTTTGGGGTCATTCCAGGTGTATTCTGCCCTACTTTTACATAACCTAGTAACTATGTAACTTTTCAGGAGAGCAAAAATAAGTAGATTCTTGCGCCGTGTTGTTATTCCAATTTTTTTGCTAAAATTTTGGTCATTTTACATGACGAAAAGACTCAATAGCCAATTTTTAAAATTTTGGTTATTTCTTTAAGTGGTTATTCGCAATGTGCCTCAAATTTAACCAAGTATCACAGTATTTAAGCGATTTAGAACTCCATCATATTTTTATTTTTGTTGTCTTTGCCCTATTTTGCCCCGCATATGGGGTAAAATGGGATACCTATATGTGGCGCACATTAGGACGAGCCATGGACAAAAATATTTAAAAGAAGTTTCGTGTAAAATTAAAGCTAATACGTAAAACGCAACGGAAAACCCCAAACTTTATTTAATTAACACAAGGTGATTCTCCAGTCTTCAAAAAATAATTTTTTGAAGCGTGCAAACTGAGGCATGTCGATGTGTGTCAACAGGTGAGAATCATTTGCAGAATATGCGTCTAATAAAAGGGTTGCATAATAGTTAAATTAAGTTAATATATTTGTTTATTTAATGGATAATTTTAAAGAAGGTATGTGCTTCCGATATCACTTATTTTTAATTATTTACGTTTTTCTGTACATAGAGTTTAAGGCTTTTAAATTTGACCTTATTCAAATATTTTGTTTTATAATCCAATAGTTTATTTAAGCGTATAAAAAAATGTTAGCATTTGTTACCTAAGATTGTGCGTTTTGTGTAAAGCTCGAAACTTATATTCTTGAGATAAAAAATAAAAACTGGCGATTTTTTGCGATTTTTCGAAAAATATATTTTTTTTGATGCAGGTCGACCCGCCCTTAAAATTATGGACATTTTCGAAATGTGGCTTTCCTGTAAAGCAACCGATAAATCTAGTGCTACTGTGAAAAAATTCGGACACGTTTAGCATTAGTTCACTGGGACGAAGATCTAGAAACCAGTTTGAAAAAGTTCGTTCGGCTATTGAGCACACAATTTGCTAAAAAATGGGCAACTGCTTCGCGTAACCGACAGCAGTTTATTAGGCGGCATCATATTTGGCTTGATCCACTTGCCACTTTTTCAAAGCCTATTGAGGATGTATTATTAGCACAAAATACTATTAATCAGCCAGGATGTAGTCGTGAAAGATCCCAAAAAGCTTTTGTGGATGCTTCAGTAAAAACAAAAAAACGCCGCGTTTCTAATTTGTTGACTATGAGGAGCCCAGAGGAAATTATTATTGCCGTAAAACAAACAGGCACATTGAATCATGCAGATTCAAATATGTCGTATTGCCCGATGAAGAGCCTTTGAGTTTATTTTACGATTTGCATTTTACCAAGGATCAATACAATATATTGAGAACAGTTACAAATAAATATCATTAAGATTTTATTCCAAGCTAGTACAAGCTGCAATCGATAAAGAAATCGTATCTTATCGAACCTGAAACAATATCTGAATCTAGAGTTGAATTAAATTTACAAAATTTACTCAACAAAACTGTTAATAGCATTCTTAAAACGGCTCAGGATTAAGATTATATTCTTGGTATTACATGCCAAGCAGTGTATACAAATTGCTTGTCCACGGGTCTGAAATTGTTTCTTCATTTCATTTACCGATAGGTGAATTGTCTGAAGAAGCACTTGAAGCCAGGCACAAAGAAATAAGATATAACCGATTACACCATTGTAGAAAAAGTTCACGGATCAACACAAACCAGGATCTAATGGATGCATTGGTTATTACTTCGGATCCTTCGGATCCTTTTTTAGCTACGAACCGAACCGAACCGAAACGAAAAACTTCCTCTAGAAATCATGTTCCAGTAGATCAAGAAATGCTATATTATCTTGAAATTGAAGATGGCGTCGACCCACATGTGTTTGATATATTGCCTGACTTATCTGCAGAATCCGATTCAGTAGAGGAAATTGAAGAAATAATCTCGGAATAAATTGTATGGAACTAAAACCAATAATCATATAATTTTGTTTGCTTTTTATACTTTATATGTACAAAATTTGTGCAACTCGTTGTTAGTCCACGGTTAGAAAAACGTTAAATGCAATGGACTGTAAAAATTTTAATTGATGATAGCGCGAACAAACATAAATATTGATATGAAATTACGAAATAATCAAAACGTCCATAGGTAAAATATTGGTGGCACACAACGGTAATCAGAACAAATGCACTCACCTCTTTGCATCCACTTTCTCCACGTTCCAAGGGGCCCCTGATTGGATCTAATGATGTCACCACGTAGCTGAAGGGTTGAAGTTTCTAGTTCTATGCTTCAGTACACAAAAATCGAGCACTTTCAGGTGTAGATATTTAAAATAGTTGGAGAACGAAATTAACACGCCATTTTCTCTGGCGATTGACAAGGATCTCTCTTGTTGTTGGTGCGCATGTCCAAATACGCGGAATGCGCTTTGTCCTTCATACAGTTGTGTGTTTTTAAAAATATATATAAACAACCGCGAAATTTAGCGGGAGCTAACATAACTGCCCTCCAAAACACACAATTTTAGAATCTCAACCGGACAGATATAGATATAAGAAAAAGAATCGACCGATAAATATAAATGAATGAAAATAGATAAGTATCGTAAGTTTATTTAGAGATAACGAAATCCCGAAAAAAGGCAAAAGAAACAAACAAAAAATTCAAAAAAAAATTAAAAATAAAAAAAAAACCTATTGTAATACCCGGTAAAAGGTAGAAAATTAAAATTACTTTTAATTTGGCAAGAGGCACAGTTTTACAACTGGCCGCTTATAAACACCGGTAACCGTTTGTACCGTCGCAACACGCACCTGACCGTCCCCGCCGGGATGCAGTTCGATGACCCGACCGACCGGCCATTTCAAAGGCGTTTGAATTTGATCACTTGTTATGATAACCAAATCATTTAATTTGATATTTGGGGACGAATCAGCCCACTTGTGTCGCTGTTGTAGCGTAAGCAAATACTCTATAGAATACCGTTTCCAAAAATCATTACGTAGTTTTTGGATTAGTTGCCATCTCGAGAGCCGATTTAGGGGAACCTCGGACAAATCTGACTCCGGAATTTCTGAATTAAGGGGTTCAAGTGTCAAAAAATGCCCAGGGGTAAGAGGTTGAAGATCGTGTGGGTCTGAAGAGGCAGGAGATAAAGGGCGACTATTAAGTACGGCTTCTATGCGACAGGCAAGGGTGGACATCTCCATGATAGACAACTTCTGGTCGCCGACGACTCGTACAAAGTGAGTTTTAAAACTTTTGACGCCAGCTTCTGCCAGGCCAGTGAAATGTGGACTGAGAGGAGGTCCCAGATGCCAACGAATAGAAAGTCTGGTGGCAGCACTTCTTGCGTAATCCAGTAATTGGTTACGAAACCCTATAAAATTACTGCCTTGATCTGACCAGCATTGCGTCACGCTTCCGCGTCTGGAAATGAATCGATGGAATGCACCTACGAACCCTTCGGTGGACAGTTCCATGGTTAATTCCAAATGCACGCAATGTGTGGCCGTACAGACAAACACACAGACATACGATTTGAAAGCTTTACAACCACGGTAACGATGAGGAATCACAAAGAAAGGTCCACAAAAGTCGATAGCTATACTCGAAAAAGGTTTTAGTTGATTGATTCGATGAGCGGGAAGTGAACTCATTATGGGCGGTCTATAGGGTTTAGGGTTGATTCTAAAACATTGCAAGCACTTGGATATGGTTCTTTGAATTGCCCGTCTGGCAGATAATATCCAAAATTGCTGTAAAAGCAGATTATGTAATGTTTTAAACCCAGGATGAAGATATTGTCGATGAGCGGACTCGATAAGAAGAGTAGTTAAACGATGGTCACTCGAAAGTAAGACGGGGTGTTTTGCAGAATAAGACAAAAGGTCAGATTTTTGTAATCTGCCACCGACTCTAATGATATTATTCTCATCAAGAAAAGGTGAAAGTTTTCGCAAAGGTTTCGGTATTGGTTTATCCTTAGATAACGCGGAAAAAAGCTCAGAAAAACAAGAACCTTGCACGCGTTTGATAAGAAGGTGTAACGCACTTTGCATCTCACCGGTGGTAGGAAAAACAATATTCTCAAAAATAACTTTTTGGTCCGGCGGCTTAGTGGGTTTTTGATAGGAATGGTTTTGAAAAAGGTTAGCTATTCGAAGGACATAACAAATGATACGTTGAATTTTTGATATAGAGGAATATTTGATAAGAAGCTGATCTAAGAAGTTGACATCAATTATCGCATTGCAACAGACTTTTGGCTTTTCCTCCAGATTAATATCTCCGAAATCAATCGGCATTTTTGGTTTATGAAAATCGGGCCATTCGTTTTCGGGAGACCACAAAAACGACGGTGCGTTCCACCACATGTCATGTGACATGAGCTGTGAAGGGGTGGCCCCTCGTGACGCAATATCGGCTGCATTCAAAGCAGAAGGAATGTAGCGCCACGAGTTTGAGGGAATGATTTCTTGGATTCTACTGACTCGATTTCCAACAAAGGTTTGCCAGCGATTAGGAGGGGATGAAAGCCAGTGCAATACGACTTGCGAATCGCAGAAAGTAACGATATTTGTAAAAGTTATTTTTCCTTCATAGCTAGATAAAACGAAGTCAATTAATTCGCTTAAAAGAAATGCGCCTAGGAGTTCTAGCCTAGCCAAAGTTTGTGACTTTATAGGCGCGACTCTAGATTTTGCAGATATGAGAGAAACAGATATATTGTTTTCCTCTTCTACACGAAAATATACGACGCCTGCGTAGCCTCGAATTGAAGCGTCACAGAAGCCGATGATTTGACAGGTATTGGTTTTTGACAGTTTGATTTGTCGGGGTAATTGAAAATTGGAAAGAAGCGGGAATTCAGAACGAAGTTTGTTCCAAGAGTCGATGATAGAAGAATCTGGTTCTTCGTCCCAGCCTATTTTCGATATCCACAACTGTTGCAAAATAAATTTTGCTTGTAGCAACAAGGGACAAAGAAAACCTAAGGGATCGAAGATTGTGCCTATGATAGATAAAATAGAACGTTTGGTTGGGGGTTTGTCCTTCATTCGGCATTGATAAGAAAAAATGTCGTTTTTTGGATGCCATTGAAGTCCTAAAACTTTGATAAAGTGGGGTTCCTCCTTGTCGAAAGAGAGAGGCATTTAACGATCGGTATCTGGCAATGTTGCCAATAACTCAGGACAATTGCTTGCCCATTTTTTAAGTTCAAATCCTCCCGACTTCAACAAATCATTGAGTTCTGTTTGAAGGGAGAGAGCTTCAGAAAGCGAAGGGCTAGTTCCCAAGATATCGTCGATATAGATTGACGTTTTTAGAACAGTACTAGCCATAGGAAAACGTTCCTTTTCTCTCTCTGCCAGCTCATTTAAGGTACGCATGGCTAGAAAAGGTGAACATGTCATGCCAAAAGTGACAGTAGAAAGTTCCCACACTGAAAGTGGGTCATGTGGAGAAAACCTCCACAATATCCTTTGATAAGGACGGTGATAAGGATTGATAAGGACTTGACGGAACATCTGTTTGATGTCAGCAATGTAGGCAATAGGATTAAGACGAAACGTAAGGAGTAAAGAAGCAATATCCTTTTGAAGTTTCGGTCCAGATAACAATGTGTCATTGAGACTAATATTTTTTGGGGTGACTGCCGAACAATCCCAGACTACCCTTAATTTTGTACTTAAGCTTTCCGGCTTTAGTACGCAATGATGTGCTAAAAAACACGACACGTCGACCTTTGGTTGACTAGATAAAACTAAACTCATATGATTAGAATCGATATAGTCTTGCATGAAACTTGAATAGGCAGTGTACAGATCAGGATTTTTGATTAATCTATTTTCTAGAAGTAAAAATCTAAAATAAGCTTGCAGATAAGTATTTCCTAGGTCAGGGTTTATTTTAACTTTAAACGGAAGATCTACCATGAATCTACCGCTCGGTTGCTGTACTACACTAGCAGTAAAAATTGATTCTGCCTGTTTTTCTTCCTTTGATAAGATTTGTTTTTTAGGCAAATGTTCGATTTCCCAAAACCTAGGGAGAATGACCTATAAAGGAGGTGAATGACTCGTTAAAAAACAACTGGTTCGTTCCGTAAGACTACCTACTTCGTCAACCTTTCCCATGACGACCCAGCCAAAGATAGTTTCAAGGGCTGAAGGCTGCCCTACCTGTCCAAGAACCCTGCCCTTCTTGAATATCTGTGCGAATAGCTCGCAACCAATAACCAGGTCCACAGGTCTAGATTTGAAATAAGATGGGTCGGCAAGTTTAAGGTTTTGCAAGTGTTTCCACTGATTATCGTTCAAAGAGAATGTAGGCATATTGGAACATAGTTGTGGAACCACAATTGCTTCGAAATTAAGTAAAGGAGTGACTTGTCCTTGTGGCTTAATGTGACATTGAACGAGCCCTTTGGAAGTAAAAGAAGACATCTGATTTAATCCGAATATTTCAGTGGTGTAACTTCGCCTAGGAAGATTAAGACGCTGAATACACTTTTCACTGATGAATCCTGTCTGTGATCCAGAATCAAGCAGTGCCCTTACAGGTTGAAAGTTTCCGCAACCGTCCATAACATCTATTATGGCGGTGCATAAAAGAAAGGTACCTGAAGGTCCTGAGGCATTTAATGACACATGAAGATTATTGACAGGTGGTTTGTGAATGACAGGACTAGTATCTTGGCATCCAGACTCTTGATTAGTTTCTAAGATATGAGTTAAAGTGTGGTGCCTTTTACTATTGCAAGTCCTGCATGAATATTTTGATTTGCACGTATCTACATCATGCAAGGGATGAAAACACGCTAGACATATTTTTTTCTGTTTGACGAAAGATAGGCGATCGATAGGTGAGAGATCAAGAAATGTTTGACATTTCGAAAGCACGTGACCTTGATTACACCGGATACATTTTATTCCCGTACTTGAATTAGTTGAGGTGCCAGCCAGTCCTATAAAAGGCGAATTGGATGATTTATAGGTAGGCTTTTGCCCAAACTGATTTCGCATAGAATTTGAATTTTGATAGGTAGGCTTTTGCCCAGACTGATTTTGCATAGAATTTGATTTTTGATATATAGGCACCTTTTTGGGTGCTGTTGATTGAGGAAGTGATTCCAAAACTTTACATCTTTTTTCTAGAAATTGAAAAAGTGACTGAAAAGTGGGAATTTCGGTATTAGTATTGGCGTGACTCATTTCGAAATTTGAACGCGTTGGAATATCCAATTTTTCTAATAAAATGAAAAAAATAATAAAGTCCCAGCTGTCAACGTCAAAGCTAAGTGATTTTAAAATTTCTAGGGATTCAGAAAAGGTGTCAATTAAATTACGCAATTCTTTAGCTGACTCGTTTTTTAAGGTGGAGTTCATAATTGAGCTTAAAGCATCATTTGCGAGGTCTCGCTTGTTTTGATATCTATTGACTAATTTATCATAAGCAATTTTATAATTTTGATCAGATAAGCTAATCCCTGATATCAATTTTAAAGGCTCATCCTCGAGATATGAAAATAAATATTGAAGTTTTCGAACGTTACTTAGACTTTGATTTTGATCTATAATGTTATTAAAAAGATCGAAAAAGCTTGGCCATAATTTTTTATCACCTCGGAATATGGGAATACCTAACTCTTTGAGTTTTGGAGTTTCAGATTCGTTTTGTCGAACATATGATCCCGAAAAGGATGGGGCCTCAACCGGAAATATTTTAGAGTAAACCCCCTTACACGCATAAAAATATTTACGAGCTTCTGAAAGGATCGCATCCTGCGTTTTAAACTCCTCGTCGTCCGTGTCGTCTATCAACATAATGACGTCATTATGTGCCAGCATGCATTTATCGAAGGTTTCATCCAAATCGGAATACCTCACTTGAAACTCGTTTCTCGCTCTTTCATCCTTTTCCGCGGTCTTTGACAACACATAACACTCGGTGATCGCAGATAAAAAACCCTTGCGTTTTTGTACGGCTTTTTTGACAGACATGTAAATATACAATTAACGCTAAATTAATGCTTCTGAAATAGAAAAATGACGAATTGTCGAAAATATGCACTAATTTATCGCAATTGATGAAAATTGTTTTAAATATCGAAATGATATGAAACACCCTAACACATAAATGAGAAATGTTTTTGTTTGTTTTGTTTTGTGGTTCCTTCGCTTTGTTTACTGAATCGAGCACGCGAAAGGCACGTGCACCGCACGGACGACTTTCTCGTTTCAAATACGATGCGTGCGAAAATTCAAGGCCACCTTGTTTGGCTTGGCCACAGATTAGGTAAATAAGTGGCTTGGCATGAAAATAATTATTAATACCGTCGTATGGATTTATTCTAAATAATTCGGCTCGCAAGGAACACTTTATGTTAGTCCACGGTTAGAAAAACGTTAAATGCAATGGACTGTATAAATTTTAATTGATGATAGCGCGAACAAACATAAATATTGATATGAAATTACGAAATAATCAAAACGTCCATAGGTAAAATATTGGTGGCACACAACGGTAATCAGAACAAATGCACTCACCTCTTTGCATCCACTTTCTCCACGTTCCAAGGGGCCCCTGATTGGATCTAATGATGTCACCACGTAGCTGAAGGGTTGAAGTTTCTAGTTCTATGCTTCAGTACACAAAAATCGAGCACTTTCAGGTGTAGATATTTGAAATAGTTGGAGAACGAAATTAACACGCCATTTTCTCTGGCGATTGACAAGGATCTCTCTGTTGTTGGTGCGCATGTCCAAATACGCGGAATGCGCTTTGTCCTTCATACAGTTGTGTGTTTTTAAAAATATATATAAACAACCGCGAAATTTAGCGGGAGCTAACACTCGTTTTTTAGCGTACCGTATACTATTTGGTGATTCCTTTTACGATTATTAGTACACATTAAGTTATTTTCTTAGTTTTAGTTATGTTAGTTTAAGATACATCTTAGTTAGACTAATATCAAGCCAAATTAAAATTACAATAAATTTTTTACTATATAAGGCAATAAGCTAATATTACTGCATTATTACTAATATTTATTATAAAAATGGAGAAGGTATGATTTTTGACCCTTTGGGCATATACCTCGTCCTACTGTGGGGCGGTTGTGTAATTTAGAATCAATGTTTTTGTATGACAAGTTTTATTTATTAAAATACTAACATTTAAAAAATAAAAAATAAATTTATAATAATTAAATTTAGAATTTACAAATTTATAAAGAATTACAGCGACCTAGTCATCGCTGTCGACTCTTCTACACGAATTTTGCGCTCATTTACAAAGACAATATAAAATACAACTTTAATAGTCCGGAGCCTAAGCCACTTTTGTCTGCATTTTTGCGTACCGTAATGAAACTTGGCACGATTAAATTACAACACTATGGTATTATTTTACGAAGTGGTGCTCATCCCGAACCCAGTGCAGAGCAAAGATACAGAGTGTTTTATTTTTAATTTCATCTATCTCATTAAAATTCTGTATAAAATTTAAATGTAAAGGTAGAGCAATGAAACTTGGCACCGATTATAAGAACATATACGTTTTTATTTTAAGCGATAAAAAAATTATATTGTTTCATTTTCTTTCAAAAAATAAAAAATAATAATTTTTTTTTGAAAAATTTATGGTCTGGGTGTTGAGTAGAAAAAAAAATTCCAGGCGGTTAGTTATGCAAAATAACTTGCTAAAATTTACTGTGAGCATTAACAAATTGTTTCTCTTTAAAACAAGTATTGCTGGACTGGTGTGACTTATACAGGGTCGGAGTACAGGGGGGTTTTAATTAATAATGGTAAATTGAAAAAATTAAAAAAAAAAAGAAAGGTACGTGGATTTGTTAGACGTAACGATATTTTCCAAAAATATATACCAAATGAAGGAGACTCAGCTTTTATTTATATTATTATATACGAAAAAAAAATTAACATTTTGTTGAACTGGTAAAAATACAGGCTGTTTTTAAAAATAAGTTATTTTTATGATCAATTTAAGTAGTTTTTTTATGACGACGTTACAAATCACTATGGAAAACTCAAAGATAGTGCGTTACAACAATAATACTAGTACAGCTTTCATTTTCTTGAATGAAAACTTTTGTACAGAGTGTTAAAAAGTAACTAGACAATAAAGCTTTTTCCGAATTTTTTATTTTAGTGCTGAAAATTCAAATAACTTTAGATATTTTTAAAAACCATTTATCGTACTCTATTTTTGTGATAAGCGCTACATCATTACCTTTTTCTGAATGTATATACTGGGCGACAACCACTTTGCTGTCATTTTTACTGTTTTTTACATTATTTATTTTAGCTACTGCGTTAATAAGAATTTTGCAATGAAACTTAGCACAATTTGTCGGCTTATTACAGGCTAGGACACAAATATTAATGTTTGTGTGATTTTGTAATATGCTGAAAGATACAAGGTGGTATTAAAAAAATCATGTAAAAAGTAGTAGTCTCAAACTTTGGGTCATACCGTTTATGCAGTTTAAGATACTCTCTGACTTTTACAACTTTTTAAAATTAGAAGAACGCCTTTCTTACATGGTGTACATTGTTTAAATTAGCTTTGTAATTGTAAGAAAATACAGGGTGTTTCGGTTCGGTTTTTGTCAATATATATTTTTTTTTTTAATACGTAAAACATTATTTCCAGCACTTATATAATTATCACCTATGTAGCTATTAGTTAGAGACTTTAAAACATACAGGGTATTCGAATTAAAGTCGGTAATATGTTATTATCAAAAAGGTCGGTTAAGTTATCAGGCAAAATTTAAATATTTTTTCCGCACTAAATTGGTGGAACAAGAATAAAATTAAACGACGCGTAGGTAAGTTATACTGTAATTTTTATATATAAATAAAAGCTGTCTTTATTTATTTTGGTTTAGAATACTAAATTACCTAGAAATCTATACCCCACACGACCACTTTAGACGGAATAAGATTTGAACAATTTATCCTCCTACCATTTGCTCCCTTTCCCCTCAAAAAAAACCTTATTTCCAACGTTTAATTTTAACAGATTTTTTTTTTCAATTTATAAGCTACATAGCTATAAGCTTAAAGAAACAAAAAGTGTACGCGAAATTAGTTTTATATTTAATTTATCCATTTTTCCTTTCCCATCTCAAGTACGCCCCTGTATCGTGGCCCTGCACTGGGTTCCATCGGAGCACCACTTCTAGAATGGCATTCCTAGGTGTATGCTACCTCTGTGCCAAATTTTGTCACGGTACGCGAAAATGATGATTATATTAAGAAACGCTTAAGCTATGGAACCGAAAAAAAAGTCGGTGATATGGACCCAACGATTATAAACACACAGGATTGCTTATTTCGATTGAACTAATGTTAGCGTCGCTCAGCGAGACGAACAGTGTCTGCTTACGTCACCAGCGGACCAGTTGCTTTGTTTGTATTCAGAGTTCGTGTGTTTTTAAGGTGTTTTTGACGTTTTTACCTCCGCTTTTTTGCGTTAGCCGTGCCTCGCCAAGTTCACGCGCCTTACCATCTTTTCTTAAAACATTACTTGACCTATCTAAAACTCTACTTCGGAATGAGCTACGAATCTCAAACTTTGCACAGTCGTAGATCTCCATGGAGTTAACAATCCCTTCATGTTTAGTTTCATGGAACTCCCAAAAGTACTGAAGTAGTTACGAAATTTCAAAAAACGTCGAAATTTTCACTCACTCGCTCACTCATGTATAGATCATCAAAATTCTACTGTAGTTCCAGACATGCTACAAAGCTGAAATTTGGCAGACATAAGTCTGCCAAACCCCTGAAAAAAATCTAAAAACCCCAAAATTCTAATTCACTTCCCTCCCCTATACATGCAAAGTTATGTAAAAGTACCATTGCCCACTTCCAGAAATGGCAGACTGATAGGAACTATGATAAAACTATAGAAAAAAATTAAAAAACCCCAAAATTATAATTTACTTTCCTCCCCTATAAATGTAAAGTAACTTCCGGACACGCTAGAGAGCTGAGCTCTGGAAGGCCGATAGTAACTATGATTGAACTATAGAAAAAAATTAAAACACCCCAAAATTCTCATTTACTTCCCTATAAATGTAAAATTGTGTAAAAGTAACATTGTCCACTTCCAGAAACGCTCGAGAGCTGAGATTTAGAAGGCCGATAGGAACTATGATAAAACTATAAAAGAAAATTAAAAAAACCCCAAAGTTTAATTAACTTCCCTCCCCTATAAATGTAAAGTTATGTAAATTAGCATTGTCCACTTCCAGAAACGCTAGAAAGCTGAGCTTTTAAAGAAAACGCTAAGATTTTAATTTACTTTCCTTCCCTATAAATGTAAAGTTATGTAAAATTAACATTGCCTACTTCCAGGAACACTAGAGAGCTGAGCTTTAGAAGGCTGATAAGAACTATGATAAAACCATAGGAAAATATACAAAAACTCAACATTTTTAATAAGGCATTGCAAAAGTTTTGAACAATATCCCGTATATTTTACTACTTTAAAACTTAAATATTATCCAAATCCTTTAAAAAAGCAGTGAAATCATAACAAAAACATTTCATGTAAAAAAAGCCAAGTACGCGAAAGTGGTATTCCGTAAAAAGAATTGAGATAAAAGTAAAGCCAAGTTCTACAATACAAATTTCAAAATGAATGGTTCTTACTAGCTTGAAAATGTTTTTCTTGGCTATTACGGCTGCAAATGACTCTTAGGAAATTGAACGTAAAGAAGTTTGGCTGGAATAGCAAAGTTTAAAAAAAAATTCCAAACTAGTAAGAACCATTCATTTTGAAATTTGTATTGTAAACCTTGGCTTTACTTTTATCTCAATTCTTTTTATGGAAGACCACTTTCGCGTATTTGGCTGTTTTTTACATGAAATATTTTTGTTATGATAAACCTTTATAAATGTGAATTAAGTGAATTGATATAAAGAAAGCACAATTTTTTTTTGAAATAAAAGCTTTGTGTTCCCTCTTTCAGTGTAGAAATATAAATATATATATACTTTTATATTATTATATTTATATAAACTTTTAATTTTTTTTTTGATTTTTGGAAACTCTTTGCTCATTAAATTATTCACATTAAAGAAAATTGGTAATTATGCCGCAAACGTACTTCTTTTATTAAACTGATTATTGGAAAGTTTATTTTATAGACAGTTTCTCCAAGTTTGGTTTCAGTTTTTTCTTAAGTTTTTTTCGGGCGCTGGGTGGGATAAAAACAACTCATAACCCAAACAATGTAAATCATTTGAAAAAAAACTTATGAAAATCTATTGATTTAAAGCATAAGAAGTTGAAAAACACATCTTATTTGGCTGTTCTCTCCAAAAACTGACTGGTTTTTGATATAATAATATAATAAATATTGCAATTTTAGATCTGAAATATCAAATAAATACCTTTTTGTTACTGCATAATATAAGTGTATTTTATTATATCGGCAACAAAAACAATAAATTATACATCTAATGATTTAAATTGATTAAACTTTTTTTAAAAATCCTACTTCTATTCTAAAACTTTCAACTATTTAAAAAACAAACTCCAACATATCGTCTGGTAGGAAAATTCAGCTCTCAGAGCAAACTCTTGATTTATCAAATCATTTGTTTTGAATAAATGAAATTATTAATTATATTTACTAACACGAATAAAAAATTTGTTTGCAAATAAGCAAAAAAAAAGCGGGAAAAACTCACGATTGCAATGTGTATTATATGAAGCGCGCTGAGCAGAGGTCCACTAGTAACCAGAGACAAAAAAGAGACTGCCGAAAAGATAGGGCCGCCCAGCCAACAAGTTCCAGTAGCGCACAGCGCTGCAATCGCGGACTATGTTTCTATTTGTATTTAAAACTAATTTTATTCTGTTCGATTGGGGTCGTTCATAAATTTCGTAAAACTTTGAGAAAATTGTCTATCACATAACGCTTAGTATTTTCCTGATGCCATTTGTCGTTAGAAATGGTTTACTATGTTGAATTGAATTGAATAAATTTTTATTAGCAAATCATGCTATTTCAAATTACAAACATAAATATAAAAAATACATTTAAATGTTAATACATACACCAGTATTTCTATAACAAAACAAATCCAAACTTATAATACTAATAACTATTTACTTCTTATTATTACATAATGGATAATATATCTCTGGAGAACAGCATCGCTGTGGAATAAGCTTCCTGCGACACTTTTCCCTGCAGATTACAATCTGAACTTTTTCAAAGCCAACATACACCAACATTTCCGCGCACTTGCCGCTTCTCGAGCGTGATAGGGATCTCCTTGCGAGTGCGCACCGTAAAAAAAAATTATTGAAATAAAGCCAGGTTAAATAACAGCAATTTTTATTCAACTGAATTAGGATATAAGTCATTGTTTTATAAAGGAATCAGATTGTATAACATTAGACATTAAAAATTGCAAATCAAATAATATGTTTAAGAGAAAAAAAAGAAGTACTTGTTGCCTAGTCAGCCTCAGTGACGTATATAGAAAAAAGTTTCGGGGGGGCCCAGACCTTATAAAGACGTATTTTATACTATTTTATATTTGTATTTATGAAATATGTGGAAAATATCTAAAAAAATCTTAGCTTTGGGGGGGGGGGGGGCGGGCATATATACGCCACTGGTCAGCCTTTTTTAATGTCTAATTTGTTATACAATCTGATTCCTTTATAAAACAATGAATTATATCCTAATTCAGTATTTATACTGTTTAAATAAAAATTGCTGTTATTCGTTGTTGCATAGGTATGAACATCTGTAACATTCATCAATCAATGTTAATAGAAGTTGCAACCAAAAAAATAAATAAATAATACAGGTATTTTGTATTTTGTAATTAATTAATTAAGTCATTTTTAAAAGCAAGTTACAAGTATATTGTAAACGCAGTCGAGTCAAACCTAACCTCAAATTCTTGGTTTGTTTTCTGGAATTTTCGGATGCAAAAATTTTGCTACGAAATAACTTTTTCACTACAAAGGAGATCTGTTTTGTGTTAAAGCGCGTGTTATCAGACAAAACTGGCCTTGTTTTGTGACTAAGGCAAGGTAAGAAAGATAATTTATGTTATTGAAGTTAGGGTCGATTTATATACTTGTTATACAGATTGACACTGAACATATACATTGGTTTTAGATAAAATGTGTCAACTTAGTATTGGTGCATTGTGTGTTCGGGAGGGGTGATCATCTGTCCACAGCAGGTATACAATTTTTTTAACAAGACTGTGTAGGACTCCACAGGACACTAAAATACACTACAGGACCAAGAATTTATTTGACTCCTGTAGGATGGTGTACAAATTTTGTTCAGCTGTTCACCCCTCAGTTATGGCTGGGGTGGATCTAGGAACTTTATTTAGGGGGGGTAGATATCATATAAATATTGCATAAAACACTTTTGCATTGTGACCAGGATGTGTATTCTGTATGTAAAAACTTAATATAGTTTGAGATTTGGGGGGAGGGGGGAATTTCCCCTCCCGTAGATCCGCACCTTCTTATGGGTCATTGTCCATATAATTTTATTATTATTGATGTATTGCCTTTTCGGCATTTTCCATTTTTAGTTTTAGTAGATATTTTAGTCAGTAGTGCACCTAAGAATAGGTCTTTGGGGGACCCGAGACACAGTTATGCCATATCTTCACCTATTTAATTTTTTTATTCATGAAATATATGGAAAATGTCTAAAAATCCTTAGGCTTCTGTCTTTTAGTTTAGTGTTTGAACATAATTCTAGCTAGTGCTTTTACTTTTTAGGTACACAGACATTATGGATTTGTATGGATCATTACAATCACATTGAGTACACACTGCTTGGTTGCAAATGTTTTTTCATTTAGGTAAGTAATAGAGAAATATTGGTTAATAAGTTCTATCTCTTTCCACACCCATACTAGGGCCTATTCTTAAAATACATAATGCCATTTAACATAATAATTATATGTTCAAAATTAATGCTCAAAGGGGTAGGAGTGTTTGGCCTTGTATTACACATAACTTTTTTTAATGTATTTTGTTTCTTGAAAATTCTGTACAGAGGGTGGAGGTGGGTCAATTACATAATTTAAGAATAGGCCCAAAGTGTACTTAGGGCAGAGCTTCAAGAGCTAAGCTCCCCCTTAAAAATTTGGTTAGCCCCTGAAATTATATTACATATAAACACATATTTCAGACAGAGTCGACACGAAGGCTTATTGGGGTGGGGGAGGCAACAGCCACCTTTCCTCAGAAACTTTTTGATCTTCTGCAATTTTTTGTAACTCTGTTTCCAAGAAAAGACAAAAAAGGAAAATTTGTACTCTGCATTATTTTAATTTTATGCGAGTTTTATGTAATTTCTAAATAGCAATTGAAGATACAAGTTATTTTATTTTGTTTTTTTTTTCTGAAAAATGGTTAGAGATAAAAATATTGCAGATCAAAAAATTTCTGAATAAAACAAGGAATTCATTTTACATTTTTAAATCAGCCAATAACTAACTGCAAAAAAGTTCTTAACAATATATGACATGCTTAATGATGTCTGCCTTGTAACAAAACAACAACAACATGTTCCAGATTTGAGCTAAATATCTCAAAAACTGCACGAGTTATAAATAAAAAGCAAACAAAAAACTAATATTTTAATAACCCATATCTCAAAAACTAAGCATGGTTATACAAAGTTTTTTTCTTAAAATCACTCAAGATAATCCTCTGAAGTTTGGCGACATACTTTATTAACACCTGTATAAAATACCTACTATTATGAGTCCCCTGGCAGCTTTTTTTTTTGCTTTTTAGTTATCCAACGCAACAATCAACAATGGGATAACATCATTATGTGGCCACCTTTATTATTAAAAAATGGATTGGACAATGGATATTGTGAAGAATATATGAAAATTACATTACAACATTTGAGCGATTCCACATAAACCTAGAAATTAGAAAATTGAAGACTGTAAAAGTGTGTTCTTATTTTTTTTAAATATTGGTTTTATTAAGGATTATTAGGTGGTACATGTTTAACTATTTTTAAGTTTTCTAAAAATCCAAAGTTTTTTGTAATATAAATACCTAGTTTATACATTTAAGAAAAAACATTATATTTGTTAAATATTTTTAGATTTTTCTAAAACAGTACTCATTTTTAAAAAAATAAATATTACATTTTTTAAAAAATAATGTTTTTTATTTAAGTATTACATTTTCGAGGTCATGCAAATTTTTATGTATGCGGAAAAAGTTTGGATATCTTACAGGTTTACATGACTAAAATTAATATATTTTTGATATCCAAATTCTTTTCGCATACATGAAATTAGCCTGACCTTAAAAATAGCACCTTTACTAAGAAGAAAATCATTTAAAAAGCCCGCCGAGCCCGCCCGCGCATTCTTAATTCTTCCAGTAGCCAAGGGCGGCGCTAGCGTAAACTTGTTGCCGCTTTTGAACCATAGAATTAAGCACTCTTTTATTATTTTCTCTATGCTAGTAACGTAAGCAAGGCGCCGCCTATCGCTAAAAGAATCTAGCAAATAGGCAATCCTGTGTGTTTATAATCGTTGAGATGGACCCTAAGTATAACAAGGTATTCCGTTTTGCTCCCATGAAAAAAACCCGTTTTGCCCCAAAACACCAGTTAAATTCAAACAATCATATACAGTAAAAGGCTAATTTTACGGGCAACTTGTTTAATTATGAATATAACCGAACCTCGCGCCTCAAGGATCCTGGCGCCCCATGGGCACTCTAAGCTTTATTAAGTAGTAAAAACTAAAAATTGGTACAACCGTAAAAAAATAATACCTTGAGCAACTTATTATTTAGATAGTTAAGCAATATTACGCATCTTTTCAAGCAGTGTGGAAATTATACAATTTTGCCGGCGCCCCCGTTTGTAAAATCAGAAGACCTTTTTGCTTGCTACGAAAAAAATTAAGTTTGCCGTTCAAAGCCCAAAGCATCATACATCGCGGTAAGAAAGAAAAAACCAAACAAACTCAGTGCACCTGTAATTCTTAATATTAGATAACACAGTCCCGTAACACCTACCTAGGGCGCCAAGGGCCCGGGGGCGTCCAAATAAAGAATTAAAATTAAATTGGCCCCAAAAATTTTCGCTTGTAATTTGTCTTGGTTCTTACCAACAAATTTTTTCTGGCGCCATTTTTTCCAAAAAAGATAATGTTTCTAAAATTTTCGTCTGCGACGCCCTTTTTTTCGTTAAATCTACAAGTTTTCTATTGCGGTGCCATTTTTGTTCAGATACTTCCTTCCTTCGGCGCAATTTATACATATTTCTGTGTTGATTTATTTTTTTTTAATTTTCGCTTACAACGCAATTTTTTTAAATTTTTCCTTGTTTTTTTAGTTTAGCCGTTTTTTTCCGCAAAGTATTATTATTTTTAATTTTCGTGAAGTACGGGTTTAGGTAAGGGGGCGCCAAATTTATTGTTTGCCTACACAAAAATACATAGCTACGGAACTAACTAACTACGGCGCTTAAATACCTTTGAAGCTAACCAAAACTTTTGTATTTGGTCCCATTTTTCCCGAAAATTTTGGCGCCTTATTTTGTTCCATAGTTTTAGTTTTCGTTCTTATTAAAAATTTTCTTCTATGGCGCAATTTTTTGCACCTCTATCTACATAAAAATTTCATCGGTTCGATTTTTTCCAAAAAGTACTAGGTGTAAAGTGTTTTTGTTTTCTTTTTCCAAAAAACAAAATATTAACCCGCTAGGGTATCGGCAGCGTGCCATTTAATTTCGACACCATATTAATATAACCATAGAGCAATTCCACGCCAAGTCATCCAATTTACAAAAAAAGTGTTGCCGTGACATTTAATTTTTTTCTTTAATCATGCTTACTAAATGAAACTGCTTATGCTTAACCACTTTTGCACAATTTTAGATTTTTTAATCCAATTAGTCTGTTATACACGCATTTGAAATGTCTAAAAACGGGCAAAATGGGACTTTAAAGAAAAAAATTATGCTCATAGTAAACAGCACCTAAAAAAAATTAACCTATAAGTTTTCAAAAAAATGTGATGTTTAGCAAAATCTTTTATACTGGCTTAATTAGAGCAATTTAGAGAATATCCAAAAAACGCAGAAATTTTCGAAGTTTTCATATTTTTTTGGGGTATAAATGTAATGTTTTCTTAAATTTTTGATACAGTGTTGGAAAACTATACTCAAGGACTATATCTTCCTTGTATAAAACATATTTAAAAAGTAGACGTTACCTTGGAGTTCCACGAAGAAGTTAAGAATGTCTGGGAAATCCCTCAACTTCAGCATCAAAAATGACCCTGTCTATCGGGGTGCTGGTGATAATCAAGTAGGGTAAATTTTTCACTGTATCATATACTTTTAAAAACAAGAATAAAAAATCTGGGTCTGTAATCCTTAAGGTCACTACACATTTTTTTGTTATTTTAATCACAAATTACAGGCGTGGATCTACGGGGGGGGGGGATGTCCCCCCCAAATCTGAAAGTTTACTCAGTTTTGACACATAGAATACACCTCCTGGTCACTATGCAAAATAGTTTTGTGAAATATATTTATTATGATATTTTCCCCCAAAATAAAGTTTCTACATCCGCCCCTGCAAATTAAAGTTTATCAGAAGGTAAAGTTTATTTATATGAGCACTGTTCAATAAATTATGATCTAAATTCTCTTCATAAGGTCACTACACAAATTTTTTTAAAGTTTATTTACTTTTTTAGTAGTTACCTACTGTCATATTTAAAAAATCGGAAAAGAAGTTGAGTTCTATAATTTCAGAAACCAAACAAATTTTTTTTCTGAGCTTGAAGTAAATTTAGCATCTATAGTTAAATCATCCAGAGGAGTGAAAGAATGGTGTCCAGTTGTTGTTTGTTTGAGATTTTAATGTAAAACAAATCGTTTCACAGTACCTCCAAACGCATCACATGGGCTTTTACCATGCGTTAGTTTTGTACTTAGTTTTTTTAATGCCCAGTGGCGTATGCAGAAATTTTCCAAGGGGGTTGGGAGAGGGGGCTTAAGTAAAAGCAAAGTCCTGTAAAATCATTTATTTCTTCTTTCAGAAAAATTCAATCTTTAGGAGAAGTTATTTAATGGTTTTGGAAAGATTAGGCCTCCAACCCCCCTCCCTCCTGCGTACGCCACTGTTAAACCTGAACCATTTCATTTACCAAAGAAACAAACTAATTAATGTCCGTGTCTCACCAAAAATGTATTCCTAAAACTAAAAAAAAATTTCCGACAGTGTTCGAAGATGGGACTTGAACCCACAAACTAGGATCTCACGCAAAACAGTATGTGGCTATAAATAAGATCCCCTAACGATGATTTTTATACATATTTTTTTTTCCTTTTGCGATTCAATAAAAAAATTTGATTTTTTACATGCTTTAACCAAATAGCTTAAAAGTTAATGTTAAAATGACAGACCCAGATTTTTTATTTTACTTTTATTTAGACGATACATTATCAAGTAAAACAACGCACAAGCGAAGTTTTAATAGACAGATAGACATGACAATTTTTTTAGTCAAAAGTTGCCAATTCTGAGGTTTTTGCGGTTTTTCCAATTTTAAAAAATTTAGTTTTCTGAAAGCAATAGACCTAGAAATTTTTCTTTTACCTTGTATGATAGTCAAGCCACTGAGCTTTAATGTGCATATAGACTTTTTTTTGATGGACCATATTCCGCACCGGTGTAAATAATTAAAAATCGAGAAAATCATAAAATTTACTATTTTTCTAAAACTATTTTTGCCATGTCAAAAAAGTGAGGTTAATTTTTTTCTCTGTATAGGATTATCCAACCAATATTAAAGATTTCTTCCATCAAATTTGTTTTTACATAAGATTTAAAACAATAAAAATAAAATAAGGCCACAACTGATTTTCTTCTTTTTTTTAACTTTCAAAGTGGCCTGTAAAATTCGGGAGGCGACATTAAAATTTAAAATTTGTTAATTTGGTATTCCTAAGGACACTAATACATGTTATCAAAATTTGGACTTTTTTCGTGACATGGCAGCTACCACCATTGGATGATTTGGCGTGGAATTACTCCATAAGCAATTTAATTAATAATAATAATAAAAAGTAGGAAGCTACTTTAAATTGATACTTATTTCTACGTAAAAAAAATTGGCGCCCTTTTAATCCTCTGCCCTCTACGCCCTTTGAACCACGCTACGCCGCTGGTGTGCCCAGAACTATAAACGCCAAGAAAAAAATTATTGTTTAAGTGTGCGGAGGCCTTGGCCGTACTATTCTGGCCTAATGTACAGACCATTTTTTACCTTTCTAGCCAGCCCAGCACTGGCTAGAGAAGGTATTTTCAGATAACGCCAAGAATGTTTTATCGTTTGTGAGTGTGTGTGTGTGTGTATTTCTGTACGTAAGACACGATAGCTCCTAAACCGCGCAACCGATTTGCATGAAATTTTCAGGTACAATAGTGTTCGACACTGCAACGAGCTGATTAGATTTGGGTTAAAATCAATTCATTCTAATTGCAGTTTTTTGACAGTTAATAAAATTGAAATAGAAATTTTTTTAACATCGCATCAATATAGTCAGTTTTTTAATAAATACGGATCGTCAATCTCATTTTATCATATTTTCGAAATATAGTAGAACATATTTCTCTCATCAATTTGTGTTAGAACCAAAAACTTCCCAGGTGCTTTCGTTTCTGACATATTCACAATAACTGTTCTCAAGTTTATTTGGAGTGTGCAAATGGGCTCGGAAGGTATCAGATACGTCATGGATCCATTTTTTGTATATCGTGCCGATATTGTAAGTTTTTCCTCTGTGTGCTTTTTCCGTGCGAACCTTTTTTTTGCATGCGATTTTTTCCTTATGCGACTATTTCAGGGATTCTAATAAAAGAAATGAACAAAAAAAATGTTGTTTTAACTTTTTTTCTTAATCTGTATTAGCTATAAACATTACATAGTTTTTCGGGCTCTAAGGGGCGAACGAAGTTAGTTTGTAATAAAAAAGCCAAATTCTATTTTTAAAACCTATTTTCAGTGGCGGATCCAGGATGTCCGGGGGGAAGAGCCACGGAGGCAGGAAAAACCAAAAAAAAAAAAAATTGCGGTTTTTAAAAAGTCTGATCTTTAAAGTTTGCTATTATATGTAACTAAACTGTCCTGCAGGCGAAAATTTTTGACAAATAAATTTATATTTGTGTCATTTTTTTTTCTTAAATAAATCTTAATTTTTGTAATTTTTTTTAATTTGGTAAAAAAATGCGGTTATACATTGGTTATTTATTTACTGAAACTTAAAATTAGAAGCTTTATTTCAAGTAAGGGGGAGTCCCGGGCCCCCCTAGATCCGCCACTGCCTATTTTTATGTAAATTTTAAACAACACTTTTTCGGTCCAAAATTGTGAAATTTTATTTCTTTTCAAAATCCGATAACCAAAATTAATTTGGTCCAGTGATTTTTAAGATATCAGCGGATTTTTGGTAAGTACGAAGGGGCCCTAAATATAGTCAGGCCACTCTTTTTGGGATCCCTTCGGGTCCCCAAATACAAACCACTTTTTTAAGGCCCAAAGAATATGTTTTTAGCCTTCTTCGGGGGTCCCTTGCGATTGCCGATTAGGCGACCTGGCCGCGGCCGGTCCAAGCGTGATAATATTGCTATGAATAATCGGGCAAATGACCCATTCCTTCAAAGTAAAACGGATCTAACCAAGCATTGTTATAAACAACATTATAAACCCGTAAAATGTTTCTTTGGATCGGTGATACACTCGCCATTACTTCTTTTGTTTTTTAGGTCATGTTGCAGTAAAGATACAAAATACGGCTCCTGTTCTACTCAGTGGCGGCTCGTTGGTTAGTGCCACGGAGCCATGGCACTACCTTATTTTTCTACAAAAACACATTTTTTTATTTTTAAAACATCTTATTATGTTTGTTACTTTATGCATTTCTTTTTAATTTAGGCCCTCGAAATTACGCGACAAAAAATATACCCGTGTACTCTGCATATTGTTCTATTTTTTAAGTGAAAATGAATAAACTTAGCGTCTTAAAAAATTATTTTAGTGGTTTTTCGCTAGAGGAAAAAATTTAAGAATTAGGTCGGTCACTACCTGATTTAAAAATTAAAAAACAAACATGGAAGTGGACAAAAATCGCGTTGTCGTAAATTTAATAAAACTATTTGTGATAAAAATAATGTTTATTTTTTATAATAATGTTCAACATTTTTGTAAATACCTATACGCATAGTATGGATCTATGGCTAACTACGGGTAAGTTAAGTTATTATTTAAACTAATTCAGCAGAATTTTTGAAAAATTTTGAGTCATTTCATGGACGCAATTTGGGTAGACCTGGGTTAGTTTCTTTAAAAAACTAGGGTTAGAAACAAACGTATGCGCTGCTCTTAATTTTGCGCCACAAAAATTTGACGCACCACCCTGAATTTTTTTTCCAGTGGCTATCAAAATTCTGGCACTACCATGTTGAATAGGCACGAGCCGACTGCTTCTACCAAGGCCAACACAAAAATAGAGGCCACGACCCTGAGAAAATCAGCTGTTCTCCCGGGGCTGAATTTTACATTGGGTCTTATGGGAGGTCAGACGTTTTTTTATGATATTTTCAAAATGGCACTACAGATTTCCGCAAAATTTTAGTGAAATATTCTCAGACACCATCCCGATATTCCACCAAAGGTTTGTAAGGAAGTAACATGATTAAAAGGTTAAAATCTTCAAGATTTAGCATTCCTTATTTTGAATTCAAATTACCCGCCATGTACCACATGCCAACTGTTATATTTGACATGTATTTGACTTTGTCATATGTAATTGTCAGATTCGCTTCTGCTTTAAACTTAATTTTTGTGTGAGCTAATGAAGCGGCTATGAAAAATTAGGGCTTACTATACATTTAAAAAAAATTGTTTTGCCAGAATAAAGTAAAAACAATCTCAAAAACGGCTTTATTTAAAAAAAAATCAAATATCCATGAACCGTCATTCCAACTTCAATATTTTAAAGACAATCAGCTGTGTCGTAACGTGACCATCAAAAAAAAATCAGCCCCGGATGTGACGTCAACAAAGTGGAGGATCGTGGCCCGTCCATTTTGATAGCCCTGCTTCTACTTCAACAAACCGTGAAATTTCGTGTAAACCGGGTTTAAGAACAACTGACATCGCTAATTATTATCAGTCTGGGTGTCTATGAAAGTTTTTACCCCCCAAAAAGGTCAACGCTCGCAGAGATTTTAATCGAATGTCGCCGAGTGCATTTAAAAAAAGGCTCGAAATTTCGAATCCTTCTAAATAGTAGATGGTCTCTATAAAAAAAATTTTTTTATTAAACGGTAACATAAAAATGTTTTTTTATAATATATTTTTATTATAATATTAAAAGTACGGTGCGGCGCATATGAGTCGAGGCAGAGAAAATATAACTGGATGTTAGATGTTATATTCTCTATGCTCGAGGTAATTTTAACAAAGCAAACGCCGCGCCGCACTGTGGTCAGCTTGTCGGTTCTGAACGATCGAAATTATTTTATGGTTTCAGTTTTGACAAATTGATGCTGAAAGTTAGGAAATGTCAACTAGCGTTTAAAAAATGTGATTTTAATATAGGTACTGTGCATTCTGGAGATGGTACAGTCGCCTCCAAAAAAAATGTTACATATCGATTTTTTCCTGTTAAGCAAAAAACTTGAAAAATGGATACTCTGAGAGTGTGTACGTAACTAGCTTATGACTTTTTTTTATTTAACATAGCTTTTTTATAAAAATTTAACTAAATTTATTAATCTCGCTATACTATATATCACTTTTTACCGTGCTCTGATATTCTTTATCGTAGTCGATATATTCACTATTTTCACATACATAGTTTAAAACGGATTGATTTTTATCCTGTGAAACCGGTGTTATGTGCCAGATTTTAAATAAATTACGTCGGCCAATCCCATGCGCCAACGCTGAAACAATAAATCATAGCTAATACAGCGGCAAGAAGCGGCAGCTGAATGTAGCACGTATAGAACCCTTGATACATAATTGAAATAATAAAGTCACAAACGCAATCGATACGTACCGATCCAGACATTTTCAGTCCAATATATATAATACATATTTGAAAAATTATAATAAATCAATACACAAATTTTATCTAATTTTTTTAACAAGCAAATTGAAACTTTGCAAATGGTTTAATAGTAAAAATTGAAGATACTAAACCATATTTTAAATATACGTGAAGAAATCACCATATAATCTCTGGTTTACCAATTTAGAGCACTTTTGAAAATCGCCTTTCCATGCGGAATATGTGCGGATCATTATACAGGCTATCAAACGGCCTATGACTTGTCGTCGTAACAAGTGACAACGAGTAAGTTGATCGATTTTCTGCATTGGGGTCTACTAATAAGGTAATTGGGCACTTTTTTAAGACTTAGTAGTTATGATAGAAAATATTCGATATTGAGGTTTCGATCGTCTAAATTAGACAAGCTGACCTCCGTGCGCCGGCGCCGACAAGTGTTTCTATGCTGTTTCAAGTGACTTCGGGTAAAGTTTACCACCATTATCCCTGTCTATCTCTCGTACCTCTGATTCATCATAAACTCTATGATTTGCCAAAATGACAAAGTTTTTGGCAGCTGTTAATATTGCCTCAAAATATATTCTATAATCTTTGCTCAAAACTTCTTGAGTCTGTTTTAAGAGCGTAAACTCCGATTTCCTTTGTGGAAGTGGAGAGTTGTAAGGTAACTGATAATGAGGAGCGCAGCACATGCACCTTTCGGAAGGTGTGTAAAAGCGTGGGTCCACTGTGTAATGTGTATACTTGCTACGCAGTATAATGTATAAGTAATAAAACTTGCATCCTCCTAAGGGACACGTGCATCAGTTTGGTATGGTGTACGGACAAATCGGGGTTTGCGAAAAGGGCGCGCCGTGTCCCAGACAGCACAAGTACGGACTATGTACGTACATAGTACGTAACTTTGCGACGTAGTGTACGTACATAGTATGTACATTTTTGGCCTACGTCCACATATGTACGTCGTAGGGACGTAACTTTAGCCATTATTTTCCTTCGATTTGTACGTACTATGGACGTACTGAAGTACGTAAATTTAACGTATTTTGGACGAATGTACGTACACCATGTACGTACCTAGACCAATTAAACGTAAAATGTACGTACTTCAGACGTACATTTTACTTATGTAGTACCTAAAATGTACGTACCCTAGACGTACATGGTACGTACAGAGGACGTCAAAGTAAAACAAAGAAAGTGTAGGATTAGGACTGGGTATCATTTAAAATAGTCCAGCTACCTAAACATTTCTACTTTAGAGTGGATTTTCCAGTCGTTTTACCTCGAGATTCGAAGTCTCCACAGGTTTGATTAAGTTTGTAATGCTTGATATACAGAAAATGTTAACTAGTGTACGCCATACATTACCAAATTCCGTTGTTAAATTTTCGGAAGCGCATCTCTAAAATGTACGTACGTAAAATTTACGTACTATGAACGAAGCTGGTTTACGTAGTATGTACGTACTTACTTGTACGGAAATTGTACTGATCTAAAGAAGCACCGACGTAAAATGTACGTAAAATGCGTACTATGTACATAAACAATTGTACGTACATAGTACGTACTTTATTGGTCCCGGGACGTACCGAAGTAAAATGGATATAAAATGTACGTCCTTGAGACGAAGTGTGCTCTTTGGGGGTGCCTATTTTGGCTAGACTAACAACAGTATCCCAACCACTACCTCTAAGTAGATAATTTTTTGTCTCCTTTTTTTACTATTTGGGGAAGGATAAATACTCCCAGCTTTGTCTATATTTTTACTGAACGTGCAAAGATAAGAAATTTACACTTGTATAGCGATCTCTCTTGTTTTGATAGAAAAAAAAGGTCGCAAATGACAGTGAAGTACGAGTCACAATCCTTTAATAATAAATATTAGGCGTGGTCCACAGTTTCACTTGTTTTCCCTCACTTCTATTTCCCCATTTCTCTAATAGAAACATATGGAGATATAAATTGTATCTTTATCTCTTTCGATTAGGGAAAGAGGGGAATAGAAGTGAGCGGCAAGAACTGAAACTCTGGACTAGGCCTTATAGAGGTTGGTGTACCAGTCGCAGAACGGCACGGCCTTTGTCAAAGCCAAGCACGTTTTGATGATCTATGTAGACAACACTTGAGCTAGATAGACAAAAATTATTTATTGTTATTTTTTGCTGATAAATAACATACAATCTTTAATAACATATAGTATTTGTCTTCTTACCTCTTGATGATGATGATTGATGATGATTCATATATGAGTGGGCCTTGCAACCCTTCCACTGCGACCACCAGTGGGTCTATTGTGGCTCACTTTTGAGTGGTTTCTCACCACTGTATGCCTAATCCTCCAAAAAGACCGGCTATCAGTTTGGGTGAGACACTGTTCAGATCTGAGGTTTACCGAAAGTATTCTGACGTAAACGTGCAATAGCCGGACATTCGCACAGTACATGTCTGACTGTTTCGTCATCCTCCATACAGAGTCTACATTCGGTCTCTTCTGTTAGTCCCATTCTGTGCATGGGCACTCTCAGTCGACAGTGACCCGTATAAAGACCAGTCACTATACGTATCTCCTGTCTGGTAAGTCCAATAATGTTCCTGGCTCTGTTTCTACAAGGTCCTTTAATGAACTCTTTAGAGTGAGCCAGTTCTGGTATATTTATCCAGTATTGTTGGAAGCTATTCTCCATCCATTTTAATATGGTTGATTTAGCAGCATTGTATGATATCCCCAGGGCTGGCTCGGTGCCGAAAAACTCGGCAGATGCCGCTTCCCTCGCTGCTAGGTCTGCGGCCTCATTTCCCTTGTGCCCAGAATGCCCTGGTATCCATACTAATGATACATTGTTAGCGCTACTAAGCGCATTCAGCGAATCTTTACAGCTCCTCACTGTTCTCGATGAGACCGTATAGGAATCAAGCGCTCTTAAGGCTGCTTGACTGTCGGAGAAGATTTTTATTGTCCTGTTGGTCAATTCGTGGTCAGTAATCCACCGGGCACACAGTTCAATGGCTACGAGTTCGGCCTGAAATATAGTAGCCAATTGGCCGAGACTATGTTTAATCTCGACTTTTTCTTGAATACTAACAACTCCAGTGCTCATTGCACCACATATGGCAAGACTGGCTTGTCGTTGTAAGCTGGTTAGTTTGGCCCTTGAGGTTCTTTGATGTCCCTTCTCGAAC
The DNA here is from genome assembly GCA_963576565.1 of Aspidapion aeneum. Lineage (NCBI taxonomy): Eukaryota > Metazoa > Arthropoda > Insecta > Coleoptera > Brentidae > Aspidapion > Aspidapion aeneum. The sequence continues at coordinate 44,449,903 of OY755043.1, forward strand.
CAGACTATTGCGCCATACGCAATCATTGGTCTGATGACTGTTATATACAGCCAATACATTTGTTTGGGGCTAGTGCCCCAGGTTTTTCCGCAAATTATTTTGCACGTCCATAAGGACAGTGTGGCTTTGCGGGTTACTTTTTCCATATGGGCATTCCAGGTAAGAGTTTTATCTAGAGTGACCCCTAGGTATTTCCCCTCTGATGCAAATGGAATTATTTCACCGTCAAGCTCCGGAGGAGTCAGGAAATCAAGCTTCCTTTTACGGGTGAACGGTATAATAACTGTTTTGCTGGGATTTACAGACATCTGTTCCCTGTCACACCAGTCTTTTATCGTGTTTATTACTTCTTGTATCTTTCCAGAGAATTCACTTTCTGGAATGTCTCTAATGATTGCTCCTACGTCATCTGCGTATCCTAATACCTCTACATCCAGCGATTCCAAGATGGCAAGAAGATCATCGACCAGTAGAGACCACAGGAGGGGAGACAAAACTCCTCCTTGTGGACAGCCTCTAGCAGCTCTGAAACTTACCATCTCATCGTTAAGAGTTGTTTCAATCACTCGATTCTCGAGTGTGCACCTGATGAATCCCGTGACGGTAGATTCTATTCCTCGGGCGCACGCTGATTCAAAGAGGGAATTGGGTAGTGCATTGTTAAATGCTCCTTCTATATCAACCTCTTACATATAGGGTGTTTTTAGCGGCTCCGGTTCAAAAAGGCGATACTTAAAACGGCGACATTCAAAACAGCGGTCTCATTTGAGCGACATTTAAAAGAGCGACATATTAAAACAGCGACATTTAAAACAGCGACATGTTAAAACAGCGACATATCAAAAGGGCGACAGATTAAAAGAGCGACATATTAAAACAGCGATATTTAAAATAGCGACATTTAAAACAGCGACACATCAAAACGGCGATATTCAAAAGAGCGACATCTAATAAAAACAGCGACATTAAAAAAGCGTCTTAAAAAATAGCAACAGTTCGACTAACGGGTCTCTATCCGAACATATTTATCAAAAAAAACATTCCTTACTTCTTGCCCGGGATCCTAGAGGGTGTGAGCCGAACCGAACCGAACCGAACCAATTCAAACCGGATCGAACCGATCCGAACCGAATCGAACCGAACCAAACCGAACCGAACCAAACTGAACCGAACATATAGCCCTCGTGGTATAGAATCGGTTTGTTCTTTTACGAAGAACTTTTCATTTTAACGTAGATTAAAAGTGACTGGCGTTGGCTTAATTTGGCGATTTTTGATTTTGTCTTAGTGTATCGTGGTTACTATAAGTCATTAGACGCTTATTTTAAACGTTGCTTAATATTGATTTTTGAATTGTCGGTCTTTTAAATGTCGCTGTTTTGATATGTCGCTCTATTGAATGTCGCTGTTTTGAATTGTCGCTGTTTTGAATGTCGCTGTTTTGATATGTCGCTTTTTTGAATGTCGCTGTTTTGATATGTCGCTGTTTTTGTTAGATGTCGCTCTTTTGAATATCGCTGTTTTGATATGTCGCCCTTTTGAATGTCGCCGTTTTGATATGTCGCTGTTTTAAATGTCGCCGTTTTAAATATCGCTCTTTTGAACCGGTGCCGTTTTTAGCATTTAACGATTTTAAAGAGTTTGTATTGTACCTTTTTTAACAAAAACTGTGACAAAAAAAATGTAAAACATTAAAATAGGTACTTTATTTATTGTTTTTGTAAAACGGAAGTTTCTCTATATGGCCAAAAATGTATTAAACAAAACAATTTTACCGAGTGTTTCATAAAACAGTGCTGTTTTAGTGCTCCTAAAATTTAAAAATTGACACAGCGGGTTGTGTGAGACCATTTTTAAAGGTTTTTGATGGGGCTATATCCAGCCATCAATGCACACGCTAAACACTCGCAGTTTTGGCTACACTACGGCTAGAATAAAATGAGACGCAAAATAAGGGATGGCTTAACTCCCTTCCTAATCTAATCTAATCCCTAATCTATCTCCCTCTGTTTACAGCACTTTTCTCTTACTGGGTGGTTTTAATTTTTAGCAAATTTATCATGAACAAAATTTTAATATTACAAAGAAAAAGTCTAACCAAATCGAATAGCAAATTTAACGAAACGACTCCGGCCCGTTCACCGAACCGAACCGAACCGAACCGAACCGAACCGAACCGAACCGAACCGAACCGAACCGAAACCGAACGCTAAACACTCGCAGTTTTGGCTACACTACGGCTAGAATAAAATGAGACGCAAAATAAGGGATGGCTTAACTCCCTTCCTAATCTAATCTAATCCCTAATCTATCTCCCTCTGTTTACAGCACTTTTCTCTTACTGGGTGGTTTTAATTTTTAGCAAATTTATCATGAACAAAATTTTAATATTACAAAGAAAAAGTCTAACCAAATCGAATAGCAAATTTAACGAAACGACTCCGGCCCGTTCATAATTCACACCCTTTTAATGGGATTCTATTGTTACCCCTGAAGTCAAACAGGATGATTAGTCACTTTTATACACATTCTATACCAACAAAAAGATACAGTAGCGTATCATTTACTCACAAATTTTATCTGTCGGCTCACTGTGACGGCTCGAGGTGTGCTCGTGAGCCTGGTGCCGACAGAGGGAATTGAATCCCTATCCACCTATCCATCGTCGTAAATGACAAAAACAAAATCGTACAAGATGGCAAAACGGAATTCTTAATAACCGGAGATTATACGAAAACGTCATTTGTTTTATTTATCTAACTTAAAAAAACGTCTCTTCATTTTAATAAGACTCGTTTCAGCTTGTTACAGAGTCGTTCGCTATCCTTTATATATAAACGGCTCTGGAACGAAATAGCGATGTACAAAATAGCGAGTATTAAAATAGCGGTATCGAAATAGCGACAATCAAAATAGCGATGTAATGAAAGGGCGACTATCAAAATAGCCATGTAACAAAATAGCGACTATCAAAATAGCGATGTAGCAAAATAGCGACTATCAAAATAGCGATATTTCGGTTCCGTTTTAGCATATAGTTCGACTAAATGGTTTCATTCTTAGAAATTTTAAAAAAAACTTTCCTGACTTCTTTCCCGGGATCCTAGAGAGTGTGAATCCGAACCGAACCGAATTCGGTTCGGATCGGTTCGATTCGGATTCAAACCCTCTAGGATCCCGGAAAAGAATCAGGGAAGTTGCTTTTTTGAAAAAATAAGCTGGTATAGTCAAAATACCAAAGGATACAATAGCGCATTTCGGTTCGTTTCGGTTTGGATTGGTTTAATTCGATTCGGTTTGGTTTGATTCGGAATTTTGGTACATCGCTATTTTGATACATCGTTATTTTGATTGTCGCTATTTTGATTGTCGCTATTTTGATATATCGCTATTTTGACCGTCGCTATTTTGATACATCGCTATTTTGATATGTCGCTGTTTTGTTACAAACGCTATTTTGATACATCGCTATTTTGATAGTCGCTCTTTCATTACATCGCTATTTCGTTACTCGCTATTTTGTACGTCGCTATTTTGTACATCGCTATTTCGTTCCAGAGCCATATAAACATTCCATGAACATCGGCTTAAGCCGCGTACTCATTAGCGAGCTGCAACTAACTTCACCCGAGTTTTATCTATCGGCTCACTGCGAGCGGGTGGAAGGGTACTTGCGTACCTGGTGCCGACACAGGGAATTTAATCCCGATCCATCGTCGTAAATGACAAAAACAAAATCGTACAAGATCATAAATGAAAATGATATAACAGCCCAATAGCAAAAACGGAATTCTTAATAACCGGAGTTTATACAAAAACGTCATTTTCTTTTATTTATCTAACCTCAAAAAACGTAGTTTCTAGCAAATGCATTTTAACAAGATTGTTTCAACTTGTTACAGTCACACACTATTCTTTATATACAGGGTATTTCAAGAACCGATAGAGATATTTACCTAATTCCGAAAACGCTTCGAGGGACCGTTACTTATGTATTCAATGCCTTGGTCGCACCAACCATGTTGGCCCAAACATCGCAACGCATAGAGTTTTCTTTTGTATACAACCAACAAAAAAATCTTAAAATTGCTTTCACACTTTCTTTAAAATAGCGGAACTTACAAATCCATGAGGAGTGTGGACACTTACGGGTTTTTTCAATCATTTTGAATGCCATATTAGGATTCGGTTCGGTTCGGTTCGGTTCATTCCATTTGTTTGAGGGAATTTCGATAATGGAGTTGTCGATTCAAAAATCTGCAACAAAATTTGAGCAGTTGGTATAACCCCATACTTTTTTAACGAGTCAGCTATAAAAATATCTGCATCATATGTATGGATACTTGAAATGGGTGAGAGTGAGAATGAACATCTCCCCACGTCAGCACCAATAGAGATGCGGAAATCAAGTAAGATCCCAGCTTTTCCACACGGTCTGTAAATAAACCGGTTGTCTGGTAACTCTCAGCCAATAAGAACTCGGCAGCTGATGACGCGGCAATTTGCCTGCTCCACGATCAATAAAGAGAGACCTATACGTTATATTATGAGAAAAATAAAGATAGAAGCCGTAAAAATACCAACATTTATTAAAAAATTAAATAATTTAAAAATTTAAGATAAAAATTCCAACAGTTTTATAAATATCCGAGTCAGGATACGATTATCTGAGGGCACGGCAGTGCCTCGCCAAGTTCGCGCGCCGTAACCATCTTTTCTTGAAACATTTCAGCCGATATTTAAACTATCTAAAACTCTACTTCGGAATGAGCTACGAATCTCAAACTTTGCACAGTCGTAGATCTCCATGGAGTTAACAACCCCTCCAAGGTTCATGGAATTCCATAAAGTAGTAAAGTAGTTACGAAATTTCAAAAAACGTCAAAATTGCCACTCACTCGCTCACTCACTCACTCACTCACTCATGCATAGATCATCAATATTCTACTGTACTTCCAGACATGCTACAAAGCTGAAATTTGGCAGTATGATAGAAATTATTTCCCAACCCCTGGAAAAAATCAAAAAACCCCAAAATTTTAATTTACTCCCCTCCCGTATACATTTAAAGTTATGTAAAAGTAGCATTACCCACTTCCAGACATGCTAGAGAGTTGAGCTTTGGCAGACTGATAGGAACTATGATAAAACTATAGAAAAAAAATCAAAAAACCCCAAAATTTTAATTTACTCTCCTCCCCTATACATTTAAAGTTATGTAAAAGTAGCATTGCCCACTTCCAGAAATGCTAGAGAGTTGAGCCTTGGCAGACTGATAAGAACTATGATAAAACTATAGGAAAAAATCAAAAAACCCCAAAATTTTAATTTACTTCCCTCCCCTAAACATTTAAAGTTATGTAAAAGTAGCATTGCCCACTTCCAGAAATGCTAGAGAGCTGAGCTTTGGAAGACCGATAGTAACTATGATAAAGTTATAGAAAAAATTAAAACACCTCAAAATTCTAATTTACTTCCCTCCCCTATAAATGTAAAGTTATGTAAAAGTAACACTGCCCGTTTCCAGAAACGCTAGAGAGCTGAACTTTTTAAGAACTTAAGAGAATATGATAAAACTATATGAAAAAATTTAATAACACCAACATTTTAATTTACTTCCCTCCCTTCCCCCGGGACGCGTCAGATAAGCTGAATTTGAGATATGTTGAAGGCCAAACCTTCCTGATATTTTTACCAAAAAAAATTGAAGGGGTCATAGGATTCGTTTTCGAGCTATACTTATTTAATGTTTTTTTTATTTGTCAAACACTGTGTTTATTGTATTACAATCTAGTCAGTTAGACTAATCAGCAATTTTGTTTTAACTTAATTTACTAGAAAAGTCAGATTTAAACTTAGGGTTCACTCAACAGTTCTCCCCGCTTTGTTTAGTCTGTAACTCACAATTGTGTTGTGTTTGTAGCATTATTTTGTTTTATATAATTCACTTAGTTTACTAGCTCAAACGGCTTCACTCTTTTTAGTCTTCGAACTAGCATAGTATTGTCTAGAAGCTGAATTGCTTCCACATTCACATGCCGATGAAGTCTATCTTCATGGCTTTTTGCGTACCTTTTTATAGTCTCTGCTACAGTTTCGATTTTTAGATCTCGATGAAGGCCACTATTTCGAACGTACCAAGGTGCATTCACAATGTTTCTTAATACTTTATTTTGAAATCTCTGTAAAACTAGAATGTTACTCTTTTTAGCACAACCCCATAGTTGAATACCATATGTCCATACTGGTTTCAGTATTTGTCTAAAAAGCAGTAACTTTATTGTAAATTGTTAAATTGGACTTCCTTCCAATTAGCCAGTTCATTTTTCTATACCTTATCTCAAGTTTTTCTTTTTTTTTCTTAACATGTGCTTTCCAGCGCAATTTGGCATCAAGTGTTATACCGAGATATTTTGCCTGATTTGAATATGATACGGGAATGTTGTTAATTGTTATTTGTATGTGATTTATATTTTTGTTTGTAAAATCAACATGAATTGATTTGGTTTCATTTAATTTTATTCGCCACTTTGTGGTCCAACTGTGAACTTCGGTGACTGCATCCTGAAGTTTTTCTATGCATTTTTCAATAGATTTTTCTACCGTTAATAAACCAGTATCATCTGCAAATGTTGCTAAGTGACAATTTTCTGGCTTTGGGATATCGCAAGTGAATAATAAGTATAGATAAGGGCCTAGTACGCTACACTGGGGCACGCCTGCTTGAATTTCTCTTAAGTTTGAGTATGAGTCTTCCTGTTTTACTCTAAAATGTCTATCAGATATGTATGATTCCAAAATATCCGAATATTGTTTTGGCAGAAACTGTTTTAGTTTAAAAGTTTCATGCCACACTTAGTCAAATGCTTGTGCTACATCTAGAAAATCTGCAGAATAAACTTTTCCCTCTTCTAGTGCTTTGTCTATTATATTAGTAATTCTATGTACTTGATCTATCGTGGAATGCTTGTCTCGAAAACCAAATTGATGAGATGGAATAATTTCTTGTCCTTCTATGATGGGTTTTATTCTTTTAAGCAAAAATTTCTCATAGATCTTGGATATAATTGGCAGCAAAGATATTGGCCTGTAAGATGACACGTCATGAGTCGTTTTCCCGGTTTTGATACACACAACAATATACAACTTTCCACAGTTTAGATACATACCTAAGCCTAAAGGATGCATTAATTAGGTTGCATAGTTTTACGATAGCTTTTCTGGGGAGTTGTTTTATGACTACCCCGTTAATAAGATCATACCCTGGGGCTTTTTTCGAATTAATATTTTTGATTTCTGTTAATATTTCTTTTGGTGATGTAAGCTTAATATGGTCTTCGATTTGATGGGGTTCATTTAATTGAAAGTTTTCATCCGGTGTTTCGTGGGGCTGAAATGTTTTTCTAAATAACTTGCAAAAATATCTGTTTTTTCTTTATTACTCCTTGCCCACTGGTTGTTAGATTTTCGTATAGGTGGAATTTGGATAATTGGTCTTTTAAAATCTTTGGTTGCTTTCCAAAGGGAATAGTCGGTATTTTTATCATCTGTAAGTTCATTAAGAAAATGGTTAATAGATTCATTTTTTATTACTAAAATTTCTCGCCTAATGCGCTGCGTCATGTTGTTGAGATTTGTTTTGTCCCGAGGATCACGGCTTTGCTGCCACTTTCTTCTTAGTTTCCTTTTTTCCAGTATAAGGTCTCTAATTTCCTTTGGATAGTTTTTTCCCTCAAAAATTCTCTTTGGTTTTGGACTGTTTTCCCAAGCTGCTTGTTGAATATTTGTAACAAAATATTCAACTTCTTTATCGTTTTGTTTCTGGCGTTTGCAATGGTACTGTCAGTCAGTTTATTAACTAGTGAGATATTTGCTTCTTTCTTTATTATGTTTTTACTAAGAGTTAGAATAATAGGTGAATGATCTGAGTGTAAATCAATACTTTCTTCTATATCTACAAAACTTAAAGATATATTTTTTACTATAAAAAAATCAATTAGATCTGGAATTTTTCCTGGATCTGTTGGATAGTCTGTGGGCTTACCAGTTGATATTGGCTCACATTGATATTCACTAATAGCTTGCAAAAGTTCTTTTCCTTTAGAATTCGTCAGTCTAGATTCCCAGTACGTATTTTTTGCATTAAAGTCACCTCTAATTATATAACGGTTTCCTAATTTTCTGAGAAAATTAAGATATTAATTTTTTTTTAGTAAGTGCCTTGGTGGTATATTGAAATGACTTATGACTAGTGTATATGTTTTGGTTTTTACACTTACTAGTGTAGCTTGAATCTCTATGGTTTTATATCCCATCTCCTCATAGTGTGATATATTTTCTTTAATTATTACAGCACGTCCCCATGTGCAGTATTGCTAGGGTGAGTTGTATGATACACTTTATAACCCTTAAATTTAATGTGAGACTGGTTAGTGAAATGCGTTTCTGACACAAGACAGACGTTAACTTTTTCTATGTCTAGAATAACTTGCAAGTCTTGCTGATGTTGCAAGAGACCATTGGCATTCCAATTTAGAATTCTAAGATTACTGATTTTGAGGCATATTGGTAGCTCCGTTATTGCTACTTTCTAGTTTAGTTAATCGCTCATCAAGTTTGTTCAATTTCTCCAAAATTAATTGTAGTGTTTGTTCCATAGTATTTTGACTACTGATATTAATATCAGGTATAGTAGCTGTTGCTGCTACTGTATGTCCTTGTCACAGAGTTTTGTGTGACTGTGTTTCTTGTCTGTTGGGTTTGTCTATTTGTACTCCCGTTTGGTGTGAGATTCGGTTTCTTAGGTTTATTTTTCAATTTTTGTATTTATTTAGCAACAAGGCATCCTCTGTAGTTAGCAGGATGCTTGCCTCCACAGTGGATGCATTTTGGCTCAGATTCTTTTGGTTTGGGGCATTCTACAGTAACATGTTTCCCCGAGCATTTTACGCAACGTGGTTCTTTAGCGCAATATTTTTGCGTGTGTCCATAAGATTGACATCTTTTGCATTGAGGGACTAATTTTGAGGTTTTTAGTGCTTTTATTTCCACTTCAATCCCAAGGATACTGGAAATTTCAAAAATTTTGTTGATATCTTCATCGTGGCTAAATGTGAGCATAAACATGTTAAGAGGTTGTTTTGTTCTCCATTTCAGTTTGTTGCTGGCTTCCAGTGCCTTAAAACCTTTTTTTTGTAGATCCGCTACAATTTTTTGTGGGTCACATGAGAAGTGTAGCCTATTCGCTATTACTCTAATTGGCCTTATTTGTTTGTTTTCGTATGAGTGCCATTGATAATTTATTTAATTAAGCATTTTAGTAACCAGCCAATAGCTGTCTGCGTCTTGTACATTTATTTTAATATTTTCGTTATTTAAAACTTTTATTTTAACTCCTTGTATGATATTTAACTTTTCATAAATATCATTAAAATTATTTACGCCATTTACCATAATCGGTGGAGGTAATGGAGCTTTTTTAACCTTAGTAGGGGGTTCTTCATTTTGTGTTTTATTGGAGGGCTCTCCAGTGCCCGAGCTTTTTTGTAGTGGTGAGAGTGAAGTATCCATTCGACGATTTTTCCAGCCTTTTCCTTTTTGTCTGATCCACTCAAATTCTCTTGCTAGATCGTCCTCATCAGTAATGTAGTCCATGTCAGACTCTTCTTTGTTAGTGACTGTTGTCTCTAAATCTGCAAATTTTTTTTGCATACTTTCCAGTTGACTTCGGAGATAATCCACTTGTACACTAAGTGAGTTTTTTTCGTTTTGGGATTTTTTCCATTCGCTATATAAAACTTCTTCATTTTGTGTTCTAGCATGGCTATCCTGAAATAATTCGGCATTATCCATTTTTTCTTGATTTTGTTTGGGCTTTTCGCTAATTTTGAAAACAAGCTTCACAGGTTATGGTACACTTTTTTTGCTTTTAAACATGATATATTATTTATAATAAACATTGTTTATAGATATTTAACACAGATTTTATTTCACGCGCGCGGTTTATTATAAACAAAACAAACCTCGACTTGACCTCGTTAGCACTATTACGCAGGTACGATGCAATACAACCATACCGAACTGCGATCGAATAAATACTGTAAATGTGCGCCACTGAAATATGGAAAAATATGACCTTTTGTCGTTTTTTTGTAATAACTTATCGCCAAATAAAAACGAAAAAATGATATTAGTCTTATTTTATTGACAAAAGAGTCCTTTGAGGAATTTTATCAATTTTTAACATATAGTTTGCGTCACATACCTACAGAGTGGCTCAAAATAATTTTAAAAAAATACAGGAAACATACCTGAGATTTATTACGTATAAAGAAAGGGAACTAAAAATGCATAGTCAAAATTAACTTCACTTGCTTTCATGTGAGTCGTTTTAACTATTCTAGAGTCATGTTTGCATAATAGGTTATGTTATAAGCTAGCGGAATTTCAAAAAAAAATTTAATTCAACGCATGACATATTAACTAATGGTCTACGAAATAGTGTGTTTACTGGGATGCGTCAAATGAGGTGAATTTAACATATTGTTACAAATTTAAGTTATTTAAATTTTAGAGTTAGAATTTATTTAGGTTTAGTGTAGTATTAGGTTGACGTATTTTATGGTTGTATTCTTAATCTAGATTTTAGTTGCGTTATCTGTGACAAACTGGTATGCGAACGGTCCGGTTCTAGAAAAGGGTGGAATGATTCCGAATCGAACAAGGATGAAAAATTCTCGAATAGTAGGCAGACCCTTATATATAGGGCCGGACGTCGTGCATCGGACAGTCAGAGATAACCAATGGAAGTGATCGCTAGATGTTAACGCGAAGTTAATAGGCGTATTAAAGTAGTGAATTATTAGCAAGTTATTAGTAAGTTTAAGTGCGTGTTTTTGTACATAATTTGTTGAAATAAATTGACGTATCGTTTTCAACAATTGCGAGTTTTAATTTGTCGTTGTGAACCCGTAACAATTGGTGTCAGAAGTGGGATTAAAAGAAATAAATAGTGCAAAGACAATCCTTACACAGTACCACCGGCTAGGAAAAAAAAAGAACAGTAAGTGATTTTGCCAGAATATTCAGAACTGAATAGTGCAAAGACTACCCTTACATAGTACCACCGGCTAGGACAATTGGACAGAAGAACAGTAAGTTATCTTTCCAAAATATTCGAAGAAGTTCCATATTGTTTTATTCAAAAACCAAAAGAGATATTTGAGAACCGACTTCGACATTAACCTTACAGTCCAAAAATTGATAATTAGAGAGATTTTCTAGAATATTCCATCACTTTATACGACATTCTATTCGAGAACTAAAAGAGATATCCAAAAAGCGATTTCAACATTAGATTAGTAATTTCAAAAGTAAGAATTAGAAAGAAGTTCTAGAAGATTCCATAACATTCTATTCGAGAACCAGAAGAGATATACAAAAAAGAAACCGGCTTCGACATTAGCTTAGTTATTTCAAAAGTAAGAATCGGAAAGAATGTCTAGAATATTCCATAACATTCTACGACGTTTTATTCGAGAACCAGAAGAGATATCCAAAAGGTGACTTCAACATTAGATTAGTAATTTCAAAAGTAAGAATTAGAAAGAATTTCTAGAATATTCCATAACATTCTGCGACGATCTATTTGAGAACCAAAAGAGATAATCAAAAAGCGACTTCTACATTTGCCTAGTAGCAGAGAGAGTGACATTTACCAGTATATTCCAGAACATTCCATTAGGTTCTATTTAAGAATCGGAAGAGATATTGAAAAACGGACTGCGACATTAACTTTATAGCCCAAGGATAGACGTTTGAGAGATTTTTTAGAAAGTTGATGCTTACTAGACAAGGATCGGCAAAGATGGAAGAACTGACTAAAATGATTCAGGCTCTATCATCTCAAATGGCTCAAAACCAGAACGATATGAGACAGACCATTGAACAAAATCAAGGCGACATGAAACACACCATGGACGACATGAAGCAGACCATGGAACAAAACTAGAGCGATATGAGACAGACCATTGCACAAAACCAAAACGATATGAGACGGACATTTGAAGAAAGATTAGATAGTAGGTGGTAGACGCTTTTTACTCATTGGGCGTCGACCGGTGAGATACCACCATGCCAGAAGTGAGTAGCGCTAAGTGGTATCACCACGTTCCGCTACTGCGCTGGCAGTCCGGTTCCAACAATGAGTAACAGATAGTATGATGGCGCTTCCAGGATCAAAATATTCCGGAGGTAAAATACCCGACCACTCAGATCTCCGGGCATCGGGTGATCCTGGGGGTCCTTCATGCAAATATATTAAAAGAAGACCAAAAACTCAACTCAGAATTGATTTTAGCAATATAAGAGGATTAAGTACCAACATGAATTCAGTTCACCAACATCTTGAAGAACAAAGACCTGACATCCTTGTTCTCACTGAAACTAAAATCAGTTCTGCAACACCTATTGTGAACTATCTTTATCCCGGCTATGACCTACACCACCGATTTCGACATAATTTTGGGATCTGTGTGTACATCAAAAATGACCTTTCATGTCATCGAGAGGAGAACCTGGCTAAAACACCACAACAAAACAGATAATGAAGGCAAGGAAGCAGAAGCTTTTGCCATAAGTTGTGGTCTAACGCAGCTTGTCGATGAACCTACCCGTATCTCAGAAAGGGGTGAATTTGCAGCGCTTTTAGACTTGTTCCTAACTACAAATCCTGACTTGTACACAATTCGAGTAGATCCCCCACTTGGTTCATCCGATCATAAACTTATAAGAACAAAGTGCGAAATGTTCATACCGCCAAGCCAACAATCACTTCCTCGTAAAATGTGGCACTATAAATCGGCAAAATGGAATGACCTTAAACAGTTTTACCTGGATTTTCCATGGCAAGAAGTTTGCTTTAAAACAGCTGATCCCACTATTTGCTGTAATGAAATAACAAAAGTAATCTTATCTGGAATGGATGCATATATCCCACATACAATACAGCCAGTGTCAAACGGCTGTACAGAAAAAACATAGAGCATATAACCTTTGGAAACGACAACAAACCGCTCAAAACCACACAGAATTTATAGAAGCCAGAAATAGTTGCAAAATTACTATTGACGCCGCCAAAGAAACATACAATCAAAGAATAAAAAACAGGTTGCTAAATTGTCCAAGTAGTTCTAGGTCCTTTTGGTCTCTTGCAAAAGCCGTTGGATCAAACTTCACCAAGTCATCCATACCACCACTTACAGATAAAAATACTCACTCAGCCACAACATCAGAGGAAAGGGCCAATATGCTGGCCAGAATCTTTTCCTCCAACTCAAACCTAACAGTGCCAAATGGAAAAACTCCACCGTTCATTGAAAGGGTTTCCCACAGTATGCCAGAGGTACCCTTTTGTCACAGAGAAATACGAAAATCCCTTAAAAAGTTGGATACAAACAAAGCAATGGGTCCAGATGGCATTCCCGCGATAGTACTCAAAAATTGTGCTAACGAACTCACCCCAACTTTCGCTAAATTATTCAATTTATCTTACAGGCAAGGAGTATATCCATCATCATGGAAGTCTGCCGCAGTACAGCTTATTCCAAAGAAAGGAAAAAAGACAGATCCGTTAAACTATAGACCAGTTGCTCTGCTTCCGGTGATATCAAAAGTAATGGAGAGAGTTGTGAACAATCACCTAACCAAGTACTTGGAAAAGTACAAACTTATCAACGACAAGCAATACGGATTTCGAAAATATAGGTCAACTGGCGATTTACTTACATACGTCACTCATTTATGGCAAAAAGCGATTGAGTTACGGGGCGAAACAAGAACAATTGCCTTAGATATATCAAAAGCATTCGATAAAGTCTGGCATGAAAATCTGCTCAACAAGCTTAAAGCAATGGGATTGTCGCCGAAACTTTGCACTTGGTTTGAAAGTTACCTTAAGGATAGATCCATTTATGTTGCACTGGATGGCCGGAACTCCAACTCTTACCAAATAAATTCTGGTGTGCCACAGGGAGCAATCCTTTCGCCAACACTTTTTCTGATTTACATAAATGACCTCATAGATAAGACAGTGAATCCACTTTATTGCTTTGCAGATGATGGCAATGTAGTCTCCTCAGTCATACCACCCACTCAGTGTCTATCCGCACGTGAATTCCATCATCTTATACAAACTCAAATATCGCAGATAAATAACGACCTGGAGATAATAGAGGACTGGGGCAACAAAAACCTTGTACAGTTCAACGCGCAGAAAACCCAAGCAGCCCTGTTTTCAAAAAAGACCAGCACCGGTGAGCCAAACATCATGCTATCTGGAAGTGCTGTCACATTGCAGAGCCAGTTGAACATCTTAGGAGTCACTGCAGAGACCAACATGTCTTGGCACAGTCACGTGGCAGATATAGCTAAAAGGGCGTCCCAAAAGCTTGGGGTGCTATTTCATACAAGACATTTGTATACACCAAGCCAACTGCTGACACTCTACAAAGCCCAGATTCGACCAACTATGGAGTACTGCTCACATATATGGAGTGCGGCACCCAAACATACCTTAATGCTTTTGAACACCGTGCAAAAACGAGCTATCAAGCTGATCAATGACCCCGCACTTACCCGTAGTTTGGATAGTCTCGAACATCGAAGAACTGTGGGCGATCTATCTCTCTTCTACAGGTCTTATCACGGAAAATGCTCTGAAGAGTTGGCACGTATGATCCCCCCGGGAGTAGCACCTACTAGGCGAACACGTCAAACAGACGGTAACCATCAATTTACTGTCAAAATAGAGGCACCAAGTACCTCATTATATCAGAATTCATATCTCTGGAGAACAGCATCGCTGTGGAATAAACTCCCTGCGACAGTTTTCCCTGCAGGTTACAACCTGAACCGTTTCAAAACCAACACACACCAACATTTCCGCGCACTGGCCGCTTCTCGAGCTTGATAGGGACCTCCTTGCGAGTGCGCTTAACCGTAAAAAAAAAAAAGATGGTATGCAAGAAAACTTCGACCAAATAAGGAGCAACTCCGAACAGCTGAGAGGAGAATTTAAGGTAGCAACAGAAGAGCTTAAGGAAGAAATAACACAAAGGATGCAGAATGTAGAAGAAAAGGTGCAAAACAAATTGCAGAATGTTGAAGAAAAAGTGGAGACCAAACTACAGAATGTTAGGGAAGAAGTTTTTCAAACCATGGAAGAAAAATTCAAGGACATGTCAAAACAGTTTATACAGCTTCAGAAAGAACAAAACAAAATAAAAGCTCAGGGATTTGTTGTAAATTCCAACCATAACATTAAGCCTCCAAATTTTGATGGTACGTCTTCCTGGTCTACTTACAAACAGCAGTTTGAAGCTGCCGCTGCTGCAAATGGTTGGGAGGATGACGAAAAAGCTAGAGCTTTGTTAGTAGCTCTGCGAGAACCTGCTCTGGGACTTTTACGGTCCATTCCAGTCGAACAAAAACAGAATTATAACGCTTTAGTGGCAGCGTTAGAAAGAAGGTATGGAGACGAACACTTGCGAAATTTACATTGGTCAGAATTAAATGTTCCTCAACAAAGAGCAGGGTAGTCATTACAAGAGTATGAAGCGGATATCAGGAGGCTGATGTACTTGGCTTACCCAGAAATGCCAGAAAATTACAGAGATCCCTTTACGGTAGATCGCTTTATTAACGGCTTGCGAGACACGGACTTAGCAAAGTTACTGCGTCGAGAACGCTTCCATAACAGCAGTGAAGTGTTGATTCGAGCCCTTGAAATTGAATCATCAAATAATATGTCCAGGCCAAAAGTAAGAGCTGTTTCAATTCCGGAGGGAGAAGAAATGAGCACTGGAGAGGAGGTTAACTTAAAAACGCTAAACCAACTGTTTCAGTCACTGATAGAGAAGATTGATTCTTTGAAAGAAAGCAGACGATCCCCTCCAAATGTAAAGTGTTTCAGATGCGGACGTACAGGGCATATTCAACGCGATTGTCGTGTCCAAATGAGGTCTCGCTCACCATCTACTGGGACAGAGTAGCGAAGAAGAGATCAGGAAAAACTAAAACTAGTAAACACAGAGGGGCGGGTGTTGGCTAATGGGAATTTAGCCCCCAGAATTTACTCTATTAAGAGCTTAAAACATACTGCTGACAGTCTTAACATCGACGGATTTATTAATGGAAGAAAAGTTAATATAACAGTAGACACTGGTGCTGCCATATCATTGCTTAAGTTCAAAATTGCAACGAGATATAAAATTCGACCAACAGAAAAGAAAATAACACTTAAGACTGTGACTGGAGAATCCGCCGACGTGTTGGGGCAAACAGACATAGACCTACAGCTGGGAAAATTGAAGATTCGCCACATTGTATTGGTTGCCGAAATAGAAGACGAATTTATTTTGG
The DNA here is from genome assembly GCA_963576565.1 of Aspidapion aeneum. Classification (NCBI taxonomy): domain Eukaryota; kingdom Metazoa; phylum Arthropoda; class Insecta; order Coleoptera; family Brentidae; genus Aspidapion; species Aspidapion aeneum. Next base: position 44,466,322 of record OY755043.1, read on the forward strand.
GAATGGACTTGATAAGTAAACATGGTTTTGCGTTTAATAATAAACTTAATACCCTAAGATTTGGGAATGAAGAGTTCATTTTATCAAATAGTCACTTCAATAAAGAACCAATAAAGGTCATGGCAGTATGTACAACAAGACTGGTCAGTAACAGTGAGACCATAATTTTTGGGAGGCTAGAAAGTAAAACATCAAGCTGTGTCGGACTCATAAGCCAAAACAAATTATCCAACACCTACCTCGTTGCAAAGTCACTAGTTAAAACCGATAAAGACATCCCGATTAGAGTCGCCAATATTTTCCCAAATAGTGTCAAAATTAATAAGGGGGAGGTGGTAGCATTATTTGAACCAGTACAGTAAGTAACAAGATGTGAAGAGCCAACCTCCGGGGATAAATGCAAGTTATCAATGGAGGTACTTCAGCAATTTGAGTCAACTTGGCAACATCTCACTCCAGAAGAATTTAGTAAAGCGAGAGAACAAAGTAATATCTTCGAAACTAAGAGTAGTTCGGGACGCACAAACCTTATTCAACATTCCATCAACACTGGCGATGCCCAACCAATAAGACAGCCCCCAAGAAGACTACCATTGGCCAAACAAGAAGAAGTTCACAATCTCATTAATAAAATGCTCAGCGACGGTGTTATTGAAGAGTCATCAAGTCCTTGGTCATCTCCTGTGGTGTTGGTCACTAAAAAGGATGGAAGTACTAGATTTTGTGTCGATTACAGGAAACTTAACGATGTGACCAAGAAAGATAGTTACCCACTGCCAAGAATAGACGACACATTAACAACGTTGGCAGGATCATATTAGTTTTCTACTCTTGACCTGAAACGTGGGTATTGGCAAGTAGGAATCTTTGAAAGAGATAAAGAGAAGACTGCATTCTCTGCTGGAAGTGGACTTTATCAGTTTAATGTGATGCCATTTGGCCTATGCAATGCTCCAGCTACATTTGAAAGACTAATGGAAGTCGTTCTACGAGGCCTTACTTGGAAAACCTGCCTAGTCTAGGATTTGGATGATGTCATAGTAATGGGGAAATCATTTCAAGATCATCTGGACAATTTACGAGAAGTATTTTCAAGAATCAGGAACGCAAATCTTAAACTAAACTCAAAGAAGTTCCAAGAAAAAGTTGAGTTCTTTGGTCACGTCGTTTCCCGAGAAGGCATCCATACCGACGAAAAAAGTTACAAGCAATAAAAGAATGGCCTCAACCTCGTGACAAACACGAATTGAGAAGCTTTTTGGGTCTGTGTACGTACTACAGACGATTTGTAGAAGGATTCGCCAAAATAGCGTCTCCATTACATAGACTTACAGAAGATAAAGCTTCGTACAAATGGAATACCGAATGTGACCAAGCATTTAGAAGACTAAAAGCAGCATTATGTTCTAGTCCGATTCTTGCATATCCTATTCCCAAAGATAAATTCATATTAGATACTGATGCGAGCAACGATGGCATAGGAGCAGTACTCTCCCAAGTACAAGATGGAGAAGAACGGGTCATCGAATTTTTCAGCAAAAAGCTATCCAAACCAGAGAGAAATTATTGTGTTACCAGAAAGGAGCTCCTAGCCATCATTAAATCCGTAGATCACTTTCACAAATATCTCTATGGACAAGAGTTTCTGATTAGAACGGATCATGCTGCGTTACAGTGGCTCATGAAAATGAAACAACCTGAGGGGCAAGTCGCGAGATGGATAGAAAAGCTACAACAATACCATTATCAAATTAATCACCGAGCGGGAAAGGTGCATAATAATGCGGATGCATTGTCCAGAAGACCTTGCCCTGAGGATTGTAAACATTGCAGGAAAATTGACCAGAAAGAAGGAATTACCTACGTGCGCCAGATAAAGTTAGAACCAGATAAAGAATGGATGTCGGCTTCGATTAGAACCACACAACTTAACGACAAAGATGTAGGACCTATCTTGCGATTGAAAGAAGAGAACAAGCCACGACCATCATGGCAAGATATCGCAAACCAAGGGGTGATATTCAAATCACTGTGGGCACAATGGGATTCACTGATAGTAGAGGAAAACATCCTTAAACGTGCCTGGGAAAGTGCCGATGGCCTTACTGTGGTTAATCAAGTAGTAGGAACCACTACTTGATTGAGGAGCATGGTAGACAATATAATGGCCGAATGCCATGGTGGAAAATCAGGCGCGCACCTAGGCATAAATAAAACCATGGACAAAATTCGAAACCGATTTTATTGGGTCAATTACTTTCAAGATGTGAAAAACTGGTGCCGCCGATGTTCGACTTGTGCAGCCAGCCAAGGTCCCAAAACAAGGTCCAGAGGTCAAATGAAACAATATAACGTAGGTCTGCCATTCGAACGCATTGCTATTGATGTGGCCGGACCATTTCCAGAAACTAAAAAGGGCAACAAATACATCCTTGTTGTCATGGATTACTTTAGCAAATGGCCAGAAGTTTTTGCTTTGCCTAACCAAGAGGCCGCTACAGTTGCAGAAGTTCTGGTAAATGATGTTTTCAGCCGATTTGGCATTCCTTTGGAACTACATTCAGATCAAGGAAGAAACTTTGAATCAAAGCTCTTTCAGAATCTCTGTGACCTTTTAGGAATACATAAAACACGGACTACTGCTTTACATCCGCAGTCAGATGGCATGGTTGAAAGATTTAATAAAACAATAGAAGAACATCTGTGCAAAGTTGTTCATATGCACCACGTGCAATATATTCCATTGTTTTTGATGGCCTATAGAACTGCCATTAACAATACGACAGGAGCTACTCCATCTAGTATCCTGTTTGGTAGAGAACTGCGTTTACCATGTGATATCATGTTTGGTTCACCTGAAGAAGAACACTTAGAGGTTAATGACTATGTCGAACGTTTAAGGCAAAAGCTGCACGATATCCATGAAGTGGTTAGAGAGCGAATAGAAATAGCCACCGTGACCGCATGAAAGCGAGGTATGACCTGAAAGCAAACTCTTCAGGATTCAAAGAGAATGATCAAGTCTGGCTATACAATCCTCAACGCAAGAAAGGAAGATCACCTAAGTTGACACCACCATGGGAAGGGCCTTATAAAGTTGTTAAGAGAATTAATGATGTAGTCTACCGAATCCAGAAAAGCCCGAAGTCCAAGATGAAAGTTGTTCATCTAGACAGACTAAAACCTTATCTGGGAAATGTTGATCGAGACGATCAAACCTGAAGAGGAGGATAGTGTTACAAATTTAAGTTGTTTAAATTTTATAGTTAGAATTTATTTAGGTTTAGTGTAGTATTAGGTTGACGTATTTTATGGTTGTATTCTTAATCTAGGTTTTAGTTGCGTTAACTGTGACAAACTGGTATGCGAACGGTCCGGTTCTAGAAAAGGGTGGAATGATTCCGAATCGAACAAGGATGGAAAATTCTCGAATAGTAGGCAGACCCTCATATATAGGGCCGGACGTGGTGCATCGAGTCGGTCAGAGATAACCAATGGTAGTGATCGCTAGATGTTAACGCGAAGTTAATAGGCGTATTAAAGTAGTGAATTATTAGCAAGTTATTAGTAAGTTTAAGTGCGTGTTTTTGTACATAATTTGTCGAAATAAATTAACGTATCGTTTTCAACAATTGAGAGTTTTAATTTGTCGTTGTGAACCTGTAACAATATGTTTGAGCCTAAGCCGTCCGGATGCTTGTTTTAAAAAAATTGGGGGGTCATCGGTTTCGTTTTCGAGCTATAATTATTTAAATGGATTATGGAAAAATGTAAGATTTTGTAGTTTTTTGTTATAACTTCTCGTAAAAGAAAAATAAAAAACCAATATGAATTTTATTTTGTTGAAAAAAAAGAGTCTTTTTAAGTATGTTCTCATTTTTTGACATATATTTTTCGTCACATATCTACATAGTGACTCAAACTATGAATAACTGAATTACAATAATATAAATAGACTTAATGGGTATTAAACATTTTTGAAATTCGCATATGTGTACAATGCCTTTGGAATAGTGTGTGGAAAATGTTTACTGGGATGTGTCAGATGCACTGAATTTGAAATATGTTAGAGCCTAAACCGTCGAAATACTTGTTTCAAGAAAAAGTGGGTGGTAATCGGTTTTGTTTTCGAGTTATACTTATTTAATGCTAGAATATAGGAAATGTTGGCACAAAAAGGGGTCTACTCACCCCTTTCCGGGGGTTCTGCCAAAAATTTTCAGAAAGAAAGCCTGTGAACAAACTTTAGCACTGTGCCTAAGAGTCATGTACAGCCGTAATAGCAAAGTTTAAAAAAATATTTCCAAACTAGTAAGAACCTTTCATTTTGAAATTTGTATTGGAGAACTTGGCTTTACTTTTATCTCAATTCTTTTTACGGAATGCCATTTTCGCGTACTTGGCTTTTTTTTTACATGAAATGTTTTTGTTATGATAAATACTTTTTCTAAGTTAATTCGACTCTCTTGTTCATATTAATTTAACTTTTTTCGCCGAACACTAAAGCAAACTAGCCACATATTATTGATTTTTTTGATGGATAGGAACTAACCATAATTAGTTTTTTTTTGAGAAATTTTATCAAAAAAATTAAAGGAAAGGAAATTGAAATGACTAAAAGTCAAGGCAGTAAGGAAATTACATAACGCAAAGATTCAGAATTTTTGATTCCCCCTTCTTAACGCATTTTCAAGAAAAATTATAATAAAAATACATTGACTATAACGCTAATATTCCTTCCCTCCTGCTTGAGCATTATACAGGGTGTTCCAAGTTAAGTGTCCACCATTGCTAACTTTTTTATTATTAAAGATAGAAAAAAGTTTAAATTGGCAAACTAGTAGAATTTTTGCTGCTCTTTAAGATGCTTAAATGAAAAAAAAAATCGAAAATGAAGTTTTCAAGTTTTTTCTTCTTCTACCAGTTTACCAATTTAAACTTTTTTCTATTTTTAATAATAAAAAAGTTAGCAATGGTGGACATTTAACTTGGAACACCCAGTATATAATTTAAGAATGGTCCACATCAGTGTTTTTTTAAATTATGTTGCAAGTAACAAAAAACTATACCTATCTAATTATATAATAGTTACAAAATAATATTCATTTTGTTTTTTGGTATTTATAAATTTGATTCTTATCATCACTTTGTTTTACAAATGAATTTAACAATTTATTTGGCATAGAAACTTTTTTAAATATAAATTTAGTGGATCGCTTCACAATATTTGTTTTAAATTTAAAATTGCTCGCATGCAATTTTATGAACCATTTGTCCATTTTGTTAACATTTTCTTTCCATGAAGGCTCAGTTAAGAGTCCAAAAGAAAGGTTTGTACCCAAGTTGGCATAGCATATTAATGCATTTTGGTTGGTTCATTTTCATGCTGTTCAGGGAACTCGTTGGGATTAAAATCCTGCAATATAAACTAAACTAACTTTTTCACACCTATTTTTTGCAGATGTTGATACAGAAGATGAAGTAGATGAACTATCACTATATTTCTTTTAGTTAGTCTAAAATTTCTTTTAGTTAGTCTTTAATACATTTATAGCAAGCACGGAACAGGTATAAACACTACTTACAACACGACAAGACTCAAAATGTTCAAAATTTCCTGGCAAAAGACGAAATTACGCTATAAATAGCGTTTGACTGCTGATTCATAGGAAAACTGTGACGTAGCCAGAAAACCGGTTTATTTACAGACCGTGGCATTTTCCCACGTCAGCACCAATATAGAGGCGGAAATCAAGTAAGATCGCATGCGCAGTTTGACTTTCACCCGATTTTAAGGGAGTACTCCTTCTTAACCATTTTAGGGGTGGCTGCTTATACTTAAATCTATAAAAAATGGCCACTAACGTTCCGGGTTTCATTATTTTACATCTTTCACTTCCAATCCGTATTTTTAAATTTAACTTTAAAAGGGAAAATATCGGTGAGAAAATGCAATAGTTTGGCGATATTTGCATTTTCATTAAACAGTCAGACACTCCTGTATTTTAAACGTTTGTATGACTCGGCTTGGCGGCCCATCTGATGGGCGGCGACCCATTGGGCTTTGTCCGATAGGCCGTCGCGCCGGCCCGACCCGTACGATGGAATTGCCCGCTAACAAAAAAATATCTTTTCTAAAATAGAATCTATCAATCTTATTAAATCACTTTTTAAGAAAATCATATCACGTTTTGCTTTCAACGTGCAATTGGGACTATTTTCTCTAGTGAATTTTCCGGTTATTGCGTTGTTACGAGTTTTCTTTCTATTTTTGAAGGACTTGAGACTAAAAAAAATTAATTGCTGCTTAAATGAAAAGTATTTTTCAAGGGGTAAAATATTCAACGCCAAGGTTAAATACAAAATAGAGAAAATAGTCTGGGATACAGTATCTAGTTCTTTTTATGCAAATATTTCAATTATTGAAAAGCGAAGGAAAGCGGTGGTGGTCAATTTAAAGAAGTGGGAAAAACACTTGACGATTCTTAAAACTATAAAGTATAAAAGATCTAGTTTTGCACGTGGAAAGAATTTTAGAAAAAATAAAAAAACTAAATTCTTTAAAATTTTAACTAATCAGTGCGCAAAATATGTCTAAAACGGCTATTTTTAGGAGACAAATTACGAGGGTTGTCTTTTAAGTTTTGCATATACAGCTGGAATAAAACAGTAGATAATTTTTAAAGACTTTATTGTTTCTCAAAGCTGTAATTCCACACGTTGTTGGTACTGTCAAATTGGTTTTTGTTCTTTGTGCGAATTTGCATTGTTTTGGTGGAGGATGAGTCGTCGTTCAGGGTTCGTTTTTCAAAGCTTAGCGATGACTTTCGGCAAACAAATGGTGATGTAGTAATCGGCAGTAACAGTCATTTGAACTTCCAGAGGAATTGTTGCTACATAATTTGCTGTTAAGACAAATGTCGTGACCATGTTTTTGGATACACTTCGAGAACGGATGACTTTTGTAAGATTTTTTTCATCTTGGAACACCCAAACAGACGAGTGGCGTTTATTTTCGGGATCATATGAGTAAATCCGCGATCCATCACTACTGACAATGCTGTCTAGAGTTTTCTGACACCAATCGAGCCTAGCTTCTTTCTGTTCTTCGGTTAACAAATGCGGTAGCCAGCGAAAAACTAATTTTCTTCTTCATGCAATTTTTTTTATATTGAGGTCTTTGAAATCCCCAATAAAGCCTCAATCTCGTGATATGTCACATGTCGATCTTCCGTGATGAGCATGCACACAGCGTCGATGTTTTCCTGAGTGCCAGCTAAGGCTAATCCGTCCACGCTTGAATTCTTTCGAAAATTACCGAAATCAGAAATAAACTCGGCGAGGCATTCTTGTTAAGATAATTTCCTTCTTATGTTGTAAAAAATTATAGCAACTGATATGTTAACTTAAAACATTCACTATAGCTATAAAACTATATATATCGCATCGGCGTTTTGAATTTAGGTTAGTTAAAGATTGAGAGAGGAAAAGTAGCAAAATTAAAATGGAAATTTGCTGTTACATAATATCAGACAGAAAGACGATTGATGGAACAAATTTATTGTAAAATGAAGACCTTGGGAAAATAAAAGAAGTAGGGGAAGACCCCAAATGAGATGGGCGGCCGATTTGAAGAAACAGATGGATGAACACGGCGGCAGACAGAAACAGCGGCGTAGTGTGACTTACGGGGGAGGGGGGGGTTCGAAGGCTGAAAAGGGCGCCGTTAAAAAAATTTGAGACCTAAAAAAAGGTCATCCATATCGAAGGCTGAAAAGGGCGCCGTTAAAAAAATTTGAGACCTAAAAAAAGGCCATCCATATTTATGTCTTTACTCTGCTGCTTTAAAAAGCTTATGGCGCACCCATGGGGCGCCGTATTCTCGGGGTTCTTCGCCTCCCCGCGCCCCCCCCCCCCCTTCACGCTACGCCGCTGGACAGCGAAGAGTGGAAGATATTGGAGGAGGCGTATGTCCAAAGATGGATTGAAAAGGGCTATATATATAATAGATTGATAGATAGAAAGATTGAGGTTAAGTTTTAGTAACGACATTCGATCAGTGTCGCACTCTATGTTCCTAAATGCAAAATATAAAAGAAAGCCCTCGTACAAAAGCATGGGCGCACCTCGAGGGGCATCGGGGCCCGCCCTCCCCCAAGTCGACTTTAGATATTTTCCACATATTTCATGAATAAAAACATAAAATATCATAAAATTCGACATCATAGGGGCTCGCAATTCTACCCAAGGCATATTTTTTTGGGTGCGCCACTAACAAAAGGTTTTTATTAAATTATATTATATTATAATATATATTATTATATTATTTGTTTTTAGTTTTAAAGTTATTATCGTTTATTAGAAAAGACAGAATCATATATATTATAGCGTCAATACTTTGCTCATGACATTTTGGTTCCGAGTACAACTTGCCAACGTTTGTTCAATTCTGCGCAAATATGCCAACAATTTTTTAAAATCTTTTGTTCTGACAAGAACTTGGTAACTTTTCGAAAAAATTGCAAAATAAAACATCGGTCGAATCCTTAAAACTGCACTGTAGCAAAACGCTGTTCAAAAACTCTAGACACACACACATGCATACATGACATAGCGCACATCAAAGTATAACTAAAGATTATACAGAGTGAATCAGAAATCAGCTTAAGAAGACATAGGGATCAACCTGCAAGGAGGTCCAATGAAAGAATGGTTCGTTGCGTAAACAAAAGTGCGTAAGTTAAGGTCACTGCATCATGGGAGCCTGGAGACTCCAGGCTTCCAGGATGCGGATATTTTTTCAAAATTGAGGTAAAAACAGTGCCGTATGTATAAACACAAAGAGATTTTTTCTGTCCAGGTTTCGTAAATCCATGTGCGTGGTTTAGAAATATGTTGCCGATGGTCAGTCGCGGTCGTTTAATTATGAAAAGGGCAGTAAGTCACCATTTTTATAAAAATTGGGTTAGGCTTTGGGCGAGTTCGTAAAGTCGTCGATGAGCTCATCAATGACAACACTCAAGTTTTTCAATTAGTCAGCAATTCCTTGAAATCCATCGGGTTTGTAAAATATCTGATGAATTCCACCAAGTCACCAATTGATGGCATCAATGCTCACCGACTCTGGGGGTCGGTCAGAAATCTTCGATAAATGTCAGTTAGGTCAAAATCAGCTGTTTTTGTTTTTTTATTTGTTCGGCTGGGGTTTTTTTTTCTAAACGCTCCACGGTGCGATGGACATCTTGGAGGATATAGATATTGACTCAAAACTCGGATGATGAAGATCTGGAGCTAATTTTGGTATCACCAGACTGCGGTCTACCTGGATTAAAGTTTACGTTGAAAATATTGTTTTTATGTGCTTGTGCAGAGAGAAAAAATAAAAATCGAAAATAGCGTGGAAAAACTGTCAAGTGAGCGACATACGTCATATGTCAAAAAACCTTCGAACATTAAGTTCAATTTTCTAAGCAAAAAACCGATGTGATGTGAGCAAAATTAGATTACTTTATAAACTCGCCCAATTTCGAAAATGACGAAATTAGCCTCAGTTATTACCTTATTGTTAATTAAATTGCGACCGTAATACTCCATGAATTTTTAGTATAATGGTTCGTTTTGTCAAGACGCCCACCAGCTTCGAACAACGAACGGGTATTCGCTATTGTGGACGTGAAAAAGGCATGTTCGCAAGCACCCAACAAGCCGAGTGAGCCGAGAGACGGCAAATGAACCTTCGATGCGAACATTAAGGAATGCGCTTCAAATCAAAATAAATACAATGAATGATGAACAAGTATTGGTTTTAATTGAAAATTACAAGAATAGACCTTTCATTGTGATCCAAAGAAAAACATTTAAAAGAAAATGCGTGGGTAGAAATTGGTACTGTGATAGGCGTGTGATGTGATAAACCTCTAGGGACTAAAGTGCCACTTTTAACGCTGTAACAAAAAGTTTGTAGAAATAAAATTTCGGACTTCCATTGTTTTTATTTTTTTTAAACACTAAATAATGTTTAAAATAAATTTTAAAATACATAAAGACAATGGAAGTCCGAAATTTTATTTATACTCAATCATTGTCTACGAGTTTCAAACAAAAAGAAGTTTGTAGCCCGACCGGATGGAGGGCCACAATTTGCTAAGGGATTAAACAAGACCTCAGTGCCAAGGTTTATACTGCCGTACCTAAGCTATAATGCCGTTATCCAACATTTGGAGAATTTTAATTTTTTGGTGCCATCTTAATCATAACATTATTCTACATCAATTTTTATAAGCAAATCTTCTTTAGCTTTTACGGTTATCAAGGACGTTTTTTAATCAAGGACGACAGTATACAGTGTGTCCCAACGAAAACGAAACAGAGGCGTTTTTGGGTATTTGGAATATTTTTTCGAAAAATTCCTCGGACACGTCGAATTAGTTTTTGAGGGGGACACTTTTTGGCTATCTTGAAATTTTTGTAGCACGAACCCCCTTCGAGGGGTATACTTTAACCCTCTATTTTGAATAGGGAAAGTGGGTCTAGTGATACCTTATTTTGAAGCTCTCTTGAATATCTTTACAACCGTGTAAAAATTTCGAAAATCCATCGATTAGTTTTTGAGATATTTGCCTTCAAACTTTCAAATTTAACATGGACTGATAAAATAAAAATTTAATTAGAAATTTATTATTTTTCGGATTTAATTTTTATTTTATCATTCCATGTTAAATTTGAAAATTTGAAGGCAAATATCTCAAAAACTAATGGATGGATTTTCAAAATTTTTACACGGTTGTAAAGATATTCAAGAGAGCTTCAAAATAAGGTATCACTAGACCCACTTTCCCTATTCACAATTTAGGGGTAAAGTATACCCCTCGAAGGGGGTTCGTGCTACAAAAATTTCAAGATAGCCAAAAAGTGTCCCCCTCAAAAACTAAATCGACGTGTCCGAGGAATTTTTCGAAAAATTATTCTAAATACCCAAAAACGCCTCTGTTTCGTTTTCGTTGGGACACACAGTATGTTACTAGCCTAAAACAAAATGGCTTTGCCAACTAGCCAGACTCACACGAGCCGCAGCGTAAAAAAAATGCCTTAGCCAGACAGAATATCCCATAGAACATGTATGTTTCCATCCAAAATTAAATTACCTAGTGTTTGGTATATTAGAAAAATTTAATAGAATTGCCTCCAATATTGCTCTAAAGCACTACATTTAATTTGATGCTAAAGTTGCTATTTATTGTTTATATTTGTATAAGACTGGCCCAAACGTCATACAACGTTATCATAACCGGTTAGAGGTTTGCGTCCTCTAAAATAAAAATAAAAAACAATATATCAAGTTTAATGTTTATATATGAGGCGCTGAGAACCAGGGCGGACCATTCCACAAAATTCTATTCTATTTTTCAAAGCCACAGTGGACCATTTGAGTTGCAAGGATCCTATAACAGATGGTGCCACTAAATAGGTTGGTCCAGAAAAATATAAAAAAATGCGTATTTTTAAAAACTATTTTATCTCCGTTTAAGTTAATCGGTGGATGGTTATCAGTTTGTAATTCCTAAATATCTACCGCTAGAGGCGCCTTAAGCGATCGCGCGCGAATTGTTCGTATTCCTTCAACATCTCTCAATACAGAGATCGCAACGCCCGAGTAAAGCCCGATCTTTAATATGCAGTTTTTAGCGTTAATATGTGCATACGTAAGCTTATCCGATCGGTAATTACCGTTATCAGTATATTGAGGTAAATAAAATATATTTATTTTCCATTTTATACTTATTTTATGTATTTTACAAAATTTATTACCCAGAAAGAAAAAAGAATAAAAAACTCTTTTAACAAAACAAGTAGAACGATAAAACATGCGTTTCATCATTTCCGTTATCAACATCATTTTCAAGATTAAGTTTGCGCCTCTTTATAGATTTTATAAAGAGGTACAACATTTAATTTAAAGTAATATACAGGGTGGCTCACCGAAAAGTATACGGGATGTCATTATGAGTATTTAAAGTAATTTTTTTTTTTAAATCCTTGGACACGTTATTTTTATTTTCTTAAAATATTTAGATCTATCGACTCCTAGTTGGGGTCGCTTTGACCCCTTGACTTTAGGTAGAAAAAGTGTAAAATTAGAAGTAGTTTGGAATCAAATGATAGATTGATTGATTAATTTCGCCAGCAAGAATAGGTTTTGGGAGTCCCCGACACTGCAGCTATTTAGCTTATTGTATCTCTTGCTAGGTGGTTTTTCCTAGTTTAGGAGGCTTGACGACCTCTCCACGAGCAGCAGCCTCTTTACTAGGTTTCTCTGACAGTCTGCCTCTCTGGAAGGGTTTTCTTCCAGGGGGATTTTTGTTCTGCAGAACGTCAGTGCTGGGCACTCAAATATTATGTGAGAGGCTGTTTCGTCGTCCTCGACACAAAGTCTGCATATGGGCTCATCTCTGTAGATTCCCGTTCTATGCATATGTTTTCTCAGTGTGCAGTGACCGGTTATAAGTCCCGTTACCTGCCTGATTTGTTTTCTATTGAGTTTTAGTAGTTTACAGGTGAGTGAGGGTAATAGTGATGACACCATTTTCTTACTATGGTTTAGCCTTGGTAATGAATGCCAGTGGTTTCGATGTTCCTCACTTCTCCATCGTTTAATCAGATGATTACCCATACGTTATATTTCATGTACCTACATTATAGAATCACTCCATAGCCAGTATTTATTTACATGTGTAGGTAATTAAAAGAAAATTTATTTAGCTATATATCTATCTATAAACTATCCGGTAGAGGCATTGCTAGGGAGCTTTCGTAAAGTTTTCTAGCCTGTGGTGGAGACGTTATCCTTTTCTAATGCACGGTTGGATTGTTTTTCTCTTTCTATCCATCTGGCAGAATAATCTTTTAGTTTATATATCGTGGCCCACAAGCAGGGGATTTCGCACTACCAATTTTTCCGTATGCGTCTACCGTCTAAAGTTTAAATGGTGTAATCATCCTGTATATTAACCGCGAAAAGTTCGTATGCATCCAAGACCTTTGAGACTAGGCAAAAGGTAACTTTTCCGTATGATTGAAGTTTTACAAAATCCAATGATTTTCTACCGGAAAATTCGCGTTTTCTTTTAGAATTTTCTCTTGTTCTTAACTTGTTTAAACGCCTCTCTGAATAAAAAAGTGGCAATAGTGGAACGTATATTTTTTATTCGTAGCATCGATTCCTGCAAATAAAAAAAAGTTTTTCTGCTTGGTCGGGGATCGAACCGCTCACCTCCGCCTATACGAGCCAACGGTCTACCAATTAGGCCTGTAACAACTGACAGCTATAATTTTTAGTAGATATCTTTAAATTTTTGAATTTATCACCTTAGGTTAAGTAGGTTGACAAATGAAGAGGGTAGATTTCTTGGTTTATTTGTAAAAGTAAAGTAAAAGTATATAACTGTGATTTAATAAGATGCTAATATCACGGAGGTAACTTTTCGTTACATTTTGAGAACAAAACTTTATATAAACAAAGGTCCTAAATGTCTTAACTTTTGAGATATAGAGTGTTAAAGATTTTTAAAAAATTCTCCTTTATTATTAATATCTGTGACGTCGTTCTAGATATTTTTGTGAAATTTGGTACACACTTTCTATTCATCAAGAAGCAATTTTCGTGTATAACATCTTTTCTTATTTCAATTAATTTTCGGGCTAATCCTCAAAGCGGTCATGGTAGCAGCAAACATAATTATGTTTCCGCCTTGTCTTTTACTTCACCTCGAAAACCTGGGCTTAGGATACCTACTACGATTGACTTTAGCTGTTTCCGTAGTGATGTTAGATTCTTGTCTCAGACACGAGACTACCCTAGCTGATACTGAAAACTGACAGTTGATTTTCGAAAGTGGGTGTCCACATTTCATTTTTCTTTTTCAGTCTTCATCATCTTCATTTCATTCCCTCTCCACCCATTATGGTTAAACGTACTGATGAACCCTAACAAGGCGGAAACATGACCATGACCCCTTTGAGGATTAGCCCGAAAATTAATTTATTTAGTCTTTGACTTTACCTCGAAAAATTCCTTTTATATTTAATATTAAACCTGGGCTTAGGCAGAGAACATATAATTTCTTCGATGGCTTAGGATACCTACTACGAAGGACTTTAGCTGTCTCCGTAGTGATGTTAGATTTTTGTCTCAGATCCGAGATTACCCTAGCTGATACTGAAAACTGGCCGTTGGTTTTCTAAAGTGGGTGTCCACATTTCATTTTTCTTTTTCAGTTTTCATCATCTGTATTTATCCCTCTCCACCCATTATGGTTAAACGTACTGCTGAACCCTAACAAAGCGGAAACATAATTCCCAGTTGCGCAGGAAAACGGAGATAAGTCGAAAAACACATTTTTGAAAAATTGCCAGTTAAAGTTTTTTGCACATTTCATAGTTCATTTTCTGACCAAAAAAACACACAAAACAAAAACTTAGGTTAGGATAGTGAAATCTACTAATCTTAATGTGCTTAGTAAAAATTTCGGCCTTGAGAACCCTCAAAAGCTACGACTACTCAAAATGCACATGTATCGACTTGTCTCCGTTTTCCCGCGCAAGAGGGAATTATGTCTGCGGCTACCATGACCCATTTGAGGATTAGGCCGAAAATTAATTTATTTAGTCTTTGACTTCACCTCGAAAAATTCCTTTTATATTTAATATGAAACCTGGTGTTCGGTTTCCATAAAAAACCTCTTTATTTTTCTTTTATTTTCGAATTTTATTTTTATTTGTTCCAATTTTTCATAGACTAAAATTTTGTCTTAAACAAAAAATTGTTAGTCTTAAAGGAGGAGGCACTAAGTACATTGTTTACCTGGACGCCTCTGATGAGCTAAACTTGAGATATGTTGAAGGCCAAACCTTCCTGATATTTTTACCAAAAAAAATTGGGGGGGTCATAGGATTCGTTTTCGAGCTATACTTATTTAAATGCGCGCCACTGAAATATGGAAAAATATGACCTTTTGTAATTTTTTTAAAATAACTTATCGCCAAATAAAAACAAAAAAAATGATATTAGTCTTATTTTATTTACAAAAGAGTCCTTTTAGGAATTTTATTAATTTTTAACATATAGTTTGCGTCAAATACCTACAGAGTGGCTCAAAATAATTTTAAAAAAATACAGGAAAAATACCTATAGATTTATTACGTATAAAGAAAGGGAACTAAAAATGCATAGTCAAAATTAACTTCACTTGCTTTCATGTGAGTCGTTTTAACTATTCTAGAGTCATGTTTAGGTATTTCAAAAAAAATTAATTCAACGCATGACATATTTACTAATTGTCTACGAAATAGTGTGTTTACTGGGATGCGTCAAATGAGGTGAATTTAAGATATGTTTGAACCTAAACCATCCGGATGCTTGTTTCAAAAAAAATGGGGGGTCATCGGTTTCGTTTTCGAGCTATAATTATTTAAATGCGCCCAATGGATTATGAAAAAATGTAAGATTTTGTAGTTTTTTGTTATAACTTCTCGTGAAAGAAAAATAAAAAACCAATATGAATTTTATTTTGTTGAAAAAAAATAGAGTCTTTTTAAGTATGTTCTCATTTTTGACATATAGTTTTCGTCACATATCTACATAGTGGCTCAAACTATGAATAATTGAAATACAATAATAGTAATAGACTTTAATGGGTATTTCAAACATTTTTGAAATTCGCATAACATGTGTACTAATTGCCTATGGAATAGTGTGTGGAAAATGTTTACTGGGATGCGTCAGCGTAAGATGCACTAAATTTGAGATATGTTAGAGCCTAAACCGTCGTAATACTTGTTTCAAGAAAAAGTGGGTGGTGATCGGTTTTGTTCTCGAGTTATACTTATTTAATGCTAGAATATAGGAAATGTGGGTACAAAAAGACAAAAAGGGGGTTTTCCAGGGGTTCTGCCAAAAATGTTCAGAAAGCCTGTGAACAAACTTAATTGACAAAAGTTTAAATATCAACTTTTTTTCACTATAAAGAGGTTGAAGTTGTAGCGAAAATCCATAAAAGTATAGCTCAAAAACGAAACCGATGACCCCCTCCCCCAATTTTTTTGAGCAAGTTTCAGGATGGCTCGGGCTCTAACATATCTCAAATTCACCTGATCTGACGCATCCCGTTAAACACACTATTCCGCTACACAGTTAGTACACCTATTATTTGTTTAATTTAAAAAATGGTTGATTTACCCTATAGGTTTACTACATAAACCATTATGTATGTAAATACTACTTTACAATAATTACAACGACTCACATTGAAGCAAATGAATTTATTTTGACTATGTATTTTTAATTTCATCCCTTTAAGTATATTTAACAAATCCCAGTTATTGTTCCTGTATTTCTGTTATTCATATTTTGAGCCACTCTGCAGATATGTGACGAAAACTATAAAAAAATTAATAACATACCTCAAAAGAGTTTCTTTTTAACTAAATAAAATTAATATTGGATTTCTATTTGACGAGAAGTTATAGCAAAAACACTACAAAAAGTCACATTTTTCTTTCTTCCAGTGGCGGATTTAAATAGTTACAGCTCGAAAACGAAACCGATGACCCCCAATTTCTTTGAGACGAGTATTTAGACGGCTTGGGCCCTAACATATCATAAATTCACCTCATTTAACGCATCCCGGTAAACACACTATTCCGTAGACAATTAGTAAACGTGGCATGCGTTAAATTAATTTTTTTTTGAAATACCCTGTTAGCTTATAATATAACCTATTATGCAAACATCACTCTAGAATAGTTAAAGCGACTCACAAGTGAAGTTAATTTTAACTATGCATTTTTAGTTTCCATTCTTTATATTTTATAAATCTCAGGTATTTTTCTGTAGGTATGTGACGGAAACTATATGTCAAAAACTGATAAAATTCTTAAAAGAACTCTTTTACCAATAAAGTAAAGCTAATACCAGTTTTTTATTTTTATTTGGCGATAAGTTATTACAAAAAAACTACAAATGGTCATATTTTTCCATATTTCAGTGGCTCACATTTAAATAAGTATAGCTCGAAAACGAATCCTATGACCCCCCTAATTTTTTTTGGTAAAAATATCAGGAAGGTTTGTCCTTCAACATATCTCAAATTCAGCTCATCTGACGCATCCCGGTAAACAATGTATTTAGTGCCTCCTCCTTTATATTTATCCTAACTAGATGGGTTAATTATTAGTTAATATAAAATTTATCTAAAACAGAATTGCATAAAATTGCGAGAATTAAACGCAAAAAATGTAATTTGCATTCTAAATTTAATAATTATTATTTTAATTCTTATTTCTTTATTTTACAGTGAAACCTCCCATAAGCGGACACTCACGGTTCCGTCGATTTTGTCCGCTTATTGGAGGTGTCCGCTTAAGAGAGGGAACTGCGAAATGTTGATATATATTTCTTTCGTGCTGATAGATGTTCCTTCTCCGAAACGTGTCCGCTTATTGGAGGTGTCCGCTTAAGAGAGGGAACTGCGAAATGTTGATATATATTTCTTTCGTGCTGATAGAACGTTAACAACATCCATTTTTCCAGATAAACTAAAAAGTTTTTTTACTAGGCACCTTTTCAAAAAGATCTATTATTACCCAACTGAACAATAAAAATAAAGACAGCAGTCCTGCCCAATCAAATAATGATGTAAATACAACAGAAGTATTTAGTCTCCGCATTAAAACGGAAAGAGGTAATACTACATAATATTTATGCCCATGTTGTGCAGCGTTGCGTCCCGTTGTCAGAGGTTCGCGTCCGGTTAAGGGAGGTTTTAGAATTTTTTAACCAAAACAAATTGTCCGCGTCCGGTTATTAGAGTGTCCGGTTACAGGAGGGAATTTTACATGTGAAGACATAGGCAAAAGCTTGGTTTCAACAAATTTGTCCGCCTAAAGGGAGTGTCCGCTTAATAGAGGTGTCCGCAAAGAGAAGTTTCACTGTATATACTTTGGCACTACCAGCGTCCTCTATCCTGTTTTTTACATATTTATAAAATTTAACATATAGTGAACATGTGCAGAGAACATACAACATCTAAAGAACCTCCGCCAAATCGCTCAATCGCGAGCCCAGTTAAACTTTGCCAGAAGAAGAGGGCTCTGCGATCGTTACTTTGCGAGTTACAGTGGCGGAGGCATGCAAGGCTCCTGTTCAGATACACTATTAAGGTGACCATGTTTTAAACGTTTTTATTAAATTCACAGAGCCTGGCGATGTCTGTCATCAAATCTAGCGATTTATTTTTGACACACTTCCCGTGAACCGATTTTAATGAAATTTAGCAAAGTAGTGTAGGTCCGATGACGATACAATACTATGAAAACAGATGGGTGGTAGAAAGTGGTTAAGGGGTTTAAAAGGGATAAATCCATAACTTTGAAACCAAATCAGATATGACCATGCGGTTTTCAGATTTACGATTTGGTATAATAAAAATACATCTTTATTGAAAAATATCGGAAATACGGGGGTAGGTGAGGGGTGTAAGGGAGGGCAATTCAGAACTTTGAAACCAAAACAGATACAAACATGCGGTTTTCAGATGTATGATTTGATCGGGTGACAATACAATTTTATGAACAAAAATCGGAAATAGGGGGTGGTAAGGGGTAAGAGCTGTAAAGGGGGTAAATTTAGAACTGTAAAAATACAAATAGAAACATGCCGTTTTCAGATTTATGATTGGTTCTGGTGACAATATAATTTTATGATAAAAAACGGCGGTAGGGGGACGTCAGGGCTGTAAAGGGGGTAAATTCATAACTAGTAATCAAAACAGACACGAATATGCGATTTTCAGATTTATGATTTGATCTAGTGAGAATCCAATTTTATGAAAAAAAAACGGAATTAAGGGGTTGATGAGAAGTGCAAAAGAGGTAAATTCTGACCTTTGATATTTAAATAAATACGAACATGCAATTTTCAGATTTATGTTTTGTTCTGCTGACAATACTATTTTATGAAAAAAACAGAGGTATCGCATGATAAACTTGTAATCATGAGGCACTACTAGAAATGGAAAGGCTGTGAAAGCCATAATTATACATCTTGCATACTTCTGTTTTTTTCATATTTTTTTTTTTTAAATAATATAAATCTATATTTTTAGTTAAACGATTTCTTTCGAAAATTGTACTAAAAAGTAAAAAATACCTTAGAAGATTTGTGTTGGCACATTATATATTTTTAAGTTCAATACAAAGTCGGGGTAAATTATTAAAGATATTGACACCCATCAATTCTACGTTCGGGATAAAAATGTGGCGCGTATACATCTCAATTTGATCTTTAATAATCGCGCCACGATTTTAAAAATATCTAATGTACCAGTAACGCTATTGGTACATCTAGACAGTAGTAATCTAGCAAATTATTTTTATTTTTTTTGTGAAATTTTATAATAAAATCGTTTAACTAAAAAAAAATATATATATTTATTTTATTGCAAAAAATCATGGCATTTTACTGAATCTCACCACATTAATTTTAGACCGAACAAAATAAAGTTTTTTACTCGGAGGAGGTTTTTAGAGGAAAGATAAAATAAAAACTGTCATGCAGTACATATTAATTACTACACTAAACCTACGTCCTTAAACTCTAACATACCTACTTATATAGCGTGCGTCTCACACAAAAGTAACTACAGGGGGTCTTGTTAACTAGGAGGAAATTAGCGTCATTCCAAGGCCAGTGAAATGCTCTGTTTTTCTTATTAATTATTGATTAAAAAATTTCCAACTGCGGTGGCAAAAATATTCAAAACTAACCAAAATGTTAACAATTGATACTATTTTTACCGAAGATTTTAAATTTTTTTATAATTTTCGCTTGCGGCATCAAGTTTTTCAGTTTTTACCAAAATGTTTTTTCCCGGCGCCATGTGTTATAAAATTTTCGCTACACCATTTCTTTGCAATTTTTTTTCTATAAGGGCGAAACAATTAACTCTCAACACATAATAGATCCATCAGATGTTGGACCCTCGTTAGACTAAGCTTTCGAGCTACCCACGAACAAATACGAGAGAAACGAACCGAAACGAAAACTTGTTGGGTGTATATAAGTTGAACGTATATTGCTAAGCTTCTTTATTTTTCGCATTATTCTTTTGCAAAATGGCCCGGCTGGTTATCCTGTCCGAGGGCTTCATCGGTGCTAACTTTTTTACTTTAAAAGGCATTGAAACATCCAATATATGCCCAGGCGATGCCCTCGAAGTCCACTAACTTTGGTGAATAACATTTTTGACAACCCAAAAAAAGCTCCGGTCATTTTAAAGAATTTTTGACGACCTACCCAGCAATGGATCGGAAAAGCCCAGGCAACTCCCGCAAGGCCCGGGAAATGCCCAGACAAGGCCCCCGCAATGCCCCGGAAGTGCCCCTATATGTACGCCAAATTATAAGACGACGTTGCGTCGCGTCTTCGTCAAGATAGACGCTATACTGGGCTGACAACGAAGTAGCCCGAATGGTCACCCTAACTTCTCAAGCCAATAAAATTATATGAAGAGCGGGCGTGTGTCGCGAAACAATGCATGTCTAGCGAGTTGGCACGGGATCATTGCGTGAACAGTTTACTCAAGAGAAAGGGTAATAAAATAGAAATACAGTGGTGGCCAAAATAATAAGAATGCCCTAAAACTGAATAAAGATCTGATCCTGCTCTAACTATAAAAAAAAGTAGAGGTATATTTAAACATTCAATCTATTTCTCATTTCACAAGCTAGGGCAATTTTTCGCACCAAATGTTGTAGTGCCTTTCTGCCACGTTAAAAAAAAAGATAGTGTAGTTTTAGGTGACCAGTACTATTCGAAAGAGGGTTCATTCTAGGGAAATATTTTGAATTTTAAAGGAGCTAAAAACGTTTTACGCCCTTATGAAACAGACGAACGGAGCGATATTTGCAACAAACATTCTAGGTCTTAAACTTGTTTTTTTAAACTACTGGGTGGGCAAAAAAAAACCGTTTTTTTTTCATTACATTTGAATTATACCATCGATTTTAATGGGACAAACTGCACTTGCCAGAGAATTAATCAGAGATTTAAATAAATATATTTTTTTGTCCGCCATCTCAAAATGCAAGATGGCGGATGAAATTAAATTGTACCCTTCAAAGATTTTCGTTTATTCTTGTGTTGCGAACACGTTTTAATTATTTTTTTGAAATCTATAAAAAAACTGCATTCCTGCCACGCACAACAAGGTACGAATTAACAAAATCGGTTCGGTGGTTCTAAAAAAATATATTTTTGTTTCAACCATTGTTTTGAATATTAAACGATTGCCAATCATGTCTGCATTTATTTCCTTATAAATTCATTAATACTGAACCGATTTTAATGAAATAAATAACATCCTGGTCAAAATTGATTGCCTTTTAAAGACTATATGATCAAAATTTACAGCCATTCTAAAATTTAAGATGGCGGACAGAATCATACTTGATTCTTTAAGATGGCGTGTTAATTCTTGTTTTCTGACAATGTTTTAGTTTTTTTTTAATCTATGGAAAAGCACTACTTTTGGCTCGCACAAAGTAGTACAATCTGGTAAAATCGGTTTGATGGTTCTCAAAAAATCTATTTTTATTTCAGTCATTGTTTAACAGATTATACGATTGCATTGCTAATCCTTCCTGCATTCATTTCCTTATAAACTCATTATTACTGAACCGATCTTAGTGAAATAAAAAATCATTAGGATGTTTTTTATTTCATTAAAATCGGTTTAGTAGTAATGAATTTATAAGGAAATAAATACAGACTTGATTGGCAAGGCAATCGTATAATATGCAAAACAATGGTTGAAACAAATTTTTTTTTTTATAAACCACTGAACTGATTTTGCTGATTCGTACCTTGTTGTGCGTGGCAAGAATGTAGTTTTCTTACTAATTTAAAAAAATAATTAAAATATGTTTGCAACAAAAGAATAAACGAGCATCTTTGAAGGTTACATTTTAATTTGGTCTGCCATCTTGGATTTTGAGATGGCGGCAAAAAAATATATTTAATCAAGTCTGATTAATTCGCTGCGAAGTGCAGTTTGTTCCATTAAAATCAATTCTACAGTTCAAAAGTTATAATAAAAAAAAATGTCCGGTTTTTTTGGCCCACCTGATATATAAAAATTTTTAAAGGTTTTTTTTATTCGAAGGTATTTTAGAATTTGGCGTGTACACCCTTTTATTATTACAAGCTTTTATTTAACTTCAATCAAATCTTGCAACTCATTTTTGAAGAACTTCCAAACATCCGATTAAATTTCGCATAGCGTCTTAGTTCCGATGACAATACAATAATATGGTTTCATCCGGTACCTACCTCGCCCCTAACGTGGGGGATGGAGAGGGGGTAAAACTTTAGTTTGTCCGATTTCAACCAAAATTGGTATCTGGGGGTTTTTGAGTATGAGAATTACGAATTTTTGATCAGATTATAAAAATTCAATATGGCGGATTCAAATTGGACGATTTAATGTCAAGTTTTTCTGATTACTTTCAACTGACTTCCACGTATCCGATTGACTTCAAATTTCGCGACCGTTATAGTTCCGATGACAATTCAATAATGTGGTATAACTGACTGCCTACCTCACCCCTAACCTGGTGGGCGGAGAGGGGGTAAAATTTTAGTTTGTTGGATTTCCACCAAAATTGGTATCTGGGGGTTTTTGAGGATGAGGATAACGAATTTTTAATCAGATTACAAAAATTCAATATGGTGGATTCAAAATGGACGATTTAATGTCAAGTTTTTCTGATTACTTTCAACTGACGTCCACGTATCCGATTGACTTCAAATTTCGCATACCGTTATAGTTCCGATGAAAATCCAATAATGTGGTATCACTGACTGCCTACCTCCCCCTAGAGTCCCTGTATGTTGACATATTTGGATATAAGTCAACATACAGTGACTCTACCTCCCCCCTAACGTGGAGGGCGGAGAGGGGGTGAAATTTTAGTTTGTCGGATTTCCACCAAAATTGGTATCTGGGGGTTTTTGGGAATGAGGATTACGAATTTTTGATCTGATTACAAAAATTCAATATGGCGGATTCAAAATGGACGATTTAATGACGATTTTTTCTGATTACTTTCAACTGACTTCCACGTAGGTATCTGATTGATTTTAAAATTCACATGCTCTCTCACTAAAAAGGGGGGGCGTAGAAGAGGTAAGGCTTTAGTTTGTTCGATCTCGACCAAAATTAATTAATCCTTGCGTATAATGATCATAATAATAACGACAGTTTTAGCATATGTCGCTTTTGTTGGCCGGCCTTCTTATCGAAGACAGATATTTTAAAATTGACAGGAAAGACTCCCTGCAATATCGATGCGCAAGCTGAAATGCATAGACTTAGACAAATCTAAAAATTAAAAAATAAATTAAGAAAAAAAAACATCGCTTTTATTATTATGATATCAGAACACTCAAAATATTATTTTATGCTTTTTAGTCCATTTTATAAAAGCTTGTTTTCAAAAAGTTTTTTTTTTCTAAATTTATTTCAAATGAAAAACGTTATTTTTTTAACTAATTAATAGGAAAACAGGGTTTATGAAAATTTAAGTAAGTAATATTTAACTTTTAATCAAATAAGCTAGGTATACATTTTAAGTTATGTACTTTGTTAACTTTGATAGTTTTTTTAGTTAAATCTTAAAAAATTAATAAAATATTACAGTGATGTAAGGTAGATGAGGGGTATAAGGCTCACCTTTTTTTACGACTGAATTATCTTAAGACAAAAGTAGAAGCTAATATTTCTGTGACAATTTCCAATGCTTTATAGAGTTATCCAACTAACCCCATGAAAAAAAAACACATATAGAAATATTTTACCCCTCTTTCGAATAGTACTGGTCACCTAAAACTATACTATCTTTTTTTTTAACGTGGCAGAAAGGCACTACAACATTTGGTGCGAAAAATTGCCCTAGCTTGTGAAATGAGAAATAGATTGAATGTTTAAATATACCTCTACTTTTTTTTATAGTTAGAGCAGGATCAAATATTTATTCAGTTTTAGGGCATTCTTATTATTTTGGCCACCACTGTATTTCTATTTTATTACCCTTTCTCTTGAGTAAACTGTTCACGCAATGATCCCGTGTCAACTCGCTAGACATGCATTGTTTCGCGACACACGCCCGCTCTTCATATAATTTTATTGGCTTGAGAAAGTTAGGGTGACCATTCGGGCTACTTCGTTGTCAGCCCAGTATAGCGTCTATCATGACAAAGACGCGACGCAACGTCGTCTTATAATTTGCCGTACATATAGGGGCACTTCCGGGGCATTGCGGGGGCCTTGTCTGGGCATTTCCCGGGCCTTGCGGGAGTTGCCTGGGCTTTTCAGATCCATTGCTGGGTAGGTCGTCAAAAATTCTTTAAAATGACCGGAGCTTTTTTTGGGTTGTCAAAAATGTTATTCACCAAAGTTAGTGGACTTCGAGGGCATCGCCTGGGCATATATTGGATGTTTCAATGCCTTTTAAAGTAAAAAAGTTAGCACCGATGCGATGAAGCCCTCGGACAGGATAACCAGCCGGGCCATTTTGCAAAAGAATAATGCGAAAAATAAAGAAGCTTAGCAATATACGTTCAACTTATATACACCCAACAAGTTTTCGTAGCTACAGGGGTAAAAATGGTCTCGTTTCTCTCGTATTTGTTCGTGGGTAGCTCGAAAGCTTAGTCTAACGATGGTCCAACATCTGATGGATCTATTAAGTGTTGAGAGTTAATTATTTCGCCCTTATAGAAAAAAAATTGCAAAGAAATGGTGTAGCGAAAATTTTATAACACATGGCGCCGCGAAAAAACATTTTGGTAAAAACTGAAAAACTTGATGCCGCAAGCGAAAATTATAAAAAAATTTAAAATCTTCGGTAAAAATAGTATCAATTGTTAACATTTTGGTTAGTTTTGAATATTTTTGCCACCGCAGTTGGAAATTTTTTAATCAATAATTAATAAGAAAAACAGAGCATTTCACTGGCCATGGAATGACGCTAATTTCCTCCTAGTTAACAAGACTCCCTGTAGTTACTTTTATGTGAGACGCACGCTATATAAGTAGGTATATTAGAGTTTAAGGACGTAGGTTTAGTGTAGTAATTAATATGTACTGCATGACAGTTTTTATTTTATCTTTCCTCTAAAAACCTCCTCCGAGTAAAAAACTTTATTTTGTTCGGTCTAAAATTAATGTGGTGAGATTCAGTAAAATGCCATGATTTTTTGCAATAAAATAAATATATATATTTTTTTTTAGTTAAACGATTTTATTATAAAATTTCACAAAAAAAATAAAAATAATTTGCTAGATTACTACTGTCTAGATGTACCAATAGCGTTACTGGTACATTAGATATTTTTAAAATCGTGGCGCGATTATTAAAGATCAAATTGCGATGTATACGCGCCACATTTTTATCCCGAACGTAGAATTGATGTGTGTCAATATCTTTAATAATTTACCCCGACTTTGTATTGAACTTAAAAATATATAATGTGCCAACAGAAATCTTCTAAGGTATTTTTTACTTTTTAGTACAATTTTCGAAAAAAATCGTTTAACTAAAAATATAGATTTATATTATTAAAAAAAAATTTTTTTATGAAAAAAACAATAGTATGCAAGCTGTATAATTATGGCTTTCACAGCCTTTCCATTTCTAGTAGTGCCTCATGATTACAAGGTTTCTTTTCTGACAATTTTATACAATCCCATTCCTCAATCCTTAGTTTATCATGCGATACCTCCATTTTTTTCATAAAATAGTATTGTCAGCAGAACAAAACATAAATCTGAAAATTGCATGTTCGTATTTATTTAAATATCAAAGGTCAGAATTTACCTCTTTTGCACTTCTCATCAACCCCTTAATTCCGTTTTTTTTTCATAAAATTGGATTCTCACTAGATCAAATCATAAATCTGAAAATCGCATATTCGTGTCTGTTTTGATTACTAGTTATGAATTTACCCCCTTTACAGCCCTGACGTCCCCCTACCGCCGTTTTTTATCATAAAATTATATTGTCACCAGAACCAATCATAAATCTGAAAACGGCATGTTTCTATTTGTATTTTTACAGTTCTAAATTTACCCCCTTTACAGCTCTTACCCCTTACCACCCCCTATTTCCGATTTTTGTTCATAAAATTGTATTGTCACCCGATCAAATCATACATCTGAAAACCGCATGTTTGTATCTGTTTTGGTTTCAAAGTTCTGAATTGCCCTCCCTTACACCCCTCACCTACCCCCGTATTTCCGATATTTTTAAATAAAGATGTATTTTTATTATACCAAATCGTAAATCTGAAAACCGCATGGTCATATCTGATTTGGTTTCAAAGTTATGGATTTATCCCTTTTACACCCCTTAACCACTTTCTACCACCCATCTGTTTTCATAGTATTGTATCGTCATCGGACCTACACTACTTTGCTAAATTTCATTAAAATCGGTTCACGGGAAGTGTGTCAAAAATAAATCGCTAGATTTGATGACAGACATCGCCAGGCTCTGTGAATTTAATAAAAACGTTTAAAACATGGTCACCTTAATAGTGTATCTGAACAGGAGCCTTGCATGCCTCCGCCACTGTAACTCGCAAAGTAACGATCGCAGAGCCCTCTTCTTCTGGCAAAGTTTAACTGGGCTCGCGATTGAGCGATTTGGCGGAGGTTCTTTAGATGTTATATGTTCTCTGCTATTAGCTTAAAGGTTCACCGCAGAAAATTATTTTTAATTTTCCTATTTTAGAACTGCTTTATCTATTTCACCCATAGAAAGGGTCCAAAATCTTTTTTTTTCTTTTTTACATTGTATTTTTTAACAAAAATTATTTTTTAAACTAACTGGTGAGAAAATGTCGCCTCTTTTTTATTTGACGCACAATTTTTTTGTGAAAAAAATTAAAATTAATTTATATGCATCTCGCTAGACCCCTTGGAGATTAGTTTTGAGTTTACTGTCATTCTTTCCCCCTAAATATACGCCCCTGATTGAATTAAAACACTAATTACGCAATATCTCAGCTATATATATCGACAGAAAATCGGTAAATTTTTAAGATGCACCAGTAAAAAACTAAATTGCGGTTTTTAGAAGGTATTTTGCAGTTAAAAAGAAAATAAAACAAGATTATTTTCCAGACTTACTTTTGCAAGTAGCAATTTTATTACAAAATGCAATTTCAATCATGTTTTTATTTGAATAGGTATAGTCATTGATAGAGTTAGTAACATTCTATAAATGTTTTTAGAGTTATATAGTAAAATGTTCTAGAAATGTTTTGCCATTGAGTGAAGAAATTATATAGAAAGCAACAGTAGACTTGTCATACATTCCTGGTTTGCCTAATTGAACCAACAAACACTATTTGTATAAAAAATGCCCAACAAATCCATTTCTATCTTGTTTTTTTTTTAACAAGTTGGTTGATGAGCAACTATCTCGAACTTCCAATTAAATGAGAAAATTTGCAGGAACTTTAAAAAGTTATGTAGAAACCTTCATCATTCGAATATCGATCTAGGTTATTTCTCGTAAAAAAAATCACACATATGTTAATACCCAGAGCTGACTGCTCTTTCGCCCCTTAAAAAATAAAAAAATAATAAAATCCTACTTAGAAATATTTTTTATTAAATGTTTTACGTGGCCTTGAAGCATTCCATAAATAAAGTTCATCTCCGACTGCCGACCATAGACCAGGACCTTTATTCTTGACTGCCCGTGATGTGAGGTCAGCGGATTCATTTCCCCGTGGAAAAAGACGCTAAACAAAAGCTCGTCGGTGGACTTAAGTCCACCCGTAAAAGTAACATTTTGCTCACCTCACCTCACGGGCAGTCAAGAATAAACGTTCTGGATTCATTTCCCCGTGGAAAAAGATGGTAAACAAAAGCTCACCGGTGAACTTTGAACTTAAGTTCACCGGTGATCTGAAGTCCACCCATTAAAGTGAACATTTAGCTCATCTTACCTCATAAATGTTCAGGACGTTTATTTTTGACTGCCCGTGTAGTGAGGTGAGAAGTGGCGGATCCAGAGGGTCCAGAGGGGCCCGGGCCACCCCTCCCCCTCCCTGACATCATTTTTTTTGAGTTGTAGGAAAGAAAATGCCAACGACCAGGGACATATTTATTCTTGGCGGCCCGTGAGGTGATGTGAGGTGAGCGCCCACCCTGTGGATTTATTTCCCCGTGTAAAAAGATGGTGAAACCGTTCCAAGTCCACCCGTGACATTCAACTTTTTGCTTACCTCCTGTGGCGAATTCAGGATTGCCAGGGTGGAGGGGCCAAGGAGGAATCAAAAACCACAATATGTATTTTTTGGTGTTTTTAATAATAGAAATAACCCTAAATTAAATAAATTGTAGTGACGTAGAGGAGTATGTTCCAATACCATGCGCATTAACCGAAATCCTGTCTACCAGAAAAAGGATTAATTAATTAATGGGGGTGCTGGCTTCAAGCATCGTTTGTAAGAATGCATGGGTATGCCCCGCATTTATGCTCTCACGTCACTCACCTATTAAAAATTAAAAATATATATTTTTTAAATTATTTGATAACGCTTGTTATTCTATGCAGTAATCAGTGGTCGATGGATAAACCAATAATAACTCAAAAAGAATCACAATGACGTAATAATGCAACTTTAATCAAGGACTTCAGTAAATTAACTTTTCCAGAATAAAGTATGATATTTATGTACCTAGGTATAGGTAATTTATAAGATTTTATACGAATTCCTAAATTGGCGTAGAGAGTGTCCCATTTTCGATGGGAGTCAATGGGAAACTAGGTTATTAATAAAGATAGCAATCTACGAATTAAACCTGGTAGATTACTTTCACGTGGTGGTTTCCCTCTGTCCAAAGCGCAAGACTGCATCGACAAGTTCTTTGTTCACGGTCTTTGCCAGTGGTTCCCAAACAATTTTCTATGGCGCCCCCTTTTTAAAATCTTGAATTGGTCACGCCGCCCTTTCTCTGACTAAAGAAAAAAACTAATATTTTGATTTACTTAATCTAGTTCTAATCTAGTGCGAAGGGTGCTGTTGCGTGACGTGACGCCAAGTGTATGTGTTTGTCCGGCCCACGGTAGATCCGGAACGACTGAACCGATTTTCATGCGACTTAAGAAATAGTGTTCGACACTGTAACACTGTAACGATCTGAAAGAAGTTTGTTTGAAATCCATTATTGTTAATTACAGTTTTTAGACAGTTAAAAAATTGAAAAAATTGTATCTTTTGCAACATTTTTCTCAACAAGTCGTGTTATAACCAAAAACTTCGTGCTTTCATTTCGGAGATATTTATAAAAAACTGTTTTCAAGACTGGTATATGCTAATGGGCTAGGAAGGTATCAGATCCGTCATGGATCCATTTATTTTTTTAACATTAAATATTTGTAATAATTAAAAAAATGCATATTTTCCATTAACGTATTAACCGGAGGAGACTAGGAAATAAACAAAAAAATCGGCCGTCTAGATAAACAATTTGTTTTAAAAAACGTACTTCTGCAGAAAAGAACTCATCGACTATTTTTGTTTGGTCCATAGAAAACTCTATTTCCTTTCTCTTTAAGAATCACCAAAATTATCCGATCTTTCCTTTACTTTTATTTCTTTTTTAAACCAATGCAATGGAAAAGGACGAAACTGTTCTTCTTACAAACCCTTACCAGATTAATTATACATCACCAAATATGGATAAAGAACAAGCGGTGATCACTTTAACTTGTGCTTCCAGCATTTATTTTGCTACTCCTTCGTTTTCCTTTATTAAACCAGTGCGAGAGAAAAAAACAAAACTATTCTCGATTACAGTCCCTCACTAAAACAAGGGAATTAGAAACATGCCGCAATCGTCTAGGCCCGCGTAAAGTATCTTATTTTGTTCCTCTTTTGTTAAACCGATGCGAGAAAAAGAGACAAAACTATTCTTGATTAGAAGGTAGTCCCTTTGGATCCATTAGTATTTTGTAAAGGGCAAATGCGGCGTTTTTGACCTGTCTCTTTACGGTTCGGAATTGTTTTCGTGTTTTTTCTTAAAATATATTTTCGATCTGGACTCAAAATTAATCTTAACAGACTTTAAAATGGTGTGGGAGTGTCTTTTGTGCTAAAATCCCGACCATCTTAATCCAGAAGTTTCGTTTTACAAGTAAGTTAAATAACTTGTTTGACCTTCAAAACAAAACAAAGACAAGTGCCGTAGAAATAAATATAAAATCAGAAAAAAAATATTAGGCTATTATATAAATAATTATTTATTTGTTAAAAGTGTTTAAACATAAGTTTAGTTAAAAATGTACAGGGTGTCCCAAGTTTTGAGGTTTTGATACTTTTAACTGAACTACGAGCCTTGATTTTCAACAGATAAGGTAAAAAAGGTATCTTTTTAATATGGAAAGTAATTTTTTTACGTATACCTTTTTTATATAACCGTTTTTTTGTGTAAACAGTTTTTTTAGATTTGGATCGAGGCAATTTTTTTAGGTTGGGTTAGTCCTTTTTACCTACTCTGAATTTTTAAGGTTGTCTAACCTAAAATAAAATACACCAAGCTAAAAGCATCCTAATCAAACATCTAAAAGTGTCTCAGGTCTCGAGGTCTCTACATGCAGATTTGTTTTTAACCCTATAAAATGTCAGCAAAATTTTATATTCAAAAAATTTAAAAACAATAAACTATAGTTACCTACTTATTATTTTTTTCATTGTTAAATAAAATCCATTTCTAAGGATGATTGTTATAACCCAAAAATTGATTGCAATTTATTTAAAAACGAAAAGTAAATTTCGGCCCTGGTATCTAAATAACCCTATTTTTTAGATCATTTATAAAATATTTTTTGTTCCTTATTTTTAACTATAAGCGAGATGATATAAATATATGTTTTTTTATTTAACTCATTTTAAATGTTAAATAAAAAAAGTTATTTATTTAAATAAAACTGGCAAATAAAATTAAATTTTTAAACGAAAATGATATTTTGTTCAAATTGCATTGCAAAAATATTCTGTTTAAGAGACAATTTGATATGACATTTTGTTCAAAAATTACTTTTTTAAATGACATTTTGTTCAAATGGCGATTTGGTTGAAAACAGTTTGTTTTAAAAAATGAACCGAACCGAAACATCTTTTTCAAAAACATTTTGTTCAAACATTCACCTGATAAAAAAAACTTTTGGTTTGTTGAAAAATTCGTCTTTCGAATGAGATTTTGTCGAATGGGGGTTTTCTTTCGAAAACATTTTTTTTAAAACATATTATTTTCGAATGACTTTTTTTCAAACATTTTGTTTGAATGTCAATCTGTTTGAAAACATTTTGTTAAAAAGTATCTTTTCTACATGACATTTTCTTCGAAAGCAGTGGGTTTGTATGACATTTTTTATGAAAATATCTTTTTTATATTATATTTTTTTGAAAAACATTTTGTTCAATGACATTTTGTTCAACATTTTTAAATGAGAATCTGTTCAAAAACATGTTCAACTATTTTTTTAAAACATTTTGTTCAAATTATAATCTGACCAAAACCATTTTGTTCGAAAACATCTTTTTTAAGTGACATTTTGTTCGAGTTGCATTTTTTTCGAAAACATTTTGTTTGAGAAAACTTTTTGTTCAAAAATTGCTTAAATTCATATGACATTTTGTCAAATTGTTTTGTTCAAAAATATCTTTTTTGAATTTTGTTTGAAAGCAGTGTGATTTATTGGCATTTTTTTCGGAAACATTGTGATCGATATTATGTTCAAATGATCCCTTTTTTGAAAACATTTTTAATTTCTTGAAATGGATACGTTTGCGATCAATTGATTAGAGTTCAGTGTGGTTAGGTGAACAGGTTAGGATCAATTGATAAAGCTACCACCGATTGCGACCTCCCAAAAAGAGACACACAAACGCTAGTTTTTCGAAGAGTTTCTGTTTGAAGAAAATGTTTTTGAACCAAATGTTATTCAAAGAAATTGTCATTCAAAAAAGATGTTTTTGAACAAATTGTTAAAAAAAAATGTCAATTGAACAAAACATCATTCGAAAAAGATGTTTTTAAAAAAACTATAATA
Organism: Aspidapion aeneum; assembly: GCA_963576565.1. NCBI lineage: Eukaryota > Metazoa > Arthropoda > Insecta > Coleoptera > Brentidae > Aspidapion > Aspidapion aeneum. The sequence goes on from OY755043.1 coordinate 44,498,506, forward strand.
AAGCAATTACCACAGAACAGAAATTGATATGTTGCACTTTTTTACAGTTTCTTTTCTAATGAAACTGCTGATGAAAACCGAGATGGTAATGGTACGACGGAATAAGTGTCGCATTGACTTTTCTCAAAATAACTCGCTTTGAAAAAGAGTTGTTTTTTGGGTACATATTTTTAGGTACATATTTTTTGTAGGTTTTTGTAGACACACCTTTAATCTTACTAAAAGGGACAAAACCACCGTCGTAGGAGGCAGTAAATACAAATATATTTGCAAGAAATTTTAAATTCAGGGAAAATTGAAAAATGTAGAGTAGCATAACCAAAAAACTATTTTAGTTCTGGCCATGGTTACTATCCTAATTAAAACAAATGGGTAAAAGTAACCCCACTGATGGGGTGCATCTTAATAAATCCCCAAAGTAAGCAAATTGTCTCCCCATCAAAGCAATAAATCGAGGGCTTTTTCAAAAAAAGTCCAAAATATCCTTATCCAAATAGAGCTCTGTTACTTTTTTACAATATTACTACCAATTTTTCATAAAAAAAGGATCTAAAATTATTTTTACTTTTTTATATACAAAAGAAAAGTAGGCACTACACATAGTATCTAGCTTTAAAATTGTAATAATGGGGGTGATCTAATTGTCGCTAGGAAAAAGAGAACCTTTAATACCGTTTTCGGCTGCTGGAGACGACTTCACAATTCTCGATGAGTGCCCCGGTTCGAAAATCAAGTGGGCTCTCAAGTTTTTATTAGAGCCTGACTCCTATTTTTAATGTTCGACTTCTGTATTTGAGAACATAATCTCAACAATGCTATTAATGTAAATTTTTATTGTCAATGGGTATCTATTCAGCTGTAAACTAAATTAAATTGCTTGTTTTAATAAGTTAGATATTTACTTTTAATAAATAAATATTTTGCCGCCGTCACTGGTAAATCGATCGACCATTAAGAATAAACATACGTCTGCTGTGTGTCGCACAGCGTTGCCATCGTCTTTCCAAAAAATATTTCTATTCTTTTCCAACTTATTGAACCATCTAGGGGTCAAATCGAATTGTTTTGATGAATGAATTTTTGCCGCGGTTCCTGGTCTCCTCCGGTTAATACGTTAATGATATTTTCTTATTAATTACTCCAATTTTGAAAGCCGCTAAATTGATATTTTTCGTCCCATTGAAAAGAAATCAGGCCAAACTACGTTTACACAATAAATGTTATCATAATTCGAAATCCTTGACATCGGTGTATAAAAAGCTCAATTGTCACTAATGTCATGGAATAAATTTATTTCTTCAATGCTAATGTATATTTCCGGCAAAAAACAATATCTAAGAAAAACATATTAATTATTAGTTAAACATTAACTAAACATAAAAAAAAACATGCACCTAATGAAAACATCAACGTATCAACGTAAAACCAAAGATATTTAATATAATCCTCCTTGGTTAAACTATAACTAAACTGATTTAATTAATAATTAAACGGGAGACAGGACAGTATATGGTTAATCACATGTTAAGCACTGACAATGCTTTGTCATTCTAAAATTTAAATTACATCAGGACTCCCGCGCCTCCCTTAATATTGGTCTGCGCCCCCACATGAGGCCGCGCCCCCCAGTTTGGGAACCACTGGTCTATGCGCAAGGTAAACCTTGCAGGTGCGCATATGCCTACAAGACATTTTGTGCCCACACTAACTGCAAAGTTATTAAGAATGGTAATTGAAACACATATACCATCTTATAGTTTGAAAAAAAACTCTGCAGATCATTAATATAGGCTTCTAGCTACGGCCCCATGCTAAGTATGTTGCATGGTGTGTCATTGGTTAGCCAACCAACAAACATTGGGGGTCTCGTCAGCGGCTTCTTAGCTCTTTCTAGAAGTCTATACCATGCCTAGGAAACTCGATGCAATTTGACAGGTCGTTAGGTTAAAGTTCTCACTAAGCTGAAAAGAGGCGCTACGGTCGCGCCTTTGTTCCTTATTCTATTTTTTTTTGAGAATTATCTCTGGTTTGGATTTTCCGTCCTCCTTTTATTCAGGTAGAAAAACCTCTTCCACCGCATTTTATTTCGGGTTAATTTTAAATCTATCTTTTTGGCTTATGTAGGTAATTTTTGCTGCTGTCACGCATTAAAATTAAATTTTGTTAAATTTGTAACTTTTGCAATTTTTAAATTCAAACAATGAGAATTTCTAGTTGCTTTCCTGGGTGAAGTGTCTAAAGTTCAGACAGTATAAGATGCATAGTTTACCGAGAAATTTTAAGGTAAGTTTTCTTAATTTCTCATTTGAGATTAGATTGGCATTTGATAAAATTTATATTGGTAGTGTCTTTTTACCTTCTTATCGCTTACTTTGCGGAACTCTGAACAGCGGCGTAGCGTGCCCGAAAGGGCGGGGGGGGCGACAGCTAAAAAGGGCGCCTCTGAAAACTGATGAAAAATCTTACGGCAAAAAAAAAGAACCAAAAGGTCAAAAAGGCGCCTCTCACAAATCTTGCGACCAAAAAAAAAGAACCGCGCCGTAGAAATTTGAACCGCACCGTCTCCAAAAAAAAAAAAAAGGTCGTCATATGTCAGGGGGCGCCCGATAAGTCACAAGGGCGCCTCTAACGAAATCTTGCCACCTAAAAAACAAAAAAAAAAAGGTCATCATGTATGAGGAGGCGGCCGATACGACACAAGGGCGCCTCTCCCACCTATGGGGCGCCACTAGCCTCGGGGCGGGGGGGGGGGGCGACGAACCCCCCGCGCCCCCCCCCACGCTACGCCGCTGACTCTGAATACAGGTTTCCAATGCCTGGTAGGTGCCTTATTTACCAATCAATTAAGAACAAATTTAGTGTTAATTTTATGTCTATCTCTTTCTTTTGATATTAAGTAAAAGGGAGACACATACAAAGTTAACACAAAATTTGTGCTTAATTGATGGGTAAACGAGGGATTACGCAGCAGCGTAATGTACTTTAAATAAAAGTATTCCTTAATTTAAAATCTTTATCTTACCATAATCTGGTACCTATGATTAAGGTGGTTATAAGTTGATTTTTTTTATTGTTTTCAGGTTTTGGATGTTAGCTCCCGCTAAATTTCGCGGTTGTTTTTAAAATTTTAAAACCACACAATTGGATGACGGACAGAGTACATTTTCCGCGCATTGGACATGCGCACCAAGAATCAGTGAGATCCTTTTCTACCGCCTCGAGAAAATGACGTGTTAATTTACTTTCTCCAACTATTACAAATTTCTACACTTGAAAGTGCTCGATTTTGGTGTACTGAAGCATAGAACTGGAAACTTCAGCCCTTCAGCTACGTGGTGCCATCATTGGATCAAGACAGGGGCCCCTGGAACGTGGAGAAATTGGCTGCAAACTGGTGAGTGCTTTGTTTCTGATTTCCGTTGTGTGGTAACAGCAATTAACCTATGGACCTTTGATTATTTCGTGATTTCATATCAATATATTTATGTTTGTTCGCGCTTTCATTTAATAAAATATATACAGTCCACTGCAAATATCATTTTTCTTACTGCGGGCGAGCATAAAGTGTTCCTTCGACCCGAATTATTTAAATTTACTCCATACGACGGTATTAATAAGTCGGCCATTTTCACATTTTCGCCGAGATCACACGGCCTTGAATTTTGCCAATCGTATTGAACCGAGAGAGATTTTCGTTCGACCTTCGGTTTCGGCGCAGTTCACCTGTTTTCGGTCCGCTGCTATGGTAACGCAGGGTTTACCGCGTGGTCACTTCAGTAAACAAAAATCGAGAATCGATCAAAACAAACAAACACAATTTCTGTGATTAGATTTGTTCCATACCATTTCGATATTTAAAACAAATTTCATCAATTGCGATAAATTAGTGCATATTTTCGACAGTTCGTCATTTTTTCTATTTCAGAAGCATTAATTTAGCGTTAATTGTATATTTACCGACAATTTCGTCATTTCAAAGGTAAAATCATGTCTATCAAAAAAGCCGTGCAAAAACGCAAGGGTTTTTTATCTGCGATCACCGAGTGTTATGTGTTTTCACAAACCGCGGCAACGGACGCAAAAGCGAGAAACGAGTTTCAAGTGAGGTATTCCGATTTGGATGAAACCTTCGATAAATGCATGTTGGCACATAATGATGTCATTATGATGATAGACGACTCGGACGACGAGGAGTTTAAAACGCAAGATGCGATCCTTTCAGAAGCTCGTAAATATTTTTATGCGTGTAAGGGGGTTTACTCTGAAATATTTCCGGTTGAGGCCCCATCCTTTGCGCGATCATATGTTCGTCAAAACGAATCTGAAACTCCAAAACTCAAAGAGTTAGGTATTCCCATATTTCGAGGTGATAAAAAATTATGGCCAAGCTTTTTCGATTTTTTTAATAACATTATAGATCAAAATCAAAGTCTAAGTAACGTCCGAAAACTTCAATATTTATTTTCATATCTCGAGGATGAGCCTTTAAAATTGATATCAGGGATTAGTTTATCTGATCAAAATTATAAAATTGCTTACGACAAATTAGTCAATAGATATCAAAACAAGCAAGACCTCGCAAATGATGCTTTGAGCACAATTATGAACACTACATTAAAAAACGAGTCAGCTAAAGAATTGCGTAATTTAATTGACACCTTTTCAGAATCCCTAGAAATTTTAAAATCACTTAGCTTTGACGTTGACAGTTGGGACTTTATTATTTTTTTCATTCTGTTAGAAAAATTGGATATTCCGTTCAAATTTCGAAATGAGTCACGCCAATACTAATACCGAAATTCCCACTTTTCAGTCACTTTTTCAATTTCTAGAAAAAAGATGTAAAGTTCTGGAATCACTTCCTCAATCAACAGCACCCAAAAAGGGGCCTACCTATCAAAAATCAAATTCTATGCCAAATCAGTTTGGGCAAAAGCCTACCTATAAATCATCCAATTCGCCTTTTATAGGACTGGCTGGCACCTCAACTAATTCAAGCACGGGAATAAAATGTTTCCGGTGTAATCAAGGTCACGTGCTTTCGAAATGTCAAACATTTCTTGACCTCTCACCTATCGAGCGCCTGTCTTTCGTCAAGCAGAAAAAATTATGTCTAGCGTGTTATCATCCCTCGCATGGGGTAGACACGTGCAAATCAAAATATTCATGCAGGACTTGCAATAGTAAAAGGCACCACACTTTAGCTCATATCTTAGAAACTAATAAAGAGTCTGGAAGCCAAGATACTAGTCCTGTCATTCACACACCACCTGTCAATAATCTTCATGTGTCATTAAACACCTCAGGACCTTCAGGTACCTTTCTTTTATGCACCGCCATAATAGATGTTATGGACGGTTGCGGAAATTTTCAACCTGTAAGGGCACTGCTTGATTCTGGATCACAGACAGGATTCATCAGTGAAAAGTGTATTCAGCGTCTTAATCTTCCTAGGCGAAGTTACACCACTGAAATATTCGGATTAAATCAAATGTCTTCTCTTACTTCCAAAGGGCTCGTTCAATGTCACATTAAGCCACAAGGACAGGTCACTCCTTTACTTAATTTCGAAGCAATTGTCGTTCCACAACTATGTTCCAATATGCCTACATTCACTTTGAACGATAATCAGTGGAAACACTTGGAAAACCTTAAACTTGCCGACCCATCTTATTTCAAATCTAGACCTGTGGACCTAGTTATTGGTTGCGAGCTATTCGCACAGATATTCAAGGAGGGCAGGGTTCTTGGACAAATAGGGCAACCTTCAGCCCTTGAAACCATCTTTGGCTGGGTCGTCATGGGAAAAGAAGTAGGTAGTCTTACGGAACGAACCAGTTGTTTTTCATTCACCTCCTTTGGAGGTCATTATTCCTAGGTTTTGGGAAATCGAACATTTGCCTAAAAAACAAATCTTATCAAAGGGAGAAAAACAAGCGGAATCAATTTTTACTGCGAGTGTCGTACAACAACCGAGCGGTAGATTCATGGTAGATCTTCCGTTTAAAGATAAAATAAATCCTGACCTAGGAAATATTTATCCGCAAGCTTATCGTAGATTTTTACTTCTCGAAAATAGATTACTCAAAAATCCTGATCTGTACACTGCCTATTCTAGTTTCATGTAAGACTATATCGATTCTAATCACATGAGTCTAGTTTTATCTAGTCAACCAAAAGTCGACGTATCATGTTTTTTGGCACATCATTGCGTACTAAAGCCGGAAAGCTTAAGTACAAAATTAAGGGTAGTCTGGGATTGTTCGGCAGTCACCCCAAAGAATATTATTCTCAATGACACGTTGTTATCTGGACCTAAACTTCAAAAGGATATTGCTTCTTTACTCCTTACGTTTCGTCTTAATCCTATTGCCTACATTGCTGATATCAAACAGATGTTCCGTCAAGTCCTTATCAATGCTTATCACCGTCCTTATCAAAGGATATTGTGGAGGTTTTCTCCACAGGACCCACTTTCAGTGTGGGAACTTTCTACTGTCACTTTTGGCATGACATGCTCACCTTTTCTAGCCATGCGTACATTAAATGAGCTGGCAGAGAGAGAAAAGGAACGTTTTCCTATGGCTAGTAGTGTTCTAAAAACGTCAATTTACATCTTGGGAACTAGCCCTTCGCTTTCTAAAGCCCTTGCCCTACCCTAGTCGGGAGGATTTGAACTTAAAAAATGGGCAAGCAATTGTCCTGAGTTATTGGCAACATTGCCAGAATCCGATCGTCAAATGCCCCTCTCTTTTGACAAGGAGGAACCACACTTTATCAAAGTTTTAGGACTTCAATGGCATCCAAAAAACGACATTTTTTCTTATCAATACCGAATGAAGGAAAAACCCCCAACTAAACGTTCTATTTTATCTATCATAGGAACAATCTTCGATCCCTTAGGTTTTCTTTGTCCCTTGTTGCTACAAGCAAAATTTATTTTGCAACAGTTGTGGATATCGAAAATAGGCTGGGACGAAGAACCAGATTCTTCTATCATTGAACAAACTTCGTTCTGAATTCCCGCTTCTTTCCAATTTTCAATTACCCCGACAAATTAAACTGTCAAAAACCAATACCTGTCAAATCATCGGCTTCTGTGACGCTTCAATTCGAGGTTACGCAGGCGTCGTATATTTTCGTGTAGAAGAGGAAAACAATATATCTGTTTCTCTCATATCTGCAAAATCTAGGGTCGCGCCTATAAAGTCACAAACTTTGGCTAGGCTAGAACTCCTAGGCGCATTTCTTAAATCAATTAATTCGATTTCGTCTTATCTAGCTACGAAGGAAAAATAACTTTTACAAATATCGTTACTTTCTGCGATTCGCAAGTCGTATTGCACTGGCTTTCATTCCCTCCTAATCGCTGGCAAACCTTTATTGGAAATCGAGTCAGTAGAATCCAAGAAATCATTCCCTCAAACTCATGGCGCTACATTCCTTCTGCTTTAAATGCAGCCGATATTGCGTCACGAGGGGCCACCCCTTCACAGCTCATTTCACATGACATGTGGTGGAACGCACCATCGTTTTTGTGGTCTCCCGAAAACGAATGGCCCGATTTTCATAAACCAAAAATGCCGATTGATTTCGGAGATATTAATCTGGAGGAAAAGCCAAAGGTCTGTTGCAATGCGATAATTGAAGTTAACTTCTTAGATCAGCTTCTTATCAAATATTCATCTATATCAAAAATTCAACGTATCATTTGTTATGTCCTTCGAATAGTTAACCTTTTTCAAAACCATTCCTATCAAAAACCCACTAAGCCACCGGACCAAAAAATTATTTTTGAAAATATTGTTTTTCCTACCACCGGTAAGATGCAAAGTGCGTTATACCTTCTTATCAAACGCGTTCAAGGTTCTTGCTTTTCTGAGCTTTTTTCCGCGTTATCTAAGGATAAACCAATACCGAAACCTTTTCGAAAACTTTCACCTTTTCTTGATGAAAATAATATCATTAGAGTCGGTGGCAGATTACAAAAATCTGACCTTTTGTCTTATTCTGCAAAACACTCCGTCTTACTTTCGAGTAACCATCGTTTAACTACTCTTCTTATCGAGTCCTCTCATCGACAATACCTTCATCCTGGGTTTAAAACATTACATAATTTGCTTTTACAGCAATTTTGGATATTATCTGCCAGACGGGCAATTCAAAGAACCATATCCAAGTGCTTGCAATGTTTTAGAATCAACCATAAACCCTATAGACCGCCCATAATGAGTTCACTTCCCGCTCATCGAATCAATCAACTTAAACCTTTTTCGAGTGTAGCTATCGACTTTTGTGGACCTTTCTTTGTGATTCCTCATCGTATCGTTACCGTGGTTGTAAAGCTTTCAAATCGTATGTCTGTGTGTTTGTCTGTACGGCCACACATTGCGTGCATTTGGAATTAACCATGGAACTGTCCACCGAAGGGTTTGTAGGTGCATTCCATCGATTCATTTCCAGACGTGGAAGCGTGACGTAATGCTGGTCAGATCAGGGCAGTAATTTTATAGGGTTTCGTAACCAATTACTTGATTACGCAAGAAGTGCGTCCACCTGACTTTCTATTCGTTGGCATCTGGGACCTCCTCTCAGTCCACATTTCAATGGCCTGGCAGAAGCTGGCGTCAAAAGTTTTAAAACTCACTTTGTTCGAGTAGTCGGCGACCAGAAGTTGTCCATCATGCAAATGTCCACCCTTATATGTCGCATAGAAGCCGTACTTAATAGTCGCCCTTTATCTCCTGCCTCTTCAGACCCACACGATCTTCAACCTCTTACCCCTGGGCATTTTTTGACCCTTGAACCCCTTAATTCAGAAATTCCGGAGTCAAATTTGTCCGAGGTTCCCCTAAATCGGCTCTCGAGATGGCAACTAATCCAAAAACTACATAATGATTTTTGGAAACGGTATTCTGTAGAGTATTTGCATACGCTACAACAGCGACACAAGTGGGCTGATTCGTCCCCAAATATCAAATTAAATGATTTGGTTATCATAACGAGTGATCACATCCAATCACCTTTGAAATGGCCAGTCGGTCGGGTTCTCGAATTGCATCCCGGCGGAGACGGTCAAGTGCGTGTAGCGACGGTACGAACGGCTACCGGTGTTTACAAGCGGCCAGTTGTAAAACTGTGCCTCTTGCCGAATTAAAAGTAATTTTATTTTTTTCTACCTATTACCGGGTATTACAACAGGTTTTTCTTTATTTTTATTTTTTTTAAATTTTTTGTTTGTTTGTTTTGCCTTTTTCGGGTTTTCATTTTCTCTAAATGAACTTACGATACTTATCTGTTTTCCATTCATTTATATTTATCGGTCGATCATTTTTTCTTATATCTATATCTGTCCGGTTGATATTCTAAAATTGTGTGTTTTGGAGGGCAGTTATGTTAGCTCCCGCTAAATTTCGCGGTTGTTTTTAAAATTTTAAAACCACACAATTGGATGACGGACAGAGTACATTTTCCGCGCATTGGACATGCGCACCAAGAATCAGTGAGATCCTTTTCTACCGCCTCGAGAAAATGGCGTGTTAATTTACTTTCTCCAACTATTACAAATTTCTACACTTGAAAGTGCTCGATTTTGGTGTACTGAAGCATAGAACTGGAAACTTCGTGGAACGTGGAGAAATTGGCTGCAAACCTGTGAGTGCTTTGTTTCTGATTTCCGTTGTGTGGTAACAGCAATTAACCTATGGACCTTTGATTATTTCGTGATTTCATATCAATATATTTATGTTTGTTCGCGCTTTCATTTAGTAAAATATATACAGTCATTTATTTAAAAAATGTTTATATCATTTTCAATCTGTTTATATCTTATAAAGACATTGTATGTCTTTATAAAATATTGACTTTATATTATATTGATTTTTTCTTTAAAATTAAAGAAAATTTATTACAAAAGGCGATTCAAATTTCCCGCCTCGACTTTTAGTTCGTTACTAAGCTAAGTTGTGGGCGCCACAGAGTTAATGATCTGTCAAACAGGAGTTGCCTATCTAATAAAATCTGACTGAACCGCAGCAAAAATCCTTTATCTATGGTCTATACAAGATACCACCGCAGAGGCGTCTTTAGTCATGGTCGCACCACAGATGGCTATATCAAATCAACCAAACTATGATACGCCCATGTCCAGGTGGATCACGTGGAGTTCCAGTCATATAACAAGAGCACATATGTACGAACCAATGCGCTAAGCCGGTCGGCCACGGTTCCCATTAAAAGCTTTAGATATCTACAAAAAAAATAATTTATCCATGTACATATAGCCTGGTTTTTGACAGCCTTGGAGAAAATTCTTGACAAAAAAAAACGGAAAATTTCATATTAATACGAGTATTATAATTTTCAACCTTTAATAAACCACCCTTTATGTTATGTTCCATTAATTTTGTCTAAACACTATTTTGTCTAAAATTTTATAAAAAAAATACTTTAATATCTGTTAAGCTGGAATTTCAAATAAAATAAAAGTGTGCGCATTTGCGCGTATTTCTAACCAGAAGCTAAATATTTTTAACATTACGCCTTTTTGTGTCGTACACGTACAGTTCCTAGTTGTACAAAATGGTGGTTTGGCTAGTATTAACTACTTTCCAAACCTTTACTTAAAGTTGTTTAACTTTAAAAAACTAAAACTAAATTTCAATAAATGATGTTTGATACAAGTGGGGATGAAGCTTAATATTATAAAGTATGTACATTTGAAAACAAGTTACCTACAGAGTGGAAAAAAAATTAAATAAAAAAAATAGTATTTTTTTAAATATCGGTTAGGTTTTTTTCTTAATTTTATAGTATAGACCGAATGATTTTGCGTATTTATTCAATCAATCAATCAATCAAAATTCAATCCTGACTTTTATTGAAAATGTTATTAGTTTTCGAGAAAATCACAAAAAACTGATTTTGGGCCTTATATCTAGCGAAGCTCAAGGAGGATTTTGGCGGAGAATGGGGATGTGTCACGGATGCTAAGGAATAATTATACAAAAATCCAGCTTGCACCTATTTTGTTCCAGGCGAAGTCCTAATACAACTGGGCTATTAGGACATGGCAATATGCGCTAATGACAGCGAAATTAAACAACGTAATCACCTCGAATTACACCTTACTGTGGTGTAATGTTTTGTGGAACTCTTAAAAAGAGCTAATCAGATTTTTGCTATACTCCATAGTATTTTTTACAGTGGTATGACACGCGGGTCCGGCTTCGAATAATAAAATAAAATAAAAAAATTTAAGGGACATCAAAAGCAAAATGTTGCTGTGTTAGAAACCCCCCACTGAGTGGGCAAAAAAAATACTGAAATTACCAACTATCTATCTATCTATTTAGCCTTCTTCGATCAATCTTTGGACATAGGCCTCCCTAGTATCTTCCACTCTTTTCTGTCTGTCGCTGTGCTCATCCATCTAGTTCCCGCATGTTTCTTTAAATCCTCCGTCGATCTCATTTGGGGTCTTCCCCTACTTCTTTTATTTTCCCAAGGTCTCCAGTTTACAATAGATTTATAATATGACCGACAAATTTTCATTTTAATTTTGCTACTTCTTCTCTGACATCCCTTAGTTTCTTGTTTTTGACACGATCACCAAAGCTTATACTACTATAGTTATAGTATACGTATGGGCTAAAATATAAGCATTCCTTAATTTTTTTGAGGACAAGATTTCTTTAAGCTTTTAACAATATCCTCCGATGCCCATAATTTTCTTTTCGATTAGTGGATATCGCTTAGATAATTTCTCAAGGGCTAAATTATACAACCGATAAGGAGAATTCAAATACGTAAAGCGCATATAATATTCTGCCTGTAACGATGTAATATATTTTTAGCACTTTCAAAAACAGGGATGAACGTTTTTCCCAAATACCTTAGAGCATAAATACAGGGCATGCCCGAGGGGGGCTCGATCGCCGATTTTTGTACACCAAAAGGAAATACCGTAGGTATATTTCCTCAAATTTCATTGGTATTTCCTAGTATTTCCCAAGCACTTCCTGGTAATTCCCAGTAGTTCCCAAGTATTTCCCCTAAACTGTACACCAAAAGGAAATACAGAGCCACCCCTCGAGCAGACCCATGCAATCTTACACGCGATAATTGAAGCCAGGACCCCCGCTAATTCTTAATGTTCCTTTTTCGGGTAAACAGGACTTCGGTAACACCGCATGCGTCAATTTTAATGGTTAATGGTAACATACTCTGTTACGTCACTACATTATTTGACAATTGCCAAAAATTTTAGGTTTTGGAAAAGGACATAGGCCTCCGCCAATATCAAACAATAAAAGTTTAAGGTTGTCTATTATTTTTAAAAAAACTAGTGGATCAGGTCAAAATTTATCAAATTGCGGATTAATTTTGTAGTTTTTCCAAAATTAATTAAGCATATTTATTGTGGGCACCATGAAGAGTGTTTAATGGAATTTATAAATCACTCTTGACATTATTAGCAAATAATAAAGAAAAATACAAGTAGGGGAAAGGGGGGCAATATGGGATACTTTATAAATGATCACCTTTGCGTTTGTCATTTGGAATTAAGTTGGCTAGATACCTATATTATCTTTATGTTTAAATTTTCAGTTTCAGCGATTAGAAAAGTTGACTTTACCCTTTGGGGTACCTTGGTGCCAAAACGGGCGAGGCGGTTGTGTAATTTAGAATCAATATTTTTATAAGACAAGTTTAATTATTAAAATACTAACCAAGATTAAAATACTTATTTAAAAAATAAAAAGTTATGATAAAAAATACATTTATAATAATTAAATGTCGTATTAAAAAATTTATAAAGAATTACAGCGACCTAGTCATCGCGGTCGACTCTCCTACGCGAATTTGGTGGTCATTTATTGCAAACACAACATAAAATACAACTATCAGTGATGGTACCAAAAAAAAATAAAAAATTGGGCCAAGGGGGTTGCTAAGTATAACAAGGTACCCCGTTATGCCCCCATGGAAAAACCCCGTTTTGCCCCAAATAACCAGTTAAATTCAAACAAAAAGCAATCACAGTAAAAGGCTAATTTTACGGGCAACGCGTTTAATTATGAATAATACATAAACCAACTAATTGTTTAATGTAAACAAAATTTGGAAAAGTCTGTAAAAACTGTACTACCGTCACAAACTCAAGTTATTTTTACAATAAACAGCGCACAACATCACATGTTGAGCAAAAACCAACTTTAGCTAAGCCGACCGGCACCAATCATATTGCAGAGATTTGAACCAGTTATGGGGATAAAACATCTGATATTGAGAGGTTTTATTCTTGCGCAAATTACCAAAAACTGGGATATCCCGTTTTATCCCCATATCCAATTTTGCTCCCCTTTTCCCTAGTAACCTATGAAATAGCACTCCCCTACTCCCTAGGACATTTTTTCACAAACCGCACGTTTTACGACAAACACTAAATACCGTACTTATGTATTGGAAACGAATCCAGTGAGTTAGTACTAGAAAATGGACAAACAATATCTCCATGCAATGAGTATGTATACCTGGGGGTCACATTTGATAAGACAGGAACAGACTGTAAAGAATTGGAAAAAAGAATAGTAAAAGCAAAAAAAGTTATTGGATGTCTTAACAGTATTTTATGGAGCAGAGACATAAAAAAGAATGTAAAATTTAACATATATGAAACAATGGTCAAAAGCACGCTGTTGTATGGAATAGAGACTTGTCGCGTAACAGAAAAATACAAAACAAAAATGGAAAGTGTCGAAATGGAAGCAATAAGAAGATCAATGAGAATATCTAGAATAGATCACATAAGAAATGAGATCATAAAAGAAAGAATGGGAATCGAGGGAAGCATAACGGATGACATCACTAAAAGGCAACTGATATGGTACGGCCATGTACAACGGATGAACGACGAAAGATTACCAAAGCAGGTCCTAGAATAACAACCAATAGGGCGCAGATAAAGAGGGCGTCCTAAACTAGAATGGCAACAGTCAATGAGTCAAAAGAATCTGACAGAGGATGACTGTCAGGATCGGAGGAGCTGGAGAATAGGCGTCGGACAACGTAGAAAAACGTTCTAAACCGACATAGTAGTAGTACTAAATACCGCAAAATGTAAACAACAAATATGGCGTCTACCCACACAGCAGCTGTATGTCTACGTGCCAAAACACACGCATGCGCACTTAAAAATTTTCCTTTGCGAATTTAAGTTTGGCATCGTTTCTAAAGCAGCTATGATTGCTTTACTTTTTGATTTTTAAACCAGTATTTTTGCCAAGGTGGTTTTTCCTAGTGTTCCTTCATTTAAATAATAGGGTATTTTTGAACAGCACATGTAAACGTCAATTTCATTATAATTGTGGTAAGCTTAGTGGTTAACAACTTTAACGTTAACAAACTGATATTTTATGTTAACCTAACCTCAAAATTTTTATTTTATTTTCCCACAAAACTGTAAGAAATCATGCCACTAGAAAAATAATTTTAAACTTGTCAAACAATTCATAAAAATAACTACAAGTATAAGCTCCCACTACTATACACTATACTATAGTAGTGTGAGCTGTGGTGATCCTAATTTATTCGAGAAAAAAAAAGTTGCTACGATTTCAAAATATCTTTGCGTTTCAGATAATTTTGAAACTTTTCTCTGTCTGTCTGTATGTCTGTCTGTAACGACCAACGCGCATAACTCAAAAACCGCTTGCCCGATTTTAATGAAAGTTGGTACCTAGGCTGGGTCCTGGGTCGAAATGGTCCCATTTAAAAACACGAGCCAAATAAAAGAGGTAGATTTCAAAAATTAGAGTTTATGTGAAAATATGGCGTGTGTGATATCAAACGAAACGTAATTGAGCCTGGAGTTAAACAAAATACATTTTAGTATTTTGAAAACAAAGGGTGGGGGTAGATTTCAAAAATTAGAGTTTAAGTCAAAACATGGTAAAAAAAATTGTTTTAAATTAAGCACACCACTGGAGCGGTAAATATGAAATATTTTTTACCATGTTACACAACGTTTAAAAGGAAATTTTATTATCTACAATGAAGTAAAAAACAATTTTTTTGATAAAGGGCATGATTTTTAGAAAATCAAATAAAACCTGTGCAAAATATAATTTAAAAAAAAAATTACTTAAATGGCTCCCATTTACGGACGTCGCTGGCGGGTTCGTTATAAGTCAAACCCCATCGAGTTATAATCCGTTAAAAAGAGAATTTTACAGTCAATAAAGTGCATCATAGCATTTTTTTTTAAATTAGGCTTAGTTTTTGAAAAAATTAGATAAAACTTGTTACAAAAATATTTTAATTTGTGATTTTTTAAAATTGGCTAAATTTATGGGCGCCTCTGAATTTATAACCATGAAACCAATCCGACTTTCTTGTACAGCATTTTAAAGGAAATTTTATTTGCTACAATAATGTATAACACATTTTGTTCTATAAACCTTGGTTTTAAAAAAAATCGAATAAATCATGGAAAAAACATGGATATTTTTTGACTTTTTTAAATTCCTTCAATTAACGGACGCCGCTGAAGAGTTTATAAATAGTTGACCCCCATCGAGTTGTACCTTTTTCAAAAGGAAATTTCATTGTCTACAATAAAGTATATTACACATTTTTCTCTTAGAAGCGTATTTTTTGAGAAAACCTAAATATGTTAGATTTTGGGGGGTCTGGGGGGGGGGGGTTGAAGAGGTGGTTAGTTTAAGGAGGTGTTGGACCCCTAAGCTCTCTTACCTTTTTGTACGTCACTAAATTTATACAAAAAAATAAAAAAGCACTAAATTTTAAAAAAATATTATTTTCTAACTTACTTACTTTAAGTTAAAAGTTACTCCCACTCCATTACAATATTTAAAAATACATTTAAAGAATGGATTTTGTAGCTGATAAAATTCTCTACAAGATATGTTCTTAGAACTTTTACCCTAGAACAAAGTATTTCGGAGCTTATGCCGTCTTAAGTAGAAAAAATCTGAAAATTTGCCCAAGCACGTGATTTTAGTCATTTTTGGAAATTACCTACCTAGCTCCGTTACTACTGCTCGCAGAACAACCATAGTACCACCAAATTGTAGATAATTATATCCTCTAAAAAATTTCAACTCTTTTTGCGATTTAGTGTACTGGAACAAAGTTACAGGCAAAAAACTACAAAAAGTGCCAATTTTTGATGGTTTTTTCAAGATGGCGGAGGAAGCACAGGGGTGGGGGTGACGAAAACTTAGATTTTTAACTACCCTTTCGACCTTAATAACATATCCCAAATCCAGAACTACCGGACCTTTTGTAGGGTAAAAACTCCTCTATTCATTGTACTATATAAATTTGGGCTTTTTTACAAAAGCTATGAGCTAAAAGTGTTAAATTTACTGTTTTTGAAACAACAGGGTGATCCAAATAAACTACACCAAAGTTAGGAACACATTTTTTTAACACCTACCTTGTATAGGTTTAATGTAATCAATCAAATCAGAAATTCCAAGAGCAATATTTATGAACAAAAATTTGTAAAGTATAAACTAAATTGGCTCCAATTCGAAAAAAAAATTGACTGCAAAATAATCTAGTTTTTTTATTATGTGCAAGAATTTGACTAACAACCCCCACTTTATTTTGCCTTTTCTCCAAAAAGGCCAAGAAAGGCAGTCTAATTTTCTTATATTTTATTGCCTAGGAACTCAGCTTATAAATAGTAAAGAATTGAGAGATAACTGGCAGAACTTTTTTGTAGTCCAAATTTTAAAATAAAAACAAACCTACAATACCCCTTAAATAATATTTTTTCACTTAATTATTCGACAATTTTATCCAAAAAGTTCGAAAAGAAAACTGAGGTTTTGTCATTGCCAGGACTGTATCTTCGAAGTTTTGGTTTTCAAAGCCCACTAAATTAAAACTAGTAGTCCAAAACTTAAAAGAAGGGTGGGTTTACAGTCCATGATTATCTAGAAAGACAAATTTGTCAAAAATTTATATATAATTAAAAAATAGTTGCAAAATCGAATATTGTTCCGCTAACTAGTGATTTTTCCGTAAGAATAACTATAACCACTATTTTGGAAACAACTTTAATCACTCAGTTCCACTTTAATTCCTAATGTAAAGGGGTTTGAATTATATTTTAGGCAAAAGCTCTCTGCATTAATTTTGACCAGCTTGGATAGTATTATATTTTAATTCTGTCCGATACTGTATATCAAAGAATTTGACAAAGTTTAACATTTTTGACATCAGATCATTGAAGAAAAGTGCAAAAATTTTGCTTATTATATACAGGCTGATCAAAATTAACAGAGAGTATAGTCCAACTACTGTTGTCCAACTTATACCCATTTGTAATGACGTCATTTTTGTTTATCTTTGTTTAGTATATTATAAACAGCGGTAACAATAAACTTTTTAAAAAAAGTAGTGTCTATGATTCAAATAGGTAGGTAATTAATCAAAAAACATTGATTGGCAAAAATATCTACGCCATACGTTTTTTTCTCAACTGGTGACGTCATTACAAATGCGTATATGTTAGACTATAGTATATTGTTTACTTTTTTGCCCAAACAAGCGTCTTGCTAGCGCAGTAAAAACACTTTAGAATTTAGGATTTAAAAAATTATATAATTTGGTATAACAAACACCATTTTAAAACAGCCTAGCTTTCTAATTATGGGTAAAATATTGATAATAAATAGCATCACAAGAAAAAAATCGACATTCGTAAGACAAACCATAATATTCCGAATCCAGGGTGGGAAAAGTCCCTAGACGTCTGGAATTTCCCCCAGTGGGCCAATCATATGAAATCAAGGAAAAACAGAAAAAAAAAACATCATCTGATATCTCATTTAAAAGTATTTTAAACACCTTTCAAACAAGTAATATATTGTTACCCAGGTGTGTTTTTTTCGCTTGAAAACTTAAAACAGACAAAATCATCTATCATCCTGTACTTTAAAAGGGAGCTAGAACCCCCGTTTCTCTGCAACTTGGTTAATTATTATTATAGAGATATTTGAATTTATGTAAGAACACGTTTGAGCCAAATTGGCATTTTTTGATTTTCAAAAATTATTTAAAAAATACTACTAATCAGAAGATCTTAAAAGAGGCCCGCACACCGGCTGATGTATCGTAGACATCTAACAATTTTAAAATAATTTTGATATGTTGTAGGTCTGGACAAGTGCTTCAAAAAAAATGTACTATTGTGAGGCATTCGGTGTTAGCTTTAAAAAAAATATATTTCCATGCTTTTTTTGGAAAATATAATTTTTTCCAACTTTGATACGCCACTGTACCTAAACCAAACGCCTCACCAAGTTTTAAAGTACATTGTTTTGAAGCACTTGTCCAGACCTAAAACATATCAAAATTATTTCAAAATCGTTAGATGTCTGGATACATAGACCGGAGTGCGTGTCCCATTTTCGATGGGATTAAATGGGAAACTCGGTTATTATTAAAGATATTGATTTTCTGATTGCACCTTACCGTGCTCTTTTTTTGAGCCCTTAAAAATGGCGTAATCAGATTTTTGCTATACCCCGTAGTTTCGCTAATACAGGGAGTTTTTGAAAAAATTGTATTTTTAATAAACCCTTGTATCTCGCTTATTTTGCGAGATACTTTTATTCTGTAAAAACATTTTTATGGCAACTTTTTTAGAAGAAAATAATGACGTTGTCAATTTTTTTAAATATTGTTTAGTTTTTGAGATATGGTATTTATCATAAAAAAATTAAATACGGACCTGGATTTTTTTTATTACTTTTTTGATTGGTTTCATGCTAGTATTATCATAAAATAATAAAAATTTAAAAAATTTTTGTTTTAATAAAATAAAAAAAATATTTAATATTAAAAAAAAAATAGTCCGAACCTGGATATTTCCAACATAAATATACACTAAAAATTGCTAGTTAAACAATTTTTAGTTTAACTGTTTTGATACTTAGCATATTAAAATGGTTTTACGTTAATTTACAGATTTATTTGAAAAAAGTCTACGAAAAATACAAAAAAAATACAAATTATAAAAAATAACTAATCTTTCTGATTACCATTATGTGTAAGACATTGTTGGCATTTTTGAGTAATTTTTCTTAACGCATTTTGCATAAAAATATTTCTGCCATTTAAATATTGGGATTTTGTTGCTTGAATGAAGCAGTCAAACATCACATTTTTCAAAATCTGGATATGGTCGATTTCTAGCCAGTTTAAAATAATTGTAAGCCATTAAAAAAAATGACAAGTAAAATGACAATGTCAATTCCACGCTTTTGTTTTGTAAATTTCACGACCTGCTGTTTGGTTATCAAATAATTAACTTTTTAACGTTTTTTACTTTATTTATAAATCTTTTAATTATCATTTCAAAACAGATAAACTAAAAATCGTTCAACTAGTGTGTCTTGCAATTTGTAATTTATAATTACGTTGGAAATTTCCAGGTTCGGACTATATTTTTTTTTCAAATATTAAATAGCTTTTTTTAACCTTAAATCAAAAAAATATTAAAGTATCATTTTAAGGTAATAATAGCATGGAACTAATCAAAGTAGTAATTAAAAAAATCCAGGTCCGTATTTAATTTTTTTATGATAAATACCATATCTCAAAAACTAAACAATATTTTTAAAAATTGACAACGTCATTATTTTGCTCTAAAAAAGTTGCCATAGAAAGGTTTTTACAGAATAAAAATATCTTGCAAAATAAGCGAGATACAAGGAATTAATTAAAATGTATTGTATTAGCGAAACCATGGGGTATAGCAAAAATCTGATTACACCATTTTTAAGGGCTCCAAAAAAGAGCACGGTAAGGTGCAATCAGAAAATCGATATCTTTAATAATAACCGAGTTTTCCATTTAATCCCATCGAAAATGGGACACGCTGTACGGGCCTCTCCTTGACTTTGATTTCATAAGAATAGACCCACTGGAAAATATTCAGCCGCCTAGGGACTTTTTTGACCCCGGAATGGTTTCTGCGTCGAAAAATACATAAGGTAAAATGGGGGCTACGTGGGTACTACTGGTGCGGCCCAGTTAAGGGAGTTTCCGATTTTCCCACTTGAATTAGTGCAAAGAGTTCACACTTCTTTTATGCGGTAAAGGGTCAACATATCGGACAATTTCACGAAAAAAAGGTATTATTTTTTATTTGTGCCATAGAGGAATATATTATGCTTTTAATAAAAAGTAAATATGTGAACATATTCGAATGGTTATTTTTGAAAAAATATATGTATAAACCCTCGCTTTGAAAAAAGCTTTTATTAACGGCTTTTTTTTGTAAGCCGTGTTGAAAAACATGTGGGTCGAATTTTTTAAAGTGTTTGACACAAGAATTGAGAAACAACATTATTTGAAAAATATAAATTTTATTGTTTTTAACTTTTGTCTAAAACTTTTTTTTCTAAAAAAAACCTTTTTGTGCACACTATATCCAAGATGGCGGAGGCAGCCGCCCCCCCCCCCAAGGTCAAAAACTCGAAACAAATTTTAGGACTCCAATGTGAACAAAATATGTGAAAATCGCAACTACATCACCTTTTGCAAGCTGTCGGTCTTTTTTTCGCATTAAGGACTGGCCTATATAAGTTATTAAAAAACTGCTTTCATTAGAAAAACTTTTCTTTACCTCTTTTTTTTTTGTGAAAGCTCTTTCTAATTGGGCAATATAAAAATCGTATATTTCCTAAATCTGTCAAGAAACTTGTGGGTCGGAAATAGTTTAAAATATTGTTAGAAGTATATGGGATAATAAATCAAAAATAAAGTTTATTTTTTCTTAAAAATTAAAGAAAAAATTTCCTACAAAAAATGTTTATAAATATGAATTTATGTTAAACAGACATTTGTGAATCATCCTAACTCAAAAACATTTTAAAACACCCTAAATTCTAAGAGTTATTGCTAAAAATCCCTTAAGGGTTAAAGCCAAATACCTTACCAAAAAAAAACAGCAAAATATGATAAAATTGCACCTGTTCCTGTCACTTGACATTTCTAGACAGGCTCCTACTTAGTCACTTGCTCGGATCCCCAATTTATTCATTTATTCGATGGGCGAATAATAGTCTGAGGAGAAGACTGGCCACGGTTATGAGAATTTTTTGTACCAAATATTAATAAATCAGGCGCAAAGTTGATGCACCTATTTTGGCCGGCATTACTATACGAATTTACATGAACCTGTAATCACCCATTTTACCTTAAGAATATTATGTTCTGTCTTATGGATCTCAAAAAAAAATTCTGTGGGGTTGTGTAATATTAAATTGAACTAAAATCGAGTGAACTTCCATAAGGCGGTTTTTTTCTAATTTTCTTATTTTAAAACAAAAACTTACCAAGGGTCAAGTCACATTACTTTAAGATTAATATTTGCCTTCAAACACACGGCAAATATTAAATAAACATTTTTTTAACTTTGTTGGACAACGAATAGCCTACCTACATATAAGTTTTTTAAATTAGCAAAAATCATCAATAAAATAAAGAAATGTTTTTTTTAATCACGTACAAATTTTAAATACATACTATTTTCGAAACAATTTTTTTTGAGTCGAGTCTTTTAATTGCAAAACGATTTTTTTAAATAGCTCCTCACCTCCTTTTGGGCCGGTGAAATCGGTGTTAACTTTACCTTAGTCAATTGATTGCAAACATATCCTAAGCTTGCGATCAATTGACCAAAGGTTGGTGAACACTGCTTCTTATTCTTCTTTCCAGCGCAAAAAAGAGACAAAAAATTCGTGTGAGAAGTGGAAAACATAAACAAACTCTTGTTTTACTTATTAAATTTTCGCCGCAAATATTTAAACTATACGTGTGTGCGCGCAGCCCCTTCGGCTCGTCACGACAATACACTGTTGTCATTTGTACGGAGTTATCTTCTTATCAGCTCGTCTCATTACTGCGTCGTAAAAAACATTTTTAATTTAAAACACAGAACTGTCAGGACGTACAAAATTTATAAATTAATATAAATATTCTGTTTTCTTTGATCTTATTCAAAAAATTAAAATTGACCTTAAAAATAGAAAAAAAAACTGCTTTATTGAGTTGCACTAGACTATCAAAGAGGACAAACTATTATAAATAACCCGGGGAGGAGGTAATATAAAATAAAAAGAGAAAAAAGAAAGAAAAATATTACTTTATCTCAACAATAATAATTTTAAAAGGTATATAATATTTCTTATATTTTTCTTCTGTAGAAGCTCGGCATAAATGTAAATGTCTAACTTAATTCTAATAAAACATTTTAGTCTGTACATAAAATAAAATTTCTGCCTAAAAATTTTAATTTTAAAAACAAATAAATCATCTTACATTACTGTTAGCAAGGAATGTGAAAATATGAAGAATGATCAGTGACTTCAGAGTGACGTCATTATTGTCAAAGTCACGTGACATTGACATTAATTAACGTGACTCAACACGTAACCTGCAATGGTCAATACGAAATGAGATGTAAAAATAATAAGAAAGAATATAAAATCAAATTGATAATTTTCGGATGACGTCACAAATAGACCAGCTGATGCGCGTCGATATATCGTGGATGACAAACAAAGAATTGTTTACATTAAAACGCATGTTGTTAAAGCAGTTTTATGTTAGTTTTTTTGTAAAAATGACCGCTTTTTTTACTATTGTGGTACTGGTTTGTTGACATAAGGGAGATAAAAAATAAAAATCAAACAAGTTTTCGTGGCTAGTCGATAAAAAATAAGTTTTTATTTCTCTCATATTTTTTCGTGGATAGCTCAAAAGCTTAACTATACGGGGGTCCAATCTCATCCTACGTCTATAGTGAGAAAACCCTAGAAAAATCGCCATCTACCGAGATACGAGAGAAACTAGAACAAGAGCAGGCGAGTATACACTGCGATATATATCCATCGATGAAAAGATCGATTGCAAAGAAACATAAACCATCCGTGACCTAAAACAGCACTTCTGTCTTTCTGGCCTAGCGTGTTTACCCACCTTCAGACGTGAGCTTCAATCAGCGGAATTTTTAAGCTAAATAATACTAACAAACGTAAATTTTAGTACCCGTGAATTTAAAAATCAAACATGTTATCATGGCTAATCGGGTAAAAAGAAGTTTTCCTGATTCCTATCTTAAATATGGCAGAATTTGTCCAAAACATTTTTTAGCAAGGGAAAAGTAACATTAATAAATGCATTTTAAGCCAGATTTACTAAAAATATAGGCGACAATATATTTAGTGCTTAATTTGTTCTCCATTTTCTAACCGCACCATAAAACTATCTTTAAAAAAAATTAAAAATAAACGCTGAACATAAGGACTAAAACAACACGAAACAATGCTTTGTTTGTCATCCACGCCTGAAAATAATCACGTGACCCAAATGATCAATTACACCAAATAAAGGGCAAACATGCAAAATCTGTTAAAACTCAATTGAAATGATGTCAAGGAGAGTTGGAATCACAATTAAACTTTAATTTAGATTTATTTGTAAAATGTTATTTAGTATTATTATATCTATTATATTATTACAAAAAAAACAAATAAATATAAACAAATTTAAACTTTTGCGATACAAAAAATACAAATAAAAAACTGAGCCGCGAGTAAACAATTATAAATTCTAAGAAATATATATATAATAGACGGTTTGTCTGCCCAAAATTATAAAAATAAAAATTAACTTAATTTTGTTTAATTTTGCATGGTTTGCTCCTCAAATATTCTTTAATAATTCACAAAAAATAATAATAACTAAAATTTTTGACTCGCATAATATATGGCATTTATAATTTGTAAAAATTTTAATAATAAATGTTTTTTCACAGTAAGTTTTAGATTGCAATAATAATACTACAGATACCTTTGCTTATTTTATTTGTTTGATTATTATGCATATGATTTTTATATTTTATAACTATAATAAGGAATTTTGTTTTATTTTATAGAATATTCTCTACACTTCGAGCGATTTATCACTAGAAAATATACATATATATTTTTTTAAAATAGCAAGGTAGAGAGCCAATAGAATGGTTTAAATTTTAGAAAATTTAAAATTTTTACACGATGATTTTTTGTGAACGCACACCTTTTCTAACCTTTTTAATATTTATTGTAGAAAGACAAGACAGACTATTAGAAAGATTTCGTTTATGGTTGGAATCAAGTTTTTATACAGGGTGCCATCGAATTGGGATAAAATATTCCGGGTAAAGATAGTACTCCTCAAATTGGTAAAAAAGTTCCTATAAACATAGGTTGAAAAATGCATAGTAAGGCATTCCAAGTATATACATTTTTTTTAATTGTAGCCTTAAAAAGCAAGAAAGATATCCTGGTTGGCATATATTTTGCTCCTTATCAACTGGTCATAAAAAAACTAAATCGTAGTTTTTGCAAGGTTCGGTTCGGTTTGGTTTGTTTGTCATAAAAAAGTAGCCTTTTGCAATTTTCTAAGAGCAAGAATTTTCCGGAAAGCTGATTGTTGTTGTTTACTACGATTAATAATAAAAAAGTTAGAGAGGGAGTGTGTTTTGACAGAAGGAACTAGTAAAATAATTCTTCTTTTTTATATTTGCATTTTCTTTTAAATAGCCAAGATCTATCTAATCAAACTAATCATTATTCAAAAATATCATATACAGCTGTTGGTATAAAGTCAATACCCCAAATACAAAAAACAAATTCGGTAATTTAGAAGATCATAAAAAGTTTTGTCGAAACGTGAAATGGTAAAAAAAATGTAGAACCGTAATTTTGTCGAAAATAGATTGAACGAAACGTAGTCGAACTGAAGAAGAAAATAATTTAGGCGAATCGTACTTTTGTTGATCCGTAAAAATGTCGAAAATAATATAGTCGAAACCTAAAAGCAGCGAACCGTAATTGTCGGAAAGCGAAAAGCTCGAACAGTAGAAAAGTCATACATGAAGGTGCGACGTTGCCATATCTAGCAAAATTTCTGGACACAGTCATTGACCTGGACTACAAAGTAGCTTAGGAAAGTCGTTTTTTGGAAACTTTTTTTTGCAATTTAGATTTGTACAATACTGACTTCACATGACTTGTTTGATTTGGGTCATTTAACACCGATTTAGACCTCCCAAAAGGAGGAAAGTTAAGCTACAATTTAAGAATTTGGAGATCAATTTGTTTTGACAAGATAATAATTAGTTCAACTAAGATCAACTATATAATGTACTAGTACGTAATGCTTTTTTTGTAAAGTCATTGCCAGCAGCCAGGAACGGTAAAGTACATTGTTAGAACTGCTTTAGTAGCACCGCGGTGGCACACCGGCCTTTATCAGGCCAGCAGACATACTTTTTAGTACAAAACGGCATGTACTTTTAAAACAATGCATTTTTTAAAACTTTTTTGTACACAAAAGCATCTGATGATGATGCATTTAAAGCAATGTATTTTATAAATTTTTTTAGTACCAAAAAAACCTTTACTGAAATAGTTAGTTAGTAACATACCTTTTCATATCATATGAGAATATTTCCAAAGATTATGGAACATCCACACCAATTTAAAAACAAATAAAATTATTCACATTCATAAGCTTGACATTCTTCATTGTTGTACCAATAAAGTGTTTGCCGTCTAGTGGCAAGGCCAGCAAATATAAACTTGTCAGAACTTGCCTCATTCGAAATGATATTAAAACGTTTTTTTTGGGAATATTTTATTTTCACAGTAAAATATTTAATTTTTTTGTACTAGAAGTGCTTTAAAAGCAACTGTTTAAAAATACTTTTAATGTTTTTTCACTATTACATTAATTTTGCACTCAAACTGTTAATTTCATGTACGTAATTTAAGAACGGTCCCACCATAGTCACGGGGCGAATGTATTCCCTTTTTATTTAGATTTAGTACTGTGGCATTTGTACATAACCTGAAAATAAAATTACTTGTCATCCAACGTTAAATAGGGTGTACGTCTTTTCTGTCCCTCCAAAAGTTAAAGTGTTTTTATAAGTAAATTAACGCAAAACATGGCGCAGTCGGTAAAAACTTTGTTTTAGGGTGAAGTAAAATCCATAGACATCCATTGCAGAGCGTTTCCTAATCCGATGGGTCGATTTTCGATGGTTTTTTGAGACCCAACCTCACGAGTGCACGTGAGCATTTTTGGCGTCGGGCCAAATTCTCACCCTTTTTTGGCTATTTCCACCCTTAGAAACAAGTCATCATGGATTTCAGGGGTGTCCCACCAATGTGCATGCAAGGAAACTTGTGTGAAAACTGGAGAATATGGAGACAGAGGTTGAAATGTATCTGGTTGCTACGGAAGTTAATAAAAAAGACGAAGAAACACAATGTGCCCAATTAATAACCCTGATTGGACAAGAAGGTATGTTAATTTACACTACTTTTGAGTTTAGTGATGCGGAAAAAAATAAAATTAAAGCATTAATTCAAAAATTTGATGAACATTTTATCGCTAAAAAAAATTTAACAAACGAACGTCATAAATTTTTAATGTGTAAACAAATAGAATATCAAACCGTGGATCAATATATAACAGAACTCAAAAATTTGTCTCTCTCATGCGAGTTGGGGAACGTTAGGGAAAGTCTTATTAGGGATGTTCTTATATGTGGCATGAAAAGTGAGTCTTTGAGAGGTAAATTGTTGCAAGAACGCATGCAATAAAAATATGTGTTACATCAGAAAGTATAAAAGAAAAAAATAAATTAATAACAAATAGAGGTAGTTCTTCTTCATCTCAGAAAATCGACCAGGTAAAAGGCTATAAATCAGTTCAAAAAAAGTTTAAAAATAACTTTGCGCAAAATAAAAATAATTTATGCCATAAAAAAGGCCAGAGTCATAGTTTTTACAATAAAGACCAGTTTAAAAACAACTGTGGAAAATGAGCATGAGCGAGGAAAGTGTTCAGCTTTTGGTAAAGTTTGCAATAAAAGTAAAAAATATAATCATTTTTCCTCATGCTGTAAACAGTCAACTTTTAACAAAAAGGTTCATGCTATTAGTGAGTCTGACTCGGATAATAATTATATGTTTTTAGATAGCATCCACACTGTTGATGGTAGAGGCGTTTCGTTAAACTGGACACCGGTGCTTCTTGTGATATTATTCCAGCAAGAATTTTGAAAAATAATAATTTTAACTTCAAGAGGGTAAGAAAACCTCAAATTAAATTAAATTCATATACAAACAACCAATTAAATGTACTTGATGAAGTAATGTTGCAGTGTAGTCACAAGAATATGAATAAAACATTAAAGTTTTATGCCGTTGAAACCAACAGCTGCCCAATCTTGAGATCATGTTTAGAACTAAAGTTAATAAAAAGAATTAACGAAATTCAAATAGAAAGTACATTTAAAATTTTAGCTAAGTATGAACATCTTCTTAGGGGCATCGGATGTCTCGAGAGACCATATACAATCGAGCTTAAAGAGGATGCAGTACCAGTCGTCCATGCCACAAGGAACGTACCGTTTGCTATAAGAGACGATTTAAAAAAAGCGTTGGACAAACTAGAAAATGATGGTATCATAGAAAAAGCTCATGATGGGGCAGAATGGGTTCATTCCTTCGTAATTCTTAGGAAAAAAACGGGACAATTAAGATTATGTATCGACCCCAGGGATCTAAATCGCTTTGTCAAACGTCATTTTCTAGTTTTACCCGATTTTAACACGTTAACTGAAGAATTTGCAGGAGCTAACTTCTTCAGTACTCTGGATTGTACTCAAGGATTCCTGCAGGTGCCTTTGGATGAGGAGAGCTCTAGGCTATGCACATTTTCAACCATTTTTGGCCGCTACCGTTTCCTTAGGTTACCTTATGGAGTTACTAGTGCACCAGAGGTTTTTCAAGAACGAAATTTTTAAAGACATAAAAGCGGTAAAATTTTTTATTGACGATGTAATTATAGCAGCAAAAAGCGAAATTGAGCATGATAACACCTTAAAAGACGTATTTGAGCGTGCTAATCAATTTAATATAAGATTTAACAAGGATAAATGTAAATTTAAGGTTAAAGAGTGCATTTTTTGGGATATAAATTATCAGCTGATAAAGGCCTTCCGCCAGATGAAAATAAAGTTCAGGCTTTAAAAAATATGCCAAAACCCACTGACGTGACAGGCATTCAAAGATTCCTGGATGTTCTAACGTATGTTGGTTCAATTACGTACATGACAGTTAATAATAAATTTAAGAGTGCCTTCTTCAAAATGTTATTAAAACGTTTTTTGTGAATATTCTATTTTCACAGTAAAATAATTGTTTTTATTTATCGTAAAATAGAAGTGCTTTTAATGTATCTGTTCAAATATATTTTTTAACAATTTTTTTTTGACAATAACTTAGATGTACTATATAAACATATTATATTACTTTTTTTTAATGGCACAGATGATGCTACAAATGCTGTACAAAAATATTGCTTTTCTAACATTCTCCAATAAATATAAATGTAGGCTATATTAAATTAGTAAAAAATAGGCACTTTATTACCTTTTCCAGCAGTTGAAGTACAGAACTAGAACAGATCCATCAAATTGATGTTTGTTGGGCCACTTCGCAAAGTGGGGCGTTTTTTGCAGGTAAAGTATAAAATCGACGAGTTTACGAATCGACTATTTTGCAGCTCGTTCTTTTTGCGTTTTGACATAACTCTATTTCGATGGTTTTGGGTTACGACTATATTATTTTCGACATTTTTACGCATCAATAAAACTACGATTTGTTTCAAATATTTTCGTCTCTATTTTAGAATGTTTTATTTCCGACCAAATTAAGGTTCGAAATTTTTTGTTCGACGTTTATATATGGCGCCATTTAGAAACTGTATTTCCATAGAAAAGAGTTTATAGTATTTGTCTTAAATAGGCACGCACCCTTAATGCCCATTCAGCCTCACAAATTACCCTACGTTTACTTAATTAACCTACCCTAACCTAACTTAGTTCTACAGTTTTTTTGAGTGTTTTACTTGTATTTTATATAAAGATCATATTTTATGCCTGTAAAAACATTTGGAAGTAAAAAAGAACACTTTTTGCACAAAAAAATTCTCTCAAGTTAGTCTAAGTTAGTTTAGAATAAATTAAATTAAATTAATGTCTGGTAACCCATTATAACCATATCGTTTTTAAAAAGCTAAGACTTAAATCGCAAAGATCAACATCTAAATAAATGAATCTAAATAAATTGAATAATACCGATTTCACCATTGTATATATGTAAAACTTTTATTATTTTTGAATAATAGAGAAAATCGGAAAATTGTTTTAACGAATCCATTTCAGTAATCATTTTCGTTCACGAACTCAGAAACCATTAATACAAAATGACTGCTATAAGCATTCCGGCATATTGGATTCAAATGAACCTTTGGATTGGATTAAAAAAGTCAAAATCTTTGATTTTATTTTAAGAAAATTGTTTAAATTTTGGAACTTTTGAAACACAACGCCATTATCTTGACTTGACGTAGCTGCTCACTTGGCATTTTTTCAGAGATGTTAGAACAGCTAGAGATAGGATTTCACAACCAACCGAAATATAAAGAGTGGGTACTCCATGCGTTTGACATTATCATTGAAAACGTGGTAAAAATAGTTGGGCACTGGTAGACAGTCTAACCAAACCTACTTATACTTTGATTTTATCACGGCCTTCAAAAGATGGCGGAGATTGTCAGTTGTTGTTATCTTTGTTGTGTTTTTGTTAAAACAAAAAGAAATGTTTGGACTTTTCCTACTCTAATAGAAAAAGTAATGTTTTAAGATCCTAAAAAGTTTTTAACCGTTAGATTTCATCCCAAATTTAATTTAAAAACAGACAAAAAATAGATAAACAAAAACAGCGGTTGACAAGTCCTAAACCAGAGAACCAAATGTCAATGGTTAAAAAGGCCAGGACGGGCGGCGGCCATTTTTGATTTGCCGCTTTTACATTAGTCAAATCCAATCTTCTATGATCCGTGCATTTTTTGAGGTACACAAAGATGCGTTCGGTATTTGCATCTCAGACGTGACGGATTTTTGGTCACGTGATTACAGATTAGTCTTAGCAAATTGGAATTAACGAACGATCCAGATCAAATCGATCAAATTTTTATAAATGGTACATACATATTGTAACTCACGCCCAGCTATAATTTTGACAAAACTTTCCTGTGATGTCGGAAATTTATATAATTTGTTGTCTTCAACATCAAATAATTCGATTTTAATCTTTTTACATAAAAAAATTATTTTTGTAAACAAAACAAATACACAACATACGTCACAATCTCAGATTAATCTGTTTCGCCGATCAAAATGTACGGAGCAACCAGATTTACGTCCGACTAGTCTGAGCAGAATTACCGAACGATTCAGATCTACCTCCCCTAGATCTAGATGGAATAAACGAACGATTTCGATCAAAAAGATTAATCCGACGTAAATACCGAACGCAGCTACAGACAGATTAAGAGGTATCTGTTCTAAGGTAACTGATAAGTGTGTAAGTAAGAGTTTTTAAGCTTAGAAAAGAAATGGCGCGGCACAGTAGCCTGAATTTAACCTAGTCATAAGTTGCGGTTCATTTGAAATCCAACATGCCGGCAAGAAGTACAGATGTATCTAAGTATGTGGTTTGGCTACAATTCTTAGTCGGTAGGGAAAATAACGTCACATATAGCTGTCAAAGTTGTCAACTGAAACCATAACCGCGGTATTTACCCAATAAATGACCAATCAACGCTGAAAATCTGCTCAAATATAGGAATATGTTCCAAAAGATATAGCCTTACTGTCTAAAATATCACTTTCTAGAAATACCTACCTTCACCTTACATCGGTCCCTCAATAATGCTCACTTTCATGAAATAGTAGTAGAGACTTCGCAGCAAAAATATAAGCGCAAGCGCGAATGCGCCCACGTGAATGATATACATCGCGTTGTGGCTTTTCGCGTAGGCGTAGGTGCCAACTGTCACGCCGATGCCGATTGTCAAGCAAATGACAGTCAGGATCGTAAAGATGTTGCCGCGTCCGCGGGCGTAGTCGGGACCAACTGAAGAAACCTTTCTGCAATGCGGGCAACGGGCCAAGGCGTTGTTCAGAGTATTAAACTAAAATAAAAAAACAAAAGAAGTTTAAAACTAATGTTCAGTGTTTCTTAACCTGTAAATCGCGATCGCTTAGGGGCTCCTGAAGTCTTGCGCCAGGAGGTCACTGCCGCAAGCCAGGTAAAAGCAAACGTTATAGGTCTTAAACTACAATGGTGTCATAGCGAAAATGTATAAGAAGCAATTTCGAGTATTTAGTGGATCCTTTGGACTACCTATTACACATATCAATTCCAAACTCTTTTCATTTTGATAGTGTAGAACCACCGGAAATCGTTGAGGCATAAAAAACTACTGACCTCAAAACTCGCACTTTTCTCTTTGCTCCTCAATAAATGGTTCTTTCAAAAAAGATACATACAATTTTGTTACACAAAGGTAGGGAAATTGATGTACCGTACCATTTAACTTTGGACCTATCTTTTTTTTCTCGACACTTTCAAAGGTTATAGAAAAACTAGTAAAGAATCACCCCACAACAGTACGGGTTTCAGTCATCTAAAGATACACATTAAGCTTTTTTTTGCATTGGGTACATACAGAGATTAAGAAGCAGATGCTGCAGTATTCTGAGATCTTTTCAAGGCTTTCGATTGCGTTGATCATGGAATATTGCCGCGGAAGCTCGAGAGATATGGTTTCAGAAGTGCTGTGCTGTCTTGGTTTAGGTCTTTCTTAAGTAATCGTCGTCAGTAGGTACCTGTATCTGGTTCGCATTCTTCTTCTTTAAATGATGATTGCAATGAACCGCCAAAAAATTTTTACATGGCCTCTCTTTCTAGTCAAAAATGTTTTTTTTTTCGTGCATTCATCTTTTTTTTTCAGTTTCCTCAACAACGCGTTGCAAAATTTGTGCCGTACTGTTGTAAGCTGACGAACCCACGTTTGCGGTCAATGAATGAACAAAGTAACTAGAACCTACATGCATGGTAACCATTGCAACCTTTCTCTCTCTAGTTCCATCCACCGGTGGTATTCTGTGAACTTAATACGTCACAGAGATTGTCATTTGTGATTTGTCATTAAAGTGTTTGTTAGTGGTTGTCAATATTTTTTTGAAATTATTTTTGTTGAACAAAACTAAAGACTGGGAACACGATTTATAGGATTATAGTGGAAAGCCGGTTGACTTTTTCAAGTATTGATGAGAAAGTTAACGGAAGAATACCAAAAGTGGGGATTAACAGTGAACATGGACAAGAAACAGTACTAATGTATTGGAAACAAATTAAGTAAGTTAAAACTAGACTATGGACAAACAATATCTCCATGCAATGAGTATGTATACTTGGGTGTCACATTTGAAAAGACAGGAACAGACTGCAAAGAACTGGAAAAAATAATAGTAAAAGCAAAAAAGGTTATTGGATGTCTTAACAGTATTTTATGGAGCAGATAGATCAAAAAGAATGTAAAATTTAACATATATGAAACAATCGTGAAAAGCACGCTGTTGTATGGAATAGAGACTTGTCGCTTAACAGAAAAATACAAAACAAAAATGAGAATATCTAGAACATAAGAAATGAGGTCATAAAAGAAAGAATCGGAATCGAGGAAAGCATAACGAATGACATCACTAAAAGACAACTGATAGGGTACGGCCATGTATAACGGATGAACGACGAAAGATTAACAGAGCAGGTCCTAGAATGGCAACCAATAGGGCGCAGAAAAAGAGAACGTCCTAAACTAGAATGCCAACAGTCAATCCAAAGATCAATGAGTCAGAAAAACCTGACAGAAGGCGATTGTCAGGATCGACAGGTGGAGAATAGGCGTCGGACAACGTAAAAATACGTTCTAAACCGACATAGTAGTAGTAGTAGCTTTGATTATTTAAAAAACTTTATTAGTACCTAATCGCAGTAAAAATCCAGTTATAGATTAAAAATCAAACGTCCGCGAACTTTCAAAACTACAGAATATCATCGGAGAGTACAAGTAAAAAAGAAAAGGGAGCACCTCCTGCGCAGCGTGCTCTCTCTACAAAAAATATCCAATATTTTTGCCTCACTTTGCATATATGTAAAGGCCTATCCAGTTATATATAGGTGTTTCCTAATTGAATGTCAAAATTTTTGAGGGTGATTTTTGGGCCCATTTTAAGAAAAAAACTTCATATGAACATATGTCCTAAACGTCTTACCTTTTGAGATACAGGGTGGTAAAGTTTTCAAAAATAAATAATTTATTATTAATATCTAGAATACCACTTCAGATATTTTAATGAAATTTGTCATACATGAATCAAGAGGCATTTGTATGCATGTATCACTTTTTTTTAATTTTCATCAGTGGTTTTCGTACGTAATTTGACCTGCCTATTTTGGCAGAGATTGATGGCACGCCACTGATGTTTCCTGAAACAAAAATTATTTTTGAAATCCCCAATCATTTCTAACCAAAGTTAATCACTTGACTTTTTTCAATCCGATGCACGGTTTTTGCTTAAAAAAATAAAAACCGTTTCTCTGCATGATCATAACAATATCGTTAATATGACCACCCTCAAAAGGTAAGACGTTTAGGACCATTGATTTCGAGGTAAGTTAATGTTTAGGACATATGTTCATATGAAGTTTTTTTCTTAAAATGGGCCCAAAAATCACCCCCATAAATATTGACATTCAATTAGGAAACACCCTGTATAGAGATCAATTTGCGGTTAGGTGTGTTAGCACAAAGAATATAGCCTATATAATAGCAGCTATATTCTTTGTGGTGCTAGACAGGATTTGGATTGAAAATGGCTAAGAATGTGCACTTTTTTTTGTTTGTGGTATGTGTTTTCAATTTGTGGAATAGCAAGCTAGAATTTTCTAATCCTATATTTCCTAACAAGTGCGGAAAGTGTCACTTTGCCCCCAGCGATTACAGTGGCCGCCCAACGCATAGCGGAGTTCGGCCAGCAATCAAGTGCGGAAAAGAAACTTTCCGTAAGGGAGGTACATAATAAAAAAACGTTTAAGAAATTCATTTGTATGCTTAAACACCACACCACCGAAACTTATTTCTGGACACTTTATTTGCCATATGGTTGCCATGCGGATAAAGCATTAAACCCTTGACATGGGCGGTACTCGACAACCATTTAAAAGTTGTATTGTTAAGGGCACCGAAAATAATAAATATTAAGGTACCGATCCTTAGGTTTTTCGAAGCGTGTGAAAATGTACTTTTACGCAGGCAGTGCAGAAAAGTGGCACTCTCAAAACTAAAATGCGAGCGGAAAATTCGACTTTCCGCACTCCCGTATAAAAACATTATTTATGTTCCCCAAAACAAAAAGCTGTACGTTTTAAAGCTGACATTCATCAAAAAGAATCATGTAGGCCTTATTCTAAAGTTCTAAAAATACTAAACCTGACGTCAATTTTTGTTTTCTGGAAACTGTCAGTTTAGTTTAAAAGAATCGGCTTAACATGGAAGATGTAACAAGAGTAACAAGATTGAGTCATGTAATCAATTACCATAAACTTTTATTTTTAAATAATTCTTTATCACTAAAAAATATAGGTAACAACAATTTTATGAACAGTTTTCATAAATATTAGGTTTTCTATTTTTTGACTTTTTGTTTTATTTTTATTGCCTACTGTTATATATTTATAGTTTGCTTTGTCAATGGAATAATGTATTCTGAACAATAAAGTTGTTTTTGATTTGATTTGTTTGAAAATAAGTTTTTAGAAAAATCCTCAGACAAGTCAATTTTGTTTGCAAGGGTGACATCAACCCCTAGCGAAGGTTAATATTGACCCTTGATTTTAGATAGAAAAAAATAGGTCAAGTGATACCATGTAAGAAAGGTTATATATATAATATTTCAAAAATTTATTAATTAATTTAAGAGATATTCTAATATAAAAAATGCATTAAAAAAAATATTTAAAATGCAGATAAAAACCGAGGCTACAATATAGTTTAACATCAAAAACATACAAATTTTTAATAAAATAAGTGGTGTAAAAATGAGACACTTTTTAAAACTTTTATATTTTTAAGAATTTAGACTCCTCCTCTGTAGTACTCCAATTTTTTTTTAGGATATAAGCGATAATCAGAGAAATATAGCAAACGTAAAAACATAGAATTTCTCATATTTTACCTTGAAAAAGTTTAAAAATAAGACCGGTCAGGCGAAATATGAGACAGTGATAAAATTCAAGTATAAACCGTCGCACTTTAGTCTGAAACCCCAATATTTTGGCCAAAAATAGCAAAAACTAACTTAACAATAAAACTGTTTGGTTACATATTTTTTAAAGCTAAATAATGGCACCTTAAAATTCCAGCATAATTGGCTTCATTGCCAAAGCAGGCTTCGAAATATCGTTGTTTGAATTTGACATTTCCTGACAATCAGCAATTGTTTTTTTATTGTTCATTATTTTTCACTAACTTTAATGTGCTATTTGTAAGAAGTGCGAAGAGTTATAAAAATTTTTAAAAATGGCTTTTATAACCAAAGGTAAGTAGATTATTTTTTGATAATTTAAGTCACAGGGATTTTAAACTTATTCTTTAAATACCAATGATACAAAAATTTTGCCAGAAGTGTATGATTTTTTTTTCTCGATATTTCATTGGATTAACAAAAAAGCTTTCACGAACTTTCATATTAATTTTTGTAAAAATATTTTCGTCCTGATATGTACTTTCCGGAGTACATACACTGTTGGTGCGAAAAGGTGCGATAGTCTCCAAATTCGTTATTAAACATGACCGTACATATTCTGATAAACACAAAGTACCTATTCTAGTGCATTTTAATTTGTGTTTCCGTGTGTCTTCTATATAAATAGTAATGAGGAAAGTACTTTTAAAGAAGCAAAATTTATCATAGATATCAAAACGCCTGTCTTAGCAATGAACTTTAAAAAACAAGGGAAAAATTCAAGATGGCCGCCAAAATAGATAGGAAATTAGTAGAAACTGCAAACATTTAACATCGGTTTTGGGATATTTGGAGCATCTAAATTCAAATATAGAATAATTTTTACTGGGGGAGGAAAAGAACTATTTATAATGGTGGGGGGTTAACTAGGTTAAAAATTATTAAGGTGGTGAAACAAAAAAAATAGGTTTTAAATATTTAACTTGCTCCTATTACCCCCCAAACTGAAATAAGCAAAATTTATCATAGATATCAAAACGCCTGTCTTAGCAATGAACTTTAAAAAACAAGGGAAAAATTCAAGATGGCCGCCAAAATAGATAGGAAATTAGTAGAAACTGCAAACATTTAACATCGGTTTTGGGATATTTGGAGCATCTAAATTCAAATATAGAATAATTTTTACTGGGGGAGGAAAAGAACTATTTATAATGGTGGGGGGTTAACTAGGTTAAAAATTATTAAGGTGGTGAAACAAAAAAAATAGGTTTTAAATATTTAACTTGCTCCTATTACCCCCCAAACTGAAATATGGTGATCAATATAAATTTATCCTAATTTAAATCATTCATCGGATTCATTATCTCTTTTTCACCCTGTACGTGGAGGTAAAAACTTCACTTTTTAGGAACATTAAAAGTTAGGTATTCGCTGAATCCAACCAGAACAAGAAAAACTGTTTAGCGTCCCCCTGGCAGGGGAGGCGTGGGAGTGGGAGTCTATAAATAAATTTTGTATAGAACTTACTATAGGCTCGACTAAACTTGTATATGAATTTTTATTTTAGTGTCTACGGCTTCTCCTCTTAGGGAGGAAAAAGGGTGGCTGAGGCAAGGTCGTATCCAACCCAAAGCAGAAGAGGGGGCAGGTTTCTGAATTCCATGGCCTTCTTAATTTAGAGGGGTAGGGAATTCATATTATTGAATTTCAATGTCCGATTTTAAAAAACCAGCTCAACAACTGCCCTTCTACCCCCCCCCCCCCGGATACGCCTTTGTGCTAAGGGTGACTTAGGGGATAATTTAGTGTATTATTTTTTTTATTGTCTTCGTTGAATTTAGCAAATAGAAATATTTCCATGATAAACTGTTTTGACCCCCAAATAAACGGGGGGATTGTGTTCGTTACAAAACTTTTTAATCCTTAAATTTTAGTTCTGCGGACCAACATACTTAATAATATATATATATATATATATATATATATATATATATATATATATATATATATATATATATATATTGAATTTTTATAATAGATCAAATTTTACCCCCTCAGGGGGGGGGGC
The DNA here is from genome assembly GCA_963576565.1 of Aspidapion aeneum. Classification (NCBI taxonomy): domain Eukaryota; kingdom Metazoa; phylum Arthropoda; class Insecta; order Coleoptera; family Brentidae; genus Aspidapion; species Aspidapion aeneum. The sequence continues at coordinate 44,535,837 of OY755043.1, forward strand.
TAATAGGGGCCAATTCTATAATTGAAACATTTTTTTTTGGGGAACTGGATTTTAGTTTACCAAAATTAGAAGAATTTGGGGGTCTACCCTCTGAGTTTTGCAACTTATAATTTTTTGTGAGGCTGTGTAATTTGCAGACCAAATTAAAAATAATACACTTTTTTAAAGGGCTTTTAGGCAGTATAAATCACGAAAATGGTGGTGGCAAGAGTGGGGGGTAATAAAAAATATTTTTTAATTGTATATTAGCAATTCAGACTTCGTTATTGGTTTGCGTTTAAGTGATTGGAGAGTTTAACTGCAAAAGTCTATTTTTGGCCAAAATATTGATCCCTCGGACCATAGTGCGTCGGATCGCCGTCTAAACCAAAAATAACACATGGAAGGTAAAATTGAGACATAAGTTTTTGTTTTTTTTTTAACTTAAATACAACAAATAAGTGCAAAAATATTTATTTATAGGAAAACCGATCTACGGACTCACATGACAAAAGTTTTGGTAACGTTTTCAAAAGTTTTATACCACAAATAAGGCCATGGATTTTGTAATTTTAATTATAAGCCTATTTTTTAGAAAAAAATTAAATAAATTATAGGTATGAGGTCCTTACAACTGCTGCTATGAGTTTATAACAGAAAATTTATAATTTATCAATTATTAGTATTTTTTATTTAAGGGTATCTCACTTTAACACCACTTGACCCTAACTATTTTCTCTAGCGGTTTATTTTTGCTTGGTGTAGTGAATTTCAAAGCAAAATCAAACACAAACTTTGACTGTTTACAAAAGTATCAATTTAAAGAATTGGGGTATTAATTTTTCTCAAACTTAGAGTTTACCTAAATAAGTGCAATTTGATTAAAGAAAATTTATGCAAAAGTTTGTCTGAAGCACCTTTATATTTTTTAAAGTGTTTAACTTGCATTTCACTTAATAAAACAATTGCCTTAGGAGTATTGAATAACAATTTGTTTATTTTAAACGAAGAATTTCCTAATATAATATGTTTATCTTTCTGTCTTGTAATAGTGTAGTAAATTTTTATGGATATGTATTGGCGTAAAAGTTTTATCAATGTAATAAACAATTACAGAAAAATATGTAACTAATATCAGGGAATATAATAAACAAAGCTACCAGAAAATGACATAACTGCTCTAGGTATTTTTTAACACCCGTAATAGATTTGACTAGAATTGTTTCTAAAACGCTGCATGTAGGTAAACTTCAAGGTCAATTCATTCAAATGCACAAAGCAAGTATTTGTAATTTGTAAAGGGACCTAGTTCGGGGTTGCCAAACTTCGGTCTTTTACATTTGACACTCAATATTTCACCCTTTCGGACGGAATCTTGGGCGCCACTCTAAAGGCCGCTTGACATGGTGCATGACAATAAAATTTGCAGGCAAATGCATGAAATTTTGCCCAGGTGCATGCGCAGTACAAATCCAGCTGATTGTTGCAGGCAATCCATTTTTATCGGTCCGGTGCCATTTATTTGCATGCAAACTGTACTTGCATGCAAACTAGGGAATTTTTACCTAGATTCTGGGGAATCAATGCATTGCCATGCACAATGTCAAACGAAAAGAAGATTTTTTGCAGGCAATAATTTGACCGAAATTTTTTGCTTGCAAATATTTGCAGCGCGTCATGCACTATGTCAAGCGGCCTTAAGAAATAAGGGAGCTTAGAGCCTCCACCGGCCAGTACGACTAGCTTTTAGACAGCCGAGAAAACGGTTTCATGGAATGGTTGGAAAATTAATGTTTAGGCAATTTAACTAAAATGTACCACTTTTATTTATCTAACCTTGCTACAAGAATCAAATTTTAATAACTTTCTTACTCTAAACAAATTAAACAGGATTCCCAAAGCACAGGCGGTTTCTTTGTCTTAATTTGACACAATTGAGTACCTTTCAAAGTTCCAGCAAAGAACAATTCGATAATTCTTTCACCAAACGGTATATAACGGATTTACATGTCCGTTGGCTATTCTATAACTCAAATACCTCTTTTATTACTCGGTTTGGTCCTAGTTAAAATGTAGATTCTTTAGTCCGGGAATATGCTTAAAATCAACCCTGTATAAGACGCGTGCCTACCTGTATGGCATCCAAGGTAGGGGTCCGGGAAAACAGGGTGATTTGGGGAATTACCAACTTTGAAACCAACCCTAAAGAACGCGTGTCTGCCTGTAAGGCATCCAAGACAGGGGTCCGGGATTAGAGTGGTTTGAGTCTAAGAAACGGTTAAAGATGAAATGTGCAGTTTTCCTTCGAATTATCTTGTACCCAGGAGGAAAGTGCACATTATCTTAACCGGGCAAAATCAGGAAAAAGACGCGTGCCTACCTGTATGGCATCCAAGGTAGGGGTCCGGGAAATATACCAATTTGAAATCAACCCTGGAAGACGCGTGCCTACCTGTATGGCATCCAAGGTAGGGGTCCGGGAAATCAGGGTGATTTGGGAAATTACCAATTTTGAAACCAACTCTAAAGAACGCGTGCCAACCTGTATAGCATCCAAGAAAGGGGTCTGGGATTAGAGTGGTTTTAGTTAAAGAAAACGGGTCTCAAGAATCTACAGATTACTTCTCCGTTTCATTGTATGAAGCCATTGAGTTGTATAACCCCCTAAAAGGGCGTTAGAGACGGAAAGACAAGGCATTTTTTATTGACCCTATCCAATTTGGTTCCTATGGTCGGGTATTTCTTTTACAATAAAAACAGAGATAGACATTATTGAACATGTGAAACGGACAAAGATAGGGTGATTTTGCATGCTAATAATACCCTAGATAATATAAGGGTACTTTTATCTCTTACACACTGACGGCATAAGTGCGACAGAAAAGCAGCTGGCTACCTTTAATCCACCTGCCGTATTTTGAGTGATTCTACCTGTTAGTCCGTGTATACAGGGAAAACTGATAGACAATGTTGTCTAAGTACGGAAATGATTTTTTTTGAATTTTGTGCGGGAATATTACAAAAAGAAATCTTAAAACGTTTAAAAACAAGTTTAGAAGTAACTATTTGAGTTTAAACATGGTCCAAAATTGTTTTTTGTGCAAAAGAAGAAAAAAAAATCCATAAAAAACAACATTTCATGGGTAAGTCGTCTTGACGGATAGTTTTTCCTAAAACACGAGAAAGTTCAGTAGCGTCACGATAGATAGTTTTTTCTGCGACCGTGCGATTTTACCCTCACACATTTTGATTCAGAAAGTGTCACTTCCCCGCACTTTTTTTTGCATTGCATGAAAATTAACAAAAAGTATTTGATTTTCTTAAAAATGATTTCTTTTTAAATGCTTACATACCGATTTTTATCCAGTTGTTTTTGTTTTTTCGAACCAAACTTTTGACATGTCACGGTCGAGTTTCATACATCTTGATGAATTGTTACACACACTGATCTATGTTTTTATAAATTTCGATAAATTTAATGTTTTTTGCGGACTTTACAGTAATTTTAAGTTAAATTTTGGTCTTTCATCGCGAAAGTATATATTTATTATTATATGACCACCGCGACCGGTCTACAGGCCGGTATCATATGTTTATGTCCTTCTAATGTCATTTGACTATCATGCTGTCTTACTTAATAAGGTCACTTAGTTTAATTAATAATTTTGTCCTACATAATATAAAAGAAGAATAGAAACCAACAAAAAATTTGTGACACTTTGATTACCCATTTTCTTTGATTGCGATGGATTAGGGTGACTAGATTACGGTTTATTAGGGTGCCCAGAGTGCGCAAAAAAGATTTTGAAAAATTTCCCTAAAAAAATTGAAGACCAAACACTCACTCGCCACTCAATGTTTATGGTCGCATACACTAATCCTAACTCGATTTCCGACGATTATGGACAATGGTTACCCCCTGGACATAAACCTAACAACTTTTACTATATTTATTAACAATAGGTAGGTTAGGTTGGGTTAGGTTGGGTTAGGTTGGGTTAGGTTGGGTTAGGTTGGGTTAGGTTGGGTTAGGTTGGGTTAGGTTGGGTTATGTTGGGTTAGGTTGGGTTAGGTTGGGTTAGGTTGGGTTAGGTTGGGTTAGGTTGGGTTAGGTTGGGTTAGGTTGGGTTAGGTTGGGTTAGGTTGGGTTAGGTTGGGTTAGGTTGGGTTAGGTTGGGTTAGGTTGGGTTAGGTTGGGTTAGGTTGGGTTAGGTTGGGTTAGGTTGGGTTAGGTTGGGTTAGGTTGGGTTAGGTTGGGTTAGGTTGGGTTAGGTTGGGTTAGGTTGGGTTAGGTTGGGTTAGGTTGGGTTAGGTTGGGTTAGGTTGGGTTAGGTTGGGTTAGGTTGGGTTAGGTTGGGTTAGGTTGGGTTAGGTTGGGTTAGGTTGGGTTAGGTTGGGTTAGGTTGGGTTAGGTTGGGTTAGGTTGGGTTAGGTTGGGTTAGGTTGGGTTAGGTTGGGTTAGGTTGGGTTAGGTTGGGTTAGGTTGGTTCAGTTTGAGTATGTTCGGTTAGGTTCCGCTAGGATTGTTTAGGTTAGGTTCCGCTAGGATTGTTTAGGTTAGGTTTAGCTATATTCGGTTAGGTTCGGTTCAGTTTAAGCAAATCGAACCGAACCAAACCGAACCGTTAGATTCGGTTTGATTTGGTTCATTTCGATACGGATGGGTTCAGTTTGCTTTTGTTCAGTTAGACCTTCGATAAATTTTAAAAAAGTAAATAATTATTAATTTTTAGTGTTTTAAGGAATAAAAATTGATATAATGTTCAATTAAACTAATTTTTATTTGTAAAAATGTAGGAATCATAGTTTTCTTGATTTTGTTTTGAATTTCATGCTTTTTTAAAAATTGTGCATTTTCATAAAAGGACCAAAAAAACTGACCCGATTTCGATCAGTGACCTTAGTTATTTCAAGTTTTTGTTGACAGCTGATAGACGTCAGGGACCGTTTTGTTTCAGTTTGAAATGAGAAAATGCTTCTTTTGTAGCAATTTGTATGGGTTTTAATGGGGTTTTAAGAATGTTTCAATTTCAATTTTTTTAACAAAATCAACGATAGTCCGCAATTTTTTTTTTAGAAATCACTATAAAATGGTCTAAAATTATCATTTTTCAATAAACTTCGTAGTTTTAAGAAAGGTGGTAAAACGTACCAGACCCCTGAAATGTGTTGCAGTCTAGGACAACTGGGCGCCGCCAACTCGGCGCCACCAACTGGGCGGCAGGCCAACTGGGCGCCGGGCCAACTTGACGCCGAGCCAACTGGGCGCCGGACTAAAATATTTTTTCTTGATAAAATGTGCAGATGAAAAACAAACTTAAAAAAATTAAAATGGCGCATCCAAAATGGCGGACTTTCTTATTTATGCATCGATATGTATCGAATATGGAACTTGGCGGTGTTTCAAGTCGCAGAACACTACACCTACCAAATTTCAACACTCGACTTAATAGATGTTGAAAGTTTTGTATAAATAACATATTTATTTTGTTTTTATCTGCACATTTTATCGAAAAAAAAATAGTCCGGCGCTGAGTTGGCCCGGCGCCCATTAGGCCCGGCGTGGCGCCCTGTTGGCAGCGCCGAGTTGGCCCGGCGCCCGGTTGTCCCATTCCGAATTGAAATTTTTAGTTCCGAAATTTCATCTGACTCGAGCATAACTTGTAGTCCACCCAAGAAAAGAAGAGTTGAAGAAGACCCTTGTTCAAAGAAAGAAAATATTTTACCTGGAAGGTACAACATTTGTAAAGTTCTAAGATGAAAACAATAATTTTAATACATCCACTGCACTTAGCATGCTTAGAAATTCTTTTTACTCTTTTTTTTACTGAAGAGAATTTTGTAAACACACACAAGTAAGTATTCATGAATTATTTATTATTCAAACAGAAAATTGTTGATAAAAAAATTCTAGTGGAATTCAAAATTTTTATTTTGCGCCGCCACTGCCCTTTTTTATCCAAGACAAGCAAATATAATATTTTTGCGATGTTGCATGTTTCCGGACTCACCAAACCGAAATTCTATTTTCATCCCTATTTTGCTCATTAAATTCTTACTTGTATTTGGTCAATTGCGATAAAAGCTTGATATAATGGCAATTTTGGCCCATGCCGGGTCTACCCGTAGGGTATAGAAGTCAATGGTATGAAGCGGTGGTAAATTGCATCGTTTTCTAACCGGGACTTTAACTTTAAATCAACCCTACAGGACGCGTGCCTACCTGAATGGCATCCAAGGTAGGGGTCCGGGAGTAGGGTGATTTGGGGATTTTACCAACTTTGGGACCAACCCTAAAGAACGCGTGCCTACCTGTATGGCCTCCAAGGTAGGGGTCCGGGAGTTAGGGTGGTTCGGGATTAGCAAAACGGGTCAAACTGGAAAATACAATTTTCCTTTTGCTCAAGCCTATTTACACCAGCTAGGAAATTGCATTTTCTCTGGACCGGAAAATAACTAAAAATCAACAAGACGCGTGCCTACCTGTATGGCATCCAAGGTAGGGGTCCGGGAAATATACCAATTTGAAATCAACCCTGGAAGACGCGTGCCTACCTGTATGGCATCCAAGGTAGGGGTCCGGGAAATCAGGGTGATTTAGAGAAATCTACCAACTTGGAATCAGCTCTAAAGAACGCGTGCCTACCTGTATGGCCTCCAAGGTAGGGGTCCGGGATTAGAGAGATTCGAATTTAATAAAATGCGTTAGAAAAACCGTCTGCAATTTACCCAGGAAAAGAAAACATTTTTGCATAAAATATAAAGAACAGCGTAAAATAAATACTTAAAAATAGCCTACGCACTTACCTTTTTGACAGTCTCGGTACCCGTGCACTAGAAATATCGCGAGTTTAGTTTTAGCACTTAATCTTGCTACGGCGGGCGATGACGGATAAAAAGGGTCGAACACGATGTGTCGATTGCTTAAATAGCCTCTGTTGGGAAGTGCTCGTTTTTCAGAGGTGGGAAGCCAAAGAAAGCCGATCACTTCCGAAAGGCTCCGACTAATCCCCACGAAAGCAAAGGTGGGAGGCCGAAGTAAACCGATCCTTTCCGAATGGCTCCGACTAACCCCACGACATTACAGGTGGAGAACCGAAAAAAGCCGATTATTTCCGAATGGCTCCGACGAACCCCACGACATTAGAGGTGGGGAACCGAAGGAAGCCGATTATTTCCGAATGGTTCTGACTTATTTACACGACATTAGAGGTGGGGACCAAAGAAAGCCGATCATTTCCGAATGATTTCGACTAACCCCCACAAAGTCAGAGGTGGGGATCAAAGAAAACCGATCATTTCCGAATGATCCCGACTAACTACGAATATCCCCCACGGCGTCAATAACTTATAATTTCTACTCACGGCCGATGGATTACGAGAGTTTTACACGACAAAGTAGACCTGCCCATGATTTAGGAGACTTGTAAAACAACTTAACCTAAATTACCCCGACCTAACAAAGATAGAAATTAGTAACTTCGTTACACACCCCCCTTTCTTCGGAAAAATGCAAAAATACATAGTGTTTTTGTCATTTTTTAAACCTATGCACATAGAGTAGCAAAACAAAAAAAACAAAAAACTCTTTTGTAAAAAAAACTACTTAAATCTAATCTCACCAATAATTTTTTTTTTTAAATTATCAAAATTCTTCTTAATTGGCTTCAGTCATGGCGCCACCATATCCTATGCCTCTGAAGACGGTTAACGAGGTCATATTGATCTATGTTCCCCGGGTACCAAGTACCAAACGGTTATAGAGGACCTACTTAGTAGGAACCCCTGTTAACTTTTACAGGAATATAACTTAATTTCCTTAGCGGTAGTCTTCAATTGTCATCAAACGGTTAACGAGGCCATATTCATCTATGTACCCCGGGTACATAGTACCAAACGGTTAAAGAGGACCTACTTAGTAGGAACCTCTCAAAAAAAAATAAACATAATTAACGCGAATGAGCCGGTTTTAAATCTTTAATGTAGATATGTTTTATTCTCTTTCCGTGTTCATCTTTAAGATCAAAAACAACGGGCGAAATAACTCGGACTACGGTGTACGGCCCAGAATTTTTAGGTGCAAGTTTTGCTGCGAACCCTTTTACGGCCGAGGATAACGGATGTTCCTTTTTAAAGACTTTATCCCCTACATGGCATCGCCATTCACGTCTTCTTAAATTATAATAATAGTCTAACCCGGGTCAATTCGTACAATTCTTTTAGCTTTTGTACACGGTTGGATACTTGTTCTGGATTAAGGTCAGGTTCTTGTTCAATATGATCTTCCTCAGAGGGTAGGATTCTATGTAATGCATTGGGTATTTCTAACTCACGTCCAAAATTAAGAAAAGCCGGAGAAAATCCGGTAGCCTCATGTCGGGAGGTATTATACGCAAACTGGAGATCAGACAGGTACAAATCCCATTTGCGGTGTTCATTCTCGGAAAGTTGTGCAATCATTGTTTTCATGGAACGATTAGTTCGTTCTACAGGATTATCCTGGGGAGTATAAACAGGAGTAAAACGGTGACGGATACCATAACTTTGTATGATCTCACGGAAAGCCTTACCTTTGTACTGTACACCATTGTCACTTATTACCACTTTTGGACAACCGAACCTTGAGAGAATTAACTCGTGTAAGGCTTGAGCAACATGGTTAGCGGTAGCTTTTCGTAGAGGTCGACACTCTACCCATTTGGTAAACCTATCTTGAAACATTACAACAAACGAATGTCCTTTAGCTGATCTCGGTAACGGGCCAATTAAGTCTGTAGACACAGTAGCCCACGGGTCTTTATTAAGTGACGGTTGCATCTTTCCTGGAGTCTGCTGCTGCGAGACCTTGTACTGCTGACACAAAGAACAGGATCGGACATAGGCAGCGATTTCTTGAAACATGCCTGGCCAATAATACCGCAACGCAATCCTAGCGGCGGTTTTAGCTATTCCCATGTGTCCAGCAGTTGTAGAGTCATGATTTTCTTGTAAAACCCGCTCTCTGACAGTCTTCGGTATACACAGTTTCCAAGGGTCTGAAAATTCGTCATCTTTTAGGTCGGACATATCCCAGAAATGCCTATACAATCGCCCTTCTCATATGCAATAGTCTGGAAATGCTTTCGGGTTTGTTTCAACTTCAGTTAATTTGTTAGCATACCAGTTACATGGAGTAAAATTAGCTAAACAAATACTGGATCAGCTTCTGGTTCGGATTCGCCAGTCTCTAACGGATCTCTAGATACGATTTAAAACTCCTTGACGATACTTTATCTCAAAATCGAATTGCTGCAAAAACATCCGCCATCGGGCCAACCGGCCAGATGGACTATCTAAAGAAAGCAACCAATGGAGAGACTGGTGATCAGTGACAACGGTAAAGTGGTATAGCTCTAAGTAGGGACGCATTTTCTCTACTCCCCAAACTATAGCAGCGCACTCTTTCTCTGTCACACTCATTTTACGCTCGGTAGATGTAAGAGTTCTACTTGCGTATGCGATTACATGGTCACCATCTTGGTAATGTTGAATTAAGGCCGCGCCTAGTCCGTATTCCGACGCATCAGTCTGTAGGACAAACGGCCTAGAAAAATCTTGACAGGCCAAAACAGGGGCCTCAGTCAGACATTGTTTTAACTTGTCAAATGCGGTTTGTTGAGTTTCAGTCCAAATAAAGGGTTCTCTCTTTTTCAATAGCTTGTTTAGCGGTGTTGCTATCTGTGAAAAATTTGCCATAAATCGACGGTACCAGGATGCAACTCCCAAAAATCTTCTTAGTGCCCTTTGATTTGCTGGTGGAGGTATCTGTAAAATACTTTCCACTTTTCCTGGATCGGTGCCGATTCCTTCTGGCGTTATCATGTGACCTAAGTACTTTAACTGTCTACGGCCAAACTGACATTTTTCTGGGTTAAGTTTCAGATTTGCGGTCCTTAAACGGCGGAAAACTTATCATAAATGCTCTAACTGAGAAGCAAAATCCGAACTTATTATATTAGTCGTTGAAACGTTGCAGGCGCTGCATGTAGCCCAAACGGCATAACTTTAAACTGGAAGAGCCCTCTTCCTGGCACAGCAAAGGCAGTGATTGGTTTACTATCTTCGGTAAGTGCTATCTGCCAATATCCTTGCTTTAGATCAATAGTGGAAATGTAGCGGGCTTTACGTAGCTTATCCAAAATGGAGTTTATAAACGGTAAAGGATAAGCATCCTTATGAGTTACATTATTTACTTTCTGAAAATCTATACAGAAACGAAACTTCCCGTCTTTCTTTCTGACCATAACAACAGGTGAACTCCACGGGCTACATGACGGTTCTATAATACCTTCTTCCAACATTCTGTCTACTTCTTCATTTATAATGGCCTCCATCTTCGGCTTCTGAGGACGGTATCGCTGTTTTATCGGTTCTGTGTTAGGTTTTAATTTAATTTTATGTTTCACAAGCGACGTTGTACCTACGATTTGCTCAAATTCTGTGAGTTCTCGGTCTAGAAACGCATCTAGACGTTTTTGCTCGTCTTGAGTCAATGTCAGCTGGTCAGGGTTCTCGATAATAGATACCAAATCTACAGGATTATCACTACTTGCAGCAAATTGTATGTTTTCGTTTAAGAAATCTAATTGCAGTTTATTTCTGCGCATAAAGTCAACTCCTAATATTAAATCTGTCGTTATACCAGGTAAATACAACAAAGTTTCATTGTAAATCTTTCGTTTTACCTTAAGTTCTAGCAAGTATGCAATTGTAATCGGTATAACGGCATTATCGGCAACTTTTGCATGGGTAACGGGTGAAGTTTGAGCTTAAATCTGTCTTTCTTGACAATATTGCGCTAGCGTATCTCCACAATAAAACCTTTTAGCTCCGGTGTCTAGTAAAGCGGAATATTTCTTGTCAAAAATCATTACGTCAACATGAGGTCGACCATCGGAGCATAATGATATTTCATCGGTCTGTAAGGCCTGAGTGTCGGGTAGCTGTGTTGGCCTCGGGTTTTGACAGCTCCCATTTAGTTTTCCTGCCTGGAACACAGACAATCTCTGGAAAATATTCCATCTTGGCCACACCTTGAGCAAAACACTTTCGGGGTGCCTCGGCATTGGTTTCTCAGGTGCCCTGTTTCTCCACATCTCCAGCAAACAGCTGGTGTGTTAATTTGTCTGGTAAACGTTCTACCTTCCCCAGAAAACGTTATCTGTTGAGTAGGTCGGTTTTCGGATCGACTGGGTCGATTTGGTCTTGTCTCTTGTCTGGGATTAGAATTTCTTTGATCCTGATTATGGTCCATTCTATTTTGGACGGGCGGACTCGACGGACGAGTTTGTGCCAAACCAGAGGTGCTAAAGGTGGGTGGCCTTAAATCTTGCCGAACCCTTAACTGTTGCCTTGAATTAGGTGGCGGTCTAACTGGTCGAAAATTTTCCACATTTGTGCGGGTCTGGTTAATTTCTTCTCTAAGTAGCTCGTACTCTCGTACAGCTCTAGTAAATGTCGAAATATCCATAAAATCAGATCTTTTAATCTCTCGTCTATATTCTGGTAATAAATTCCTGTACAACCAGGTTAATTCTTGCGATAAAGGGTACCCTCCGTGTCTGCGGAGAAGCGTCTGTAAATCGGTAATATACTCAGATACCGGCTCATTTGATTTTTGTATTCTCTTGGCTATCTCAGCCTCGAGATTTTCAAAATAGTTAATCGGAAAGTAGTGATTACGGAATTCATTAACAAAAGTTTCCCAGTTTATCCAGTTTCTTATGTTATTGCGACACCAAGCCGCAGCCTCTAACTGAAATAATTCTGGTAATAACGGTATGAAGGACTCTCGGTCAATTTGATGAGCGGTACATTTCTCTTCCAACTGCTCTATAAAAGACGTAGGGTCCCCACGCCCATTAAAAGTGATTCTCCACTGACTTACATTAAAATGTTCATTAGTCGGATTACTTATCGGATACTGTACACGAGACAGGTTTTGAGTACTAGCAGGAATATTTAGACTTTTATCCGCAGAATTTGCATTATTTACATATGACTGATGTAACGTTGCCGGGGTATTTCTAAAGCCGCTTGAATCGCTAGAAAACATAGGATTTGTTACGGGTCCATCTCGCTTTTCTTAAGATAATTAATCCAAGCTGATGTTGACAAAACCTCAAGGTGGGTTCCAAACTCAGCGGAGTCTTCTTTAGATATTGTATTATTTTCGCCCGTTTGCTTGACATGTTTCCAAATAGGGGCTCAATATTTAAGTCGGAGTCAGAAACGGAACCGTTGTCACTTTCATGTAAAGACATTTTTATTAAGATAGTTTTTTTTAAAACTACTTGAAAGTCTACAATAAGGATTTTTAATTAAAGCGTTTTAAACACGTGTTTGTCTAAGTAAAATTGGCTAAAGACGGAAATATTCGTTATTTATCGGTTTATCGTCTATCCGAACCGATCCCAGAAAGTAACTCTACTCTAGATGCAATCGGATAGTTCCGGAAGATTTCGGGTATTATCGGAAACTATCGTTTTCCGAAATGTTCCGAAGAGAAATACGTGTCCGCAATCGACTAAAATTAAAAGAATCGGGTTTCATCGGCTATTACTGTTATTCCGAGTCAACCCGAAGCAAAATACGTGGTTGATTCTCAAAATAAACTAATTTAGCAAACACTTGTGACCTAAACGCAATCGGATGAAGTCGGGAGAGTTCGGGTTTTATCGGTAGCTGTCGTTTTCCTAACTGAAACGAAATAAACTAAGTAGAAAACACCTGTGACCCAAAAGCAATCGGATGAAGTCGGAAGAGTTCGAGTTTTATCGGTAGCTATCGTTTTCACGAAATGACACCAAGAAATCAGGTGTGTGCAGTCGACTAAGTTTGACAGACAAAATCGGCTAAAGACGGAATTATTCGTTATTTATCGGTTTATCGTCTATCCGAACCGATCCCTGAAAGTAACTCTACTCTAGATGCAATCGGATAGTTTCGGGAGATTTCGGGTATTATCGGAAACTATCGTTTTCCGAAATGTCCCGAAGAGAAACACGGGTCCGCAATCGACTAAAATTAAAAGAATCGGGTTTTATCGGCTCTTACTGTTATTCCGAGTCAACCCGAAGCAAAACACGTGGTTGATTCTCAAATAAACTAATCTAGAAAACACTTGTGACTCAAACGCAATCGGATGAAGTCGGAAGAGTTCGGGTTTTATCGGTAGCTATCGTTTTCCAAACTGAAACAAAATAAACTAAGTAGAAAACACCTGTGACCCAAACGCAATCGGATGAAGTCGGAAGAGTTCGGATTTTATCGGTAGCTATCGTTTTCACGAAATGACACCAAGAAAAACAAGTGTGTGCAGTCGACTAAGTTTGGCAGAATCAAGTTTTATCGGTTATTACAGTTGTTCTGAGTCAACCCGAAGCAAAACACGTGGTTGATTCTCAAAATAAACTAATTTAGAAAACACCTGTGACTCAAACGCAATCGGATTAAATCGGAAGAGTTCGGGTTTTATCAGTAGCTATAGTTTTCCCGAACTGGCCCGAAGAGAAACACGTGCAGCAATAGGCTATACTCGGAAGTTTTCGGGCTTTGTATGTTATAACGGCGATTACGAGTCAATAGTAGTCAAATAAACGTTTAGAATCGAAATAGTTGGGGTTTAAAGTCAAAATTGAGGATTTTTTTTAATTACTTAGCGCAACGCAGAATCCTATTTTATAATCAAACAGACGGACTATTATTTTTGACAGAATATCAATATATTATGATATGATAACGGCAATGTGTCAAATTAGAAACAGTGTAAAAGTGGTAATAACTTCCAACAAAATTTAACAAAAGGGGAAAAGAAGCAAATGGCCCCACGTTGGGCGCCAATTTTGTAAAGGGACCTAGTTCGGGGTTGCCAAACTTCGGTCTTTTACATTTGACACTCAATATTTCACCCTTTCGGACGGAATCTTGGACGCCACTCTAAGAAATAAGAGAGCTTAGAGCCTCCACCGGCCAGTACGACTAGCTTTTAGACAGTCGAGAAAACGGGTTCATGGAATGGTTGGAAAATTAATGTTTAGGCAATTTAACTAAAATGTACCACTTTTATTTGTCTAACCTTCCTACAGGAATCAAATTTTAATAACTTTCTTACTCTAAACAAATTAAATAGGATTCCCAAAGCACAGGCGGTTTCTTTGTCTTAATTTGACACAATTGAGTACCTTTCAAAGTTCCAGCAAAGAACAATTCGATAATTCTTTCACCAAACGGTATATAACGGATTTACATGTCCGTTGGCTATTCTATAACTCAAATACCACTTTTATTACTCGGGTTGGTCCTAGTTAAAATATAGATTCTTTAGTCCGGGAATATGCTTAAAATCAACCCTGTATAAGACGCGTGCCTACCTGTATGGCATCCAAGGTAGGGGTCCGGGAAAACAGGGTGATTTGGGGAATTACCAACTTTGAAACCAACCCTAAAGAACGCGTGCCTGCCTGTATGGCATCCAAGACAGGGGTCCGGGATTAGAGTGGTTTGAGTCTAAGAAACGGTTAAAGATGAAATGTGCATTTTTCCTTCGAATTATCCTGTACCCAGGAGGAAAGTGCACATTATCTTAACCGGGCAAAATCAGGAAAAAGACGCGTGCCTACATGTATGGCATCCAAGGTAGGGATCCGGGAAATATACCAATTTGAAATCAACCCTGGAAGACGCGTGCCTACCTGTATGACATCCAAGGTAGGGGTCCGGGAAATCAGGGTGATTTGGGAAATTACCAATTTTGAAACCAACTCTAAAGAACGCGTGCCTACCTGTATGGCATCCAAGATAGGGGTCCGGGATTAGAGTGGTTTTAGTTCAAGAAAACGGGTCTCAAGAATCTACAGATTACTTCTCCGTTTCATTGTATGAAGCGGTGGTAAATTGCATCGTTTTCTAACCGGGACTTTAACTTTAAATCAACCCTACAAGACGCGTGCCTACCTGTATGGCATCCAAGGTAGGGGTCCGGGAGTAGGGTGATTTGGGATTTTACCAACTTTGGGACCAACCCTAAAGAACGCGTGCCTACCTGTATGGCATCCAAGGTAGGGGTCCGGGAGTTAGGGTGGTTCGGGATTAGCAAAACGGGTCAAACTGGAAAATACAATTTTCCTTTTGCTCAAGCCTATTTACACCAGCTAGGAAATTGCATTTTCTCTGGACCGGAAAATAACTAAAAATCAACAAGACGCGTGCCTACCTGTATGGCATCCAAGGTAGGGGTCCGGGAAATATACCAATTTGAAATCAACCCTGGAAGACGCGTGCCTACCTGTATGGCATCCAAGGTAGGGGTCCGGGAAATCAGGGTGATTTAGGGAAATCTACCAACTTGGAATCAGCTCTAAAGAACGCGTGCCTACCTGTATGGCCTCCAAGGTAGGGGTCCGGGATTAGAGAGATTCGAATTTAATAAAATGCGTTAGAAAAACCGTCTGCAATTTACCCAGGAAAAGAAAACATTTTTGCATAAAATATAAAGAACAGCGTAAAATAAATCGTCTCGGTATCGGTGCACTAGAAATATCGCGAGTTTAGTTTTAGCACTTACCGGATAAAAAGGGTCGAACACGATGTGTCGATTGCTTAAATATCCTCTGTTGGGAAGTGCTCGTTTTTCAGAGGTGGGAAGCCAAAGAAAGCCGATCACTTCCGAAAGGCTCCGACTAACCCCCACGAAAGCAGAGGTGGGAGGCCGAAGTAAACCGATCCTTTCCGAATGGCTCCGACTAACCCCACGACATTAGAGGTGGGGAACCGAAAAAAGCCGATTATTTCCGAATGGTTCCGACTAATTTCCACGACATTAGAGGTGGGGACCAAAGAAAGCCGATCATTTCCGAATGATTTCGACTAACCCCCACGAAGTCAGAGGTGGGGATCAAAGAAAACCGATCATTTCCGAATGATCCCGACTAACTACGAATATCCCCCACGGCATCTGGAGTCAATAACTTATAATTTCTACTCACGGCCGATGAATTACGAGAGTTTTACACGACAAATTAGACCTGCCCATGCTTTAGGAGACTTGTAAAACAACTTAACCTAAATTACCCCGCCCTAACAAAGATAGAAATTAGTAACTTCGTTACAAATTTGTCAGGTTAACGAAACAGTTTATCAGATTTTGCAATAATAGTTATTTAAACAACAAAGTTTGAAAACGACTCTTTGCACACGATCGAGACAGTTTGGTAGACCGAGCCGAAGGCGAGGT
Organism: Aspidapion aeneum; assembly: GCA_963576565.1. Taxonomy (NCBI): domain Eukaryota; kingdom Metazoa; phylum Arthropoda; class Insecta; order Coleoptera; family Brentidae; genus Aspidapion; species Aspidapion aeneum. Next base: position 44,552,089 of record OY755043.1, read on the forward strand.
CTACAAGTCGAGGAAGTGTGCAAAGAGGTTTTCAAACGAGTTTTTTACAATATTCTTTATACGACTGCTAATAAAGAAAGAAAAATCAAATTTTAATTTAACTTGTTTTTATTTCCGACATTTTTACAACAAAACTTTAAAAATTCAACAATTTTTTGACGTATCTAATCAACAAAACATACGAGCAGTGACGGTTGCTACGGATCTAAGCCAACTTATATTGATGGGTGACAACAACAAAAATCACAATGACGGGAGACCCGTATGCAGAAATGACATAGGCGTGCGCAAAAATGACATAAGCGTGTGCAAAACGTTTTGCACACAGCGTGCGCAAAATGCCATTTTCAGATCGTGTTCTCCGTGTGCAAAACCCCCTTTTACAAGACAGTCGTATAAAAAGTATATTATAGTATTATATTCCTTGTGTAAATAAACGTGGAATAAACCGTAAGTAGTACTGCACTGCCAAACATCAATGAAATACGAAATACACACAATATAATTGTTTGTTGAAGTATTCTCCACAAAAATTAACGCACTTTTGCCTGCGCTCAAACTAGGGATCGACCGATCCCGATATCGGCATATCGGCCATTTTGGCCGATATCGGTATCGGCCGATATGAAACATGCGATATCGGCCAAGGGGATTTTCACCCTTGAAAAATACTATAGGAATTATTTTTAAAATACTGAAAATAACCGTAAATATCACTGTATAAAAATTGTTTAGGTAAAACGACACAGTATCATATGATAATCTGTGGAAAAACTAAGGTAACTGATAATGAGTACTGCGCTCCTCATAGGTAACAAAACATGACAGAAGTGTCGTCACTTTTTCCCCCAAAAAATCATTGTCGGCACCTAATAAAATTCAGAAATAATAAAGTCACATAGAAAGGTTATAAATATCAATGTTATTGTGCTCACTAAGGTCACTCATCGTCAAGCAAGTTTTACAGGTAGCGAAGCCATTTTAATATATCCAAATATGTCAACATACAGGGACTCTAGCGAAGCCTAACTCTGTTTTTCTATTTTTTGGTTATAATTTTTGAAATGTTTTCCTCGGTTTCGCATTGGCGGCTCGTTGTTATTTTAAAAATATGATTTTAACACAGTCTAAAGATCTATTTAATACTGATACAGTTTCAAGATAGTTTGCAGCATAACTTTTTAATTCTAATTACATAAATATATATAGTTTAGGTACCTTCATACTGTGTAAAACAACATCTTCAAAATAAAACAGAAACGCCAATGCCAATGCGAAACCGAGAAAAATATGTCAAAAATAATAACCAAAAAATAGAAAGCTTGACGTTAGCTTCGCTTCCTATAAAGCTTGCCTTTACGATGAGTGTCCTTAGTGCTAATAATATATATTATAGTCTATAATCTTTGATTGTGTTGACAATGATTTATTGGGGGTAAAAGTGACATCATTTGTGTCTTGTTTCGCTACCTATGAGGAACACTTATTATCAGTAACTTTAGGTAAAACCCCCTCAGTATCGATCCAATATAAATATCGATTATTGGGCTTAGTAATTTAGTAAAGGATTTTTTAAGAAATAAACACAAATGAATAGATTTAACAAAAATAATAAAGGTTTGGAGGATACTATGTAATTATTTTAGATATAGAATAGAAGTTTCAAAATCATCAGAACGCCAAAATTTTTGAAATCGAAAAAAAATTAGGATCACCATAGCTCACACTACTATAGTATATTAGTAGTGTGAGCTAAAAATAGTCGGCGGAGGAAAACGTATTATGTCCGTAGTTACGCTCAAAAATATATCTAATATTTAAAGTTGAGTTTCGGCAAGTTATAATATAGCAAAATTAAACTTTCGGCCCTTTCTAGTGTAAGACGGTTTCTCGCACTTTTATAAATATTACCAGCTGTTGAAAACAACTGTTCGCTGGCAACGCTATTTGGTGGGGGCCCTAAATAAATTATTGCAGATTTGTACAAAAGTGGAAAAATCTCTTTTCTTGATTGCCCACCAAGCCAAAGGATCATCAGTTATTAATATTTTGGCTGATTTTATGTATCTCAAGTTGTTCTTCAATGTTATTTATCATCTCAGTGTCATCACTTCTTTTCGAATTAGATGATGATTTGCTTGTCATATCCGTAAGTTTCTCTCTCAAAACAAACTATGAGAACTCCCGTTAGATACAGTGTTCTCGACCTCAGAAATATTGTTTTGAACTTCTTGGTTTCCCACTTGTGATTTTTACCTTCCTTGCCCGCACAGCAATGGCTAGAGTAGGTATTGTTTTCGACGAAAAAATTTTAGCTTACACATATACTATACTATAGTAGTGGTAATCCTAATTTTTTCAAAAAAAAAAAGTTGCTCCGATTTCAAAATTTTTTATATATCTTTGCGTTTCAGATGATTTTGAAACTTTTTTGTCGCCCCGTCTGTCTGTCTGTACGTCTGTCTGTCTGTAACGACCAACGCGCATAACTCAAAAACCGCTAGCCCGATTTCAATCGTGGATATCGTCCCATTTAAAAATGAACAAAATCCACCAAACACAAGCCAAATAAAAGGGCGTATGTGATATCAAACGAAAGGAAATTGAGTCTGGAGTTAATCAAAATACATTTAAGTCTAAAAAAAGGGTGGGGGTAGATTTCAAAAATTAGAGTTTACGTAAAAATATGGCGTGTGTGATATCAAACGAAAGGTAATTGAGTCCGGAGTTAAACAAAATACATTTTAGTTTTTGTTTTTTTTAAGGGAGGGGGTATATTTCAAAAATTTTAGTTTAACATGGCTTGTGTGGTATCAAACAAAAGGTAATTTTTTCTGGAGTTGAATAAAATATATTTCAGTTTTTAGTTATATTAGCTCACACGTACACTATAACTATAGTACCTAGTGTGAGCTTAGGGGCCCATATATTGGCAGAGAATTTTTTGAGATAACGCCGAATATGTATTATTTGGGTGTATTTTGACCTATCCTAGCAATATCGTCGTAACGTCTGTCTATGTATGTGTGTGTGTGTGTATTTTTTTTTGTCCGTAACACGATAGCTCCTAAACCGCTGAACCGATTTTCATAAAATTATCAGAAAAAATAGTGTTCGATACTCTAACGAGCTGATTAGATTTTGGTCAAAATCCATTCACGCTAATGACAGGTTTTTGACAATTAAAATTTTTTTAAAATGCTAACTTTTTAACGGAGCATCGCATCAATAGGTGGTTTTCGGAATATAGTAGACTACATTTGGCTCAATAATTTGTGTTATAACCAAAAACTTCGTAGGAGCTTTAGTTTCTGAGATATTAATAAAAAACTGTTTTCAAGGCTGGTTATCATAGCTTTACTTTAAGTGTGCTTAATATACTAGCTAGGAAGGTATCAGATCTGTCATAGATCGATTTATTTAACAATTTTTGCTAAAGGGGAATCATCATCGTCGCTTCTGATGCATCGTTACTTTCTGTAGAATCGTAATTCTGTCCATTAACTTTTAAAATTTCGTATTTTAAATCTGTACAGGTTCTCTGCAATAAAGCATTGTCAAAAAGACATGCCTTAAACCTTGGGTCTATTCCAGTATCGTTTATCAGTCAAATTTACCTAATTTTCAGAGCAAAAAAAAAATCGGCCGATATCGGCCATGCGTATATCGGTATCGGCCATGCTTATATCGGTATCGACCGATATCGGTATCGGCCTGAAAAACCCGTATCGGCCGATCCCTAGCTCAAACCAGTTGTCAAAGCTGAAATTCTACTCGTTAGTTGGTACTGTCAAAATTGCATTCTTGAAGGCGTCGCGTCGACTGCTTCCTCTGGCGACTGAAATCTTTAACCGCGCAGTCCATTCTTAATTTTCGGAAACGTATGGAAATCGTTGGGACTTAGGTCGGGACTGTATGGAGGATGGTCCACAATTCGACGTCTGTTGGGTTAAAAATTTAATGGTTTAGGTGCTTTGTGCGAACTTGCTTTGTCTTGGTGAAGGATGATTCGTCGTTCGGTTCGGTTCGAAGTTCAGTGTTGACTTTCGGCAAACAAATGGGGATGTACCAATCGACAGTAACAGTCCTTTGATCTTCCAGAGGAGGAATCGTTGCTATATGACCTGTTGTTGAGACAAATTTTCTCCAGAAATATCTGTACAACTTACCAAAAAAGTATCTCGACAATGTCCACAGGTGACTCGACACATACCAGGCATGGAAGGCACAGGAGGAGTGACTGGACTTGGAGCCAAATTTATGATCCTCTTACAGTTCGGTCTGGGACACGCGATTCTTTGGGAAGAGCTCTTGCAGATCAGCAGACAATTGCAGGGACAGCGCACGTATTTTTTGCCTGGAGGGGCATTCCTGATTGGCTGAAATCAAAATATATTTAAAACAGTCAAAAAATTATTTAAATCAATTACAAAAAAAAGTTTGCCGGACGAGCTTTCCTATTTAATGATTTTTTGGTGCATTCAGTCTACCGTTAAAGGAGATAAAAAATGCTTTGTTAATTAATTTTTCAAAACAGAAAAAAACTGCCAATTTGGCTCAAACATGCAAAAATAAATTCTATATCTCGAGTTAATACTTAAAATATTTAATAATAATATTAATTAAAAATTTAATCAATTATTTTTCTTACACCAGCGTAGTAATATATGGTTTATTTAAAAGATCTTTAATATCTATTTCGAATTATACATCACATAATTACTTTTTTAATACAAAAAAAAGAAAAATAAGTATATATTTTCTTTATTTTTCAAAATTATATTTGACAATATATAAGCCAGATATTTACCAAATTTCATAATGGAGAAAAAAAATGCTTTGTTAGTATGTGAAACAAATTAACAAAATTAAAATTAAAAAAAATACTCTGCCAATCTATGGGCACCTAAGCTCACACTAGGTACTATAGTTATAGTGTGAGCTAATATAATCAAAAACTGAAATATATTTTATTCAACTCCAGACTCAATTACCTTTCGTTTGATACCACACAAGCCATGTTTTGACTTAAACTCAAATTTTTTTAATCTACCCCCCACCCTTTTAAAAAAAAACTAAAAATGTATTTTGTTTAACTCCAGACTCAATTACCTTTCGTTTGATATCACACACGCCATATTTTCACTTAAACTCTAATTTTTGACATCTACCCCCACCCTTTTATTTGGCTTGCGTTCGGTGGATTTTGTTCATTTTTAAATGGGACCATCACGGCTCAAGACCCAACTTAGGTACCAAATTTCATTAAAATCGGACAAGCGGTTTTTGAGTTATGCGGGTTGGTCGTTACAGACAGACAGACAGACAGACAGACAGACAGCAAAACAAAAAAGTTTCAAAATCATCTGAAACGCAAAGATATATAAAAAATTTTGAAATCGGAGCAACTTTTTTTTTCTCGAAAAAATTAGGATCACTATAGCTCACACTACTTATAGTAGTAGTGTGAGCATTTTTAAATGGGACCATCACGGCCCAAGACCCAACTTAGGTACCAAATTTCATTAAAATCGGACAAGCGGTTTTTGAGTTATGCGGGTTGGTCGTTACAGACAGACAGACAGACAGACAGACAGACAGACAGACAGACAGCAAAACAAAAAAGTTTCAAAATCATCTGAAACGCAGATATATAAAAATTTTTGAAATCGGAGCAACTTTTTTTTTCTCGAAAAAATTAGGATCACTATAGCTCACACTACTTATAGTAGTAGTGTGAGCTAAAATACGAATGCCCTTTTAAAGAAAAAAATATATCATGGTGACCATGATGCCAGTTTGGCATTCTTGAACGAGCCATTAATAAGTTTGGCGCACCGCATAATAGTTCAAATTGCTAACAAAACTTTTATAAAGCAATGTTTATAGGAACTTTTATTTATTAAATAAGTCAAAGAATCACAACTTGTTTGTACATAATATTTACAGACCCTATATATGTATGTTAGGGTAAATATAAATAGTTCCTCAATGAATAAATTCATTAATTAAATCAAAATCGGGTTTCTGGTTTCAAATTAAACAGATTCCTACATTGATAATTGGTCATATAAATAAGTTTTATCAAGTTGTTGACTCATTCATTCAAATATTCGTTAACAAATTAATGGGGTTTATGCATAATTTGCAAAAATTCCAACTAAAAGACTTTAATAGATAAATACTTTACAAATACAAACGACATTTGGATTTTGTATAAAGATGTCAAGAATCAATGAAAAACATTGTTTAGTTATTACAAAAAAATTATTTTATGGAACTCTCAAAACCGCATTTTAAACTCATGTGGTTTAAAAGATTTTTTTATTTTTTTTATTTTAACTTTTAATTATTTAGGTCAACCGCTAGTAAATTTAAATTTGCTCAAAACCAGCCCTGGAAATTTCGATAGTCGGTTTCTAAACTTTTACGTTACAGACAGACAGACATTAGCAGAGTGGCCACCGATTAAAGATGTATTTTTAATAATTTTATGACCAAGTTTTCTGGAAAAAAATATGAGTTTTTATGATCTTTTTAAATAAAATCTCATGAAATTTTATGAGCTGAGAGAATAAAGCTAAGTGACAATAAACGTTTAATTTTATTACTTTTTATGACACTTGAAGAATGACCGGCCTGAAATTTTATAACAGACGTAAAATTTTATAACTTTTTATGGCATGGTACAACCACCTTTATGGTTTTATGAACGATAACATTAGCCATACTGTGTCAATTTTAATTTTTTTTTTTGATAAAACACATAAAACTATCGCTTGGGAAACAAATTTGTTTACCAAAAAATATTTTTGTTATCTACAACAAAAGATAAACAAATCTTTGAGAAATTTAAATAATAAAACAAACTCGCTACTAAAATGCCTTTCATGAGCAAAAAATAATTATATACATGGCGTTTCCTAATTTAACAAATTCAATCAGTATTTAACTAGTTCGTTCTTAAGCAGAGATATAACAATTTCCTAAAACTTAATCAGCAGTATCTGGGGGCACGCCAACTGCTGTATCATCTTTTCTTGAAACATTACGGCTCATATTTGACCTATCTAAAAATCTACTTCGGAATGAGCTGCGAAACTTAAACTTTGCACAGTCGTATTCATGGACTTCAATAAAGTAGTAAAGTAGTTACGAAATTTTAAAAAACGTCGAAATTGCCACTCACTCACTCACCTACTCTACTACTTTGAAAAAAATCAAAAAACCCCAATATTCCAATTTACTCCCCTCCCCTGTGCCATTTGTTACCATGTAAAGTTATGCAAAAGTAACATTGCTCACTTCCAGAAACGCTAGATAGCTAAGCTTTGGCAGACTGATAGGACCAATGATAAAACTATAGGAACAAATTTAAAAACCCCAAAATTTTAGTTTGAGTTTCGTAGCTCATTCCGAAATAGAGTTTTAGATAGGTCAAATATGGGCTAAAATGTTTCAAGAACAGATGGTACAGCAATTTCCGCGCGAACTTGGCGGGGCACTGCTGTCCCCCCAGATTTTAATTTACTTTCCTCCCCTATAAATGTAAAAATATGTAAAAGTAATATTGTCCAGAGACCCTGTATGTATGACATATTCTTACAATAAGAGACGCGACAAACTCTTCAAAGTCAAATTTATTTAAGTCAAAATCAAAGGATGAAAATATCGGTCCTCTATACTCTAGCGATGTTTAGAGAGAGACGCACCTTCTGTCCTCGTTAATTTATAAGCCTCGGAAAATAAAATAAACGATTTTTTAACAAAACCTCTACAGGGGGTGCAGACAAAAGTGTTTGTTTATGTGTTGCCTGCCGATTGATGTCACTCACCGCTGACCATTAAAATTATTTTAGTGAAACGCCAATGAACTTGACAAGAAAATAACATAACCAAAAAATGTTAATTTCAGCGACTTTGATGGCTTTGTCGCGTCTCTCTATATACATACAGGGTCACTAATATTGCCCACTTCCAGGAACACTAGAGAGCTGAGCTTTGGTAGATAAGACAATAGGAAAAAAATTAAAAAACCTCAACATTTTTAATAAGGCATTGCAAAAGTTTCAAACAATGTTTTTTTTACCTTCCTAGCCGGCGTAGCAATTGCTGGAAAAGGAATTGTTTTCGAAGAAAAAAAATCTTGACAGAGCATCACATCAATATGCTGTTTTAATAATTGATGTTATTACTATAAAGTTCGTAGCTTTCGTTTTTGAGATATTTACAAAAACTGTTTTTAAGGCTGATATAGGGTGGAGTTCACTTGGAGTGTGCTAATGATGTGCTAGGAAGGTATCAGATCCATCATGGATCCATTTATTTATTTTTAATGTTAATTTGAATTGCCTACAAATAAATGCTATTGCACGTAAGCGAAATCCAAATTTTTACAGTTATTAGACCTGTAAGTATTAAAAAATAAACTAAAATCGGTCGAGAATAAGTCTATAGATTAGGACCCTGGCCGTAGTGCTAACTAAGTCTTAAGATCTTAGTAAATAAATACTGGTGTATGAGGTTCTAAACTAATTAAGCACTGAACTAACAAATTTAGATTCTTGTGGCCCTCAATCATTTAGAAAGGTATTAGACCCATCCAGGCTCCACTTAATCTATCTTGATCGTTTTATATAAAATCTCCAAGTTTAATAAAATTTTAAAGCAAACCATACCTCCTTAAACATATTATTCTTAATTAAGAAGACTAGTGAAAACATCCTGTATAATTATAAATGTGTGTGCGTTTTATTTATTAGGAGCGAGCAATAACCTTCTTAGTGCAGAGTTGGAAATTGTGCAATTAAATCAGCCACACGGCGCAAATATAATAATCTTGTGTCACAAATGAAACCTTATATTTTTCCACCTTTCCCAAAGCCATATGAAATCAAGGACGGAAAATTCTAGAGTAATTATTATTAATAAGAGTTCAATTTTAGTTTCCATAACAAACATAAAATATTTTAGAAATTTACCTCTTTTGAAAGAAATATTAATAAAAAGAAACCCTTTAAAACACGTAAGAAAGCCTTCAACCCAAAAAACTTGGTCATGGAACCAAAAGAAACTAAAGAATTTAAAAAACAAACACAAAATCTATCAAATTTCTATAACTTTTTAATGATTTCCCAAAAAATTATAAAATTATTTAATAATAAATGTTTTTATTGATCAAAAAAAATTGATCAATGTAGGCAAGGTTCAGAACATCCACTTTTGGAAAACAGATGTCGTGTTCTTCCACCTAACCCCTTATCCTATCCAACTTCTTTCCTGACACAATTATAGACATAGGTTCAAAAGTATTATAAAAAGCAGTAGCACACTTAAAAAATTGCTCTTGGAGCTAAAATTTTCACAATTTTTGCCAAACATGTATTTTACAAGGCATTCAAAAATTATCTGATTAACCCTTATCTTAAATCTGTTGGCAGCATACCTGATATGTCCTGTAAAAACAACTGTATTTAATTTTTTTAAACGGTTTAAATATTTGATGGATTTGAAAATTTGCAATTGAGAGCGCCAGAAATATAGAGCTTCATGTTACCTTTGTGGACCTACAAAAAGTATATGATACCGTTCCAGTAGAAAAATTATGCACATTGTTAGAGCAAACTAATATCAATGATACATACATAAAAACGTAAAACAAAAGGTCAAATTCTAAAATTAAAATTGGAAATCGACTTTCAAAAGAATTCCTGGTTGTATCTCTCCAACTCTTTAAAATATATATCGCAGTGCTGCATTTTAAAATTAGCATATTTTTAATTTTTTAACTATCAAAAAACTTTTATTAGCATGTGGATGGATTTTGACCCAAATCTAATCAACTCGTTACAGTGTCGAATACTATTTTACTTAAAGATTTCATAAAAATTGGTTCAGCGGCTTAGGAACTATCGTGTTACGGACCGACATACACTCACACACACAGACAGACGTCAAGCCGATATTGCTAAGATACAATACACCCAAATAACAATTTTCGGTGTTATCTGAAAAAAAATTTGTCCAAAATAATACCTTCTCTAGCTATTGCTGCGCAGGCTAGGAAGAAAAAATACAGGGAAAAAACACGTTTTAAACTTGTTTTTAAGGGCCTTTCAAATAAGCCACATATCACTAGCGTGGTGTAAGTAATTATTGAGATATCTTAAGCTCTTTTGGTACATGTTTGAGTCAAAGTAACGAAAGGCTTACGACAGGAATGTTGTTTCTCTCCAACTCTTTTTAAAATATATACAGGGTGTCCCATAACTTAGGGGCCATAGTGCAGCAGGTAATAGAGGTTATTTCCGAGAAAAATGTTTATAAAACATGGGGGTCAACACACATCTGTTTTCAAGTTATGGGACACCCTGTATAGCAATAGCTCTAAAAACTGGAAACCTAAAGTGCACGGCATGGGAATACAGCTTAACAAACCATTTACCATATACACACGACAGTTTGCTGACGACCAAGTAATTGTAGCTAATGATAAAGAAGACATGGAGTATATGATGAGAAAGTTAATTGAAGAATATCAAAAGTGGGGATTAACAGTGAACGTGGACAAAACACAGTACTTATGTATTGGAAACGAATGCAGTGAGTTAGAACTAGACAAGGGACAAACAATATCTCCATGCATTGAGTATGTATACTTGGGTGTCACATTTGATCAGACAGGAACAGACTGTAAAGAACTGGAAAAAATAATAGTAAAAGCAAAAAAGGTTATTGGACGACCAAAGATTACCAAAGCAGGTCCTAGAATAGCAACCAATCGAGCGCGCAGAAAAAGAGAGCGTCCTAAACTAGAATGGCAACAGTCAATCCAAAGATCAATAAGTCAAAAAAACCTGACAGAAGATGATCGTCAGGATCGAAGGAGGTGAAGAATAGGCGTCGAACAACGTAGAAAAACGTTCTAAACCGATATAAGTAGTAAAATATGTCTCTAGACTACCTCTGTTCATTGTGTAGTTTTCAGAACATTATATAACTTTTATGTCTCTTTCGAATGGTACTTGCTTAGAGTCCCTGTATCTTGACATACTTGGAATATAATATATCCAAATATACTTGCCATATTTGCCTAATCGCCGAAACACATGAACTAAGAACTGGATTGAAGTTTTCAAATGCACCACTTGTTCTTTGATAGTTGGTACAGAATCAGATTTATGTCCCAAAGTATTTCTCAGAAGCTTCTCCTATTGAAGTGCGAGACAGGAATCCGAAATATAGATGTATCCAACAAAGATAGTCTGACTTTTTTTCGTGACCCCTTTTAAAAGGACCTCTAGTTTCCCCACTATAAGTCGCCGAAATCGGGGATGGCTTGCATCGTCACGCGTCGCCTTCAAAAGGCTCCGCGTTGGACCTCGTGCAAAAGTCGATACCAACTTCTCCCTAAAGAATCAAGGGTCGAACTAAAATGAGTGCTCTCGCAGTTGCGTGACTTACAGAAAGTCCCATTTGCTTGCTTTACTGTTAGGGGCCGAACGGGGCGGGGCTCTGTATCCAATAGAATCTCTTAAAGGCGGGGTACAACAACACTGGCGTTTAAGAATCACTTTGGGACACCTGTTATGCAATTTCAGAAATTGCTCTACTTTTGGCCGATTCCATTACGAAAATTAAGCATTAAGTTTGTGCATTGTGCATGACATTGCATGCTGATTAAACCAGATAAGATTTTTAAAGCTTCTAAATCTCTTCAACATTACAATCTCTTTTCAAACTTACGGGAACAATGTAGAGATTTGTCCGGTATCACTCATCAGCGTTATATAAAGTCCTTGGAAACCCAGTTGACGGATAAAAGATCATTTTGGAAATTTGTAAACTTTAAAAAGGGCAACTCTGAATATCCTCAGTCAATGAATCTTCATGAAAAAACTAGCAATCATCCGCAGGAGGTTTCCGAAATGTTTAACACACATTTCTCTTCGGTATACTCAGAGTACAGGGATACAGATGGGTCATTTGTTTATGAAAAGTTAGTCAGTCTTGGTTGTTTACAATTATCTGTAATAGATGTTTTTATTAAGATTTTTAATTTGAAAGAATCATTGGGCCCTGGGCCTGATGGAATACCTGTCATTTTATTACAAAATTGTAAGTGTGTTTTAGTGGAAATACTTTGTAAAATTTTTAACTTATCTTTAACCAAAGGAATATTTCCTACGTTTTGGAAAAAATGTTATGTTAAACCTGTCTTTAAGGATGGTGATCGTTCTGATGTTAAGAATTACCGTGCTATATCCAAAATATCTTTGGTCTCCAAGATCTTTGAGTCACTAGTGGCGGATAAGTTAACTCCTAACTTTAGGCACATAATTGTCAGTGAGCAGCATGGGTTTATGAAAGCTAGATCCACAGTCTCTAACCTTTTATGTTACGAGCAATCATTGTTGGAAGCTTTGGAGTGTCAGGTAGATGTCATCTACACCGATTTCTCCAAGGCTTTCGACAAGGTTGATCATGGGATCTTGTCGAAAAAGCTGGAAGCGATTGGGATATATGGGGAGCTACTCAATTGGTTTGAAAATATGTTGAAAGAGAGGACGCAGGCCGTAAAAATTAAAAACTATATGTCATCTGAAATAATAGTTACATCAGGTGTTCCACAAGGAGGGCACCTCTCCACTTTCTTATTTAACTGTTTTATTAACGACGTTAAAGGCTCTTTCCATCATTGCAAACTTCTTGCTTTCGCTGATGATTTAAAGCCCTTTAGACTTATCTGCTCGCTAAGTGATTGTCAGTTGTTGCAGGAGGATTGGGAGCGTTTTTCTCTATGGTCCACTAATAATAATCTATCTCTTAATGTAAAAAAATGCAAAATAGTTTCGTTCAGTAGGCCCAAAAATCCACTTATTTATAATTATCTCCTTGATTCAGAAAAACTTGAAAGACAGTCCCTAGTTAAAGATCTTGGTGTCTGGTTTGACTCCAAGCTCACCTTTACTCATCACATTGATATAATTAATCTCCAACAGGGCAATGCGTTTATTAGGGTTTGTCTTTCGAACGCTGCATGGATTTGAAAATATCTTTACATTCAAGCTACTTTACTGTGCTCTAATCCGCTCAATTTTGGAGTATGCCAGCTGTGTGTGGCAGCCATTCTATGATATCCATAAAAAAAGATTAGAAAAGATCCAGCACAAATTTCTTCGAAAAATAGCTTACAAACTGAATATATCAGTTGAAGAAATTAATTATGTTGAAATTATGAAGCTATTAAATTTATCAACGCTAGAAAGTAGGCGAAACTTTTTTGACATCTCCACCTTGTATAAAATCTTAAATAACATGATTGATTCACCGGACCTCCTTGCAACTGTTGGTATTTATGTTTCACCAATAAATTCTAGAAATAAGGTTCTGTTCAACATAGAGTTTCATAGAACTAACTATGGGGTCAATTCTCCAGTATGTAGAATGTCTAGGCTGACAAATGATGTTTTGTCAAAATGTGACATAGATATGTTTAATGATTCATATGGAATTTTTTGTAATAAAGTGAAAAAACTTTTGTATGCTTAGTGTAGGTGCTTGTCTAATCTGCCATCTTGTAATCTTGTAGTTTTAAGATTTTATTGCATAGGTAATAATGTTTCATATCATTTTTACCTGTGCCATTTGTTACCATTTTAGACTATTGATTTTATTTTTCCCAATTTGACTTTTATAATAGATTTAAGTAAACTATTGTAAATGCTATATGCGTAAATAAAATTTTGAATTTGAACCAGTCCTTATTATCACTCATATCTTAAGATTTATGAAGTGATGAAAAGTAATATGTATTTAATGATAAAAGTTTTTTATTTTGATTAAAAGAATCTGAAATTTCAAATGTGACTGTGTCACCAAGAAGAAAGGTACTTACAGTTGCCTCATTGCACTGTGCACACTTGACGACATGCTGGTCCCTTTTGCCAGAGATGTCTATCATAGCAGCACAAACTCTACAGGTGACCATGGGCACCCCATTATCTGAGGGCTGATAAAGAAAATCTGGGGGCAGCTCATCTGGACCAATTGGGCTGACAGTAGCTTGTTGACCTAGTAACAGTAACAATGATATAAGACACAACAAATCTTAGATTTTATTTACAATTTATTTACACATTATGGTTAAAGATTAAACAAAAGTCCTTATTATTGATTTTACAAAATCCTTATTATTGATTCTACAAAATTTTAGAACGAAAAGCATATCTTTAAAAATACTCTGCCAATCTATGGGCACCGAAGCTCACACTAGGTACTATAATTATAGTGTATGTGTAAGTTAATATATAACTAAAAACTGAAATATATTTTATTGAACTCCAGACTCAATTACCTTTCGTTTGATACCACACAAGCCATGTTTTGACTTAAACTTTAATTTTTCAAATCTACCCCCACCTTTTTTTTTAAACTAAAATGTATTTTGTTTAACTTCAGACTCAATTACCTTTCGTTTGATATCACACACGCCATATTTCCACATAAACACTAATTTTTTTAATTTACCCCACCCTTTTTTTTTAAGTAAAATGTATTTTATTTAACTCCAGACGCAATTACCTTTCGTTTGATATCACACACGCCATATTTTTACATAAACTCTAATTTTTGATATATACCCCCACCCTTTTATTTGGCTTGTGTTTGGTGGATTTTGTTCATTTTTAAATGGGACCATCTCGACCCAAAACCCAGCGTAGGTACCAAATTTCATTAAAATCGGGCAAGCGGTTTTTGAGTTATGCGCGTTGGTCGTTACAGACAGACATACAGACAGACAGACAGACAGACAGACAGACGGCGCAACAAAAAAGTTTCAAAATCATCTGAAACGCAAAGATATATAAAAATTTTTGAAATCGGAGCAACTTTTTTTTTCTCGAAAAAATTAGGATCACACTCACACTACTATAGTGTAGTGTGAGCTAAAAGTTGAGTAAATGAGTTTACCACATAAAAATTTTAGATCCTATAAGGCAATAGAAATATGGAAAAATAAAACTTGTTTTAAAAGGAAAAAATATTTATTTTTATAAAAAAAAATATAGGAAATAAAAAAAAATCACATTTTAGTTGTTTTTAAGGGCCTTTTAAATAAGCCATATATCCATAGCCTGATGTAAGTAATTCTTGAGATATCTTAAGTCCATTTAGTACATGTTTGAGCCAAACTGGCAGTTTTTTAATTTTCATAATTTAATTTCAACTACTAATTATAACTATCAAAGAACAAGTGGTGCATTTGCAATCCTGTTCTCAGTGTATGTGTTTTGGCGATTGTATAGAATAAAAAGTGTCATTTTGTACAATTTAAAAAGAATGTAAAATAGTTTTTTGTGTGTGGCAAGTACCATTTGAAAGGGATGAAAAAGTTATTATACGTACTAAAAAATTCACAAAAATTCAACAAAGTGCTAAGGTAAAATGCCCAGTTATTGATACCTTAAGCCCAAAAATTGAGGAAAAAAAATCATAAAATTTCAATCAACCTAATTCTAACCAGAATTAAGGCCTATTTTTTAAATAGTACAAATTAGAGAATATTTATGTAGATATAAGTAAAAATTAATACTTTTGTTGGCACCCTTTAATATTTAGTTAAGATTTATGGTAAAACAAATGAAAAGACAAATTATAATATTATATATTTAGGCATATTATTTAAAGAACTTATGTATTTTAAGGCTGTGCATTTTTTAAATACTGGGCATTACAAGTGTTCTATTAGATAGTTTAAGTTGTGCTATGTATTTTTACATTAGCATGAGATTTGACAGATACGCAAGCGCACTTCGTCACACCGTCGTCAAGGTCACGTTAGAAGCTTACATATTTACGTTAGCTTACGGCAGTCTGCGGGCACCTTAACGTTACCAAAGGATAGAATTAGCTGATTGACCGATTCATTCCATATTCTCTGCTATTAGTAGACTTGTTATGGTAACGTAAAAACATTCAACTTAAACTCAAATTTGGAACAAAAGTAGAGCGCTTAACGTGCCGTTTTACGTAAAAATACGTAGCACAACTTAAACTATCTAACTTGTTAAAGTTTTTTGTAATAATTTCCAACTTATATTTGATCCCATACCAAAAATAACAATGTCATAGATTAGCTAGTTAAAATTTAATGCTAATGTTTCTAGTATCTTTCCTCTCATTTTAGTTTTATTGGTTAGCAATTATGTTTATTACCGCCAACAAACCAAGTGTTTTAAACTCAAATTCCCGAGACAAGAGCTGTAAGCACTGATTAGAGAAACTGTAACTTATGATTTTTATTAACAGTGTAAAAAAAAACGTTCAACCTTTCCTGATCGATCTGCACTGTGAAAATTGTAAGAAATAAAATGTATGAATATAAAAAAAATATTATATTTTTTTAAGTTGTTTCTAGTTATTGGTAGGAAAATTTTGTGAAATTCTAGTTATTAATATCCCAGTAATTAATACATTTTTGCTTACATTACTTTACTACCATGAGGTATTTTAAAAAAACTGTTTAAATATTTTAAGATACATATATTTAGAACACATTAAAACTGAAAACTTTGAAGTTATGACAATACTTAGGAAAAAATAAATGGATCTGATACCTTCCTAGCCCATTAAGACACTCCAAGTAAACTCCATGCTATTTTTGCTATAAAAACAGCTTTTGTAAATATCTCAGAAACAAAAGCTCCCATGAAATTTTTGGTTATAACACAAATTATTTAAAAAAATATGCTCTACTATAGTCCAACCACATAGTGATGTGATGCTTTGTTAAAAAGCTAGCATATTTTCAATTTTATAACTGTCATTAGCATTATTGGATTTTGACTCAAATCTAATCAGCTTGTTACAGTGTTGAACACTATTTTACCTAAACATTTCAGGAAAATTGCTTCAGGGGTATAGGAGCTATCATGTTACTTACTGCCATACACACACACACACACACACACACACACACACACACACAGACGTCACGCCAATATTGCTGAGATACACATACACCCAAATAACAAATTTTCAATGTTCTCTGCAAAAAAAAAATCATCAAAAACAATACCTTCTCTTGCTATTGCTGTGCAGGCTAAGTAGGTAAAAACACTTTTTGAAAAAAGTTAACAGGTCAAGAAGTGTTAATTCAGTCTGGTGCTGTTATAATGGATGTATCCAGTAATTGAATACAATTTTTTTTTGATTCCATAAAATGAAATTAAGATAGAAATGCAAAACCAGTATTTTTCAGCCCTTTCTGTATTTCGCTGTGTAAAAATAACTATATCTTCATAAACAAAAAAGTTGTATGGTTTTAAAAAAAAGCTCTCATCTAATTCCCATATTTTCCCATTTTGCCACCCCCAATGGAGATAGATATTTTGATTTTTCAAAATACATACTGTTTGTCCACATGAAGTCATCAAAGCAGTTGTAAAATCATTATTTTTAGCATTTTTTAATAACTTTCCAACTATTTATTACAACATGAATTTATGCTACAAGTATGTAACACAAAAATGTCATTTTATTTAAACATATCTATAATGATGATGTAATTAGGATGGTGGGAAAGTAACTATGATTGAGTGTCTCCCTTTTTTGTGCCTTATTATATGGACAAGCATCATGAAAATTTCTAACTGGTAACTGCAAGTGATATATTTTTATGGTATTTGTCAACAAATCCGTGGGCTATATTGTTATAACTTTTATTAGATGGCTATTAGTAAATAAGTACCTACTAAATATGTAATGTCTTAGCAAAATTAAGAAGTGTTTTAAAATTGATAATTTAAAAAATTAAAGATATTTTATGTATTATTTTTGATAACAGTTTGTGTATGTCCTGATTTTGGATCAGATGTCCCGACAATTTAAAACAAATATCCTGACAAACTTAAATTAAAAGTTGGCAACCCTACTAACAGGTCCAATAAGGACTGACAAGACTAACAAAAATATGGATTACTTAAGGCCCTGTAAAAAATGTTTAATATTGTTTAACCCCTCAGTGAAATTCTTGGTAAAAAACAGTAAAAAAACTTTCTGTCCAACTTGGTTGCAAGTGGATGTGACATTAAGTCAGATTTATCCAGTCAATAAAATAGATAATTCACAATGTTAATTACTTGGTTAATTCTTAATGCACTCTAATTCATAACACAAAAAGTTAAAAATTGATACCCTAATTCTGATATATCATCCCCCACAAAAAAATAAAAATTCATATTTTTGTGTCAAAGGTTAGAAATTATGCATAGCAATATGCTGCTATATCCTGGCAACCAACAAAAAAATATAAAATGGTCATTCCCACGATTTCCAACCAGTTTATACTACTTACTTTATGTTACTAGTGACAGTAATAGTTGAATGTAATAGCAGGTTAAATAAATAAATAAATAAAAGTTAAATAATGCTTATGCTGAATTTGCTTCTAAATTGTCTTTTCCCTATAAAATTTTGTTGATTTGGGTTATGACATATCAGAATTAGGGTATTGAAATGTTAACACAAAGCATTTAAATATTGCTTTGTCTATAAAGATTTACTGTATTTTTACAACAATAAAGCAAATTGAATATGGAAATTATAAATTATTTGGTAGCCTATTTGCTTTACTTGTCCATTCCAGATTCAAATCATGGGTCGGTACATAAAGTTGCAGAACAGGGTGAAAGTCCCAGTAAACAATATCCAATATTTAGGATTGGGTTTATTTATTAAAGACTATTATTCACTCTTTCTGGACAAACGCTCTATTAAATTGATTTATCCCATATCAAACAAATACGATTTGAAATAACAAAAACAAATAAACAAAGAAAAAATTCCATAAATGAATCATTCAACTCTTTCCAAAAATTTATTTACCTATGGCTTCACCGGATTCTTGGATATAAGTGGAGCCATCTTGCGCTGCGAGAAGTGGCTGTTTTTCCCCTTTGTTATTGTCTCCCATTATTCAGCGTACACGACCCTGGAAACTTAAAAAAATTAGTTTTATCTGAAAAAATTATTGAAAATATTTTTCTCATTAGAATTGACGTTTAAATTAAACGTCAAAATGTTGACGTTCCCCGGCCCTCAGAACAGCTGATTTGGCACTGATGCCAGCTTGTTTGCCAATGGCCCGCAGTTTTCTTTCGTTGGTTGTTTCCATCACGAATAGAAGTGCAAATCGACAATGACGGTCTTTTTTTTATTTGAAACGTGTGAAAACTATTACAAAATATAGAACTTTTTTAAAATGATTTAAAAAAATTGGGTAAAAATCACAAAAGTAAGCATGGTATGAAGCGGTTACTATCGTTACATGCGAAAAATCTTGGAACATTGGTATTAGAATTCTAGGTTTGGCACCAAGCTGTTGAACCCGTAACCATGACAACGAAGTCCCACCCCCTCTGACGATGTAAACAAACCTTTAAAATGTAAACACATAAAAATAAAAAGTTTGATGGTTTGCTTAAATTTACGGTTTTTTAGAATTTTAAAATAAAAAATGAGTTCCAAGGGCTCCAAATCTGGAAGTATTTCTATGTATAGTTTAAGTTTGCCGAAAAGTGTCACTGAACAGACCAAGGATAGGTAAAAACCATTTAAAAATAAAATGTTTTCAGTAGGTGTTGAAAGGCAGATTTGTGTTTTCTTCTGAAGCAGCATAATTTAGCGTTAACCCATGTTTTTCAAAGTTTCAGGTTCTTAGCTATATTTTTTAATAACAAGTAACTGAATTATCCTGTCTAATTTATTTTAGATTTGATGCTATACTTAAATCAGCACTAAAAAAGAGAAAGTCTCAATCAAAAGAACAGCTCTTAGATGAAAAAGCTTCAACTTCAGCAAGTAGTGCTAATTTGGTCGATGAGGAAATTGCAGAAGAGATTCCAGGTAAAATATATATATATATATATATATATATATATATATATATATATATATATATATATATATATATATTATGAAATGAGACTTACATACAGTGTATTAATAAAGTATTCTGAAAGAACTGAACCAAACCAAATTTAAGAATATCAGAGAACATTATAATCCCTGAAAAATATCTTAAAACTGCAGAAACCATAAAGCAAAAGTTAAAAAACCTAAGTGCCTAAATGCATGGTCTGTGTGGGTCTATGATGAAGCATTTGGAGTCCTCTAAAGTTGGGCCACATACTTGATTAATATCCTAAAACATTCTCTGTGTTGGGCTTTTGTTAATTATTTATCATTTGTATGTAGGAAAAAAAGCACATTAGTATATGGATGATTCTACCAAAAGTGGGCTATATGGATAGCATTTTTGGTCATTGCCTTTAAATCACAGGACAGCACAGTAAATAATTTTGTTTTTTTAAATTTATGTAACTAATTAGGTGTAAGCTAAGAAACATTTATTTTCCCAAATTTTAGGAATTATTGCATAAAAATTACAGGGGAATGGGTACCAGAGGAATGAGTTTTTTAATGGTTTTCCAGTTTAAATCAAAATCTATTTAGACTACTTAACTTAAGTTTTATATAAACAAAGTTCCTATACTTATAATTTTAAAACAATCAACAAAAAAAATATACTATTGATATCAGTCGAATATTTATTTACCAGAGGAATGATAATTGAAGCGTTCCTTTTTGATTTCTCTGAAAAAAACTAATTTTCTGCCGAAAATAAAAAGATCTATAACATAAACCAAACTAAAGTTGACATTATCTGTCACAACTTGTCACCCTCACAAGTAAATTAGATATCCAGGGCCGTCTCTTTCTCTAGAAATTAACCGGTGGTATTCACAAATATTGTGTTTAATTAATTAAAAATGGAGGACATTTAAAATTGTAAAATTTTCTGGAGAAGATGTAAATTCGGATTTTCAAAAATATGACTGCAAACTTAAGTTTTATCAATTTTTTGATAAATAGTTAAGACTTGGTTAAATATTATTTATTAGGATATTTTTTTCAATCTGTTTTTAATATTTGGTTTGGGACTACAACAGAGGAATGAGGTATTTGCTTTGTAATAAAAAAAATTATAAACTTTTAAAGCAATTTTTTTTATACAATAAACTCAAATGCGCCATAAAGAAAACATTTCGTTTTAAATCTTATAACTAAAACTATGATTCATTTGCAGTCTGTGTTTGAAAAATATGCATTCCCACTCCACAGAAATAGAATGTAATGTAGAATCATCCATATAGAAGTTGA
Source organism: Aspidapion aeneum (assembly GCA_963576565.1). Taxonomy (NCBI): domain Eukaryota; kingdom Metazoa; phylum Arthropoda; class Insecta; order Coleoptera; family Brentidae; genus Aspidapion; species Aspidapion aeneum. Next base: position 44,573,314 of record OY755043.1, read on the forward strand.
CAATTTAAAAAGGATCCACCTGGATTTTATGAAAAATTATCAGGAAAATAAAAGAACGCCGAAACACGTCGATTTTGTTTGCAAGGGGGACAGTTTTTGGCTATCTTGAAATTTTTGTAGCACAAACCCCCTTCGAGGGGTATACTTTACCCCTATATTTTGAATAGGGAAAGTGGGTCTAGTGATACTATATCTTTACAACCATGTAAAAATTTCGAAAATCCATCTATTAGTTTTTGAGATATTTACTTTCAAATTTCCAAATTTAACATGGAATGATAAAATAAAAATTAAATCTGAAAAATATAAAATTCTAATAAAATTTTTCATTTTATCAGTCCATGTTAAATTTGAAAGTTTGAAAGCAATTATCTCAAAAACTAATGGTTCTGAAATTTTTACACGGCTGTAAGGACATTCAAAAGGCCTTCAAAACAAGGTATCACTAGACCCACTTTCCCTATTCAAAATATAGGGGTAAGGTATACCCCTCGAAAGGGGTTCATGCTACAAAAATTTTAAGATAGCCAAAAAGTGTCCCCCTTGCAAACAAAATCGATGTGTTTTGGCGTTTTTTTAATTTCTTGATAATTTTCGAGAAAGTCCAGGTGGATCCTTTTTAAATTGTCACCTTATATATATGTATATAGGTGAGTATAGTTGTTTCCAAAAAAGAAATAATAATTTTATTATACAAATAAATATGTTCATAAAAATGTACATATACTGTGTTGAGAATGAGTCACTCAGTGGATTTAAAAAAATTTTTTTTTTGCTAAATCCAGCAATAATCCAAAATATTGATTGACATAGGAAAATCAAATAAAAGAAAATCAAATTTTACTATTACAATATTTTTTTTTTATATGCCTACTTAACTTTTCTAGTAGCACTGTATAAAAACTGTTGGATTACAATTTAATTGGGAAAAATGCATGCCTTAAAATTTTCAAATAATACTGCCGTCATAAGCAAAAACACAGTAAGTACATTTGATAGCTCAAATTTTAAGGTAACACTCTATTTAATATATGTATATTGTCTGAGATTGTTTGACTGTGAAATATCAAATATCCTTACTGTGTTTTTGCTTATGACGGCAGAATAGGGGTCAATATCATTAATGATAAATTTTGCTGTATGGGAATGTATTTTGGTCTTCATATTTTTGAAACATTCTTTCATTTGTTAATAATTTTGGGAGAGAATGTACAGACAAAAAATGTTTTTATAACTTTCATATTTCCCTGATTACAACAAAATCCCAGGAAAATATAGAATACTCGGCCAATTTATGGGCACTTAAGCTCACACTAGGTACTATAGTTATAGTGTACGTGTGAGCTAATATAACTAAAAACTGAAATATATTTTATTCAACTCTAGACTCAATTACCTATCGTTTGATACCACACAAGCCATGTTTTGACTTAAACTCTAATTTTTGAAATCTACCCCCACCTTTAAAAAATACTCTGCCAATATATGGGCCCCTAAGCTCACACTAGGTACTATAGTTATAGTGTACGTGTAATCTAATATAACTAAAAACTGAAATATATTTTATTCAACTCCAGACTAAATTACCTTTTGTTTGATACCACACAAGCCATGTTTTGACTTAAACTCAAATTGTTGGAATCTACCCCCACCCTTAAAAAAAAACAAAAAACTAAAATGTATTTTGTTAAACTCCGGACTTAATTACCTTTCGTTTGATATCACACACGCCATATTTTCACTTAAACTCTAATTTTTAAAATATACCCCCACCCTTTTTTTTTAAATAAATTAAAATGTATTTTGTTTAACTGCAGACTCAATTACCTTTTGTTTGATATCACACACGCCATATTTTCACATAAACTCTAATTTTTGAAATCTACTCCCACCCTTTTATTTGGTTTGTGTTCGGTGGATTTTGTTCATTTTTAAATGGGACCATCTCGAGCCAAGACCCAGCCTAGGTACCAAATTTCATTAAAATCGGCCAAGCGGTTTTTGAGTTATGCGCGTTGGTCGTTACAGACAGACATACAGACAGACAGACAGACATACAGACAGACAGACAGACAGACAGACAGACGGCGCAACAAAAAAGTTTCAAAATCATCTGAAACGCAAAGATATATAAAAAATTTTGAAATCGGAGCAACTTTTTTTTCTCGAAAAAATTAGGATCACCATAGCTCACACTACTATAGTATAGTATATGTGTGAGCTAAAAAGCTAAAATGTATTTTGTTTAACTCTAGACTCAATTATCCCTTCGTTTGATAGCACACACGCCATATTTTCACATAAACTCTAATTTTTTAAATTTACCTTCACCCTTTTTTTGTTAAATAAACTAAAATGTATTTTGTTTAACTCCAGACTCAATTACCTTTCATTTGATATCACACACGCCATATTTTTACATAAACTTAAATTTTGAAATCTACCCCCCCCTTCTCCCGTTTATTTGGCTTGTGTTTGGTGGATTTTGTTAATTTTGAAATGGGACCATCTCGAGCGAAAACCCAGCCTAGGTACCAAATTTCATTAAAATCGGGCTAGCGGTTTTTCAGTTATGCGCGTTGGTCGTTACAGACAGACAGACAACTCAACAAAAAAGTTTCAAAATATATGAAAATTTTTGAAATCGGAGCAACTTTATTTTCTTGAAAAAATTAGGAAAATTAGGATCACCATAGCTCACACTACTATATTATAGTAGTAGTGTGAGCTAAAACTGCCTAACAGTACCAAAGTTTAAATCGAAATGTTGAAATTTTGTTACACAAAATTATTAAAAATCTTTTAAAACTTTTTGTAAATCTGCATAAAATTACCTAATATAAAATATATATATTTTTAATTATTTATTTTTTAATACATATATATTTAGTTTTAATATATTTTTATTTGTAAAATTCAGTAAATAAGTACGTTTTATAAATTTAAATTTGAGCAAGTTAATTTACATATCTAAATTGCTTGTAAAACTTTTTAAATGTATTTTTTAGCCAAGCTAATAAAGATATTTCAATTGAATTGTAACTAAACTTCAATTTTTCGTGGCGAAGCGGGTATAGAAACATTTTGTTTCTCTTGTATTTTTCTGTAGGCAACTTGAAAGCTACACCCATGGGGGTTCAAGATCTAATGGACACCTATTAATAGTGTTGACAATTAACTGTTTCGTCCCTAAGGGACTCTTCAGAACACTGCATGCTCAGGGTGACACTTTTGTAAAGTTAACGAGACGTTATATAAATCTCATCTTACAATATTAGTGAGAAAAATGAAAAACAATGCCTGCGATAACGTGTGCTTTTACCACAAGTGGTGACATCTACCAAATACAAAAGAAACTACCAGAGTAAAAACAAAAGGCAGGCAGATGAAACGAGAAACAGTACCCATAACCGTGACCGTGACATAATTTGCCCCTCATGTCAGGTCATTGCATTTTTGCTGGCTTCGCGACGTTTTATGTCGGGTCAGTGGAGTGTGAGTCAAAAATACTACAAATGTAAAGTAACCGTGAATAAAAAAAAACAACAACTTTTCGTGACTAAGCGGAAATAGAAAGATTTTGATTCTCTTGTATTTTTCCGTGGGCAGCTCGAAAGCTGTATACCCACGGGGGTCTAAGATCTAATGAACACCTATTCTATACCCGCTTAGCCACGATAAATTGTTGTTTTCTTTATTCACGGGTAGGTACTAAACTTTATGTTTGTAAATAAACTTTTTCGATAAAATAAACTAACTGCGTTATATCTCAGCAAATATTTATTGTTATGTAGGACTGTAATATATTTTTAAAATCAGAAAAAAAAGACGGATTTAAAATTGAAATAATATACAAGGTGTTTAATTTAATATAAGAAAGTTGATGTCAAATTTTGACATATTATATGGATGATTCTACAAAAATGGTGCTGTGGAGTGGGAATGCATATTTTTCAAACACAGACTGCAAATGAAGCATAGTTTTAGTTATAATATTTAAAACGAAATGTTTTCTTTATGGAGCATTTGAGTTTAATGTATAAAAAAAATTGCAAGTTTATAATTTTTTTTATTACAAATCAAATACCTCATTCCTCTGGTGTAGTCCCAAACCAAATATTAAAAACTCAGATTGAAAAAAATATCCTAATAAATAATATTTCACCAAGTCTTAACTATTTATTAAAAAATTGATAAAACTTAAGTTTGCAGTCATATTTTTGAAAATCCGAATTTACTTTTTCTCCGGAAAATTTTACAATTTTAAACGTGCTCCATTTTTAATAACAAAATATTTGTGAATACCACCGGTTAATTTCTAGAGAAAGAGACGGCCCTGGATATCTAATTTACTTGTGAGGGTGACAAGTTGTGACAGATAATGTCAACTTTAGTTTGGTTTAAGTTATAGATCTTTTTGTTTTCGACAGAAAATTAGTTTTTTTCAGAGAAATCAAAAAGGAACGCTTCAATTATCATTCCTCTGGTAAGTAAATATTCGACTGATATCAATAGTATAATATTTTTGTTGATTGTTTTAAAATTATAAGTATAGGAACTTTGTTTATATAAAACTTAAGTTAAGTAGTCTAAATAGATTTTGATTTAAATTGGAAAACCATTAAAAAACTCATTCCTCTGGTACTTATCCCTCTGGAATTTTTATGCAATAATTCCTAAAATTTGGGAAAATAAATGTTTCTTAGCTTACACCTAATTAGTTACATAAATAAAAAAAAACAAAATTATTTACTGTTATTTAAAGGCAATGACCAAAAATGATATCCATATAGCCCACTTTTGGTAGAATCATCCATATAGAATGACATTTCATAACATCTGTCATATGGGTTAAAAGGCTTTTGACAAACTATAAAGCATCTACATTTAAACGTTTTTTTTTATATTATCAATAATAAAGGCGGTAAAATATGGTGAATCATCCTGCACCTAATTAGTATGATTAATTTTCCGGCACCGGCTTAAAAGAGCTATATTTAAAACGGCGACATTTAAAACAGCGACATTCAAAAGGGCGACATATCAAAACAGCGATATTCAAAAGAGCGACATCTAATAAAAACAGCGATATATCAAAACAGCGACATTCAAAAGAGCGACATATCAAAATAGCGACATTCAAAACAGAGACAATTCAAAAAAGCGACAATCAAAAGAGCGACATAGCAAAACAGCGACAATTCAAAAATCAATATTAAGCAACACTTAAAAAAAGCGTCTTATGACTTGCCATACCCGGTATTTCAGTAAACCTCAAACATCAAAAATCGTCAAATTAAGCCACTGCCAGTCACTTTTAATCAACGTTAAAAAGGGAAAGTTCTTCGCAAAAGAACAAACCGATTCAATACCACGAGGGGTATATGTTCGGTTCGGTTCGCTTCTGTTCGGTTCGGTTCGGTTTGGTTTGGTTTGGTTCGGTTTACACCCTTTAGGATCCCGGAAAAGAAGTCAGGAAAGTTTTTTTTTTGAAAAAATATGTTAGGAAAGAGACCCCTAGTCGAACTGTTGCTATTTTTTAAGACGCTTTTTTATTGTCGCTGTTTTTATTAGATGTCGCTGTTTTGAATATCGCTGTTTTTATTAGATGTCGCTCTTTTGAATATAGCTGTTTTGATATGTCGCTGTTTTGATATGTCGCTGTTTTAACATGTCGCTGTTTTAAATGTCGCTGTTTTAATATGTCGCTCTTTTGAATGTCGCTCAAATGAGACCGCTGTTTTGAATGTCGCCGTTTTAAATATCGCTCTTTTGAACCGGAGCCTAATTTTCCATTTGAAATCGTCAGATTTGCTACCATCAAATTTGCTACTTCGCAGAGTAGAGTAGATGTTTATTATTCTGCTAGCGAATTTGAAGTTTAGATTTTATAATTTGATATTGGTGTTCTACTTTAATAATAATATTATAGTAGGGGGGGCCGTGAATATTTTGGAAACTTATTTTCTTTGTTAGCAAACATCGATAAAAGAAACAAAATTTGTTATATAAATAGGGTGAAATTTTTTGGAACTTAATTTCTTTGTCAGCAAACACAATTGTTCAGTGAGCAATTCTAAGAAAAAATGTCTATATAAATCTTTTCTATTTTCTGATGGGTTTAGGCGCAAAATGCAAATTTTTTTCTCAGCATATATGTTTAATACTTAAACTAAGTATAAATGGATCCATGACGGATCTGATACCTTTCTAACCCATTAGCACACTCCACGTAAACTCCTATATGAACCTTAGAAACAGTTTTTTGTAAATATCTCTGAAACGAAAGGTCCTACCAAGTTTTTGGTTATAACACAAATTTTTAAAAAAAAATGTGCGCTACAATATTCTGGAAACCGCATATTGATGCGACGCTAGGTTAAAAAGTTAGCATTTTTAAAACTTTTTAACTGTCAAAAAACTTTTATACAGCATTCATTAGAATTGATGAATTTTTACCAAAATCTAATCCGCTCGTTATTACAGTATCGAATACTATTTTACCTAAAAATTTCATGACAATCGGTTGGGGGGTTTAGGAGCTATCGTGTTACGGACAGAGTTACACACACACACACACACACACACACAGACAGACATCACGACGATACTGCTAGGGTAGGTCAAAATATACCCAAATAACACATTTTCGGCGTTGTCTGAAAAAATTTTTTTTGTCGAAAACAATACCTTTGCTAGCCATTGCTGTGCGGGCTAGGAAGGTAAAAATACTATGACTAATCTCTAAGTATAGAAAATATCTGTGGCAAAATTGTCAAAAAATGAAATATTCAATTTTTGACAATTTTGCCAGAGATATTTCCCATATTTATAGAGATAAGTCATACTATTTTTAGCTCACCCATATACTATACTATAGTAGTGTGAGCTATGGTGATCCTAATTTTTTCGAGAAAAAAAAAGTTGCTCCGATTTCAAAAATTTTTATATATCTTTGCGTTTCAGATGATTTTGAAACTTTTTTGTTGCGCCGTCTGTCTGTCTGTCTGTCTGTATGTCTGTCTGTCTGTATGTCTGTAACGACCAACGCGCATAACTCAAAAACCACTCGGCCGATTTTAAAGAAATTTGGTACCTAGGCTGGGTCTTGGGTCGAGATGGTCCCATTTAAAAATGAACAAAATCCACCGAACACAAACCAAATAAAAGGGTGGGGGTAGATTTCAAAAATTAGAGTTTATGTGAAAATATGGCGTGTGTGATATCAAACGAAAGGTAATTGAGTCTGGAGTTAAACAAAATACATTTTAATTTATTTTAAAAAAAGGGTGGGGGTATATTTCAAAAATTCGAGTTTTAGTGGCAATTGAGTCCGGAGTTTAACAAAATACATTTTAGTTTTTGCTTTTTTTAAGGGTGGGGGTAGATTTTAAAAATTTAAGTTTAAGTCAAAACATGGCTTGTGTGGTAAACAAAATGTAATTTAGTCTGGAGTTGAATAAAATATATTTCAGTTTTTAGTTATATTAGCTCACACGTAAACTATAACTATAGTACCTAGTGTGAGCTTAGGGGCCCATATATTGGCAGAGTATTTTTTATACTTATAGGTATAGCTTTCACTAATAAGCATATATGCATTATTAAGAAAAAAGTTTCTCGAATTAATTTTTTGCATTTTGTAACTAAACCCATCAGAAAATAGAAAAGGATTATATAGAAATTTTTTCTTAGAATTGCTCACTGAACAAATCTATTAATGTTTGCCGACAAAGAAATTAAGTTCCAAAAAATTCACGGCCTCCCCTACTATTACTGTACTATAATTTACAATAACCATCAGATTCGCTACCAGAAGTCAGGTTCGCTACCTAAATCAATTGCAGCAAATTACAAGTTTCTCAAACAAGTCAAAAATCTAAAATGAGATCGACCCATAAACTAAAAATTAATAAATGCTTTAGAATATGAAAAAGAACAGTAATTTAAAATAATTACATTTTGCTAATTTGATTCTTTCAGTATTCATATACATTTAAATATTTGGTGAAAATTCTTATGTTTAATAGAAGAAACCGAATTCGTGGAAAACCTGGAATCAGACGAAGAGGAAAAAGAAAGCAAAAAATACATGCTAAGCAAATTCCTAAACGACACTTCCCAGGAAGAGGTGACAGTCATAAAACCCCCTGTTCCCAAACCACGAACAAAGCTTTCTGAAAATAATAGGCGAGGTTCTTCATCTAGTGTTGGTACTTATAAGGTGGAAGAGAGTCAAACACCTAGAAAAAGAGAGGGTACTTTTATTAAAATAGAACCTAGAAGTCATGGCGGTACCTCAACCAAAATTGAAGAAACTGTTGGAAACCCAAGGTAAGAAATCTTTGTTCGTTTCGTTTTTACTTATTGCCAGTTTAATTCGGTGGACACCAAGATAATTAACTCGAAGTTACTTGGTGCTTCACTCTCACATTCATACAACATTAAGACCCAACGCTTGATACTCTTTGTCGAGCACAGGGGTCTTTATCTTGCTAGCGAGCGACATCTACGCTCTTAACACGGGGCTCTCCGCTTAACGTGACTTCCGAACCTCAGCCTTGTATTAATTATCAACTTTGCCTACTGCACGATCAGGGCCAGTATATGAAATCTCAATGAAGCATAAGTTAGATATTTTAATTTTACAGGGTCAGATTTAGGGTACTTCATTTGTACTTTGTAGCATATACATGTTTTTTTTATATTTGAGGCGAATACATATAAGAGTGGTTCTCACCAAATTCACAGAAAGCACATGAAAGTTTAAAAAAAATTATTGCATTCTTCAAAATTTGTAAACAGTATAAGAATGTCACAAATCATACACATGTCAAAAAAATAATAAAATATGTCTTGTTCCCTGTTAACTAGTCACCTCCGTTCAAAGATGCATGGTTTTAAAAAAATATTGGATAGCTCTTCCACGGCAACCAACCAAATTTTTGGTGCAGTGCCTTGCGCCAGTGACATCCACAAACTAATTCAAATCTGCTTTAAGCTGTAGCAAGGGCATATTTGCATTCATATTTATATATTTATTAAAGTTTGAAGCTGTGACAAAACTAATGTTTTACTTCCGTATAATATATTTATTTATGTAACCCTCGTTTAAATTGCATAGTAAAGTTAGTTAATATTAATTAGAAAGGGAAAGTGAATTGTAAGGCATTTTTGATAAAAATTCACCTCCATTCGTAGTTAGTACATTAAAAGTAATGGACCAAATTAAAAAAAAGTTTTGACCCGTTTAGGGGTCGCACCTATAAGTAAAAGGCAACTCATTCCACTAATTTTTATATTAATATCTTATAATAAGGTTGGTTCCAAAATTGACCGATTTTTCTGTGGATTTGTTGAGAATGACTAATCATACATCACGCCGTTTTCGAGCTACGAAAGAGTTGGAATTTCTGAAAGAGATCCATAACTTTTTCCATAATAATTTTTATTCATTAATTTAATTCTTTATTTACTAAAATACTTTTTTAAAGTATTTTGTTTAAGTATTTATCTATCAAAATTGATTTAATCTGTAACATTTTGTTTTTGAGTTCTTCTGGAATTCTTATAAGTAGGAAAGTTAACCTCTTTCGAAAATATAAAAACTTTTCAAAAAGCCCCCATGCTCCCATCTCCAAAATTAAAACCAGGAAATTATGGAATTCTTAGGTTTTGATTTTTATGCAAATATCCTAAACCCCAAAAATCCAGTACTTCTTAAAATTTTGAAAAATGTTTTAGAAACTTCGTATCAAGCCATAACGAAGACACCAAGATTCAAATAGATCCTGAACCAGAACATGACAATGACAAAATAAAAACTAAACTAACCAACCCAACTCAATCGCAACCAACTAGGCAAGAACTAGGAGACTTGGTCCTTCATGATAGTCCATCAGACAAAAAAATAAAAATCGTGGCGTCCCAAAATACAAAAGAAATATTGGAGAAAGCTGACAATGAAACATTAAGTGATAACACTGATAATGAATTTAGTTCAAGAATTAGTAGTAGCCGGCAAACTTTTACTGTAAAGAAAAGTAAAAAGAAAGACAAAGAAAATAAAGAAGAAAGTTTAAAGAATAATAAAGTAGAAACGGAAGATTCGGATAAAGAAATTCTAAAAGACATAAAAGAAACTAAAAAAGTAACAAAAAAACCAAAACCAATCATAAGAAAAAAGCTAAATAAAAATGAAACAAAAGATACAGAAATCGACACAACCAAAAATAAAGACGCAAACTACAACCACATCATAGAAATACTTATCCACAAAACTGACAAGCTAATGCTTAACTCTTTTATTGTGCACCCGGTAGTAAAAATTCATATTGTCGATATGAAGACTGGGAAATACTATAAAAAGAGCGACAAAGGCAGATCTGTGGTGTTTTATTATGAAAATGATACAAACGATTACATTTTGCCTGTTATGAGCGGTTATTGCAATTTGCAAGAGAAGAGGTAAATATTATAAAGAGTAATAACATTTGTAACCAAATTAGATATTCACAAAATACCTTTTTATTCAGCTGAACATTTATCATCTATAAACTGAGTTGTATTTGATTTTGCTTTTAGAACTTTTTATCCAATTTGGGAAGAAACCATTTTACTAAATGAAGATTTCGATTATCTTCTAAATGAAAATGTATTGATATTTTTTGAGATTTTGGATTTTGTGCCTTCAAATACTAACTCACATAATAAGCAAAAAGGTAAGTTTTAAGAAATATCCTATGCTCTATAAACCTGTTGTATACACAGAGGGTCCCAAGTAGTACAACTCTGATTCTTTGCGATAAAATATTGAGAATTGGCCATACTGATTTTAAGTAAGAAGTTGATATAAACTGAGAAACGGGGTGCCAAATAGAACCTATACAGTTCATTTCGACAGTAATCAGCTTTTTACCATAACAAATAGCATTGGCCAGCGAAAAAAACTCGCCAAAAGTTGTCCCAAAAATAATGATATGAACTATACTTTTGCATAAAGTTGTATTACTAAGATTTTTACTTATAGTCCTTGCCATACGCAGTTACACTTTTGTGACTTTTACATGAAATAAACATATTTCCTAACCAGAAATATATTAAAAAGTAAATATGTCATGCTGATATAAAATTAAAGGTAAAATTGTCATTGTCTCTGGATAAAAAGATACTGACTGCGGGTTGACAAAAAAAACGCACAGATGTCATTCTTCATTTGATAAATCAAGAGGTTGGAAATGTCACAAAAGTGTAACTGCGTATGGCAGGGACTATACTTATGTTTTTAATCAAAACAATCACTTTTTTCTTCATGTTGAGGGGGGCTATAACTTTTTTATTTATGAAAATTTTATTTTGGTGTAACCTGCGTTTTTATAGATTGTTTTATGAAGAATTCAACTGTCAAATTCAATTTTATCTGTCACTTTTGGTTTTTAAATATTACATATAATTGTTATTTCTTTAACGCTTTATTTCTTTATATTCTTCGTAGTTTTTTGTATCTGTTTTTATTTCTCATTTGTTCAGTTTTTTCATTCACTGGAAAGTGGGAGTCAGTTTTTTTGCTATCATCTCTAAATATACCTGAAACCCCCTGAAAACATTGAATTTGGGACACCCTGTAAATATTGCTCCAAACAATCATTTTCGAGATTTGTTTAGCCAAAAAACAATTTAAAAAAAACTGGTATTGGCCAGATTGAATATAGCAGATATTAATTTTTGTTTTAATATTTAGATTTTGACAAGGGTTGGCTAAAGATAGCCTTCGCTTTTCTAAAACTGGTTGGCAAAAACAACGCATTAAACATCAACAAACAAGTGAGGCTTCAATTGTTTTTTCCTTCCAATAATAATCCGAAAAATTGTGAATCCGCCAAATGCCCTCTGTTTGATCATTGGCAAGCTAAGAAAATGAAAAAATATCCATCAACCCTGTATGTAACTGTTAAAAAAGCGATTTCACCAACGAAAGTTATAGACACTTTTCGGTCAAAGAGTGCTTTGCAACGTGAAGAAATCACAAGCGATTTTAAACAAGAAAACCAACAGAGTGAAGATGCAAGTGATCATTTAAAGGAAGATATCGAAAATTTCAAGTCAAAATGGTTAAAAAAAGATAAAATTAACAAATATCTTCCAGATGATTGCGTGGAAAAAATTGAAACTGATGACGGTTGTTTTGTAATGAAGTTTAGTCATGAAGGACAGTATTTAGCTTGTGCTATCAAAGTTGGTGAAGATTTTTGTGTTATAGTTTATAAGGTAATTGAAAAATTTAGGAGCATTGATCATAATATAGGATGCATGGACGTACGCAGCATCAAACTTGGAGGGGCAAATGCAAAAAGTTAAAAATAAAATAGGTATTTATTAAAATAAACAAAAAAAAAACGAAAACACGAACATAAATTAACATCACTTTTCTTAATCTTAATTTATTACAGTCAGGGATCTTCAGTTTTGCCTAAAACGTCTTCTTCTACTTGTTTATTTTTTTCTGAAACTAATTTCTGGTGTACCAGCACGCACAATAAAAAGATCGTTCTACGGTATTACATGGCAATGCTGGCAAAATATGTAGAACAATTTTTGTTGATACAAAAAAAATTTACTTGCTTTACAACTTCTGCTACTTCCAAACCTTTTAACTCCTCTTTATTATTCTGGACTTTGAATTTAAGATGCGTATTAAAGTCCAGCATAACAAACGGATGTAGTGCCAATAGTTCGAAAGCTGTCAGGTTTTCATCGGAAAAGCGATCCTTTAGTGATATTCTCAGAGGCTCCAAATAAGGTATTAGCAGATTTTTTCAGTACTTTGGTGGGTTATTTGCTGGAACATTCAGACGATTTTGCTCTCGCCCAATTATCCTTGGTCCCTGTAACTCTATTCCAAGGTTTTGGGCATGTGTGCTGACTTCAGCTAAGATAGTGTTCATGATTTCTTCTACAGATTCGCGATGATATTTCGTTAGATAAAATACTATTTTAATGTGATTTCCACGTTGCAAGATCCAACAACAAACAGAGTACTTTGCTATCATAGGCATAGGCAAATAATAAGTACCAGCCTTGTTGAAGCAAGGCAAAGCTGAAATTGCACATTCTCGTTGCAGAATTACGGTCTTCTGATAGTTTTTGAGGCCTTCAAAGATGACCAAAAAGTTTTCTTTAAATACTAGTGATACTTATGTATTTTTGAGACCATCGTCTCACAAAAGCGAGGAATATTTGGACCAAACTTTCTTCGTAAAACTAATTCACGGAAAAAAAGAAATATATCTTTTGTAGTATCATTACAGTATAATCGTTAGAAATAAGATTAAAGTTCTTGAGTAACTTGATTAATTGATTGTTTTGTTTGGAAATTAGGAAGTTATTAAACTATTTTCAACATTTAGGGGGAGGGAAATGCAGAACCGAACCCTCGCTGCGTACGCACGTGATAGGGTGTTTCAACTGTAAGATATAAGATTAAGGTTCTAACTTGATTAATTGATTGTTTTGTTTGAATTTGAAAAAACGCCCGGACACGTCTATTTTTTTCGAAAGGGACTATTCTTGGCTAGGTTGAAATATACCTCCTTCGAGTGGTAAACTTTACCGCTATATTTTGAATAAGGAAAGTCGATCGAGTGATACCTTGTTTTAAAGGTACCTTAAAACCACGTAAACAAATCAATAGATTTTCAAAAACTTTACACGGTTGTAAAGACATTCAAGAGACCTTCAAAACTCGACGAAATTTCCCTATTCAAAATGTAGGGATTCATTAATGTATTCAACAGCAAAAAGCCAATTACACATACTTCGTTACATTAAAAATACATCTGTTCTATAAAATACGTCACTTACTCTACACATGATAAATACCAAACAAATCAAATTACATAATTGCTTATACTAACAATTATTCTTGACTCGGAGGCCATCAATTGACATATATCAACATCTGAAGCATATTTGTTAAATAAGTTACATAAATTGTAGATAGAAGAGCTTTTGAATAGATTAGTTCGTGGATAAGCTAAGTAAAACATATTTTTCGACCTTAAATTGATTTAATTTATGATTTTTTTTTTTTTATACTGGAACTTCCATCCCATCGGATCAATGCACAGTGGTCCGAAAACTCAATTTAAACGTACTACTATGTCGGTTTAGAATGTTTTTCTACGTTGTCCGACGCCTATTCTCCATCTCCTTCGATCCTGACAATCATCTTCTGTCAGATTCTTTTGACTCACTGATCTTTGGATTGGCTGTTGCCATTCTAGTTTAGGACGTCCTCTTTTTCTGCGCCCTATTGGTTGCCACTCTAGGACCTGTTTTGGTAATCTTTCGTCGTTCATCCGTTGTACATGGCCGTACCATATCAGTAGCCTTTTAGTGATGTCATCCGTTATGCTTCCCTCGATTCCCATTCTTTCTTTTATGATCTCATTTCTTATGTGATCTAATCTAGATATTCTCTAATTTAAACGTGTTGGTCACAAAGTAAGGTAATTAAAAACGCACATAACATCCAATGGTAATGCTGGGAATCGAACCCGGATCGATCGCATGGCAAGCGGCGGCTCGATCCGCTATACCACGGAGACCCGATTTATGGCAAAGGAAGTTGTTTAATTATATTAGGACAATCAAGATACCCTACAGAGTAATTCCACGCCAAATCATCCAATGGGGGTAGCTGCCATGTCACGAAAAAAATCCACGTTTTAGTGTCCTTAGGAATACCAAATTAACAAATTTTAATTTTTAATGTCGCCTCCCGTATTTTACAGGCCACTTTAAAAGTAAAACAAAGAAGAAAATCAGTTGTGGCCTTATTTTTTTTTATTTCTATTGTATTAAATCCACGGAACTGTTTATGTTACAGTTCCGTGATTAAATCTTATGTAAAAACAAATTTGACGGAAGAAATCTTTAATATTGGTTGGATAATCCTATACAGAAAAAAAAAATTAACCTTACTTTTTTGACATGGAAAAAATAGTTTTAAAAAATAGTAATTTTATGATTTTCTCAATTTTTAATTATTTACACCGGTGCGGAATATGGTCCATCAAAAAAAAGTCCATGCGCACATTAAAGCTCAGTGGCTTGACTATCATACAAGGTAAAAGAAAAAATTCTAGGTCTATTGGTTTCAGCAAACTAAATTTTTAAAAATTGGAAAAACCGCAAAAACCTCATAATTGGCAACTTTTGACTAAAAAAATTAGCATGTCTATCTGTCTATTGAAACTTCGCTTGTAGCTTGTTTTACTTGACAATGTATCATTTATATAAAAGTTAAATAAAAAAGTTGGGTCTATCATTTTAACATCAACTTTTAGGCTATTTGGTTAAAGCATGTAAAAAATCACACATTTTTTAATTCGGTCGCAAAAAGAAAAAAATTATATATAAAAATCATCGTCAGGGGGTCTTATTTATACCCACATACTGTTTCGCGTGACATCCTAGTTTGTGGGTTCAAGTACCATCTTCGTACACTGTTGGATATTTTTTTTTAGTTTTAAGAATAAATTTTGGGTGAGACACTGACATTAATTAGTTTGTCTCTTTGGTGAATGAAATGGTTCAAGTTTAACAGTCGCGTACGTAGGGGGAAGGGGGGTTCGGACTTAATCCTTCCAAAGCCATTGAATAACTTCTCCTAAAGATTTAATTTTTCTGAAAGAAGAATAAAATGGTTTTGCAGGACTTTGCTTTTACTCAATCCCCCTCTCCCAACCCCCTTGGAAAATTTATGCATACGCCACTGGGCATTAAAAAAAAACTAAGTACAAAACTAACGCATGGTAAAAGCCCATGTGCTGCGTTTGGAGGTACTGTGAAACGATTTGTTTTACATTAAAATCTCAAACAAACAATAACTGGACACCATTCTTTCACTGGATGATTTAACTATAGATGCTAAATTTACTTCAAGCTTAGAAAAAAAATTTATTCGGTTTCTGAAATTATAGAACTCAACTTCTTTTCTGATTTTTTAAATATGACAGTAGGTAACTACTAAAAAAGTAAATAAAATTTTAAAAAATTTATGTAGTGACCTTATGAAGAGAGTTTAGATCATAATTTATTGAACAGTAAACTTTACCTTCTGCGTTTTTTGGATATTCTCTAAATTGCTCTAATTAAGCCAGTATAAAAGATTTTGCTAAATATCACATTTTTTTGAAAACTACTTTAATGCATGTTTTCAAAATTGAGCATAATTTTTTTTCTTTAAAGTCCCATTTTGCCCGTTTTTAGACTTTTCAAATGCGTGTACAACAGACTAATTGGATTTAAAAATCTAAAATTGTGTAAAAGTGGTTAAGGGTGATTTTACAAATTTAGGATATATTTCACTGTCAAAGTGTCCCCCGAGGTTTTTTTAGCCAAACATTAATATAAGTGGTCACAAATGACAGGTACCCTTCCTAGACAATGTTTCCCGAAAAGCGCCTGTCTATTTTGAAAATATTTTTTTAGTTTTAGGCTATTTTTTAAAATTGTTAAACAGGTGATTGACTGATATCTCAGGAGATTGACATTACCATATTTCTTCACACAATAATGTATTTTTAAAAATTTTTGATAGTAAAAAAAATATCCAAAGTAAATCGAATGCAAAAAAACATTTATTATGATAAATTAGCAAAACTTATATTATTGTCACCAAAATGACATACTTCCGGCTCAAGAAAAAAGATTTTCTTTGAGCATAACAACATTAAGCTACCCTAAGTATACTAAAAAAATTCAAAATATTAATTTTAAGCAAAACATTATCTATCGGAAATGTAGGTAGCTTATTAATACACTCAAACAAAAAACACAAAATTTAAATAACTACTTTTCTTTAACATTTATATTGCTTTTAAATTTGTAGAAAACTCTTTCTCCCTTGACTTGAATACTGGGAACTGGTAGTTTTTCTATTATCTCTTCAAACTTAACATAAGCTGTATCCTTCTCATCTAGTCTAAATAATGTGCCACCATCTCTCCACGTGATTTTAAAAATGTAACTTTCAATTCCGTTTCTTTTTCCTCCACATCCGAACAAATAGCAGCATATCTGTATTCTGTTTTTATTGGTGAAAATCTGATTAAAAAATAGTATCCGCTTTTATGAGACATATCATTTATATTACTTTCATCAAATTCGTTCTCTTTGTTTGCAAGTTTCTGAATCTGAAAAAATATCACCCACATTCGAGAAATGATTCTTTTCGTAAATTATGGTTCCTAATTTGTAGTGATCACAACCATCAGGGTCGCAAAAGCAACTCAAACTCTTCATAGTTAGCATTTTAGGTAAAAAAAGGTTACCAGTCACCTGATGAACCTGGAGGGTTCCTTTAAAGGATACAGTCTTTGGCTGAATTTGCAAGATTAAGTTATTTGATTTCTCAATATCATTAGAGTCAATGATAAAAATTTGTACTTTTGGACATCTTTCTTGTAAAGCTGTGACAAAATCTGTGACGTTGGTAATGTCACCACCGGTTGCTACAACGTTATCTGCACTTCTTTTGCATACAGCACCAATGCCATCAGGGGCGCCCTTTCCATGCCCCACTTCGTGATAGTTCCAAGTAAACCTAACGATATTTGGGCAGAATTTATTAAGTTCACACGCCAACATATAAAAGATGCTTTTATTTCTGTATTGTGTTACAGGTCCATCACTGTAAAAATTAAGATTTTCAATTTCTTCCGGTAGAGTTTTAAAAATGGGTTTTAGGTGCTCAAAAATAGCACCTGTACCATGAGATAAATTGGAGGAAACAGTACAAAAGGATTTAGTTTTGTTTTTGAGATATACTACTACAGTGTGCAGACTGATCTGAGAGCGAGAACCTCCAAAATGAAACGACTGAACTTCCTCATTGTATTTGGTTAGAAAATTTTCTGAAAAATCCATGTGTATGATGGCATCTTTTGGACCAAGACTCTCCTTTAACTTTTTGAAGGCTGTATATTGATGCACAATATTGCGCTCATGGAAATAAAGTTTAAGAACATCTTCCTCCAGCTTTAAAATAACTTCTCGAGGAGGTAAATTAAACTGTTGTTTTTTGTATTTCCCAACAATTTTTTGCTTTTTAGTTTTGGGATCTTCATATTTTTCTTTACAATTAATCCATTGCAAAAATGTTATTGGCTTGTTATTGTCAAAGGTTCCATATTTTACCCCTTTATTTTTACAGCCATCACATCGTCTTTCCAGGCATTTTTCGATGAATCTATCACAACAACAAGTTTGCAGCCAGTCCTGAAATCCATTTAGTGACAAAATTTTTGCATTTTTAAGGGCAGATATCAACAAATCAATGAACTTGTTACAAGTTCATTGCAACAAATCTATATTGGCATGAAGAATACATAAACAGGTTTCTCTATCAGTAACTTTTGGAGGTATAACGCAAAATGGACGAAGCCTGCAAAACAGTGAATAGCTTATGGCCATATTTGGATTTTCAATTAAAAACTTCTTGTGTATATTTTTCACGGAGTCTAACAAGTACCTTTTCTGCTTCTTTACTTTTTTTTTGTCACAAATTCTCTCTTTCCAGCACACAAGCGGCTATTGCCATCATCTCTATAAAATTGTTTTACTTTTTGAATTAATCTATTTCTGTCTTTTAGTTTTTGAGAATGAATAAAAGTATTATTTTCTGAAGCCAATAATCTTCGGTATGTCAATGATTTATTTTTGGTAAGTTTCCATACTTTGTATTTCTTGACTATCCTTCCTCCAACAACCTTGTCAAAAACTCTCTTTTCCGAATAAATTTTTAATTTCGAATAGTTTTCAGTTAATTGCTTTTCAATAATTTCTCCAAAGATAGCTTTCTTGACCAGCTCAGCTCTTTTGGTGGGGATTGAGGAGTTTTCCAACTGCATAATTTTCGTTTTAGGGCTGGGACTGTCCTTCGATTCTAAAGATGTTACTTTTTGCTTAAGTCTAGCATATCTTTTTTTGTATTTCTCACATTTTACACTCAGCTTTTTAATTTCTTTATTTCTTTTTCTCAATTCTCTGTCCCGGTGTCTTCTGCGTTCTGGTTGTCTTTCAGATCTTCTGTTGGCTTTAGCAATTATTTCTTCATTTGGTACCTCAATAACAGGAGTCGCTGCAGCCATCCTCAGTCTTTTTCTTTCGCGACATAAAGCTTGCATTTCAACCCAATACTTTCTTTTGGTCCTCTTCTCTCTCGGAGTCATGTCTTTAACCGCTTTTCTTTGTCCTTTCTCCTTTTTCTTTAAATATTTTAATCTTTCTTTTTCTTGCTGCTGCTTCCACCTTTCTGGATCAGTCTTCATTTTGTTATATCTTTCCTTCTCAGCTTCTCGCTTTACCTCAAGAATCTCTACTCTGGTAAGTCCCTCTTTGGCGCCATTTCTGTGCAAAGCCCTGAAACAACATACCTTATTAATTTAACAAATTGATTGCAAATTAGCCAAAAAACAGAATATTTGTTGCTTCGGGTCAATCCCCTGTTTATACTGTCAATCCCCTGGAACAAAAAAAGCCAAGGGATTGAGAAAATGCAAGAACTACTAAAATATTAGGCTAAATATAAGCATTACCAAAAAATTTTCATATCCATGGTATTCTAGCAATAAAAGCCCGTTTATTAATTATTAGGATTATCAACAAAATACTTACCAGAGTATTGACAAAATTATGGCACCGCATTCATGCACTCTCTTTGGACGCCCAACCAAGGCCAACACAAAAATAGAGGCCACGACCCTCAAAAAATCAGCTGTTCTCCGGGGGCTGAATTTTACATTGGGTCTTATGGGAAGTCAGACGTTTTTTTTTATATTTTCAAAATGGCACTACAGATTTCCGCGACATTTCAGTGAAATATTCTCAGACACCATCCCGATATTCCACGAAAGTTTTGTAAGGAAGCAACACGATTAAAAGATTAAAATTTTCAAAATTTAGCATTCCTTATTTTAAATTCAAATTACCTGCCATATACCACATGCCAACTGTTATATTTGACCAGGGCTATCAAAATGGACGGGCCACGATCCTCCACTTTGTTGACGTCACATCCGGGGCTGATTTTTTTTTGATGGTCACGTTACGACACAGCTGATTGTCTTTAAAATTTTGAAATTGGAATGACGGTTCATGGATATTTGATTTTTTGTTAAATAAAGCCGTTTTTGAGATTGTTTTTACTTTATTCTGGCAGAACAATTTTTTTAAAATGTATAGTAAGCCCTAATTTTTCATAGCCGCTTCATTAGCTCACACAAAAATTAAGTTTAAAGCAGAAGCGAATGTGACAATCACATATGACAAAGTCAAATACATCAGCCCCGGATGTGACGTCAACAATGTGGAGGATCGTGGCCCGTCCTTTTTGATAGCCCTGGCCCAACTTCCACTAAAGCGCGTCAAGACAGGTTCGCAATTTTCGGCGCCATCCCTTCCACAGCAACAGAATGATCTGTCAGGTACTTTTAATTCGGTTTTTGGTTAGCAGTTGGCGGGAAATTTAAATTAACATTTTACCCAGGGGCTTGACATTAAAAATCGGGAACAAAACTATTTAATTTTTTGAGAGCATCTTTTTTGAAAAAAAGTGAAATTGTAGTTGCTATCTAAAACACATATATACGTAGCTATCAAAAACGATGGCCACAATTATTTTTTTTAAATTATTACTAACAAAAAAAACCGGATGTATTTTTAATTCTTAGGTGGGGACATACCAGGGTATTGACATTTTAGGTATAAATGATAAAATTTTTGGTACCTGGAGAAAAAAAAAATAATTTTTTTCAATGGAACCATAAAGAGCCGTTAGTAATCTAAACACATCAAAAATAAAAAATTAATTAAAAATTATAAAAATATATTTTTTAACTTGGAGACCACAATTATACAAAATTCTGTAGAATCACCCTTAAGCATAAGCTGTTTCATTTGGATGACTTGGCGTGGAATTGCTCTACAGGGTGTCCCAAGTTGGACACTTTTACAGGGTTTAAGGTACTTCTAGGGGAGACAGAGAAAAACTGACCACGCATTGCGAGGCTCAAATTTCAAGAGAAGACTTATAGTGAAAACCGCATTTTGAAATATCGTCTCGTCTTTGAGCTACGGGGGCTGTTTGAAAAGTCTGCATTTTGGAGGGGGGTCTATAACTTCGTTATTATTGGAAATATTGATTTAGAGTAAATTGAAATTTTATAGACTTTGTCACGAGGAATTCACCCGCTAAATTAAATTTAAACTGTCACTTTTAGTTTTTGAGATATGATATAAAGTTGCATTTTTTCTTATGGAAGGGCCTATATTTTAATTAATTTTCGAATTCGTCATTGAATTCTTTTCAAAATGATGTATCATATGTCATAGTTTGATTGAGCGGTTTCGGAGATTTTTAAAGTTTTTTATTTTTGTCTAGTGTGCGTTGAATGACGTCATCCGCCATTGACGTGAAAGCCTTGCGATCAAATGCTACTTCAATGCTCCTAGGTTGTTGTCTTATACTATGCAAATCAAGTTGGCCTTGCGTCTTGGCGTTTTGTCATTGTTTTCAATTGTTTAAACCTCAGAGTAATAACATATAAAGAGAAGTAGTAGGCCCGGTTTCGGCGGTCATTCATTCATTTGTTGGTAAATAATGTAGCTTTTCCACTGTTGCCGCCTCCTCTGCCTCTGTAAAATTTTATAAATAATAAGTAAGGTTCAACTTCTTACCTTACCAAAATATATAGTGCTTTGAGTTGGTTAGGCTATTCAAACCGTGCGATAATTTGTCATGCGCTTATTAGCCCGTGTCGGGTCGTTTTATCCGTGTATTTCTTATTACAATCTGCGATAAAAACTCATTTAGACAACATAATTTATGAACGGCCCCTTTTCCCACAATTTTTTCAGGACGTGGCAACAGGTGTATGACATCATATTACAGATTTCGTGTTAGCAGGGCCGGGTTTCGTTTTGAGCTACTTGGACTATATTCTCAGATAAAAAGGGAATCCTTTTTCCTATAGTAGAGGACGATTAACTATTAGTCACTGTTCCAACAGTTTCAACCGGTATTAAGGATATTCTATTTTATTATTTTAAAATGCTGCTTTTCTGTTTGGAGAGTTGAAGCACTATTAACCATTCAAACGAAAATTTCATAGGATTGTTTTAATTTTCTCTAAGTATTTAGTAGTTTTGTAGTTTTTCTGTGTGAAACCACACCTTAAGGAAAACAAGCGTCTTGGAATTAAATAAATGGATCCATGACGGATCTGATACCTTCCTAGCCCATTAGCACACTCCACGTTATATCAACCTTGAAAACAGTTTTTTCTAAATTTCTCCGAAATGAAAGCTCCTACGAACTTTTCGGTTATAACATAATTTTTTTCAAAAAACGCGCGCTACTATATTCCGAAAACCGCATATTGATGCGACGTTCCATTAAAAAGTTAGCATTTTTTAAACTTTTTAACGGTAAAAAAACTGTCATTAGCATTCACGAATTTTGACTAATATCTAATCAGCTTGTTGCAGTATCGAGTACTATTTCACCTGAAAATTTCATATAAATCGGTTAAGCGCCTAAACCGCTATCGCGTTACGGACAGATATACATACATACACACACAACACAGACAGACATCACGACGATATTGCTAGGGTAGGTCAAAATACACCCAAATAACACATTTTTGGTGTTACCTGAAAAAAAAATTTTGTCGAAAACAATACCTTCTCTAGCCGTTGCTGTGCGGGCTAGGAAGGTAAAAAGGGGGCGGGCCGACTGCACACCAAGTAGTATAAGTAGTAGCCCATAGCGTATATAACCTGCGCCCGCGACAGACTAACCACCAGTCTTCGAGAAGCCGACAAACAGTCAACATCTCCTGAAGATGCCATCCACTCGAGATGGCGAAACGTCGAGAACGAATTTCCAACGACGACGGCCGAACAGCCCGAAAGCACACCCACCATTGGACGATGGCCGCGAAAGCCTTTCACAATTTGTAAAATGTTCGTGTTTTTAAATTTTTTCCTATAGTTTTATTATAGTTCCCATCAGTCAGTCTTCCAATGCTCAGCTCTCTAACGTTTTTGGAAGTGGGTAATGTTACTTTTACATAACTTCACATTTATAGGGGAGGAGAGTAAATGAAAATTTTTGGGGTTTTTAAATTTTTTTCCATGGTTTTATCAGAGTTTCTATCAGCTTTCCAAAGCTCAGCTCTCTAGCGTTTCTGGAAATGGGCTATGTTACTTTTATATAAATTTACATTTATAGGAAAGGGAAGTAAATTAAAATTTTGGTATTTTAAAATTTTTTCCTATAGTTTTATCATAGTGTCTTTCAGTCTTAAAAAGCTCAGCTCTCTAGCGTTTCTGGAAGTGGGCAGTGTTACTTTTACATAACTTTACATTTATATGGGAGGGAAGTAAATTAGAATTTTGGGGTGTTTTTTCCTATAGTTTTATCATAGTTCCTATCAGGCTGCCAAAGCTCAGCTCTCTAGCATTTCTAGAAGTGGGTAATGTTACTTTTAAATAATAATACATGTATAGGGGAGGGGAGTAAATTAGAATTTTGGGGCTTTTTGATTTTTTCCAAAGATGGTACGGCAGCGCGAACTTGGCGAGGCACTGCCGTGCCCTCAGATAAAGACAATGGAAGTCCAAAGTTTTATTTCTACTCAATCATTGTCTACGAGTTTCAAACAAAAGATTCTTTTTTCACTTATATAATGGCAACAAGTTTAATTAGGTGGGTCCTCAAGTCGTGAACGGTTAGCCCAGATATTCCTAACCTCTAAGGTCGACACTGACAGTAACATGTGTTTGTATTAAATGCAGTGTTGTCTTGGCCGTGGGACTCGGTATATTGAATTTTTGGTGTTTTTTTTTGTGTGCTGAGTTTTATTTTTGTAAAAAAGAACTTAGTTGGACGTAAAAATAAACAAGAAGTGCTATGTTTCTAAAAAGACTGTGAAAATTCAGCCCAGTGTGGTTTTTTCGAGATGATTCCAGTGACGCAGCTATGTTGCCATCGCCAGGGATTCTGCAAATTCTAAGTTTTCAGGAATGACCGCCACGAATAGGGAAAATTTACACGGGGCCGCGATTGACTTCTTCTCTTTATATTATTATTACTCTAAGGTTTAAACAATTTGACATTACGCTTTGATATGAAATTATTTTGCACATAAGCGTTTTAATTTTATTTTGAAATATGTATCATTTTTGTTACTTTTTATAACTAGGCTTTGAGGGCCGTCAGCTGAATTATAATTTGTCCAAACCAGGCTTACTATATATTTTTGACTGTGTAAAATAATAAAAATACTGGAATGCCTTGACCTGCCTCAGCAGGAAATCATAGCGCACTAGAAATAAGTGAAAAAGCTGAATATCTCCTAAACCGCTCAATGAAACTATGACATATGATACATCATTT
Source organism: Aspidapion aeneum (assembly GCA_963576565.1). Taxonomy (NCBI): domain Eukaryota; kingdom Metazoa; phylum Arthropoda; class Insecta; order Coleoptera; family Brentidae; genus Aspidapion; species Aspidapion aeneum. Next base: position 44,597,780 of record OY755043.1, read on the forward strand.
TGAAAAGAATTTAATGACAAATTCGAAAATTAATTAAAATATAGGCCATTCCATAAGAAAAAATGCAACTTTATGTCATATCTCAAAAAGTAAAAGTGACAGTTAAAATATAATTTAGCGGGTGAATTCCTCGTAACAAAGTCTATAAAACTGCAATTTACTCCAAATCAAAATTTCCACTAATAACAAAGTTATAGACCCCCTTTAAAAATGCCGACTTTTCCAAAAGCCCCCGTAGCTCAAAGATGAAACGATATTTTAAAATGCGGTTTTCACTATAAGTATTCCCTTGAAATTTGAGCCTCGCAATGCGTGGTCAGTTTTTCTCTGTCTCCCCTAGAAGTACCTTAAACCCCCTAAAAGTGCCCAATTTGGGACACCCTGTACATTGTTATTAAAAAATTTTTAGCTCTTATATCTCTAATATGTCGTCATCACAGCCTTTTTGTGGATAAAACCTAAACTTTATAAAGATCATGGTTTTAAACATTTTCTTTCATACAAATTGAAATGTCATATTGGGGGGACCAGATAACACTTCCATATTCCAGTATTGGCAATACTAGACTGTCAAATAAATAAATGCTTACTTAAATGTGAAAAATTTTAGTATTTCTACAAATAAACCGAGCAACGTTTTGGGCACTCTCAATTTTGGAAATAATGTTTGGTGAAAATGAAAGATTAGCATCGAAGGTACACCCAAGTCCTTTTGTTTAGCTACACGTTTTAGGTTTTCATTATTTATTGTATAATCAAATTCAATTAAGTTTTTGTTACAACTAAATAACAAACAAAAGCATTTCCACAAAGTTAAGTTAAAACCATTTTCCTGGCAATATAGGGCTGTGCCCTAAAATTTTCATTGAAATGTTTCCCAATCCTCCAATGAGAAAACTTCAAGAAACAATTTAAAATCATCGGCAAATGCCAATGCCAAAAAGTCTATCAAATATTATGATTTCGAAAAAGTTTTAAACTGCGGATACTCTTGTTATTGGCCGATAGTTCTCAATTTCTTGTCTAGGTCCACTTTTATAGATGGGGATAACTTTGCTAAGCTTCCATTTATCTGGAAAAGTTGACGTTTTAAGCATAATATTAAATAAAATCTGCAAAGGAACAAGCAAAAACTCTCTACACCCTTTTAATATAAAAACGGGAATACCATCATGCCCAATAGATTTACTGGGTTTTAGTTTCTTAAAAGTTTTTTTATCACTGAAATGATATCTTTCTCATAAAAGTACGATTTAATGGGTAAGATTAATCATGTCATTGTCAATAAAAACGGACTTAAAGTATTCCCGTGTATGTTTCATTTTTAAACGTAATTTTATCTGACAAGTTACGACTCCCTTTAAGACTTTTAAGAAATGACTAGAAAAGTTTAAGGGATAAAGTTTACCACTCGAATGAGGTGCATACCACAAATTAGCCGTACTACAAACTCGACAAAAAGTGTCCCCCTGGCAAACAAAATCAACGTGTGAGCTAGCACCTTTTATACAATACACCTCACATTTGTACTGTAAATATCAATTATCATTAATAATCATTTTAGGTTGAAAACTTTGAAGAAAAAACTAGATTCAAAAATCATCAAGAATTAATTTATGCCATAGTTTGGTCACTAGACGATAAGTTAATACTGACGGCATCTGCAGATAATACTATTGCTATTTGGGATTTTGAGAAGCAGTTATTCCTTCAAGTAAGCGTCGCCCTTCTAAAACTATTTCTTGATTGGCAATCGTTCTTTTAATAAATATTTTTATTGAAAGATCTTTTTTTTCTGTTAAGAACCATTTTTGGTTTGCACTAGAGAATCTCGATACATTTTGAAAGACAAACACATCCGTCAAAGGGTCTCTAATTTGCACTGCATCAAGTCTAAAGCCTATACAGGTTGTTTCACAATTGTTGTGCCAAACCGATTTAAGTTGGTAACAACTTTTTTTAGATTTTGCCTCATCCGAATTTCGTCTACACCTGTGACGTCACGTCAGGATATACCGTGACATCTGGCTGCTACGATAAAACAATTCGGATATGGAAATTCAATAAAATGAACAAAAAATTTTCACTAAGTCAAGAAATAGAAGGACATCAAGAATATGTCACAAGTTTGTGTTTTTCTAGGAAAAACGAAGATATTTTGTATTCTGCTGATGCAGGAGGTGAAATTTTTGAATGGAAAATTGAAGATAGAGATTACTGTTTTAAAAGGTAATACAGTAGAAGATTCACTGATTTCTTGCAAGGTAACAAACAATTTTAAATAAATGACTGGCTTTTTTCTCATTACCATTTATACCGATCAAAGAGAGGCACCAATTATTTTCGACATGTGGATGCAATTAAATAACTTACTTGTTTATTCTTAAATGCAAATCAAAATTCAATGATTTTTTTTTTCAGATATTTTTATTTTCTTTAATAATGTTAATATTTTCTATAACAACTTCTGGCTTCGTTACACAACCAACATTTTCTATTGCTTCTGTTTTTATTTCGTTTGTATTTTCTTCTATTTTAACTTTTATATGAGTTGATGTGTTATTTTGCCTTTGGTTTTTATCTTCGCTTCCTTCACTTTCGTTTAGTTGCTCCTGTTTAATCTCATTTGCATTTTCTTCTATTTTAACATCTATCTCAATTAATGACAGATTGTTTTGCGTTTCGTTATTTCCTTCGATTCGTTTACTTTTTGCTTTGACAGACACTTTTGGTATTCTTTTTGGTAAAATCACTTCCAGGGCATCTTTAAAAGATTTGCCTTCAGTGACTCGGACTAATATCTCGAAAACTTGGTTGATTGTTAAAACTTTTCGATGCTTCAGCCGAAAGTATTCACCTATTGGTAATTGACCGTGAGATATTCCTAAAATGGGTATAGGCTATAGGGTATACATAATTAAACATATGAACTTTTTAACAAATCCAGAGGATATATTTTCATTCCTCTGAACTTTTTTGCGGTACGCAGCATGTATATTCTTAAATACCATTTTTTTTTTATTTGTTAGAAATCAACAATGAAAAAAAGGACCAAGATCTAATAGATTGACGAAAAACTACGGTTCTATAATTAAAGATAGAGAAGTTCTAAAAGCGACCTAACCTTCTTTCACGGCTTGATTATAGCACAATCCCTTGTGCTGATTGTGATCGACGAGTCCTCCTATGATATAAACCTTGTTATCCTCCAGTTTTTCTATAACATGATCGCTTTCGCTTGTCAAATATACGAGTTGCTCCTTGGGGAATACATCTAAATAATGGGATTCATGAAATGTGATGTCCCAATTTCCGTAGCCGTGGTGTCGGGCCATTTCTTCTTTACTTCTAAAATTAAAAAAACTCCGTTTTAAAATGATTTTTTTTCTAGTGCCAACTAATCAACCGGTTTATAACAAAGTTCACTGAATGAAGTGCTGTGTCTAAACTGTGTTTTTATTCTTTATTCCGTTTTGTTATTGATAACTTGCCATCATTAATTTGTCACGTTTAATCTGTAATGTTAAATTTTGCTACAATTTAATTAGCATAAATCAACATGGAAATGTATTTCAAACTAGAGACCCTGTATATATTACATATTTTAAAGAAAAAGAGACGCGAGAAACTTATCGAAGTCAAATTTATTGAAGTCAAAATCAAAGGATGAAAATATCGATCCTGCAGACTCCAGCATTCTTTAGAGAGAGCGTCAGGAGATCAAAAAATAAATGATTTTTTACTAAAATATAACGGGGGTTACGGGACAAACGTTTTTGTTTATATGTTGCATTATACAAGAAAATAATATAACCAAAAAATTTGAGTTTCAGTGACTTTGATGGCTTTGCCGCGTCTCTATTTCTTACATAAAGGGTCTCTACTTCAGACCACATAAGCTTGAAACCAATCCAAAAACCCTGCACTGGTATCAGGGCCTCTTTCACCACCTTCTGATCTCAGAGGCCCTCTCAACATTTTTTTAAAATATAAAAATTCCAAACCACACTTAGTTAGACTTAGCTTAAAAATAGGTTGAAACAAAAAAGCATCAAAATAAAAAAAAATTGAGTCTGGAGGGCGAAAAATTTTAAATACGTATTTACACTGGCTGTTTTCTTTGGACACTTCTTCAAAGTCAATGTTTTGCTCTATAGATAGGTGCACATCAGTAACAAACTCTTGAGCTTCTTGTCGTACATGTGAGGCGCATGTGAAGAAGACGAAAATTTTCTTTTTTGTAATTTTACAAAGCTCCACTATGAGAAATGGATAATTTTTCAATTTTAATTTAGATATGCTGGTCAGGCATTGCAGTCCGTTTTTGACTTATGCCACACTCAGGAGATCATAACAAGTTTGAAATACGTGTATATGGTTAGTGAGTTCTTAACTATAAATAATAATAAATTATTGCAGAAAGTACTACTCCTTAAAGAGCGCAAGTACTAGTTTTGAAATCAGCGTATCCATCAACTACCGATCCAAGAATCGGATAAACCATTTATAGCTATTAAAGCACGATGTGGCCTTTATCAGTTCAGACGTATTCCATTTGGAGTTACTAATGGAGTCTCTTGTTTTCAAAAGGTCAATAATATCCAAATCCGCAGATTTATGATTGTAGCAAAAAAATACAGACTTACTTCAAATCAGAACAAAGCGATTTACAATAAAACATTAAATAACATCTTTGGCTATACAATTAATACGTATACAATGAGATTTTGAAAGATTAAAGTCACTTTTAAAATATCCCATTCCTAATGTTTTAAAAAGTCTTCATGTGGCATTATGAATGTCGTAAAACTATTTTAAATTGAAACAAGTATTTTTTTACAAAAAATGATCTTTGTGGAATCTAGTGGATCTGGTTTTTAAGTCATGCCGGAACTTTAATCGAATCTGAGAGAAAATCTATTGAAAATTAAGCTTGTGCTTGTATCAAAGCGTTAAGTTTCTGCTAATAGAAAAACATTTAAACAAGTAACAGATCAGAAATCAGTATCCTTTATGACACTTCATTCAATCAAAATAAAAAACAGAAGAAGAACTAAATTATTTGAATTTAACTTCGCTTGGTCTCATCCTGGCGTTACACATATATTATTTTACAAAAATTGAGAATTTAAACCTATATTTTATAAAAAATAAGTTTTATGTTTATAGTTTTGGATGCATTTTCAAGATTTTCATGGGCTTGCCTTGTACAAATATGTATATCCTGCCAAACCGTCAAAGAATGTCTAATTGACTTGTTTTTCATGTTTAGGATACCCGCCGACATTCACTCCGATAGAGATACAAGTTTCATTGTAAAAGAGTTTATTGCTTATCTCCATTCTAAAAATATTTCTTAGACATTGTGTTGAGTACAGCGCTTAAGCTATACTTGGCTCAAAGTAACAGAAAATGGTAGATAAAATACCTCGCGACCAAACATTTAGCACCAAGAGGAGCAAAAGTAACTAAACATGATAAATAAAACGTAAGAAGGCACAAATAATAAATATTCAACATAATCCAAAAGAAGCCAAAACATTTTCAAGCCTTCTTAGAAAAATAATAATCTTTGGGTCAATGTTATATAACTAGGGTTCACCCTGTGTTTATTCTTTATTCTGTATTGTTATTGATAACTTGCCATTAGGAATTTGTCATGATTAGTCTGTAATCTCAAGTTATGCTAACTAAATCGTAATTCTAAATAAAGGTTTACTAACTGTAAGTAGTAAAACGAATAATTGTCATTAGTAAAACGAATAATTGCGTGGCACAATGGAGATAAGCCGAAAAATGGGCAGTTTGAATTTGCTTGTTTGTGGAGCTTCTTAAGTTTAAAATTATTGGGCACAACATTAAGATCAGTTAATTTTGCAATTATAGTAAGAAATTCGCGTTTAGTATAATTTATCTTTATTAATAAACTCTGCATTACCTTCCATTAAAACTACTCAAATGTAGCTGCAACGGGGCCTTCGCCCTTCGATTTTCAGTGTACACTCTAAGGATTTGTTTGATGGTTTTCGCCATATCTTTGTCGATCATAAGATGGTCGAAGCTCAGGTCTATACATACAGAAACACTAAAAAATAATTTTGTTTCAAGAAAATATATATCTGGAAAACTAAAATCTATTACTATCATAAATGTATGTTCCGATGACAAGCGCTTAACGCTAACGCGTCATCTGAATACGAGAGCTGTCTTTTATATTTTGCATATAGGAACATAGAGATCGACACTGATCGAATGTTGTTACTAAAACTTAACCTCAATCTTTACCTAACCTAAATTCAAAACGTAAGTGCGATACGTATAGTTTTGTAGATACAGTGAATTTTTTAAGTTAACAAATCAGTCAAAAATTGAATTCAGCCGAGAACATTTTCGGACAATAATTTTTTACAACTTTCAAAGGAAATTATACCATCAACAAGAATGCCTTGTCAAATTGATTTCTGTTTTCGGTAATGAGTCAGTCGACAGTTTCTCGTCGGTATGAAGAATTCAAGCGTGGCCAGTTGCACCAAAAACGGCTGTCACCCAGGAAAACATCGATGCTGTGCGCATGCTCATCACTGAAGACATGTGTCAAATCGCGAGATTGAGGCTTTATTGAGGATTTCAAAGACCTAAATTAAAAAAAAATTACATGAAGAATTAGGAGTAAATTTAGTTTGCCGCTGGATATCGCATCTGTTAACCGAAGAACAGAAAGAAGCTAGAACCAATTGGTGTTAGAAGACTCTAGACCACTTTGAGGCAGGAAACTCGAAAAACGTGTACAGCATTTTCAGTGGTGCAAATCATGGATTTACTCATATGAATCCGAAAATAAACATCAGTCGTCTGTTCCAAGATGAAGAAAAGCCAACAAAAGTCATCCGTTCTCGAAGTGTATCCATGTACCAACAATTCCTCTGAAAGACCAAAGCACTGTTAGTGCCGATTGGTACATCTCCATTTGTTTGCCGAAAGTCATCGCTGAGCTTCGAAAAACGAACCCCGAAAGTACAAAAAATTATTGAATTTTAAACCCAACAAAACGTCAAATTGTTGGACCATCCTCCCGACCGACCTAAGTCCCAGCGATGTCTATACTTTTCCGAAAATCAAGAATGGACTGCGTGGTCAAAGATTTCAGTCGCCCGAGAAATGCAATTTTGACAGTACCAACAAACGAGTGGATTTACAGCTTTGACAACTGGTTTGAACGCAGGCAAAAGTGTGTTCATTTACGTGGAAAATACTTCGAGAAACAATAAAGTCTTTATAAGTTATTTACTGTTTTATTCCAGCTGTATATGCAAAACTTGAAAGACAAATCTCGTATACCCTATGGTTTAGCACAAAGTTATAGTATGTCTTAAATTGAATTTTTTTTGTAAAAAGGCTTACCTACAAGAACTATTCGCCATCTTTTTTCTTTTCAACTCTTTTCTACTAGGTCCCAAGTCGATGTTATTCAATTTAGCCAACTTTTTCTTTTCTTTACTTTTTTCTCTTTCAGCTGCCCTCTTTTTTGCTTTTGTTTCAGCCCATTTCAGGCATTTTTGATATTTTTTCAATTGGTTTTTAGTAAGTTTTGATATTTCTATACCGTTAAAGTGCGTTTTTGTTGCCAGAAAAGTTTTAGGGGCCACTTCGTTAGAATTCTTATCACGTGGATTAATGTTCTCATTCAGTTGGATAACACCATTCTTATTATTATCTGGGGATTCTGATGTATCCATTTTACCTGCTACAATTTTATCTTCTAAATATCTTTGTGTTTTCTCTTAATATAATGTGTAATCTGTACTAGTTCCCTTAAACCTAAATAATAGATACATAGGGTGTTTCTTTTAAAGGAAACAGAGGCTTTTTTGGGAATTTATCGTACGTTTTTGGAAAAACCCGCGAACACGTCGATTTTGTTTGCAAGAGTGACACTTTTTGGACTTGAAATTTTTGTAGTATGCACGCCCTTCAAGGTATGAAAATTACTCCTATATTTTAAAAAGAGAAAGTGGATCGAGTAATATAATAGTTTTGAATGTCTTTTAAATCTATTTACAACCATGTAAACATTTTGAAAATCTATCGATTTGTTTTTGAGTCATTAGCCCAAATTTAAAAAAAAAAATATAGTAAAAATAAAATAAGATATAATAGGACTGCAAAATGTTTTTTTTTAATTTAAATAAAAAATTAAAAATAAATAAAATCATAAAAGATACAAGGAGTATTATAAAAATAATAAAATCGAGGGGCTTAAATAAAAAAATAATAATAAAAATATCTGTTATATCTCAGAAACTAAAAGTGTCAGATAAAATTTAGTTTGATAATTGCATTAAGCTTTAAAAACTCTACAAACAATCGATATACACCAACAAGAAATTTTGAGAAATAAAAAGTTATAAGACCCAATCTAAAATGCAGACTTTTCAAAAAACCCCCGTAGCGCAAAAACGGGTTGATATATTAAAATGCGGTTTTTATCAAAAATCTTGTCTTTTAATTTGAGGCTAGCAAAGGGGGGTTAGTTTTCCTCTATCTCAATTTGAATCACCCGGTACATATAAAATGATTTCTTATCACTCCATGGTAACTTTGGAGGCAAATATCTCAAAAACACTCAACCCACTTTCCATATTCAAAATATAGAGGTAAAGTTTACCCCTTGAAAACAAAAATTTCTAATACCGCGCGCAATCTTGTCGTCTTTCCTCTGCTAGTTTGGCTTATCCAGTGGTTTGTAGCGGATCGTGCACAGCTCATTTGCCGGAATTATGACAAACGAAAAAATTGAGCAACGTATTAATTTAAAGTAAAACTCAAAAAAACGGCTACTGAATGATTTTGAATTGGTAAGGATGTCTACGGGGAGCAGTGTATGTCTCGTGCAATGATTTTTGTATAAAAACTTTCTCGAGGGTCGTGAAGAAGTTAAAGATGATGAACGAGAAGGGCGCTCCAACACATCCAAAACAGCGACGCTCATTGTTTTTCTTTTTGATATTAGGGGTGTTATTCTTATTGAATGAGCGCGTGAGGGTCAAACAGTTAACCAACATTTATATTTGGAAGTATTGATGTAGCTAAGGAAACGTCCAAGGAAAAAACGTCTAGATTTGTGGAAGAACAACGCGCGGCTGCTATACCAGCACAATGCATAGGCCCACAATGCCCTATCTATTAAGCAGTTTTTAGCTAATAAGAAGATCTCCGTCGTTAACCACCCACCATATTCATTAGACTTGGCCCTTGCGACCTGTTTCCGAAATCATTAAAATGAACCTGTTGAACATGTCAAGGAAAAAACGCCAAGATTTCTTAACAGCCTCTCTTCTGATGATTCGTCGATAGAGAAGGGGACTACATTGATGGGGAACATCATTAAGTTGTATTAGTATTTAAATAAAGTAGATTTTTTACACCAGTGTTATAAGTTTACATATTTACATATTTCCTATTTGTTTTTTTTGCTTTAAAGCAGTATCTCCTATTTCGGGCCAAACTGACTTATGATGTCTAATGCATATAAATATTCTGAATATTTTTTCTGAGCTTGGTACTAAAACAATGTAAAATAGTAGTAAGTAGCTAGGAAAATAGGGATTTTCATACATTATCACCATAACTCAATTTAGAGTAGAATTGAAGATACTACTTTGCAGCTAAGCATGGCAGGCATCATAAAATTTTAAGAAATTAACAATTTTAGAAAAATCGAAATAGTGGACCTGAAAGAAACAGTCATCAATCAAATTATACTTTTTGCAAATGAAAAAAAAATGCTGGTACATTCAAGAGATTCAGCTTTAAGGATTATTTCTTTGTCAAACAATTGTGTTGTACATTGGTTATATGGGGCCTTAAATTCAAGGTAAGCATCAAATGAAAAAAAAATTTTGGTTTTTCCTCAAAGTCTGTTTTGGTGATCACCTGTGGTGATTACATTCTATTACGCTTATCTTTGCAGAATATTGTATTTGTAAGTCTCCCAAAATATCATTAAAACTTGCTAAGACATAAGGGAAAGGCTTGTGGCAAGAAGTGCAGCTGCCCCCCCTTGTTTTGGGCTGGATGTGCCCCTGCTAAGACAGACAAGCATACAGAAGGGTGAAACTTATCTACATCATAAACATACAGGGTCAGCTCATACAAAATTTCAAAAAAAAGCTGCAAAAAGGATATATTTTTTACATTTGGCATGTAGTAGCTAACACCAAACGATAGAAAAAAATGAATTCCCTGGTTTAAGAGAAATTAAATTTTAATAAATTTTCTTTAAGTGGGACCCACTTAATTTAAAAATATAAAGAAAATTGCCACCTGTCACACATGAAAATGGCGGCGATATTTTAAAAAAGTCGTTTTTCTTCAATATTTTTTTTATTTCTTATGCGATATTCATTTTTAATGCCTTATATTAAAGCTACTGACCAACTCTTTAATCTTATTGAAAAAAAAAAGATAAGTTCTTCATCCGACAAAAAGATGGCGGTTAATATGTGAAAAATAAAAGAGACCATGAACCGTTTATTGTAAATTTTTACAAAATTAGGCTTCCTATAATTAAAATCCAAAAAAAATTTTCATCAAAATTTAATTTGTTCTACAGGTTATGAAAGTCTCTTTTATTTTTCACATATTAAACACCATATTTTTGTCGGCTAGGGAACTTATTTTTTTTTGGTTAGTTTAAAGAGCTGGTCAGTAGCTTTAACATGAGGCATTAATAATAAATATCGCACAACAAATAAAGAAAATATCACAGAAAAACTATTTTTTTTTTTCAATATAGCCGCCATTGGGTTTTTAAGTGGCAGATGTAATTTTTTTTTTAATTATTAAATTGAGTAGGCCCCACTAAAAGTATATTTATCAAAATTAATTTAATTTCTCTATAAACAGGGAATTCATTTTTTCTCTTAACTTTGGGAGCTGATATCTTGGATTCTGAAGCCGGAAAATCGGGGATCCTCTAATAAAAATTTAGCTTTTGGTACAACTATGATAAATATACAAAAATATGCCCTTTTTGCAGCTTTATTTTACAAATTTACTCTACTATAAAAGGAATGAAAAATCCGAAATTTCTAATTTTCTTAATTAGGTAGTAGCTTATTTTTTTAATTAATTTCTGAAAAACATCTCAAACATTTAATAAAATTAAGATCTTAAGGAATACTCATAAAAGGATAATTGGGTAAATACCTGGAAAGTGACAGATTTGGAGCAAAAATTGTGGACATACATGAAACTTGATATACAAATAAAAAAAATCTATGAAAATATGACCAAAGAACCAAATAACATGTTGCCATGGAAAAACGTTCAAATTTTAAAATATTTTCGGTTTTTTGGCCATTTTTTAATTTTAGCATACCAGGTTACTGATGCACTTCACAGGTAACTGATAACCACTAATAAACTTCACAAATGTTGGGATAAAATATAGAACTAACCTTTAATATTTGATTTCGTTTAAAAATAAGTATATTTTTTTATTTTTTCTTTCAAAATTAGTAGCTTTTGCAGTACAGGTAACTGACAACCATAACAGATAACTGAGTATAAGAACAAACAAAATTATTTAAAAAAATGTTTTAATTTTAAAAAATGCTAAAATTCGTATATAAAAGTCACAAACGCATTTTTTTCTGGAAGGGGGTGGGGGGTAGGAGTGGGAGGACATTTTTTTATTATTGTTGCATTGTCATCGAACCACTATATGTATACCAAATTTCATCCAAATTGGATAATAGGAAGTGTGTCAAAAACGCATTTTTCTATAGAAGGGGGTGGGGGTAGGAGTGGGAGGATATTTTTTTCAATGTTGTATTGTCATCAGACCACTATATGTGTACCAAATTTTATCCAAATCGGATAATGGGAAGGGTGTCAAAAATGCATTTTCTATAGAAGGGGGTGGAGGTAGAGGTGGGAGGATATTTTTTTCTTAATGTTGTATTGTCATCCGACCACTATGTGAATACCAAATTGCATCCAAATCAGATAATGGAAAGTGTGTCAAAAACGCATTTTTCTATGAAAGGGGGTGGGGGTAGGAGTGGGAGGATATTTTTTATTAATATTGTATTGTCATTGGATCACTATATGTATACCAAATTTCATCCAAATAGGATAACGGAAGTGTGTCAAAAACAAATTTTTCTATGGAAGGGGATGGGGGTAGGGATGGTAGGATATTTTTTTATTATTGTTTTATTATCATCGGACCACTATGTGTATACCAAATTTTATCCAAATCGGATAACGGGAAGTGTCAAAAATACATTTTTCTATAGAAGGGGTGGGTATAGGGGTGGGAGGATATTTTTTTCTTAATGTTGTATTGTCATGTTTCATTCAAATCGGATAATGGAAAGTGTGTCAAAAAAGCTTCACAAGATAGATAGTTAGATAGTTAGTTAGACAGAACATGTGAAGCTAAATAAAAGCTTGTCAGTTACTTGTAGAGCAGGTCAGTAACCTGTAAGTATGCTAACTGATGCACAGGTAACTGACGATTTTGTCACGTTTTGTCAGATATTATTAATACTACTAAAATTAAGTCTAATAAACAAGAAAACTCAAAAAGTGTATCCTATTGTAATTATGTTTCACCATTTTTTAAATTGTTTTTTTGTGGTTCTATCTTTTAAAAACTTACCAGGTTACTGATCAAACTGAATGTTACATACGCGAGTATGGATCGGTTAAAGGACACGCCCACTGTTTTAGACGTGTGACATCGAATTAAACTGTTCGCGCGTTTTCCGAATCACATACCTCTTTTTCACTTAGCAACTGAAGGTCAAGAATGATCCAATGGATAAAAAATGGATAAAAAATCTGAAGGCACAGGTAACTGATGAAATTTTTGGTGACAAAGTTGAAATTTGAATATTTAAAACAAGTAACTTTAAAAGAATTCTGGTTTTGACTATTTATATAACTAAAGGTTGTTTTTTAATGTTTACAAAGAAATTACTCCAATTAATAATTATAATAACATAATTTAATTAAAATATAGTAAAATTCTAATGGTGACACTCCAGGTTACTGACGATTGTTACATAAAACCACTGTTATCTAAAGGAAATATTTTTTATAATCTTCCAAAAATGAACTTGCTTTTTACTTATTTAATAGAACTATAAAAATAAAATTAGTTTTATATAATATGTTTTAACATGTTTTTGTGTAGGTCACATCAAAATCCGTCACTTTCCAGATATTCACCCAATTATTTATAGCTCTGAACAGTATCCATCCTAAAATTTGATAAATACCAAGGGTAAATATAAATCAAGAAATATATATTATATTTTTTTTTAATTAAAAATTATTCTTATTAAATAAAACTTATAAAAATTACATCACTTGATCCCTTATTTAAAAGGTATTCTTAACAGCTTTTTAAAACCTTAGTGTAAGTAGTTTTGTTTAATTTTCAAAAATTAATTTAAAAAAAACACAATTCATTTAATTTGGGAATTTTCCCTTATTACCAGTGGAATGAATGTGTCAAAACGGGCCAAACAGCTTATATTTCTGTTTATATTCTATGAATTGATTGATTTTTCTTTCAACTTAGTGTCAGAAATTATATAACCTTAATTAAATTTTGTTTTAGGGCCAAAACTTTTTGTGATATAAGTCCCTGTTCCTCATACATAATATGTGGTAGCGAAAATGGCTTAGTGCTTGTCTGGGACACAAAAACAGGCAAAGACATCAAAACTTATGAAGCTTACCCAAATAAGTCAAAAACTGTTTATTCCGTTCAGTTTCACCCAAGAATCAACATGTTTTCGGTATCACACTATGGATCTAATGAACCCATTTTAGTCTATGGTTCAAAAGATCAACAAGAAGCAGATGTCAGTAACAGAATGATAGCAAAAAAGGAAGCCAGACAAGATGAGGTTATTGTTGAAGAGAAGAAGATAGATTTTAGGAGGATTTTAAGAAAGATGGATGAGCTTTTAATAGATTAAGGGAAAAAAAATTTCAATAATTTACATTTTTTTACATAGATTTGTGCAAGGTTTTGTGTATTTTTGTATCTGTTTTTAGTATGTACCTAATAAAATTAAAATTTACTACTATAAGTAATGACTAAAAATAATCATTTCAAACAAGATGTAAAATTTTAAAAAAATGTATGGGCATAGCTTGGACAACTTATACATAAATACACTCTAATCACCAAAGGTGCAACTTGGCTGCACCACAGAACACCAAAGGCTGCACTTGAGAAAGTGAATTAATTAACACAATTTCAATAACTATAAAACTAATCTACTAACCTATAAATAACAAACTGAAAAGGAATCTTTTTACAAGAACTTGGCGGCGACACCAAAACAGCATAAATTGGTTTTGGTTAAAAGTTATAAACTGATTTTTTATAATGGATCGTTCATACTCATCTTTTGTCTTGGTTTATTCATATGTCTTGTCATAAGAAAGTTAAAACCACTGTTTCTTATGGGAGTGTTCATACAATGCTTTTGCTTTTGTTTTTGATTAGTCTTTGTCTTAAGAGTTGCCAACTTTTAATCCTTAGGACAATGACTAAGACGAGTGACAGACATCAGCTGATATTTGTTGGTTTTTTTTACAGGGCGTCCGAAGAGCGCAAGCGCGCGGACGTAATTTTGAATTTACCGCCATTAATCATGTTTTTAACAGAAAATCTCAACATAACCTCAAAATTTTATTTGTTTTTTTTTCTTTTTCGCTTTTGTTCTTTCGTGACTGTGTTTCGTGCACAGATTAGGTTAAATAAGATTGTTTTGTGTAGAAAATTAACTTTTGAAAATGGGCCTTTTTATTGAAATTGATTTTTTTTCAGTAGGTTATGACTAATAGATCGTTCATACTCGTGTTTTGTCTAGTCTTTTGCCTTGGTTTAGTCATATGTCTTGTCATAAGAAAGTTAAAACCACTGTTTCTTATGGGAGTGCTCATACAATGTTTTTGCTTTTGTTTTTGATTAGTCTTTGTCTTAAGAGTTGCCAACTTTCAATCCTTAGGACAACGACTAAGACGAGTGACAGACATCAGCTGATATTTGTTGTTTTTTTTACAGGGCGTCCGAAGAGCGCAAGCGCGCGGCCGAAATTTTGAATTTACCGCCATTAATCATGTTTTTAACTGAAAATCTCAACATAACCTCAAAATTTGTTTTTATTTTCTTTTTCGCTTTTGTTCTTTCGTGTCTGTGTTTCGTGCACAAATTAGGTTAAATAAGATTGTTTTGTGTAGAAAATGACTTTTGAAAAGGGGCCTTTTTATTGAAATTGAATTTTTTTTTCAGTGGGTTATGACTAAGACTAATCAAAAACAAAAGCCGAGTATGAACAGCCGATTTTGTTTAAGACAGCTAAGACTAATCAAAGGACAAAGACTAATCAAAAACAAAAGACTAAGACGAGTATGAACAATACTTAAGACTAATCAAAAACAAAGGACGAGTATGAACAGCCAATTTTATTTAAGACAGCTAAGACTAATCAAAGCACAAAGACTAAGACGAGTATGAACAATACTTAAATAAATACCTGAAAAAAATACTTGTTATTTTTACACTTTACAGTACAAAATATGTCTTGAAAAAAAAGGTTCTACTACGTTATACCTCGCTCGTCAAAACGCTCTATATAACGATTTTTTTGTATGAAAATGATTCTTTGGACTATTTTTAGTCGATTTGGATACGGGAAATTAAAAAAAAAGTATGGTTTTTTTTTAAAATAATTTTTTAAAAAACGTTACATAGTGATTTTCTTTGACTTGTTTTGGTTGAAAAAAATCAATTTCTATCACTGCATCGTCAAATTTTCGACATAAATTTATGAATTAGCTTAGGATTAATAATTTAACAATTTTAAATTAATTACATACCTAGTTTTTCTTGTTTTTTCTCGGTTTTTTCACATACTTTTGAAAATTTGTACAGTTGACCTTCCCACAGATGTTTTGACACATTGATTGAGTTTTTGCTTGACCGACACTTTCCAGGTCATTCGGCCATTTCAAATTTCCCAATTGGATTTGCTTACGCTGACTTACCCTCAGATGCACCGTAAGCACTGAAGCGCGATCATGGATTTAATCGCGATTAAGTCCTTGTTGCTCACATACAAAACAACAAAGATAGAGAATGGATTAGCAAAGCCTTGTTACGGTGCATCTGAGGGTAGGAAATTATTTAGTTAGAACTATTCAACAAGAATCGGCGCAGCCGATTCTTGCTGATTGTTTGTGCGGTACGGTTCGGTTCCGTTCAGTCCGGTTCGGTTTGGTTCGGTTCCGTTCGTTTTGGTTTAGTTCGGTTCGGTTTGGTTCAATTTGATTCAGTTAAGTTCCGTTCGGTTTGGTTTTAGGTTAGGTTTGTTGGGTCTTAAAGTAATTCAGCAGGAGTCGGCGCAGCCGACTCCTGCTGAATTACTTTAAGACACAGCCAACCTAATCTAAGATCGACCCGAACCAAACCGAACTGCTGAATTTCTGTAAATCATCATTATCATAATTGTTTCTGCATCATTTTTTTCATTATAAATGCTCAATAGACGATTTTGGACGATTTTACGGAGTCAAAAATGCGCGACAAATTAAAATGTTGGAGCAAGATGTCAGGTCGAACGTTAGATTTCAAAAATTTGGTGTAACCATTTTTCTATGCGTAAATACATTTCTTAAAAACTTTTTATCGCCTCTTGCTAGACAGTTGGTCACCTTATTTTTGGCTAAATTACCATTTATTTAAAGCTCCGTCGATTGTGAGCCGTCCCGCTCTTTCTCGAAATAACAAACGTCAAATAAATTATTTCTATAGCAATTTGTATGAGTTTTTACTAATTTTTTAATTTTGAAATTTCTAAAAAAAAATGCGAAAAATCCGCATTTTTTTTTCTTGAAAACATCATAAAACGACCTCAAGTTATCATTAAAAAAAGAAACACCCATTTTCAAGCATCGAGGTATAACGTAGTAGACCCAAAAAAAACAAACTTATAAATCAACCTTTATACTTTTTTTCGTTGGCGCAAGTTGGCGACAGTCCTTGGGCGAAGACCAATGCCGTATTCCATTGGGGAAATGAGTGTAGCACTAGTGCACAACTGGCTCGGTGTTTGCATTCCATTGATATGCACTTTTTCAGTTTTCGTATTCCATTGAGGAACTTATGAATTCAGTTTTGCACTGAGTGCGGCTTTTTTGACACCGGCTCTGAGGGCTCGTGCCGCACCGAAAACTTTTTCCCGCCATTAATTTTAAACGCTTATTATTGTCGTGGGATGTAAAAATGAGTGAAAATAAAGTTGCTAAGTAGTAGCAGCGATGAAGAAAGAAAAGTAGTAGCAGCGATGAAGTTCTGTGCAATAAAAACAATGAGAACGGAAACCCCAAAAATAAAAAACTTTATTGAAAATGTGGTTTACCGATTTAACAACAAACAGGTAAGTAGATTTGTATGGATCTGGTTGACTGAGGCTAATTTTCCGACAGTTGGGGTTTTCTGGCAGCTATGATTATAAGTAAAAATAAATGTATTTTTTAGTTCAAGAAACACTTTCGGCTCGAGATGAGCACTGCAGAATTCCTCATAAATAAATTCAAGTAGCCTCAATTTTGTCCAAAAAAAGAACAAGGGGAACGAAACCCCATTAGCGCTGAGGCACATGTCTTGCCATTTTTATGGTATGTTAAAACACCCTTAAGGGCCGGTTTATTAATGGAGGGTTACCCCTCGAGTTAGGGATAACCCTGGGTTAAAGTTTTCAAAAGTGTTTATCCATCCAAGGTTAAATGCAAACTCGAGGGTTAACCCTAGGCTAACTTGACCCGCGCTCGAACGGCAGGGTAGCGTATTTAGCTCTGGGTTAATGTCAAAATTTCCAATTATTTTGAAGTGTTTTGTTTTGGTTGATTTTTCTCAAAAGCATAACATTCAACTGGTGTACTTCAATTTTAGTGTTAAATAGGATGCTCCGAAAATTTTAAAACACCAGCAGTGATACATTTTATGGTGTGAGGCGCTGACATGACGGAATTCTCCACAGACATGGACATTTTTGCCATGGGAGCAGTCTACCAAGCAAGCCAAAAATAAATATTCTTTTTTCTATGAGCAAGATCATGTTTAATAGAAAAGCACCCAATAAATATCCCACCTGCCAACTAGAGCTATACCTAATATGTGTAGGTACCGAGTCACAATATAGACCCACTGGCGGTCGCAGCGGAAAGGCTGCAAGGCCCACTCACATATGTCTTCCTCAATATGTGTACCAGTTTTATTATAATTACTAATTTATGTATATAATTTTAAAACTTTTAATATATATTTAAAAATGCAAAATAAAAAGTGAATGTATATTTTACACACTGAGTTTTTTAAATTTTTATTAGGCGGCCCCTGAAAAATGACTATTAAGTTCTTTTGTTATACAACAGCATTTTAGGAATCAGAAATAATCAACAATTAAGTTTATATATATATATATATATATATATATATATATATATATATATATATATATATATACAGTCGAACCTCTATAACTCGAACCTGAAGGGACAACCAAAACAGTTCGAGTTATGGAGAGTTCCAGTTATAGAAACTCGAGTTACATAGGTTAAAATACATGTAAAAAGTGCAGGGACCGCTTAAAAGGTTCGAGTTATAGAGGGGTTCGAGTTATAGAGGTTCGAGTTAAAGAGGTTCGACTGTAGTACGTAACATCAAAATAAAATACTTAAATTATTGCAACATGCTAGAGCACTTTTGTATTTCAAAAATATGCTACATAATAAATAATATATCACATCAAGGTTTTTAAACACTTTTTGGTCACCCAGGAAGCCTCTGCTTGCTCTGCACAGGGGGGTGTCAGTCATTCCGGGATAACATGTTGATGTGTCAGAAACTAGTACCATTATTTCTTGTTGATGTGCCTTATTGATATTTCTTTATTAAAATGTAGAAGTTTGTTTGGTTTCCTTGTAAAGACATGACCTGTAACAAAAATAAAATAGGTGTATTAGTTTAAAAATAAACTTGGAAAATGCAGAATTATGAAAGACATTAATCCATTTGCTTTTAACTTATTTTATCTCTTAAATTATCTAGCTTTAATAGGTAGATAGGTACCTATAGATGCATTTTTATTTTAGACTATAGTTAGTAGTTGGAAGTTGGAACTACATGCTAATTTTAATGTAGCTAAATTATTTTCATCATACATATAGTAGATACTTACTGGCTAGAGTACAATAACTGAAGAAACTGAATAAGTTTTTTCCAAATAATATTTTTTTACAAAACACCCGAAACCAACAATACAAAAAAACATATGATTATAACCACAAAACGTCAAAAATTCCACAGACTATTAAATAAGAAGGGAAAACTTAGATGGTCGATTGTTACCAGCATTGCCAACCTGCGAGTTTCGGAGCTCTGGGTTAAAATCGCGTGGATAAACACTTTTCTCTTTAACTCGAGGGTTACCCCAAGGTCAGAGTTGGCCCAGGGCTAGCTAACACGAAGAGATACCCCGCCATTGATAAACCGGCCCTAAGCTTAGCTGTTAGGTTAGGTTATGTTCTTGTTGAATGGAAATTTGTTCAAAAATATTTTCTTCAAAAACTTTTTTGAACAATTTTCCTTATGAAAAAAAAATGACTTTCAAAGAAAATGTTTTTGAACAAAAAAATTTAATAAAATGTTTTCAAACAATTTTTTGTTTGAAGGAAATGTTTTTAAATAATTTTCCTTTTCAAGAAAATGTTATTGAAGTATTAATATTACTTTCGAACAAATGGATTTTGAACAACATATTTTTGACCAAATTCTGCAAGGCAGGAAAGTTAGGTTTAGTTGAAAGAAACTTGTGAAATATTATATATGTATACAAGGTGTTTCGAATACTTATGTTCAAATTTTGGGAGCATAAAGTACACTTCTGGTTAGGGTTTTTTGAAAAACAAGCGCGAAATATAGATAACTACCCTATCTGTTGGTATACGAGCACAAGCCTGCATTTTTAAAATATTCTTATTAACTTTTTTTAAATAAAATCATTATTTATTTATTTGACGAATTTTATTTATCTTAGGATAATATTTATCGGCGTGTAACTTTGAAACAAATAAAAATGGATATCGTCGTTGGCCTGATAAAACTACAGGTTGTGTGACATTTTTTCCAAAAATGAGATTTTTGCATAATCAATTTGCCCTATTCATAATGGATATACTATAAAAATTATTTGCAAGAAAATGTTATATTAACGTTGCTTAAAGCAAGAATAAAAAAGAAGTTCTACAGCTCATTATGGCATACCACACTAAGGTCACTATATCATGATGTTAGGAACTTCGTGATATAGTGACCTTATACCACACGAGTGCGATTTTTCATTTTCCGCGTGTTCCATTGAAACTGCACTCGGTGCAAATTTTTGACAGCACCGTTTCAGTGTCAGTGCACCACCAGTGCTGCACTCATTTTCCCAATGGAATACGGCACAAGAGAAAATTGCCCAACAAAAATAATAATATTTAATGTTTTTTCGTTGGTCAAGTAGTTGATTTGATGTCATAGAGAAAGTAATTGTCTCTGGTTGATGTTCATTCAGAGAAATTCGTTTTTCATCAAGCTTTTTACATTTAATTTTTAGTTTCTTAAAAGGGTACAATTATATATAATGGCGGATCCTGAGTTGGAGGCAATCAGACAGCAAAGATTAGCGCAAATGCAGTCGCAGTACAAGGTACAGATTTCCAAAACACAGAAAAAATTAGGAATTTTTAAGGTTATCTTTGAGTTCTAAACTCACCTGGTGGGCTTTTGTAATTCATTGTCCTTTTCTGCTGTATCAAAACTAAATGAAGACAACGCACAAATGAGTCATCCGTAGTTTTTAGCAGTAAAAGGTTTAAAAAGAACAAATGTTATATATTTGTGGCTTTTAGGGCTCTGCTGGAGATCCTGAGGGCCAGAACAAGAAAGAAGAACAAGTAAGAGCACAAGAAGATGCTAAGAATTCCATTCTTTCACAAATTTTGGATCAGGACGCTAGGGCGAGATGTAAGTTTCAGTCAAAAAATATTTTTTTTTAATCTACAGGAAAAAGAATGCTTTAAAGAAGACATGGATTTTATTTTTTTTAGTGAATACCCTTATGATGGCAAAACCAGAAAAGGGGGCCATGGTACAAAACATGCTTCTCAGAATGGCACAAATGGGTCAGATTGGTGGCAAAATTGGAGAGAAAGAACTGATTGGACTACTGGAAAATGTCAATGCACAAACACAGAGTAAATCCACAGTTAAATTTGACAGAAGAAGGGCTGCTTTGGACAGTGATGATGACTTATAACAAGAGAACATTGCAGATCTGAAATTGATTGATTGGTAAGAGATATTTTTGTCATCAGTGTATGAATTCTTGAATCAGGTGAAACTGGAACTGCATATGTGATCTCACTAGATATCTGTATCTCTATTGGTTGTGACTGAAAGATTTGTGAATGGGTATGAATTCTTGAATGGGTATGAATTCTTGAATGGGTGAAAAGGAGTGCACTTGATGGCCACATTTCTATTGGTGTTGACTTGGCCCTGTATGAATTCTTGAAACAGGTGCGAGTGAGAATGAGCATCTTCCCACATCAGGACCAATAGAGATTGAGGGACTACTCCTCACCTGTTCAAGAATTTATGCACAGATGTCAATTCTCATTCTCACCCATTTAAAGAATTCATACACTGGGGTTTTTGTTACTTCTTTATTTTGATATAATTTTAAATACCAATAATTGTCTAAAAATTTTAAATCTTGGTGAAAATGTGAAGGGAAGAACTTTAAAAAATTTTGTTTTAGCTGCAGGCATGATATACCTATGAAATCATACAGTTGAATAAAAATATATTCCTACCTAGCAATGGACTGGATGGTTTTTTTTGATAATTGAAAAATGTGTTTTATTATTTTAGATACTCCAATCAAAACATGCACTGACTAAATTAAGTTTAACTGAGTTTTCAATTTATAACTGATACTGCTAACCATCATATTATTTATTATATTTTTTTAATTATGCTTCTTACATTGTTTTGAGAATACTTTTTAACTAAATTTATGAAAAAATTGTTTCTTTTTAATAAAGATTTATTTATAACCTTAAATCACATCATAGTGAATCTGGTACTAAAACCCTAACAAATGTACAGAGATGTAGATAGTACAAAAATGTCCACAATCATTGTTTTAAAACTTAACTTTATTTCATAGAACTCTTAGTGCTTACATATAAATAATTTAAATATTAGATTAAGATTGTACTGACCCCAATTTTTTTCTTAAATACAGAAAAATCTTTATTTAAAACATTACCTTAGTAACTATTGACTGTTTATTATTTAAAAGTATTTATCAGACTAGAATTTTTCTTAACACCTAAATGACTCTTAATTCTAAAATAAATCTATCACAACATTAATTTTGAATGTCTTTGCTTGCAGCTTCCTATTCTCGTTTTTCATGAAGAAGTTCTACAACAAAACAAAATTTTAAATCAATCATCATTAAGTATGTAATCATAGACCTTTGTGGTGGACCATTCAGTTTAACCAAGAAACATCCAAAAATCATGCATTTTCATTGTTCTACTAACCATTAATAACCCTGCACTGAAAGTAGGTTATCTTTGGTTAAAAAAACAATGAAAATACATAATTTTTTGACGTTTCTTGGTTAAGCACTCTCTGTTTGTTTCTTGTATTATAAACTAATAACCGAACTCCACCGCGGTGGACTGGACTGCTTGAAAAGGTCTAATATCAAATTATATAAATGAACAGGGCTTTTTTTGTCATTACTAACCTCAGAAACTACTTAACCGATTTTATTAAAATTGGGCACATAGGCTCTGTGCAAGCTGTGCTTGTCAATGGGGCTTATTTAACTTGGCTTGGTTAAGTAGTGGGACAATAAGGCTTTAAGTAACAAGTGTTAGTACATATTTATTTTGTTTACTGCTAGGGAGCAGCCTCACACCCTGCAATGACCAACTTGGCTTAGGGTACAGTAAATTTAAGTAGATGTTCAAATGTTCAATCTGTTTTTGAGATAAATCTTTTCCTCTTATATTAAAGAATAGTTATCATTCATGACAAACAATAATATATACAATTAAATAAATCATGCTGTTTTAAAAATTTAATAATTGTTGTAACTTAAATACAGTCGCACCTCTATAACTCGAACCTGAAGGGACAACCAAAACAGTTCGAGTTATGGAGAGTTCGAGTTATAGAAACTCGAGTTACATAGGTTAAAATACATGTAAAAAGTGCAGGGACCGCTTAAAAGGTTCGAGTTATAGAGGGGTTCAAGTTATAGAGGTTCGAGTTAGAGAGGTTCGACTGTAGTTAAACTTAAGGCTAAATTAGGTTTTTAAAACCTAATTTCTCAAGATGATTCAAATGTTTTAATAAAATTATAACTAAAAATGTAGATTTATGTAAAATATAAAAAATTAAATCTGTTTAATTTCGTAGCTAAACAAGTTCTATGAACTGCTCTGCTCCATATAGGCTATTATTTGATGGGCAAAGCTAGTTATTTTAAGCCCAGTTAAATTATAAAAATGCTAAGGTTTAAAACTGTTCTGTTTTTGAAAATATTTTATTGTTAAATAAAAAAATTGGCACCAGTAGGCATGTACAGCCATCCATAAGACATAGTTGATCTGGGTGTTATGGTAGCTTTATTTTGGTGGAACATGAAATTTTTAATCAGTTGGATCAATGGACCTATTGTGGCTCATTTTCATCTTGATGAAATCTTTCCCCTTGCTCTTCACTTACGTCACCAAGATTTTCCGGAAAATACACCAAATGAGAATGAGAAATTTTTATGCTGATATTACAACCAAGAATTCTGAATTTTTCCAGGATATTTTTAACAATCTCAACATAATTTGGGTCTTTATAATTCCCTATAAATTTATTAACTTCTTTAAAACCACTCATCCCTGTTTCTCATTCTCTTTCATCATATTTTGAAATTATCTATCTTTTCTCCTAATCTACAGCCCCACAAAAATTCCCTCCTTTAATTTTGCCTCTGATAGAGCCGGAAATATTTTTCACAAATATTTAAAACAATCTCCTGTTTTGTCCAACGCCTTAACAGATTGTTTCATAAGTCCATGTTTTATGTGAAGTGGTGGAACTAGAACTTTTTGAGGGTCAATAAGACTTTCGCGAATTACATTTTTGGTTCCAGGTGTTAAAGTTTGTCTTTGTGGCCAGTCTCGTTTTGTCCAATGTTCCTTTCGATCCTTGCTATCCCAGTCACACACCTGAGATAATGAGAGCCTACTTAATGAAATTCTTAAAAAGCATCACAGGCATCATTTTTGTGTTAATTCATAAAACTTAAAGATACTACATTCATTTTAAAATGTATCAAAAAGCCTCTGTTACACGGTTTTGTTTTATTTTTCTTTTTTGGGCAAAAAATTCGCAAAAGAAAAATCTGTGAGTGATTGAAACAAATGGCATTTTAATTAGTTATTTTTATATAAAAACTAAGCCTAAGAAACAAAAATCGGGTCGTCCCAAATATCATGCAGGCCTATAAATGTTCCTGGCTATCTTTCTACAAGGTCCTTTAATGAACTCTTTAGAGTGAGCCAGTTCTGGTATATTTTTCTAGTATTGTTGGAAGCTATATATCCCCTGGGCTGATTCGGGGCCGAGAAAACTATGTTACTCTAGCTGCGTCGTTTTTAAGATATTTAAGATTTTCGTTTTTCAAAAATTGTAACTGGCAAACTTTGACACTACACCAAAGTTTGTTAAACATGGAATTGTTAATATTAATTTGAAAACCGCGTTTGGCTAGCTGCTAGCTGTGGTTTGTAATATATGATTTTTAAACATTTGGTTATATCTCAAAAACTGTGACTTTGAAATTATGACAGTGGTTAAAACTATAATTCCTACTTTAACTTTCGAAACCTGGTTTTGCTAGCTGCTGTAGTGTAGTGCCCCCTTGCAGCGCCCACCTCCATTTTTGTGCCAAATTTGTTTAAAATCGATTTATCGGTTTTGGAGTTATCATGTCCAAGACAGGCAGACTACCATTACAATACCTTTCAATACCTACGGTATTGATGGCGAAACAATCACACCTAGAAATTGAAACCCTATACAATGTTTTGTGTTTTTTCGACCGATATCATGAAAAAAAACTATTTTCTTTACTTGATCTCCAACGGGCGCATCTAGGAACGATAAAAATAATTCTTTCTTCAAATTTATATTATAAAAGTTTGAATTAATTCTCTGTTTTGTCCTAACTAAAGAAAAAAGGAAAGCACACAAACCTGTTAAAATAAAATAAAAATGCTTACCTTCTTCTTCTTCCTCCTCCGCGTCTAAAATATCTGCGCAGCAGATCGAGTACAAAATCAAAGATAAAAATCCAAGAGGCAGGCCGAAAATGACAGCTGTCAAAACCGGATTGCCCTTCCACATGTTGGCCAGCGCGCTTCGGCCCTCAAAGTAGGACCGGTAGAGACGAACCGGAATGCTGTTACCACCATAGACCTAAAACAGGCATAGAATGTTACAAACATGGAGTGGCAAGCCCAAAATGGCCACCGTCCCGTTCTTGTTTCAGTTTGACATTTCGTTCTCTGGTTTAGAAATGTCAAGTGCTTGTCAACCACTGTTTGTGGAAACACTGGAGGAAAAGTTGTACACCAGAGTTGGGAGAACAAACAAGCTCGCGTTGCGGAATTGTATTTTCACACACACTGCAATGATATTCATTCGACTCGGCATAGCGGGTTGAGCAAGAATCGAGAGGAAATGAGGAAAAGAATTTGCTTCTATTCATATCTAAACACCTGCTAAATTAGTTATTTTCTTTGTAAGCAGGCTTTATGACCAGCTATTTCTTATAATGGTATCCTGTGGGATAGCTGTGGAAGATTTTTTTAAATTACCCCTTACCGATTGGTAATAAATCACACAGTTTTTGTCAACGGGTGTTTGGCTCCAATTTTTGTAGGAGTGTGGCGTCATAAATCCAAGATAACGGCTTTTTCATGTTTTTAGCGCACACATATACTATACTATAGTAATGTGAGCTATGGTGATCCTAATTTTTTCGAGAAAAAAAAAAGTTGCTCCGATTTCAAAATTTTTTATATATCTTTGCGCTTCAGATGATTTTGAAACTTTTTTGTTGCGCCGTCTGTCTGTCTGTATGTCTGTAACGACCACCGCGCATAACTCAAAAACCGCTCGGCCGATTTTAATGAAATTTGGTACCTAGGCTGGGTCTTGGGTCGAGATAGTTCCATTTAAAAATGAACAAAATCCACCGAACACAAACCAAATAAAAGGGTGGGGGTAGATTTCAAAAATTAGAGTTTATGTGAAAATATGGCGTGTGTGATATCAAACGAAAGGTAATTGAGTCTGGAGTTAAACAAATTACATTTTAATTTATTTAAAAAAAAGGGTGGGGGTATATTTCAAAAATTCGAGTTTAAGTGAAAATATGGCGTGTGTGATATCAAACGAAAGGTAATTGAGTCCGGAGTTTAACAAAATACATTTTAGTTTTTGCTTTTTTTAAGGGTGGGGGTAGATTTTAAAAATTTGAGTTTAAGTCAAAACATGGCTTGTGTGGTATCAAACAAAAGGTAATTTAGTCTGGAGTTGAATAAAATATATTTCAGTTTTTAGTTATATTAGCTCACACGTAAACTATAACTATAGTACCTAGTGTGAGCTTAGGGGCCCATATATTGGCAGAGTATTTCATAAACTCTGGCTTATAACTTTTTGTTTGCAATAGAACAGCAATTAAGATGGCAAAGAAATTAGCTCTATATTTTAAAAATTGAAAATTGACTGGTTAATTTTAAGTCGCCTGGGGTTTGCCTCAAATTTGAGTAAGAGCGCTTGTGTGACGTCATTAATCCAAGATTGTGATTTTTTCCATGTTTTTTCTCAAACTTTTGCTTTTATCTTTTTCCATATCAACTTTACAGTAAAATGTTATTGGTTTTGATCAGTTTGCAATAGAACAACAATTGAATTTTTATTTCAGTAAGTTTATATCTCAAAAACTATAAAACATATTGTTATTTAAAAAAAAAAATCAAGATTAAGCAAAAAAGTTTAGGACTACCTCGATTGATTGGTGATGGATCCCTCAATGTTAAGTCGCCCGGTGTTTGCCTCAAATTTGAGTAGGAGGGCCTATTGACGTCATAAATCCAAAATGCCGGAATTTTGCATTTTTTTTACAAACTTTGGCTTATAACTTTTGATAAATTAGTTTTACAGATAAGATTTAATTAAGGTTTTTGTTTGCAAGAGAACAGCAATGAAACTAGTAAAGAAATTAGCTACATATCTTACAAACTAACAAAGATATAATTTTTTTTTTTAATATAGTAAAATGTTACTAGTTTTTATTATCTTTGTCAGCTTTTAATATATAAAGCTAAATTCTTTACTGCATTAATTAATGCTCTCTTGCGTACAAAAATGTATTTACACTTTTTCTGTAAAATTAATTTACCGACAGTTATAAGCCAAAGTTTGTGAAAAAATATGAAAAAAGCCGCCTTGGATTTATGACGTTACACAGGCCCTTTTACTTAAATTGGAGGCAAACACCTGGCGACTTAACATTACGTGATCCATCACCAATCGATCGAGGGTAGTCTTAAAGTTTCTTGCTCAATCTAGAATTTTTATAATTTTTGTATATTTAAGAAAATAACCTATCTATTTTAGTTCTTGAGAAATAAAGGTTTTTAAAACGATTAATAAATTGTCGTTCTATTCCGAACAAATCATAACCCATACAATTTTTCTCCAAAGTTGATGTGGCAAAAGTTAAAAGCACAAGTTTGTGAAAAAACATGGAAAAAATCGCAATGTTGGATTTATAACGTCACACAGGCGCTCTTGCTCCATTTTGAGGCAAACACCCGGCGACTTAAAACTGAGTAATCCACGCATAACCAATCGATTTGTAATTTTTTTGGGTAAAAGTTCTTTTTTGAATTTCAAAAAAAAATTTTTTTTGCAACAACAAAAAGCATATTAACAGTTTTTCTGTGAAACCAATGAGTTTATGACCCATATATCATACAAACACTATTAGATCATAGTAGTTGTCTCTGAATATTGCGTACTAGATGAATTTATTTAAGCGCCATCTGCCACTCAATGTTGCAAGGCTCGCCGGTTGCCACTCTATGTGGGTCATGTTCATTGGTGAAACTAATTTAGCGAAAGTTATAAGCCAAGCCCTCCCACTCAAATTGGATGCAAACATCCGGTAACTTAAAATTCTGTGATCTTTTACCAATCGATCTAAGGCTGTTTAAAAAAATCTTTCACAACTGTCCCACGAGACACGATTTTTGACTATACGCCTCTCAACTATATGGTATGTTTTTATTAAAACATACCATATGAAAAATCACCGTTGAGGACTTACAGGTGCACTGGCGTTTATAATCTTCTCTAAGAACTCGTCTATAGCCTCGGGCGTCATTTCGGTGGGCTCATCCTCAGGCAGATGGTGGTGGTAGGTGGTCGAATTGAGCACTAATAGGTAGGGCAAGGGTAACATTTCCATGGCAATGCTATTTGCCAATTCGGGACTACCCACCCAACCGAACTGAAAGTACTTGTGGTACTTGTCACGTTTCTTTCTGAAAAAAAACTTACATTTTCTACTCTCAAATTAATTATTATACAGTGTGTTTTAACGAAAACTTAACAGAGGCTCTTTTGGGTATTTCTTGATGGAATATGGAAAAACCCTCGAGTTAGTTTGTGAGGAAGACACTTTTTGGCTATCTTGAAATTTTTGTAGCATTCACTTTCTTGGAGGGACACGAGGAATGTCTTTTATATTTTGCATATAGGAACATAGAGGGCGACACTGATCAAATGTCGTTACTAAAACTTAACCTCAATCTTTACCTAACCTAAATTACAGTGAATTTTTTAAGTTAACGAATCAGTCGAAAAATGGAAGTACGGAACCAAGAACATTTTTGGGCTATAATTTTTTACAAGTTCCGAAGGAAATTATTTCAACAAGAATGCCATGCCGAGTTGATTTCGGTTTTCGGCAATGATGTTCGTATGGAGCATTCAAGCGTGGACGGATTAGCCTTAGCGACGATTCAAGGTCAGGTACATCAAAAACAGCTGTCACCCAGGTAAACATCAATGCTGTGCGCATGCTCATCACGGAATATCGACATGTGACATGTCGCGAGATTGAGGCTTCATTGGGGATTTCAAAAACCTCAATTCAAAAAAATTTGCAAGAAGAATTGGGGTAAGAAAATTAGTTTTCCGCTGGATACCGCATCTGTTAATCGAAGAGCAGAAAGAAGCTAGGGTCAATTGGTGTCATAAAACTCTAGACCGCTTAGAGACAGGAAACTCGAAAAAACTGTACAGCATTGTCAGTGGTGATGAATCGTGGATTTACTCATATGAACCCGAAAAGAAACGTCTGTTTGGGTGTTCCAAGATGAAGAAAAGCCAACAAAAGTCATCCGTTCTCGAAGTGTATAAAAAAAGATGGTCGCGACATTGTTGACTGTTACTGCCGATTGGTACATCACCATTTGTTTGCCGAACGTCATCGCTAGAAAAACGAATCCCGAATGACGAATCATCCTCCATCAAGACAATGCAAGTTCGCACAAAGCACAAAAAACCATTGAACTTTTTACCCAACAAAACGTCGAACTGTTGAGAAAATCAAGAATGTACTGCGTGGTCAAAGATTTCAGTCGTCCGAGGAAGCAGTCTACGCCTTGAAGAATGCAATTTTGACAGTACCAACAAACGAGTGGAATTACAGCTTTGCCAACTGGTTTGAGTGCATGCAAAAGTGCACTTATTTTCGTGGAGAATACTTCGAGAAACAATAAAGTCTCTAAAAGACAACCCTCGTTGCAATGATGCACGAAACTCTAAGAGATGGTAGCAAAGATAAAGGAAGGATTTTTTTCCTATTATATTTTGCATCAAATGTCCTTGTGTTTTAGATACAGGGTGTCAAAATTAACTTCCAATTTCAACAGACAATCGAAATTTTTGTAGAATTTTGCATTAGAATAAAATTATTTAAAATATAAAATATTCTAAATTAATATAAAAACATTTTTTTTGTTAACTATAAATATGATGCTAATAACACTATTTTATATATATATATAAAGAGGCCTTTAGATATGTTAAAATTAATTAAATAGCTCTTTAAAAATTAACTCTTAAAACCTTTAGAACATGGGGTTCAATGTTCGAAGCTTAAAACCTATTGCAAAGGTTTTTTAGCCACATATAGCCTATAATTTTTTGGAAAAAAGCAATTAAACTAGAAGATTTATTACAAGAAATTGTCAAATTCGTCATTTTTAACATTCACAGCCCAAGTAACATTATTACCACTCAAGGTTTTATTAATTTGGTTCCAAGGTTATTTAGAGGGTGCTGTTATGGCTTTTACAATCAATTTGGCTACAAAAAGGTAATTTATATTGCCAATTACCTAAAGAGGTGTTATACAACCAAAAAGTGTTCTTCTGTTCCTTTTAGATACTTTTGGTTTTATTGACATTTCTGATTTATAAAGATGGTCTTATAAAACCCTTTTACCTAAAGTTTCTAAAAAGAAATAAATAAAAACTTTGGTCTTTTAGTTTTTTTCATTACTTTAGGTCATAACAAAAGTGTTTTATAATAGAGCTAAAAGGTTACCTTATATTCTATTGTTTTTGTAGTTACCAGTAGTTTAATAGTAAATATGATTATATAGGCGGCCATATAGAACCTAGTTTCCTTAAGGTTTTTAAGAGTGGTAAATATTGTTACAAATTTAAGTTATTTAAATTTTATAATTGGAATTTATTTAGGTTTAGTGTAGAATTAGGTCGATTTATCTTAAGGTTGTATTCTTAGTCTAGGTTTTAGTTGCGTTGTCTGTGGCTTGCGGTCGCGGTAGTGCGGGAACTTTCCGGACGTCGAAGGCTGCCGGAAAGTTCGAGAGAGATGGACGATCCTATATATAGGGCCGGGGTCGCGCACCAGGAGTCAGTCACAGATAGCGTGCTGTAGTGGGCGTGAGATTAACACGAAGTTAATAGACCGATTATAGTAGTGAATTATTAGCAAGTTATTACTAAGTTTAAGTGCGTGTTTTTGTACATAATTTGTCGAAATAAATTGTATCGTTATCAACAATTGCGAGTTTTAATTTGTCGTTGTGAACCCGTAACAATTGGTGTCAGAAGTGAGATTAAAAGAAATAAATAGTGCAAAGGCTATCCTTACATATTACCACCGGATAGGACAATTGGACAGAAAAACAGTAAGTGATTTTTCCAGAATATTCGAAGAAGTTCGATATTGTTTTATTCAAAAACTAAAAGAGATATTTAAGAACCGACTTCGACATTAACTTTACAGTCCAAAAATTGATAATTAGAGAGATTTTCTAGAATATTCTATAACATTCTACGACGTTCTATTCAAAAACTAGAAGAGATATACAAATACCGACTTCGACATTAGATTAGTAATTTTAAAAGTAAGAATCAGAAAGAATTTCTAGAACATTCCATCACTTTCTACGACGCTCTATTCGAAAACCAGAAGAAATATCCAAAAAGAGACTTCGACATTAGCTTAGTAATTGCAAAAGTAAGAACTAAAAGGAATTTCTAGAAGATTCCATAACATTCTACGACGTTCTATTCAAAAACTAGAAGAGATATACAAATACCGATTTCGACATTAGTTTAGTTATTTCAAAAGTAAGAATTAGAAAGAATTTCTAGAAGATTCCATAACATTCTACGACGTTCTATTCAAAAACTAGAAGAGATACACAAATACCGACTTCGACAGTAGCTTAGTTATTTTAAAAGTAAGAATTAGAAATTATTTCTAGAATATTCCATAACATTCTACGACGGTCTATTCGAGAACCAAAAGAGATAATCAAAAAGTGACTTCTACATTTGCCTAGTAGCAGAAAGAGTAGCATTTACCAGTATATTCCAGAACATTCCATTAGGTTCTATTTAAGAATTGGAAGAGATATTGAAAAACCGACTTCGACATTCGCTTTATAGCCCTAAAATAGACGTTTTAAGTGATTTATCAGGAAGTTGATGCTTACTAGACAAGGATCGGCAAAGATGGAAGATCTAACTAAAATGATGCAGGCTCTAGCAGCTCAAATGGCTCAAAACCAGGGCGATATGAAACACACCATGGACGACATGAAACACATTATTGAACAAAATCAGAATGATATGAGACAGACCATCGAACAAAACCAGAACGACATGCAGGAAAACTTTGACCAAATAAAGAGCAACTCCGAACAGCTGAGAGAAGAGTTTAAGACTGCAACCGAAGATCTTAAGGAAGAAATAACTCAAAGAATGCATAGTGTGGAACAAAAGGTACAAAATAAATTGCAGAATGTAGAAGAAAAGGTACATAATGTTGAAGAAAAGGTACAGAATGTTATTGAGGAAGTTTTTCAAACCATGGAAGAAAAATTCCAGGACGTGTCAAAACAGCTTATACAGCTCCAAAAAGAACACAATAAAATGAAAGCTCAGGGATGTGTTGTGAATTCCAACCAAAACATTAAGCCTCCAAATTTCGATGGTACGTCTTCCTGGTCTACTTATAAACAACAGTTTGAAGCTGCCGCTGCTGCAAATGGTTGGGATGATGAGGAAAAAGCTAGAGGATTGTTAGTAGCTCTACGAGAACCTGCTCTGGGACTTTTACGGTCCATTCAAGTCGAACAAAAACAGAATTATAACGATTTAGTGGCAGCGTTAGAAAGAAGGTATGGAGACGAACACTTGCGAAATTTACATTGCTCAGAATTAAATATTTGTCAACAAAGACCAGGAGAGTCATTACAAGAGTATGAAGCGGATATCAGGAGGCTGATGTACTTGGCTTACCCAGAAATGCCAGAAAATTACAGAGATCCCTTCACGGTAGATCGCTTTATTAACGGCTTGCGAGACACGGACTTAGCAAAATTACTACGTCGAGAACGCTTCCATAACAGCAGTGAAGTGTTGATTCGAGCCCTTGAAATTGAATCATCAAATATTATGTCCAGGCCAAAAGTAAGAGGTGTTTCAATTCAGGAGGGAGAAGAAATGAGCACTGGAGATGAGGTCAACTTAAAAACGCTAAACAAACTGTTTCAATCACTGATAGAGAAGATTGATTCTTTGAAAGAAAGTAGACGATCCCCTCCAAATGTAAAGTGTTTCAGATGCGGACGTACAGGGCATATTCAACGCGATTGTCGTGTCCAAATGAGGTCTCGCTCACCATCTAGTGGGACAGAGTACCGAAGAAGAGATCAGGAAAACTAAAACTAGTCAACGCAGAGGGGCGGGTGTTGGCTAATTGGAATTTAGCCCCTAAAATTTACTCTATCAAGAGCTTAAAACATACTGCTGACAGTCTTAACATCGACGGACTTATTAATGGAAGAAAAGTTAATATAACAGTAGACACTGGTGCT
The DNA here is from genome assembly GCA_963576565.1 of Aspidapion aeneum. NCBI lineage: Eukaryota > Metazoa > Arthropoda > Insecta > Coleoptera > Brentidae > Aspidapion > Aspidapion aeneum. The sequence goes on from OY755043.1 coordinate 44,631,436, forward strand.
GCAATATCATTGCTTAGGTCCAAAATTGCAACGAGATATAAAATTCGACCAACAGAAAAGAAAATAACACTTAAGACTGTGACTGTGCGTTTGATAATAAACTTAATATCCTGAGATTTGGGAATGAAGAGTTCATTTTGTCAAATAGTCACTTCAATAAAGAACCAATAAAGGTCGTGGCAGTATGTACAACAAGACTGGTCGGTAATAGTGAGACCATAATTTTTGGGAGGCTAGAAAGTAAATCATCAAGCTGTGTCGGACTCATAAGCCCACAGAAATTATCCAACACCTACCTCGTTGCAAAGTCACTAGTTAAAACCGATAAAGACATCCCGATTAGAGTCGCCAATATTTTCCCAAATAGTGTCAAAATTAATAAGGGGGAGGTGGTAGCATTATTTGAGCCAGTCCAGAAAGTAACAAGATGTGAAGAGCCAACTTCGGAGGATAAAAGTAAGTTACCAACGGAGGTACTTCAGCAATTTGAGTCAACTTGGCAACATCTCACTCCAGAAGAATTTAGTAAAGCGAGAGAGTTTATAGAAGAACAAAGTAATATCTTCGAAACTAGGAGTAGTTCGGGACGCACAAACCTTATTCAACATGCTATCAACACTGGCGATGCCCAACCGATAAGACAACCCCCAAGAAGACTACCAATGGCCAAGCAAGAAGAAGTTCACAATCTCATTAATAAAATGCTCAGCGACGGTGTTATTGAAGAGTCATCAAGTCCTTGGTCATCTCCTGTGGTGTTGGTCACTAAAAAGGATGGAAGTACTAGGTTTTGTGTCGTCTACAGGAAACTTAACGATGTGACCAAGAAAGATAGTTACCCACTGCCAAGAATAGACGACACATTAACAACGTTGGCAGGATCATATTGGTTTTCTACTCTTGACCTGAAAAGTGGGTATTGGCAAGTAGGAATCTTTGAAAGAGATAAAGAGAAGACTGTATTCTCTGCTGGAAGTGGACTTTATCAGTTTAATGTGATGCCATTTGGCCTGTGCAATGCCCCAGCTACATTTGAAAGACTAATGGAAGTCGTTCTACGAGGCCTTACTTGGAAAACCTGCCTAGTCTATTTGGATGATGTCATAGTAATGGGGAAATCATTTCAAGAACATCTAGATAATTTACGAGAAGTATTCTCAAGAATCAGGAACGCGAATCTTAAATTAAACTCAAAAAAATGTTTTCTGTTCCAAGAAAAAGTTGAGTTCCTGGGTCACGTCGTTTCCCGAGAAGGCATCCATACCGACGAAAAGAAGCTACAAGCAATAAAAGAATGGCCTCAACCTCGTGACAAACATGAATTGAGAAGCTTTTTGGGTCTGTGTACATACTACAGACGATTTGTAGTAGGATTCGCCAAAATAGCGTCTCCGTTACATAGACTTACAGAAGATAAAGCTTCTTACAAATGGAATACCGAATGTGACCAAGCATTTAGAAGACTAAAAGCAGCATTATGTTCTAGTCCGATTCTTGCATATCCCATTCCAAAAGGAAAATTCATATTAGATACTGATGCGAGCAACGATGGCATAGGAGCAGTACTCTCCCAAGTACAAGATGGAGAAGAACGGGTCGTCGAATTTTTCAGCAAGAAGCTATCCAAACCAGAGAGAAATTATTGTGTAACTAGAAAGGAGCTCCTAGCCATAGTTAAATCCGTAGATCACTTTCACAAATATCTCTACGGACAAGAGTTTCTGATTAGAACGGATCATGCTGCGTTACAGTGGCTCATGAAAATGAAACAACCTGAGGGGCAAGTCGCGAGATGGATAGAAAAGCTACAACAATACCATTATCAAATTAAGCACCGAGCAGGAAGGGTGCATAATAATGCAGATGCATTGTCCAGAAGACCTTGCCCCGAGGATTGTAAACATTGCAGGAAAATTGACCAGAAAGAAGGAATTACCTACGTGCGCCAGATAAAGTTAGAACCAGATGAAGAATGGATGTCGGCTTCGATTAGAACCACACAACTTAACGACAAAGATGTAGGACCTATCTTGCGATTGAAAGAAGAGAACAAGCCACGACCATCATGGCAAGATATCGTAAACCAAGGGGTGATATTCAAATCACTGTGGGCACAATGGGATTCACTGATAGTAGAAGAAAACATCCTTAAACGTGCCTGGGAAAGTGCCGATGGCCTTACTGTGATTAATCAAGTAGTGGTTCCTAGGAGCATGGTAGACAATATAATGGCCGAATGCCATGGTGGAAAATCAGGCGCGCACCTAGGCATAAATAAAACCATGGACAAAATTCGAAACCGATTTTATTGGGTCAATTACTTTCAAGATGTGAAAAACTGGTGCCGCCGATGTTCGACTTGTGCAGCCAGCCATGGTCCCAAAACAAGGTCCAGAGGTCAAATGAAACAATATAACGTAGGTCTGCCATTCGAACGCATTGCTATTGATGTGGCCGGACCATTTCCAGAAACTAAAAAGGGCAACAAATACATCCTTGTTGTCATGGATTATTTTAGCAAATGGCCAGAAGTTTTTGCTTTGCCTAACCAAGAGGCCGCTACAGTTGCAGAAGTTCTGGTAAATGATGTTTTCAGCCGATTTGGCATTCCTTTGGAACTACATTCAGATCAAGGAAGAAACTTTGAATCAAAGCTCTTCCAGAATCTCTGTGACCTTTTAGGAATACATAAAACACGGACTACTGCTTTGCATCCGCAGTCAGATGGCATGGTTGAAAGATTTAATAAAACAATAGAGGAACATCTTTGCAAAGTTGTTGATGAGCACCAAACAGATTGGGACCAATATATTCCATTGTTTTTGATGGCCTATAGAACTGCCATTCACAATACGACAGGAGCTACTCCATCTAGTATCCTGTTTGGTAGAGAACTGCGTTTACCATGTGATATCATGTTTGGTTCACCTGAAGAAGCACACTTAGAGGTTAATGACTATGTCGAACGTTTAAGGCAAAAGCTGCACGATATCCATGAAGTGGTTAGAGAGCGAATAGAAATAGCCAGTGACCGCATGAAAGCGAGATATGACCTGAAAGCAAACTCTTCAGGGTTCAAAGAGAATGATCAAGTCTGGCTATACAATCCTCAACGCAAGAAAGGAAGATCACCTAAGTTGACACCACCATGGGAAGGGCCTTATAAAGTTGTTAAGAGAATTAATGATGTAGTCTACCGAATCCAGAGAAGCCCGAAGTCCAAGATGAAAGTTGTTCATCTAGACAGACTAAAACCTTACCTGGGAAATGTTGATCGAGACGATCAAACCTGAAGAGGAGGATAGTGTTACAAATTTAAGTTATTTAAATTTTATAATTGGAATTTATTTAGGTTTAGTGTAGTATTAGGTCGATTTATCTTAAGGTTGTATTCTTAGTCTAGGTTTTAGTTGCGTTGTCTGTGGCTTGCGGTCGCGGTAGTGCGGGAACTTTCCGGACGTCGAAGGCTGCCGGAAAGTTCGAGAGAGATGGACGATCCTATATATAGGGCCGGGGTCGCGCACCAGGAGTCAGTCACAGATAGCGTGCTGTAGTGGGCGTGAGATTAACACGAAGTTAATAGACCGATTATAGTAGTGAATTATTAGCAAGTTATTACTAAGTTTAAGTGCGTGTTTTTGTACATAATTTGTCGAAATAAATTGACGTATCGTTTTCAACAATTGCGAGTTTTAATTTGTCGTTGTGAACCCGTAACAATATAAACTTTTGGTTTTTGCCATTACTTTTAGGCATTTTAAACAGGTTTTATTGGAAGGCTTAAAGGTAAACTCATAGACGAATGACAGAGATAGACCAGACACTTACATGGTGGGAGTTTTATTACTCAATTGGCGCAGTATACCGGGGTGCCGTGGAAAAACCAGCGCCTCTCTAACTTCGTATTCCGTACTAAACATTTACAACCATTCTACTCGTCAATTAAATACATAGTGTTAAATTTAAACTTTGCGCGCTGATAAGAATGAGTTTTTTTGTGTCAACGCTCAATGTGCCTAAAAACACTCTATAAACACCAATTAGTAAGGATGCTCAATCAAAGAATTTTTTTATTAATGGCTACTAGCAACAATAAAAAGGAAAGTTGAATTTTTTAAAATTAAATCTAAGCTTTAGAAGTTTGTTTTCCATTGATATAGGTACATAAATTTCCTTGAGAGGATAATTTTCTAGTAAAAAAAGGCTCTTTGACGAATATTCTGCAGAAAATTCCTTTTTATTAGTGCATAGAATACATTAACTTAATTATTACAATGCTTTACACATAATATAATGCAAATATAGTATTTTTCTATCAACGGAAACTTTTTTAATTGTTTTTTAATGAAAAATATAAACTTATGCAATGCACTTATGATTTCCGTACTCCGTCAAACTTCACGAAATTTTGGTTTGTTGTAGACTGAACCTTTCTTATCAAAAGTTCTCAGGGGCCCAACTCAAATTAATGACCAGTTTTTGAAATACAGGGTGTTGAAAGTGATAATGTCCAAGAAGCATAATGGCTCTTTAGACGGCTTTGCCAAACATATGCGCAATGTTACTATTTCATGTATTTACGATTTATTAATTTCTTTTAATCTATATCTTTAAAACCGTATAGGGTGTTTAAGTAAATATTATTCGAAAGTGTTAATGAGAAACAAGCTTTATTGTGTTTTAGGTTGAACCTTTTGTATCAAAAGTTCTTATGGGCCCAACCTAAATTAATTACCAGTTTTTAAAATACAAGGTGTTGAAAGTGATAATGTCCAAGAAGCATTATAGCTTTTTAGAAGTGTTTTGCAAATATATACGCAATGTTACTATTACACACATTTACGATTTATTCTTTATTTTTATCTGTACCCGTAAAACATTATATACAGGGTGTTTAAGTAAATATTACTCGAAGGTTTTATTGAGAAACAAGCTTTAGTATGTTGTAGACTGAAACTTGATGGTCAGATGTTCTTATGATGGGCCCACGTAAATTAATTTCCAGTTTTTGAAATACAGAGTGTTGAGTAATAATGTTCAAAAAGCATAATAGCTCTTTAGATGGAGTTTCCAAACATATACGAAATGTTACTATTACATATAGAGATAGTAGTTATTAGTTTTTTAATGGTTCTTGACTTATTATGTATTTAATACAGGGTGTTTCGGCAAATGTAATTTAAATAATATTAAAAAATATTTAAGCGTTTTGTACATCTGTACCGTGCCCTGTAAAAAGCTGTAATGCTTGTTTCTCAGTAAAAATTTTGACTAATATTTATTAAAACACCCTGTGGATAATGTTTTATTGGTACAGATTAAAAATAATAAATAAATCGTAAATATATGAAACAGTAAAATTGCATAAGTGTTTGGAAAATCCGTCTAAAGATAATTAATTCGTCTTGGACATTATTACTTTTAACACCCTCTATTTTATAAACTGGACACTAATTTAAGTTGGGCCCATAAAACTTTTTATACGAAAGATTCAATCTAAAACACACTAACGCTTGTTTCTCATTATCACTTTCGAATAATATTTACTTAAACACCCTGTAGAGAATGTTTTAAAGGTACAGATTAAAAATAATAAATAAATCGTAAATACATGTAGTAGTAACATTGCGCATATCCCCCGCCCCCACCCCGTATATACGCCACTGTGTACAAATGTATTTAAATTAAACATTATTATATTATATTTGGGTGTTAAAAAAATGTTACGTAAGCTTTTTAAATTAAAGTATATCGCTTTTAAGCTACTGTACGAGTGAAACTTTCAGAAATCAGCTTTAAATGTGTATCGAAAAAAATGGCCGCCACACATGGACTCTGTAAATTTCAAAACTTAATAAAAACCAATGGTATAGAATAGAGTTTCAGTAGAAAAAAAATCTAAATAGCATTTACAATGGCGTTTTTAATGTGGGCGATCATTATGCCGGACCTGTATATAAATATAGTGAAATAAACTATTTTTTTCCAAGCGCGGATTCGAGGTGGGGTAACGTGGTAATTACTCCCCTAGAATAAAAAATATGCACTTTTTGTTAATAATTAAAGGGTAAACAGGAAAATTACCGCCTCCCCCCTTGAAAAAAAGTTTAATAAAAAAATATCGTCGATTTTAACCCTTCCCCCCCTTGATTTTGACCTAGATCCGCGCTTGTTTTCTAAATATTAAAATTTAAAACTAAACATTTTAAACTCTGTCCTGGTTCAAATCACACACTATATATTTAACTTAAATTTCGTCTTTCTTCAAAGTTAGCCAGTTTTTAGGGCGAAATATTTTTAGCCACTCATCCAATTGCTTCGTTTGGGAAGGCAATGGCGCTTGCTAACATAGTCTTCGCACCCACCAACACAACATTGTTTTCTTTTCAATTTCTTAAGCGATGGATCGCCCCCATCAAAACGCACAAAATACCGATTGGTCATAATTTAGCAAAACACACCATAAAAATTAAGGTAAAAAGTCGAAAAATAACGAAAAATTGCATCCACAAACGAAAAATGTAAAATGAAATTACATATTTTTATCTATTTTGCTAAAGTCAATGTCAGTCATAATCAAAAACAAATTGTCAAAATATACCAAGAGTAGCGGTTAATATATATTGCGACAGCGGAGAACTCTGTCCATAATATTTTTATACAAGGGGTGACGGTCTGTAATCAGCGCCTCTCGAACTTCGTATTCCCAACTAATGTATACAGGGGGTATGTATAACACTATTATGAAAATACCGGGGTGCTTTCCTTACTATAAATAATTAGTTTACTGTGGGTAAACTTAATTCTTTTGTATTTTTGGTTACCCATAGCTGCATATTAAATATTATTTAAATAGGCGGTCATATAAAACTTTGTTTCCTTAAGGGTTCTAACAGAAGTAAATAAATACTTTCGTATTTTAGTTTTTACTGGTACTAGTACAGATTGGTACCTACCTATTGCAAGATTGATTATTTATTATCCTCCTGGGTAGGGCACCCAAGCCTAGATAAGGCCTGTTTAAACGGCCAATATAAGAGGTTTCCCTCCAACCTGCAGGCACAACGGATATCATTGCACTGGTCCTCCTGATTGTGTGCAAATTGCACGATAAAAAACATTTAAATTTAACACAACAGTTTAAAAAACAAATACAAAAAATTTAAGTGAGGTTATGTTCACTATGTTTACCTTCTCTTTTTTATTGGTTTCATAAGCGCACTCAAAAATCCTTGTTGCGATAGAGTAACAAATAAAACCAAGTGACCACTATAAAACGATAATGGCGTATATAGAATTATTTTAAAAATATTGTAAACAGAAAATATTTATCTAGTCGTTTTAGCAGTGTTTTTTAACAATAATTTTACTTTAATTTTGATTTATGTAAACCAAACAGACTTTTTTAATGGTGAATAGTGTAAATTATTTTTTTTTATTTTAAATATTTGTTATTTAGTTATCAAAAAACTATTAAAAAGCATTTGTGAGCTGGCGCGCTTGTTTTGAGAGCTTTTCAGATACGATTTTATCAGAAAAATAAGTCTGGCAGGCAATTTGATGATCCACAAAACGACAAACTCCTCATATATAGGTATATTTTTATGTGATACAATAATTTTGGGACTCTGACATTTTTGGCAATTTTATGACCTAAATTTATTTATATAGCCATTGTGAATCTACAATATCGCTAAAGCTTTTATAGGAAAAATTCTTTACTCTAAAGGTATTATGGTATTCAACAGAATTGCCAGGATACCAAATTACCAAATCTAGTTTTATAACAGGATAGAGGACGTTTCTGAGTTGCTTTTAGAACCTGGCATAATAGCTTTAGGCTCTAAAAGGTTCTATACTGGTGGAACCGCTAGAGGGCGAAGCTAGCGTTTATTTCTTATGGTTTTATAATGAGTTTAATACATAGGTTGCCACCACCAATTGGGGAGTCCCATTTAAGAGGTCTAAGGGGTATATAAGCGTAATAGGAACGTGCTAGCGACCAAACATTGAAACTAATGGTTTTAAGGAAAGGCGCTGGCAACCTTTTAGCTTCTGCTATAAATAAAGAAATGTTACTTGGGAGCTTTTACCCACCCTTCAAACCTGACAAATACTAGAACTTGTAAACAAAAAACTTTTGATTCAAAGTTATTTGGCCTTCCCCGCCATCCTTTAAAGTTTTGTGCATCATTTAAATTACACCCTGTATTTGGATTGGGGTTTTATTTTCGTTCGAAGTTGCCATTGACCGATAAAAAAACGTTTTTATGTACATTTTAAAGAAAAAATAAAAAAATCCCGAAACGTCGATTTATTTTTTATTGAAGGAATATTTTGCAGGGATTTGAAGTGGCTCCTATTTATTATTTTTTCCTTCCTAGGCCGCGCAGCAATGGCTCTCACGATTTTTTTTTAGATAACCTCGAAAATCTGTTATTTGGTTATCTTTGGACCCATCTTGGCAATATCGTCGTGACGTCTGTCTGTGTGGGTGTGTTTGTATTTCGTTTCTGAGACATTTACAAAAAGCTGTTTTTAAGACTGGTATAGCATCAAGGTCTGTAGAGGATAGGTTACCTGGTAACTTTCTGACCAATCAGAGCCAGTTGTTAAAGTGGAAAATGACGTCACCTGGAGTGCCCATTTAAATAAAAACATTTAATATAGTAGGAAATCTTCAAGCCTCTTGTGTTCCGTTATTGATTTAAATGTAAATATGTTTTGTTATTTTTCTTAAAGTGTCTCTAATAACAATATTCATAAAATACATCAACTAACTTAAATATAAAACTTACCTTATACCAAATATCCCAAAGGCACAATGTCTTGGGAAGCTTTTAGTTCGTTAAAATAACCACAAGTAGAACATATAAGTAAACTAAAACAAGTATTTACAGTTTTTAAATAAATATAGTTCGAAAAAAACACCACAAATGTAAAAAATAAACCATCGAAGAATAAAAATACTTAGAAACACATGTAAACAAAGTGCTTTAATCAAATTGTGGCACTCCAAATGACGCGCTGTCACCTCTCACGCCGCTTCGACCATGGAGTTACCAGGCAACCTATCCTCTACAGACCTTGGTATAGCATAGAGTACTTGAAGTGTACTAAAGGGTTAGGAAGGTATCAAATCCGTCATGGATCCATTTATATTTGTTTAAATTGTTTTATCGCTCTCTAATTGATTGACGGTGTTAAAGACATTCAGAGACGTTCAAAACATTGTACCTGTCAATCCAGCCACTTTCCCTATTTAAAATATAGAGGCAAAGTTTATCCCTTGAAAGGGATGCAAGCTATAAAAATTCCAAAAAGTGCCCCCTTCAAAGAAAATCCACATATTTTTCCAAAAACGTACGAAAAATATTCGAAAAAGCTGTATATTACCTTACTAATGATTCGACAGTATCCCTAAATTTCAGCATACTCTCAGGAATCTTTTTAATTTTGTCTTCCTCGACGACCACCAGCACAATGTACTTGTTGGTTAGAAGGAGCTCATTAATGTTTCCCCGAGTTATTTTTGGAAAAGTTTCAAAACGTTCTTCATTTACCCATTGATGAAGAGATTTGTTCAAGTGAGTGGCGTCTTCAATATCGTTGCCTGAATCCACTAAAATTAAAATTTACTATAGGATTCATGGGAAATCATGTATGTCAGATAAGAACAACTATATATATGCATAAAATATGTAGTATGTAAGAAAAAAGGATAGAAGTTTACACGTCGTTACGCCCATTGTTTCAGGATAGCCAGACTCACAGGAAATTTATGACACTGATTGTTTCCTCTAACGCGGCGATCTTTTCTTTTCACAGTTCGTAAAGAAAATCGATAGTTGTACATAAAATAGAGGAAATTTAGACGATAATTACGCAACATATAATCTTTTTTTTCAAGCTTGTTCTTGTTTATATCATTTAATGCCGTCTACCACAAACCAAAGTTAATGTGTTCCCTAGTGAAACAAATAAGAGAGGGGTCTGTTTTAAAAGCAAATTCTTCATATTGATTTAAGAACCACTTAACGAATTAAATTCTCAAAAATACCACCGCTGTTTTAAAATTCAGTTCAGACATTACTTAGCATTTCAGGTCTCCCTGATTCTAGGGTGGTGATTATTTTTGCCCAAAGTTCATCCAGTCATCCTAAACCGCCATGTGAATAAATTAGACTTTTTGCATAGCCCCATAAAAAAAATCATTGGGTGCCAAATATGGTGAGTTTGGAGGCCACCTAATAGTACGTTGCCTGCTTGCCGCGTTTCCAAGGCATTTAAAAACACTCTCGCAGGCAAAGTGTCATGAGCTGGTTAACCATCTTGCATAAACCAAATTTAGTTAAAATCAACATTTGGTACCTGTCGAATCGCAGGAATGATATGGGCAGAGCTAAATAAATTATCCCTCCCTAATGATATTGTCACCCAGTCCATTAAGTTTTTGAGGATACTAGGTCCGTTCTGAATGACGGCCATGAATTAAAAACGAACTTTCCTCTGTCCTCTTTCATCCTGATTCGCTTTTTAAATTATGGTTTCACAAAACTACATTCTTTGAAACTGATCATCTGGAAAAATTCAGTCATGTGAACTTAACTAGACGACTGAGCTGCGTCAGCAGGTTTCCATAAAACATAGTTTAAGGCAACCCGGTGACGTAGATTTTTTAATCTGAATACAGTTAGCCAGTCAGGTTTAATGACCTTTGAAATAATGAAGGTAACCTGTGTAAAAGTATAAAGACCTTGGGAAAGGTTTTGCATTAAACCTCCTTATTTACTCCAAAAAAAAAAAAATTCAGGGTGCTGCGTCAAATTGTTGCCTAAAATTTGCAAAACGAAGAGCGCATGCTTTTGTATTGTTCACGGTCCTTAGAATTCTAGGGACTGTGTTATATGTTTACTATTTTTAGGGTTTTTAACCCTAGGTTTTACACTATGAAATGACTCAAAATTTATCAGAAATTCTCCTGAATTAATTTAAATAATAACAACTTTTTTTATGGTTATGCGCACTCGTAAGGAGAACTCTATCACGCTCGAGAAACGGCAAGTTTACCTTACTCTATTTACAAAAAAGTTACAAAAATAAACATTATTTTTATCACAAATAGTTTTATTACATTTACGACAATGCGATTTTTGTCCACTTCCACGTTTGTTTTTCAAATTTTAAATCAGGTAGTGACCGGGCTAATTCTTTAATTTTTAGTTTTTCCTCTAGCTAAAAACCACTATGCAGAGTATAGGGGTATATTTCTTGTCTCGTAACTTAGAGGGCGTAAATTAAAGCATACATGCTCCACTCATAGAAACAAGACGACTAACTGACTCACAGAACATCAAAACTGGCTAGCGTGCCCAGCACAAATTTTAGTTGATTTCATATTAAGATTTTTTAAAAATAAAAAAATGTGTTTTTGTAGAAAATAAGGTAGTGCCATGGCTCAGTGGCACTACCCCACGAGCCGCCACTAAGATATAGTGTCAAACAATTTTTTTCGGTTTTTTATTGACTTCTAAAAATTAAACAATCAAAATTTTGTGTACTTACACACTACAAGAAAAAATTAGGTGCTAAAATTTTTTTAAAAACTAAAAGTTTTCAACAAATAAAAGTCTTTATTTTTTTTGTAAATTTAATAACTTATAAAAAAAAAATTACTCCTCAAAGTTGACAAATTAGTACCTACTACAAAGGTTATTTGAAGCTACTGTATCTTCTTAATCTAGAGTTTACTGGAAAAAGCAGCTAGTGGGACATTTTTAAATAAAAATGAATCACAAAATCATTCAAAGTTGTCCAATTTCTCGATTCTAAAATGCATATCACAACTCTTTAAACTTGATAAATGCTATAACTTAAAAACAAAAAACTTGTGGATCGCAAATGATATACCCTGTATTGCCAAGGATTATTTACTTACATGTATAAAATATATGCAAACTCTCCTTGTAAACAAAAACAGCCGGTAACTCTTCAATGCCTACATGTTCTTTGGCGATTTCTTCGCCTACTGAGTAGAAAAATCCATGCGGCTGATACCTTAACGCGACTTCGTAGTATACGTCCCATAAGGGACCTGCTGTGCTTCCTAAAATTTAAAAAATCAAAATTAAATTTATTTATTGCAAAAGAATCTTAAAACTAAAAGGGTGTCCCAGATAAAAGCAACTACATGGGGATTTCGGAAACGGTAAGTGATACGAGTTTGTTTAAATGAGAAAAAGTTGCGCTATTCTAAGCCCAATCAAGTGCTGTATCAATATTAAAGATATTTACAGGGTTACTAAAACATCGAGCAAAAACTAAAAATTGTGTTTTTTGAAATATCGCCGTCATCTTGCAAACAAAGTTAATGAAATTTGGTAGTTTTGTATAAGCAACTACGGCCAATCGAATGACGTTAACAAATTTTTTCTTGGCCTTCTAGTTTTTTTGAAACCATAGCCAACTTTGTTATTTTTTATGACCGCCATATTGAATTTATACGTCAAATAGTTTTTCACTTGGTTGGCTGTGAAACAAAGGCCGTAGTTGCGTTTGTTGTCATATTTACGTAACCATCTGGCAAAACTTTATCATTTATTTGATTTATCTGTTGGAGTCACATTATCAATCAAATTTAACATGGAAAGATTTCCAAATTGGGAGAAAGTAGATATGTATGAATGTTATATTTTGTGTAATAAGAATGCTGGAAGAGCTCGAGATATGTACTTTCAGAGATATCCAGAAAGGCGACAACCAGGTTTGTTGTATCTGTCTCTGTGTCTTCAAAATACTTAGAAATAATTTAATTGAATATAGATCCTTTAAGAAACAAAATCGGAATTGACAACCTGATGAAAATATTGAAGCTCCGCTTTTACAAAGTGTCGTTGACAATCCTCGCATCTCCCTTCGTGAACTGGAAAATAATGTTAAAATCCCAAATCAACTGCACAAAGAATTCTTAAAAAATTTAAGTATCATCCATATGCAACACATATTAGTTGTTATGCCCGCAGTAAGAAAAACGATAAATGCAATGGACTGTATAATTTAATTAATGAAAGCACGAGCAAACATAAATATATTGATATGAAATTACGAAATAATCAAACGTCCATAGGTAAAATATTGGTGCCACACAACGGTAATCAGATAAAACTGCACTCACCAGTTTGCAGCCACTTTCTCCACGTTCTAAGGGGCCCCTGATTGGATCTAATGATGTCACCACGTAGCTGAAGGGCTGAAGTTTCTAGTTCTATGCTTCAGTACACCAAAATCGAGCACTTTGAGGTGTAGAAATTTGAAATAGTTGGAGAACGAAATTAACACGCCATTTTCTCGAGGCGGTCGACAAGGATCTCTCTGGTTGTTGGTGCGCATGTCCAAAATGCGCAAATGCACTCTGTCCTTCATACAATTGTGTGGTTTTAAAAATATATAAACAACCGCGAAATTTAGCGGGAGCTAACATTAGTCAAGCACTCCGAGATGGTGACTTAGAAAGAAGAACCTTGTTTTGCAATAGGTTCATACAAAAATCGCAAGAAAATCCTCGATTTCCGCTTAAGGTTCTGTGGTCCGATGAAAGCAGGTTTACAAGCTGCGGGATATGTTTAACAGACATAACTACGTGTACTGGGCCGATGATAATCCGTTCTTAAATCGTGAAGTGCATCAAGTTAGGTGGGGTTTAAATGTATGGCTAGGAGTCATAAACGGACACAATACTATTTAACATTTTTCATAATAATTTGACGGCATCTAGAAATTCTATAAAATAACGTTGACCAAATTTTAGAAAATTTGCCTTTTCAAGATGTAGCAAACATGTGGTTCCAGCAAGATGGAGCACCTCCACATAATGCAAGAATTATAACCGACTATTTGAATCAGCAACATGGAAATAACTGGATCGGAAATCGAGATCCAGTTGCCTGGCCTGCATGTTCGCCAGATCTTACGCCTCTTGATTTTTGTATTTGGTGGACTTAAAGGATAAAGTTTATTCTACTACTCATAATACAATAGAAGAACTTGAGGCAGCCGTTGTTCAAGTCATAGAAGAAATTCCTGACCAAATGGTTAAAGATGCATGCATGTCTCTAATTCATCGATGCAGAAATTGCATGAATAACAACTGTGTAATTTTCAAACATTTGCTTATTTAATTCAATGCTTTGTTATCGGATTTTAGTTTTATTTTAAATTAAATAATAAATGCAAACTTTTGTTTCAGAAATAAAAGATAGATTTTAATAAATTGTATCATTTCTTAGCCAGAGAAAAATTAAAAAATAAGGGCCTTAAAGATTTACATATAAATCAAATAAATGGAAAAGTTTTGAAACGTAGGTATGACAACAAGCATAACTACGGCATTTGTTTCACAGCCAACTAAGTGAAAAACTATTTTTTTAATAAATTCACATTTTCCATCATCCAAAGATAGGCTTATTATACACGGTGAAAAAGCTCCTTTTATGCTCTATTTATGAAGTACAAATCCAATATGGCGGTCATAAGAACTAACAAAGTTGGCTATGGTTTCAAAAAAATTAGAAGGCCTAGAAAAAAATTGTTAACGTCATTCAATTGGCCGTAGTTGCTTATACAAAACTACCAAATTTCATTAAATTTATTTGCAAGATGGCGGCGATATTTCAATTTTTCACAAAACACAATTTTTAGTTTTTGCTCGATATTTTAAAAACCCTTGTAGATATTTTAATTTTAATACGGCATCTGATTGGGCTTAAAATAGCGCAACTTTTTTCTCATTTAAACAAACTCGTATCTCTTACCATTTCCCAAAAACCCCATGAGTTGCTTTTATTTGGGACACCCTGTATAATAATAAGTAAGTAGGCAACATGTTATTCAAATTTATTAAACATACTCTTGAACAAAACTTATTATGCACAAAATGTTTTTTAAAATTTGACCTTAATTATCAAGTGCTGCTTTTTTTATTTTAAAAATCTACAAAAATGCTATTGTGACTATTTATTTTAATTATTATATCTTGTGATTTTTGAAATGTTATACTGCAAATAGCTTTTTTTTATTTTAGACCTTACTTGGACATTTTGTATCATCTAATTTGTGTGTATATTATATTACCTGCCATTGCAATGGTAGTACTAATAAGGGTGTGTTACTTACCTACATACATAAAGAACAACAAATTCGACTTTTTAATTTGATGAAAACTATCAGATTTTGTGATTTCTTGAACAGGCGGTCCCGACATACGTAAGGCATAGTTGACAAGATGCTCTTTGGTTCTGTCTCCATGATATGTATGGTCTCCGTCAGGTTTAATGCTAAAAATGTTTACCACTTTTATTGGTGTTGTAGCCAAAATATAGGGGGTTTTACCATATACGTAATATTCCAATACTCCCTGTTACTTATTTACACAATGGTTGGCGTTTGATGCAAACATTCAGAAATAAAGGTACGAAAAATGCACAGATACCAAATTTACATAGATAGAGTTTTTGTCTACTGTACGCTAATGATTTGACGTAACGAATATAAGAATAAAATAATATTCATGCGTAAAAGTATAACCAATCAGGACATTTTATCTTAAGGACAGCAAAAAGGATAGACTTATACCCATTGATATTGCTATTTCAAATATGTTTGCATTCTGCAATGTAAGGTACCATAGGTATTGCAATAATACGTACTATATGGAAATAATATGCATATGTCTTTGAAAGCAACCAATCAGATCTTTTTTGCTTGAAGACCCCAAAGCCCTCACGTTTGTATCATGAATGGGCAGTTACCGTGGGTATTGGAATATTACGTATATGGCTTTTACAAGTAATATCTCCAATGTGACACAGACAGAAAATCGATTTTTTTATATGATATGTAAACTATAAACAGTGCTTTATGATTAAGGTCTTGATTAAAAGCCAATGGACGGCACTTCAAGCCCTACTTACTGTAGATTAATTATTCTAGTTTCCGGTATGATTCTTTTCTAAAAGCAATGTGATTAGAACTTACAATTTAATTGTTGGATACCCAGCCACATGAAATTCTTCTGCAATGGTTGGAAATCGAGTGCAATCAACTTTACCCACTCTGACATTTGTATTGACCAGGGCCTGGGCAACATGGCTCCAGACAGGCTCCAACCTTTTGCAGTGCCCACACCATGGAGCATAAAATTTTACTAGCCAATAGCCTTAAAAAAATATGTTAATTAAAATAAAGAGAATGATAGGTATGTAGGTAAGTGAAAATTGGTTCCTACGTATTAGAGTCCCTGTATGTTGACATATTTGAATATATTAGAGTCGCGACGACAAGCCATAATATATATTATAATCTATAATCTTTGGACAAGCCCATTAATGTCATTCTTGAATTTGCGTCTAGGTTATGTTATTTTGATTGCCTTGGTATAAGTATATTTCTTTATTGAAACTTAGCAACGGAAGATTAATAAGGCCTCCATCACAAAGGGCCCAGTCAAAACCACCTGGGTATTAGAAATGTATGTATACCGGGGGTGCGGTCTAGTTAAATAAATCCAGTAAAATCAACATTTTGATTTTATCTGTGTGTTTATCATTTTAATATTTTAGGTTTTGAAGTTAAAAGAAAACCCCCTGTATAACAGCTATCGGAACACTTTTGTTAATAGGATGCTTTAGGTTTATATTTTACTTATGTATATGTACTAAACTTTATAAATTTCAAATCGGTGTGGTGGCGCCGAAGTGCTTCTTTCATTTTGAAGGTAATATTGAAAAGCTACACTTAAGTAGAGTTTATACAGAAACATGGCATGACATAAGACATAGCATGACATGACATAACATTACAGAATGACATAATATAAAGCTTGGTCCAATCACAGCCTGACTTTTGTTCATGTGATTTTGTAACTTTCAGCTGTCTTCTGTCATTTAGTTTTCTCTTGTTGTTTTGAAAATATGGACGATGGTGAATTAATTGAACAGGTGCAGGGCTTCCTACCCTGTATAATAAAAAAGACAAGTGGTACAAAGATAAGAATGCCAAAAAAAATGGCTTGAACTTCTTATTCATTGGGGGAATTTTAAAGTGTCTTCTTTTTCACATATAGCACTAGCTGCAAGGCCAATGAGAAGTAGAAGCTGTACTTCTTCATCCATCTAAAACAAGTATATACATAGAGAAAATAATAAAAGAGTGCTTAATTCTATGGTTCAAAAGCGGCAACAAGTTTACGCTAGCGCCACCCTTGGCTACTGGAAGAATTAAGAATGCGCGGGCGGGCTCGGCGGGCTTTTTAAATGATTTTTTTCTTAGTAAAGGTGCTATTTTTGAGGTCAGGCTAATTTTCATGTATGCGAAAAGAATTTGGATATCAAAAATATATTAATTTTAGTCATGTAAACCTGTAAGATATCCAAACTTTTTCCGCATACATAAAAATTTGCATGACCTCGAAAATGTAATACTTAAATAAAAAACAATGTTTTTTAAAAAATGTAATATTTATTTTTTTAAAAATGAGTACTGTTTTAGAAAAATCTAAAAATATTTAACAAATATAATGTTTTTTCCTAAATGTATAAACTAGGTATTTATATTACAAAAAACTGTGGATTTTTAGAAAACTTAAAAATAGTTAAACATGTACCACCTAATAATCCTTAATAAAACCAATATTTAAAAAAAATAAGAACACACTTTTACAGTCTTCAATTTTCTAATTTCTAGGTTTATGTGGAATTGCTCAAATGTTGTAATGTAATTTTCATATATTCTTCACAATATGCATTCTCCAATCCATTTTTTAATAATAAAGGTGGCCACATAATGATGTTATCCCATTGTTGATTGTTGCGTTGGATAACTAAAAAGCAAAAAAAAAGCTGCCAGGGGACTCATAATAGTAGGTATTTTATACAGGTATTAATAAAGTATGTCGCCAAACTTCAGAGGATTATCTTGAGTGATTTTAAGAAAAAAAACTTTGTATAACTTAGTTTTTGAGATATGGGTTATTAAAATATTAGTTTTTTGTTTGCTTTTTATTTATAACGCGTGCAGTTTTTGAGATATTTAGCTCAAATCTGGAACATGTTGTTGTTGTTTTGTTACAAGGCATACATTATTAAGCATGTCAAATATTAGGAAAAACTACAGGGTGATATTTTCTCCAGAACTTTTTTGCAGTAAGTTATTGGCAGATTTAAAAATGTAAAATGAATTCCTTGTTTTATTATAGTATCTTCAATTGCTATTTAGAAATTACATAAAACTCGCATAAAATTAAAATAATGCAGAGTACAAATTTTCCTTTTTTGTCTTTTCTTGAAAACAGTTAGAGTTACAAAAAATTGCAGAAGATCAAAAAGTTTCTGAGGAAAGGTGGCTGTTGCCTCCCCCACCTCAATAAGCCTTCGTGTCGACTCTGTCTGAAATATGTGTTTATATGTAATATAATTTCAGGGGCTAACCAAATTTTTAAGGGGGAGCTTAGCTCTTGAAGCTCTGCCCTAAGTACACTTTGGGCCTATTCTTAAATTATGTAATTGACCCACCTCCACCCTCTGTACAGAATTTTCAAGAAACAAAATACATTAAAAAAAAGTTATGTGTAATACCAGGCCAAACACTGCTACCCCTTTGAGCATTAATTTTGAACATATAATTATTATGTTAAATGGCATTATGTATTTTAAGAATAGGCCCTAGTATTGTAATGATCCATACAAATCCATAATGTCTGTGTACCTAAAAAGTAAAAGCACTAGCTAAAATTATGTTCAAACACTAAACTAAAAGACAGAAGCCTAAGGATTTTTAAACATTTTCCATATATTTCATGAATAAAAAAATTAAATAGGTGAAGATATGGCATAACTGTGTCTCGGGTCCCCCAAAGACCTATTCTTGGGTGCACTACTGACTAAAATATCTACTAAAACTAAAAATGGAAAATGCCGAAAAGGCAATACATCAATAATAATAAAATTATATGGACAATGACCCATAAGAAGGTGCGGATCTACGGGAGGGGAAATTCCCCCCCCAAATCTCAAACTATATTAAGTTTTTACATACACATACAGAATACACATCCTGGTCACAATGCAAAACTGTTTTATGCAATATTTATTATGATATCTACCCCCCCTCAATAAAGTTCCTAGATCCACCCCTGCCATAACTGAGGGGTGAACAGCTGAACAAAATTTGTACACCATCCTACAGGACTCAAATAAATTCTTGGTCCTGTAGTGTATTTTAGTGTCCTGTGGAGTCCTACACAGTCTTGTTAAAAAAATTTGTATTCCTGCTGTGGACAGATGATCACCCCTCCCAAACACACAATGCACCAATACTAAGTTGACACATTTTATCTAAAACCAATGTATATGTTCAGTGTCAATCTGTATAAACAAGTATATAAATCGACCCTAACTTCAATAACATAAATTATCTTTCTTACCTTGTATTATGGATCGTTCATACTCGTCTTTTGTCTAGTCTTTTGTGTTGGTTTAGTCATTTGTCTTGTCATAAGAAAGTTAAAACCACTGTTTCTTATGGGAGTGTTCATACAATGCTTTTGCTTTTGTTTTTGATTAGTCTTTGTCTTAAGAGTTGCCAACTTTCAATCCTTAGGACAACGACTAAGACGAGTGACAGACATCAGCTGATGTTTGTTGTTTTGTTTTACAGGGCGTCCGAAGAGCGCAAGCGCGCGGTCCAAATTTTAAATTTACCGCAATTAATCATGTTTTTAACAGAAAATCTCAACATAACCTCAACATTTTATTTGCTTTTTTTTCTTTTTCGCTTTTGTTCTTTCGTGTCTGTGTTTCGTGCACAGATTAGGTTAAATAAGATCATTTTGTGTAGAAAATAATTTTTGAAGAGGGCCTTTTTATTGAAATTGAATTTTTTTTTCAGTGAGTTATGACTAAGACTAATCAAAAACAAAAGACGAGTATGAACAGCCGATTTTGTTTAAGACAGCTAAGACTAATCAAAGGACAAAGAGTAATCAAAAACAAAAGACTAAGACGAGTATGAACAATACTTAAGTCACAAAACAAGACCAGTTTTGTCTGATAACACGCGCTTTAACACAAAACAGATCTCCTTTGTAGTGAAAAAGTTATTTCGTAGCAAAATTTTTGCATCCGAAAATTCCAGAAAAACAAACCAAGAATTTGAGGTTAGGTTTGACTCGACTGCGTTTACAATATACTTGTAACTTGCTTTTAAAAATGACTTGCAATTTGTAATATGGGTCGAATACCTGTATTATTTATTTGGTTGCAATTTCTATTAACATTGATTGATGAATGTTACAGATGTTCATACCTATGCAACAACGAATAACAGCAATTTTTATTTAAACAGTATAAATACTGAATTAGGATATAAGTCATTGTTTTATAAAGGAATCAGATTGTATAACAAATTACCATTAGACATTAAAAATTGCAAATCAAATAATATGTTTAAGAGAAAAAAAAAAGAAGTACTTGTTGCCTAGTCAGCCTCAGTGGCGTATATAGAAAATAGTTTCGGGGGGGCCCAGACCTTATAAAGACGTATTTTATACTATTTTATATTTGTATTTATGAAATATCTAAAAAAATCTTAGCTTCGGGGGGGGGGGCGGGCATATATACGCCACTGGTCAGCCTGATTGTTTAAGTAAACCCTTGGTATCATATTATATTATATTATATTATATTTTTTTATTTTAGTCTCTATATTATTTTTTTGGTGTATTTTAGTATAGTAACCTTTTCTCATAAAGAAATATGGTAGCAATGTTTTTTTACGGATAGGATTAAAAACATTTTACAGTACAGTGTAAGTACTTGAGAAAGCTGTGTGTTACTAGATTATTCTTTTAGTAGGTAGGTATAGTTAGTTCTGTTGGGAATGATACAGGAATGCTTGTAATGATTTTTCGGTATTATTAGAGAAATATAGCCAGGCTATAATCAGTGGCGCAACCAGGAAAGTGTCTTGAGGTGGGGCCCGAGACCTCGCCAGCTAAAACGGGCGCCTCGCAAAAATCGTGCAACCAAAAAAAAAAGGCCTTCTTGTTTTTCACGGGCACGCCACGAACTACGCCGCTGCTTGGGGGGGGGGGGGGCGAGTCCTCATTATGTCAAATTTGACGCTATTTTTTCTGTTTTATTATGAACTATGTAGAAAATATATCAAAAATCTAAGGCTTTGGGGGGGGGGGGCGCCCATGCTATAATTGTGCCAGGCACTATTTTAACACATTTACATTGAAAACTGACAGTTAATCGTTCAAAATTCATACCAAAGTCGAATTTAAAACTATCGTCGTTTATTTTCAATTAATAAAAGAAGGCACTATTTATTCCGGTTCATATAGTAAACAAAGACCATGTGTTGAAAGATCACAGCTGACGTTACAATGTGAAGGTGTCAAAATTGTGCCTGGCACAATTATAGCCTGGCTATATTTCAATAATTCTCCAATAATACCGAAAATCCATTACAAGCACATTCCTGTATCATTCCCAACAGAACTAACTATACCTATACCACGGATCACCTACCTACTAAAAGAATAATCTAGTAACACACAGCTTTATCAAGTACTTATACTGTACTGTAAAATGTTTTTAATCCTATCCTAAAAAAAAACATTGATGCCATCTTTCTTTATGAGAAAAGGTCACTATACTAAAACACACCAAAAAAATAATATGGAGACTAAAATAATGAAATATAATATAATATAATATAGTACCAAGGGTGGTTTACATAAACAATCAGGCTGACTAGGCAACAAGTACTTCTTAAGTTTTCTCTTAAACATATTATTTGATTTGCAATTTTTAATGTCTAATGGTAATTTGTTATACAATCTGATTCCTTTATAAAACAATGACTTATATCCTAATTCAGTTGAATAAAAATTGCTGTTATTTAACCTGGCTTTATTTCAATAATTTTTTTTTACGGTGCGCACTCGCAAGGAGATCCCTATCACGCTCGAGAAGCGGCAAGTGCGCGGAAATGTTGGTGTATGTTGGCTTTGAAAAGGTTCAGATTGTAACCTGCAGGGAAAAATGTCGCAGGAAGCTTATTCCACAGCGATGCTGTTCTCCAGAAATATATTATCCATTATGTAATAATAATGTTACGGGTTCACAACGACAAATTAAAACTCGCAATTGTTGAAAACGATACGTCAATTTATTTCGACAAATTATGTACAAAAACACGCACTTAAACTTAGTAATAACTTGCTAATAATTCACTACTATAATCGGTCTATTAACTTCGTGTTAATCTCACGACCACTACAGCACGTTATCTGTGACTGACTGACTGGTGCGCGACCCCGGCCCTATATATAGGATCGTCCATCTCTCTCGAACTTTCCGGCAGCCTTCGACGTCCGGAAAGTTCCCGCACGACCGCGACCGCAAGCCACAGACAACGCAACTAAAACCTAGACTAAGAATACAACCTTAAGATAAATCGACCTAATACTACACTAAACCTAAATAAATTCCAATTATAAAATTTAAATAACTTAAATTTGTAACACTATCCTCCTCTTCAGGTTTGATCGTCTCGATCAACATTTCCCAGGTAAGGTTTTAGTCTATCTAGATGAACAACTTTCATCTTGGACTTCGGGCTTCTCTGGATTCGGTAGACTACATCATTAATTCTCTTAACAACTTTATAAGGCCCTTCCCATGGTGGTGTCAACTTAGGTGATCTTCCTTTCTTGCGTTGAGGATTGTATAGCCAGACTTGATCATTCTCTTTGAACCCTGAAGAGTTTGCTTTCAGGTCATATCTCGCTTTCATGCGGTCACTGGCTATTTCTATTCGCTCTCTAACCACTTCATGGATATCGTGCAGCTTTTGCCTTAAACGTTCGACATAGTCATTAACCTCTAAGTGTGCTTCTTCAGGTGAACCAAACATGATATCACATGGTAAACGCAGTTCTCTACCAAACAGGATACTAGATGGAGTAGCTCCTGTCGTATTGTGAATGGCAGTTCTATAGGCCATCAAAAACAATGGAATATATTGGTCCCAATCTGTTTGGTGCTCATCAACAACTTTGCAAAGATGTTCCTCTATTGTTTTATTAAATCTTTCAACCATGCCATCTGACTGCGGATGCAAAGCAGTAGTCCGTGTTTTATGTATTCCTAAAAGGTCACAGAGATTCTGGAAGAGCTTTGATTCAAAGTTTCTTCCTTGATCTGAATGTAGTTCCAAAGGTATGCCAAATCGGCTGAAAACATCATTTACCAGAACTTCTGCAACTGTAGCGGCCTCTTGGTTAGGCAAAGCAAAAACTTCTGGCCATTTGCTAAAATAATCCATGACAACAAGGATGTATTTGTTGCCCTTTTTAGTTTCTGGAAATGGTCCGGCCACATCAATAGCAATGCGTTCGAATGGCAGACCTACGTTATATTGTTTCATTTGACCTCTGGACCTTGTTTTGGGACCTTGGCTGGCTGCACAAGTCGAACATCGGCGGCACCAGTTTTTCACATCTTGAAAGTAATTGACCCAATAAAATCGGTTTCGAATTTTGTCCATGGTTTTATTTATGCCTAGGTGCGCGCCTGATTTTCCACCATGGCATTCGGCCATTATATTGTCTACCATGCTCCTAGGAACCACTACTTGATTAATCACAGTACGGCCATCGGCACTTTCCCAGGCACGTTTAAGGATGTTTTCTTCTACTATCAGTGAATCCCATTGTGCCCACAGTGATTTGAATATCACCCCTTGGTTTGCGATATCTTGCCATGATGGTCGTGGCTTGTTCTCTTCTTTCAATCGCAAGATAGGTCCTACATCTTTGTCGTTAAGTTGTGTGGTTCTAATCGAAGCCGACATCCATTCTTCATCTGGTTCTAACTTTATCTGGCGCACGTAGGTAATTCCTTCTTTCTGGTCAATTTTCCTGCAATGTTTACAATCCTCGGGGCAAGGTCTTCTGGACAATGCATCTGCATTATTATGCACCCTTCCTGCTCGGTGCTTAATTTGATAATGGTATTGTTGTAGCTTTTCTATCCATCTCGCGACTTGCCCCTCAGGTTGTTTCATTTTCATGAGCCACTGTAACGCAGCATGATCCGTTCTAATCAGAAACTCTTGTCCGTAGAGATATTTGTGAAAGTGATCTACGGATTTAACTATGGCTAGGAGCTCCTTTCTAGTAACACAATAATTTCTCTCTGGTTTGGATAGCTTCTTGCTGAAAAATTCGATGACCCGTTCTTCTCCATCTTGTACTTGGGAGAGTACTGCTCCTATGCCATCGTTGCTCGCATCAGTATCTAATATGAATTTTCCTTTTGGAATGGGATATGCAAGAATCGGACTAGAACATAATGTTGCTTTTAGTCTTCTAAATGCTTGGTCACATTCGGTATTCCATTTGTAAGAAGCTTTATCTTCTGTAAGTCTATGTAACGGAGACGCTATTTTGGCGAATCCTACAAATCGTCTGTAGTATGTACACAGACCCAAAAAGCTTCTCAATTCATGTTTGTCACGAGGTTGAGGCCATTCTTTTATTGCTTGTAGCTTCTTTTCGTCGGTATGGATGCCTTCTCGGGAAACGACGTGACCCAGGAACTCAACTTTTTCTTGGAACAGAAAACATTTCTTTGAGTTTAATTTAAGATTTGCGTTCCTGATTCTTGAGAATACTTCTCGTAAATTATCTAGATGTTCTTGAAATGATTTCCCCATTACTATGACATCATCCAAATAGACTAGGCAGGTTTTCCAAGTAAGGCCTCGTAGAACGACTTCCATTAGTCTTTCAAATGTAGCTGGGGCATTGCACAGGCCAAATGGCATCACATTAAACTGATAAAGTCCACTTCCAGCAGAGAATGCAGTCTTCTCTTTATCTCTTTCAAAGATTCCTACTTGCCAATACCCACTTTTCAGGTCAAGAGTAGAAAACCAATATGATCCTGCCAACGTTGTTAATGTGTCGTCTATTCTTGGCAGTGGGTAACTATCTTTCTTGGTCACATCGTTAAGTTTCCTGTAGTCGACACAAAATCTAGTACTTCCATCCTTTTTAGTGACCAACACCACAGGAGATGACCAAGGACTTGATGACTCTTCAATAACACCGTCGCTGAGCATTTTATTAATGAGATTGTGAACTTCTTCTTGCTTGGCCATTGGTAGTCTTCTTGGGGGTTGTCTTATCGGTTGGGCATCGCCAGTATTGATAGCATGTTGAATAAGGTTTGTGCGTCCCGAACTACTCCTAGTTTCGAAGATATTACTTTGTTCTTCTATAAACTCTCTCGCTTTACTATATTCTTCTGGAGTGAGATGTTGCCAAGTTGACTCAAATTGCTGAAGTACCTCCATTGGTAACTTGCTTGTATCCTCGGAAGTTGGCTCTTCACATCTTGTTACTTTCTGTACTGGTTCAAATAATGCTACCACCTCCCCCTTATTAATTTTGACACTATTTGGGAAAATATTGGCGACTCTAATCGGGATGTCTTTATCGGTTTTAACTAGTAATTTCGCAACGAGGTAGGTGTTGGGTGTGTTTTGTTGGCTTATGAGTCCGACGCAGCTTGATGTTTTACTTTCCAGCCTCCCAAAAATTATGGTCTCACTGTTACCGACTAGTCTTGTTGTGCATACTGCCACGACCTTTATTGGTTCTTTATTGAAGTGACTATTTGACAAAATGAACTCTTCATTCCCAAATCTTAGGGTATTAAGTTTATTATCAAACGCAAATCCATGTTTACTTATCAAGTCCATTCCCAAAATAAATTCGGCTTCTATTTCGGCAACCAATACAGTGTGGCGAATCTTCAATCTTCCCAGCTGTAGGTCTATATCTGTCTGTCCCAACACGTCGGCGGATTCTCCAGTCACAGTCTTAAGTGTTATTTTCTTTTCTATTGGTCGAATTTTATATCTCGTTGCAATTTTGAACTTAAGCAATGATATGGTAGCACCAGTGTCTACTGTTATATTAACTTTTCTCCCATTAATGAGTCCGTCGATGTTAAGACTGTCAGCAGTATGTTTTAGGCTCTTAATAGAGTAAATTTTGGGGGCTCTATTCCCATTAGCCAACACCCGCCCCTCTGCGTTGACTAGTTTTAGTTTTCCTGATCTCTTCTTCGGTACTCTGTCCCGCTAGATGGCGAGCGAGACCTTATTTGGACGCGACAATCGCGTTGAATATGCCCTGTACGTCCGCATCTGAAACACTTTACATTTGGAGGGGATCGTCTGCTTTCTTTCAAAGAGTCAATCTTCTCTATCAGTGATTGAAACATTTGGCTTAGCGTTTTTGAGTTGACCTCATGTCCATTGCTCATTTCTTCTCCCTCCTGAATTGAAACAGCTCTTACTTTTGGCCGGGACATATTATTTGATGATTCAATTTCAAGGGCTCGAATCAACACTTCACTGCTGTTATGGAAGCGTTCTCGACGAAGTAACTTTGCTAAGTCCGTGTCTCGTAATCCGTTAATAAAGCGATCTACCGTGAAGGGATCTCTGTAATTTTCTGGCATTTCTGGGTAAGCTAAATACATCAGCCTCCTGATATCTGCTTCATACTCTTGCAATGATTCTCCTGGTCTTTGTTGACGAATATTTAATTCTGACCAATGTAAATTTCGCAAGTGTTCGTCTCCATACCTTCTTTCTAACGCTGCCACTAAAGCATTATAATTCTGTTTTTGTTCGACTGGAATGGACCGTAAAAGTCCCAGAGCAGGTTCTCGTAGAGCTACTAACAAAGCTATGCCTTTTTCTTCATCATCCCAACCATTTGCAGCAGCGGCAGCTTCAAACTGTTGTTTGTAAGTAGACCAGGAAGACGTACCATCAAAATTTGGAGGCTTAAAGTTTTGGTTGGAATTTACAACACATCCTTGAGCTTTTATTTTGTTGTGTTCTTTCTGAAGCTGTATAAACTGTTTTGACATGTCCTGGAATTTTTCTTCTATGGTTTGAAAAACTTCTTCCCTAACATTCTGTAGTTTGGTCTCCACTTTTTCTTCAACATTTTGTACCTTTTCCTCAACATTTTGTACCTTTTCTTCTACATTCTGCAATTTATTTTGTACCTTTTGTTCCACACTATGCATTCTTTGAGTTATTTCTTCCTTACGATCTTCGGTTGCACTCTTGAACTCTTCTCTCAGCTGTTCGGAGTTGCTCTTTATTTGATCGAAGTTTTCTTGAATGCCATCTAATCTTTGCTCAAATGTCTGTTTCATATCGTTCATGGTGTGTTTCATATCGCCCTGGTTTTGAGCCATTTGAGCTGCTAGAGCCTGCATCATTTTAGTTAGATCTTCCATCTTTGCCGATCCTTGTCTAGTAAGCATCAACTTCCTGATAAATCACTTAAAACGTCTATTTTAGGGCTATAGCGAATGTCGAAGTCGGTTTTTCAATATCTCTTCCAATTCTTAAATAGAACCTAATGGAATGTTCTGGAATATACTGGTAAATGCTACTCTTTCTGCTACTAGGCAAATGTAGAAGTCACTTTTTGATTATCTCTTTTGGTTCTCGAATAGACCGTCGTAGAATGTTATGGAATATTCTAGAAATAATTTCTAATTCTTACTTTTAAAATAACTAAGCTACTGTCGAAGTCGGTATTTGTATATCTCTTCTAGTTTTTGAATAGAACGTCGTAGAATGTTATGGAATCTTCTAGAAATTCTTTCTAATTCTTACTTTTGAAATAACTAAACTAATGTCGAAATCGGTATTTGTATATCTCTTCTAGTTTTTGAATAGAACGTCGTAGAATGTTATGGAATCTTCTAGAAATTCTTTTTAGTTCTTACTTTTGAAATTACTAAGCTAATGTCGAAGTCTCTTTTTGGATATTTCTTCTGGTTTTCGAATAGAGC
The DNA here is from genome assembly GCA_963576565.1 of Aspidapion aeneum. Taxonomy (NCBI): domain Eukaryota; kingdom Metazoa; phylum Arthropoda; class Insecta; order Coleoptera; family Brentidae; genus Aspidapion; species Aspidapion aeneum. Next base: position 44,659,392 of record OY755043.1, read on the forward strand.
GTCGTAGAAAGTGATGGAATGTTCTAGAAATTCTTTCTGATTCTTACTTTTAAAATTACTAATCTAATGTCGAAGTCGGTATTTGTATATCTCTTCTAGTTTTTGAATAGAACGTCGTAGAATGTTATAGAATATTCTAGAAAATCTCTCTAATTATCAATTTTTGGATTGTAAAGTTAATGTCGAAGTCGGTTCTTAAATATCTCTTTTAGTTTTTGAATAAAACAATATCGAACTTCTTCGAATATTCTGGAAAAATCACTTACTGTTTTTCTGTCCAATTGTCCTATCCGGTGGTAATATGTAAGGATAGTCTTTGCACTATTTATTTCTTTTAATCTCACTTCTGACACCAATTGTTACGGGTTCACAACGACAAATTAAAACTCGCAATTGTTGAAAACGATACGTCAATTTATTTCGACAAATTATGTACAAAAACACGCACTTAAACTTAGTAATAACTTGCTAATAATTCACTACTATAATCGGTCTATTAACTTCGTGTTAATCTCACGACCACTACAGCACGTTATCTGTGACTGACTGCCTGGTGCGCGACCTCGGCCCTATATATAGGATCGTCCATCTCTCTCGAACTTTCCGGCAGCCTTCGACGTCCGGAAAGTTCCCGCACGACCGCGACCGCAAGCCACAGACAACGCAACTAAAACCTAGACTAAGAATACAACCTTAAGATAAATCGACCTAATACTACACTAAACCTAAATAAATTCCAATTATAAAATTTAAATAACTTAAATTTGTAACAATAAGAAGTAAATAGTTATTAGTATTATAAGTTTGGATTTGTTTTGTTATAGAAATACTGGTGTATGTATTAACATTTAAATGTATTTTTTATATTTATGTTTGTAATTTGAAATAGCATGATTTGCTAATAAAGATTTATTCAATTCAATTCAATATAGTAAACCATTTCTAACAACAAATGGCATTAGGAAATTACTAAGCTTTATGTGATAGACAATTTTCTCAAAGTTTTACGTAACTTATGAACGACCCCAATCGAACAGAATAAAATTAGTTTTAAATACAAATAGAAACATAGTCCGCGATTGCAGCGCTGTGCGCTACTGGAACTTGTTGGCTGCGCGGCCCTATCTTTTCGGCAGTCTTTTTTGTCTCTGAGTATATACATCACTTAAACAAACCAAAGGGCCATTAGCACATGTATTAGGGGAGCCCCAATTACCTGCAACAAAAATGAATGAAAAAAAGGCTACCTACTTATATGTACCTAAATATCTGACGTTTTGCTTACCATTTTTGCGTAATTATTTCTTTTTTAAACAAAAAAACCACATCAAAACTATCCAAACACAATATAAAAGTAGGGTTATGGTGAAAAATCGTAAACAAATGACGTCGCGATCATGCCCACGGCCCCCCATAAGGGAGCTAGGGCAAAAAAATCGCATTGACCATACTTTTACTGAAGGACCAGGCACTTCTAATAATAGAGTTGTAATGAAATTTGGCATACAAGTTCGCGACCATTCGGTGGAAATTTTAGCCCCCCACGGCCCCCCATAAGAGAGCTAGGGCGTGGTCCTTATTTTAGTTGCTCTGATTGACAACGCACTTCTAATAATGTGGTTGTAATGAAATTTAGCATGCACGTTCATAAGGTTAAAAAAACTATTCAGTGAAAATTTCAGCCTCCCACCACTCACCATAAGGGAGCTAGGGCGTGGTCCTTATTTTAGTTGCTCTGATTGACAACGCACTTGTATTAATGTGTTTGCAATGAAATTTAGCATGCACGTTCATAAGGTAAAAAAAACTATTCAGTGAAAATTTTAGCCCCCCCAGCACCCACAGTAAGGGAGCTAGGGCGTGGTCCTTATTTTAGTTGCTCTGATTGACAACGCACTTCTAATGATGTGGTTGTAGTGAAATTTAGCATGCACGTTCATAAGGTTAAAAAAACTATTCAGTGAAAATTTTAGCCCCCCACCACTCACCATGAGGGAGCTAGAGCGTGGTCTTTATTTTAGTGTCTCTGATTGACCGAGGACTTCTAATAATGTGATTGTAATATAATTTGGCATGCACGTTGATAAGGTTAAAAACACTATTCAGTGAAAATTTTAGCCCCCCACCACCCACCATAAGGGAGCTAGTTCGTGGTCCTTATTTTAGTTGCTCTGATTGAAAACGCACTTCTAATAATGTGGTTGTAATGAAATTTAGCATGGACGTTCATAGGGAAAAAGAAACTATTCAGTGAAAGTTTTAGCTCCCCACCACCCACTATAAGGGAGCTAGAGCGTGGTCCTTATTTTAGTGTCTCTGATTGACCGAGCACTTCTAATAATGTGGTTGTAATGAAATTTAGCACGCACGTTCATTAGGTTAAGAAAACTATTCCGGGAAAATTTTAGCCCCCCACCACCCACCATGAGGGAGCTAGAGCGTGGTCTTTATTTTAGTGTCTCTGATTGACCGAGGACTTCTAATAATGTGATTGTAATATAATTTAGCATGCACGTTGATAAGGTTAAAAACACTATTCAGTGAAAATTTTAGCCCCCCACCACCCACCATAAGGGAGCTAGGGCGTGGTCCTTATTTTAGTTGCTCTGATTGAAAACGCACTTCTAATAATGTGGTTGTAATGAAATTTAGCATGGACGTTCATTGGGTTAAAGAAACTATTCAGTGAAAGTTTTAGCCCCCCACCACCCACTATAAGGGAGCTAGAACGTGGTCCTTATTTTAGTTGCTTTGATTGACACCGCACTTCTAATCATTTGGTTGTAGTGAAATTTAGCATGCACGTTCATAAGGTTAAAAAAACTATTCAGTGAAAATTTTAGCCCCCCACCACTCACCATAAGGGAGCTAGGGCGTGGTCCTTATTTTAGTTGCTCTGATTGAAAACGCACTTCTAATAATGTGGTTATAATGAAATTTAGCATGGACGTTCATAGGGTTAAAGAAACTATTCAGTGAAAGTTTTAGCTCCCCACCACCCACTATAAGGGAGAGTAGTGGATTTATGATGGTTCTGGCCCACTTTGGGGGGGGGCCAGGGCCTTATTCGACGACCTCTAAAATCAGTCAATTTTACGAAAAACGAGCGAACCGTAGCAAAAATTGAACGAAAAAATCGAGTGAACCGAAGCTGTCGCGCTATTCGACGACCCCTAAAATAAGTCAAATTTACAAAAAACGAGCGAACCGTGGCAAAAATTGAATGAAAAAATCGAGTGAACCGAAGCAATCGATCTCTAAAATCAGTCAAATTTACTAAAAACGAGCGAACCGTAGCAAAAATTGAATGAAAAAATCGAGTGAACCGAAGCAATCGATCTCTAAAATCAGTCAAATTTACTAAAAACGAGCGAACCGTGGCAAAAATTGAATGAAGAAATCGAGTGAACCGTAGCTGTCGCGCTATTCGACAACTTCTAAAATCAGTCAATTTTACGAAAAACGAGCGAACTGAAGCAAAAATTGAACGAAAAAATCGAGCAAACCGAAGCTGTCGCGCTATTCGACGACCTCTAAAATCAGTCAAATTTACAAAAATCGAGCAAACCGAAGGAAAAATTTATTGAAAATGTGTTACTATAGTCAAAATAATAAAAAATCCAGAAGTTCTAGCCCAACGAACGAATCCGCGTGTTACCCTTGCATCAAATTGAGCTAACCGCGTGCTACTATAGTTGAAATTATAAAAAGCATAAAAAAAATTATAGAAAATCCCAAAGTTTAGATGAAATTGTGAAAAAAGCGACTAACCGCGTGTTAGCATAAATATCAATTTAGAAATGAGAAAAAAATAAAAAAAGTAATTTGTTCTTTGAAAAAAAGGAGGGGAAAAAATGAAGCAAACAAAATCTTAAATATTTAATTTTTTTAAAAGTAAGTACATAAAAATCTTAATCTATTTTTCTAAATTCTAAAGATGGAATTTGTCCAAACGACGTGTTCACATGGCCTTCATAAATCAGGATGTATTTGTTCGTTTTAAATTCTTCTCTGTAGGGTTCTACTTCAAGCGATATGCGTGTCGGTAGGTAAACATCAAAGCTACAGTTCTCCAAAACAGCAATAATGGAGCGGCCGAACGCAACTTTGATGGATCTCAGATGATTTATAATGTATTCTTTACCAATTTCCAACTCTGATATGCGTTTTGTCTGCCGCAGTTCAAATTTAGCTACAGCGTTTAATCTGGCTAAATCCATTTCGAAATGTAGAATGTGGACTTGGAGCAAACCTCTCACCTTATATAGGGCCCAAACAAACCTAAAGTATATCTCTTTTCAAAATCCACGAGTTGTGTGACTTGTCCATTCCAAGCCATTTAACATAAACCTTGTCACCTTTTCGTCTTAATACCTTTTCAACGAGGTAAACATCGGGATATTTGGTCAGTTGTAATTCTTCAGTATAAAATCCACCCCTAATTTCGGAATTCTGTTGGTCTTCAAGCAGGTATGTAATGGGATTCGTCTGTACTACTTTTCTAATTCGAAAAACCTCATTGGACCAGTTGGGTGTATAACCCTTTGTAAAGGCCTGTCTCTCTTTGCTGATACGGACATGATCTCCAACTTTAAATTTTATTGATTTTGGATCTGGACGTTTTATTGATGGGTAGGACGTTCTTAAAATATATTTCTCATTTTTGTTAGACACTTTGCTGGGGGCCACACCCGTTGTCGAATGCACAGTGGTGTTGTACTTGTTTACAATTTCATCCAAAATATTTATCCAGTTGTAGTTGCCTTGCACACTAAATTTTTTCCACATTAAATTCTTTAGCGTGCGATTTACCCTTTCAACAATTGAGGCTTTCATATTGGAAAAAGTGTGATAATGGTTGATATTATAATCTTTTATGAGTTTTTGAAAATCTTTATTAAAAAATTCCTTGCCCCTATCCGTATGTAAGTTTTTTGGTGTTGATGGTGCTTCTTCCAAAATGGATTTCATCGCCCGAAATACATCTGCAGAGGTTTTACTTTTCAAAGGACGTGCCCATACAAACTTGGAAAATGCATTTATTACAATTAAAATAAATCTATGTCTTCTGTTTGTTCGTTCATATGGAATCATGGAAATCAAATCAGCCTCCCATAAATCATTCAATCCCTTGATGTTAACTTTACGACGAAAATATTTTTTTCGAGCTGTTTTATGCAGTTCATTTACCACAATTTCTTTCAAAGACATCTTGAAGGCAAGTGAAGAAATTATGGTTGTATTGGATACTTAAGTAGTATAGTAGCACTAAAATCAGTGGATGAAGTTGCTGCTTCTCTCTCAAACGAAATTTTATCATTTTGTTTCAATTTTATATCTTCCACATTTGTTGAATCATAATATTTTACATTTTCGAGCTTGTCTTCAACGACCATAATCGTGGTATTGGGGTGAAATTTTGCAAACTCAATTTGTGCTTCTCTCAAGGGCATGGTATAATAAACACTTTTTAACGAAAATATAAAAAATTTATTTTCTTGCTCCATATGTTTTCCCACAAAATCTAGCGGTAAATATCCATAAAATGTTTTATTCTCTTGCTTCAAATTAGATATTTTTTGTTCCATATTTTGTACTTTAAATGCAATGTCATCTTTAAAGTTTTTTATACTTTGTGTGAGTTGGATCTCTTTTGACGATACACTATTTTGTAAATTTTCTTGTAGTTTAGTAATTTTTTCATCTTGATTGTTGACAATTATTTCAAACTCGGAAAGTTTTTTGATTGTTTGTTTATTACTATCTTTACAAGCAGTTTTCAATTGCGAATGTTTATCTCTAATCTCATCTGTGCTTACAGTCAAAAGTGATTTTACACGTTTTAAATCATCTTGAAATGTTTTTAACTTTTCACTTAAAGCGCTAACATCTTGATCTATTTTATACTTTGCAGTTTCCAGTTTTTCATCAAAGTTGCCATCATATAATTTAAGACTCGCCCTCCATAATGTATCATACTGTATCTCCAAGTTTTTAACTTGTTCGATGTAGCCACTAATCGATTTATTTAATTTTGTTATTGTTTCGTTGTTGTGTGCAATTTGATCTTTAATTTTACGTTCGAGATAATCGATTGTTGGAAATTTTTCATGAAAATTTTTCTCAAGTTGATCTTGTTGTGCTTTTAATTTTATTTTAACAGTTTCTAAAAATTTAGAATTTAAAGATTCCTCATCAATTTTTGGTATATTTTCAAGCTGGGTTTTTAACATGGAAAGATCACGTTCTAGTTCACCATATTTTTTTTGCACATCCGGACTTGTTTCTGAAACGTTTCTAATTGAAATTTCATTTACTTTTTGACTAAGTTTATTAACATTTTCCATTAAACCTGAGCTTGTTTCAAGACATTTTTTAATTTGTTGATTAAAACTTTCAACATGTAATTGATTTTGTTCGTTAATAATTTCTTGAAACTGTTTTTTAATACTGGTTTCTAAATTTTTTAGGGCATCAGTTGAAATTTTGTCGAGATCTGAAAGCTGTGTTTTTAATGTAGCAAGTTCGGTTTCGAATTGATTTATGCTATCCTTTTCCAAATCATCGTTTGATAAAACCTGCTTGCATTTCAAACCAAGTTCATCCACAGCTTGTTGTAAATCAGAATTTGTTTGCAAAATGTTTTTAACTTTGTCATCTAGCTCTTTAAATTCCAAATGCTTCGTGTTGTTGGTAGTTGCAATTTGTTGAATATCACCATTAATTTTGTCTTGAAAATTTTTAAAACTACTTTTAAGAGTATTAAATTTTGAAAGGAAAACTGTAAAATTTTGTCCATAACTCTCTAATTCTGTTTTGTTTCCATTTTGAAAATTTTTAAGCTCACTTTCAAGAACATTTATTTCTCTTTTTAATAAAGTTATATCATTTGTAACATTATTTTGTTGACCAACAAGGTTTTGAAGGGATACTATTTTTTCAAAGTTCACATTGATTCGATTTTTGAAATCATCCACAATTTTATTCTGGTCTTTAAAAGTAGTATTTAGTATATCTCCTTTAAGCTTTTTCTCCCTTTCCAACAAGTTGTCTTCTTTAACACAATTTTGTTGCACATTGCCCAACTTTTCATCGGTTAATTTAATTTTTTTTCGAATTTCTGACATTTCATAGTCGTTTGACACCATTCGTCTCTTTAAACCTTCAAAGTCAGAGCTTTGCGGTTGAAGTGTTTTCGAAACATTTGACAAAACTCTATTTTCCAAATCGCTCTGACTAATGTTGTATTGAATATTTTTACCTTTTCTCGAAACATGTCTCCAGAACTTGTCCACCGTCATGGTTGTAAAAAACGAAATAAACTTATCTACCTGTATACATCTCTATTTATACTAAAATTTTACGCTCTCTAAGCTCTTCCAATATTGATTGTATTTCATTTGTGTGACCATCATTCCCGGCTGTTTGTGACGCTATCAAAAGTTTCAATCTTGCCACAATTTCATTTGGATCATCATAATATACATAGTCTATTTTATTGTTCGACAAGAGCATAGATCCACCTTTTTTCTGTAAAGTACTTGAAGTAGATTGTGCTCTAGGTCTTAAATTTCTCGGAGGAAGTGGTTTATTAAAAGAAGCAAGTCTTTCCCGATTTTGTGGGGGAAGAATTTTCTTATTAATCAAATATGGTCTAATTATTTGATTCCATTTCGAAACTTTTGTACCTTGAATCTGATCCTGGGGGTCATAATTTCTACGGTAGGCATTGGATCTTGATAAAATATCCATATATTGATCTAAATCATCTTTCCTATAAGCCGCTGGCTCTTTTTTAAACAACAACTCATATAAACCAACAGTGCCGGGGTAGGTTAAACCATTGACTGAAACATTTTTACCTTTAAAGTTTAGCTCAGATTTACCAATAAGAAACTTTTCATTATCAACATCGTGATAGATTCCATAGGTATAATCGTGAACATCTTTAGTATCTCTCATTTGTTCGTCAATATACTTTCTGGGCAGCGGATCAAAATCTTTCAAGTACTCATCGTAAACAGGAAGTCTTGTTAAGTTTAATCTACTTTCATTTATTTCGTTAAGTGTTCTATCAATTTCTTCACTAGTATCACCATTGTTTTGAGCATCATTATCGTCGCTAACAAAAGTATCTTCTAAAAAACTGGGCATTGTAGGTGTCAACATTGGTTGAAATTTATACAAATTACTTCGAGCGGTAGAATTTAAGTCAATTGGACGATATGAGGAAAAGTTTAAATTTGTTTTGCTGGGTGTAGAGGAATCTCGAGTTGGGGTTTTTGGTTCCGATTTAATTGACATTTCATTTTTCACTTTCGATAAAAATTCTTCAAGAGGTTTAGTTATTGGTTTCAACTGCTTCTCTCGTTTAAACTCTGATTCAACGAGATCGGATTTTAAGGCTTGAAGTTTCTTTTTTATTGCCTTGCGAGTTTTAACAAGCTCCAAAGCTTTTCGTCTGTCCATCTTTGTTTTTAAATCACTAATGATCAAAAGTTTGCAACTAGACCTCTTATATATGAATAAACTTGTCAAAGCCCTGTCGGTATCGACCGTTTTTAATATCGCTATCTTTGTCAACAACTAAAAAGCTATATTTGTCCTTCCAACACAACGAACAAAGTTCTTTAAATGTTTGAAAAGACAAGTCTGTGCTCACATGGTCCTGATAAATGTGCTTTAAATTGGTAAGGTCTTGTGGAAAGATAACTAGTAAGCTTAGATTATCTCTGATAAGCTGCTTTGGTATACTGGAGTAAGTCTGAGTTAAATAAAAGCAGTCTGTATTTTTATGTCTAGAGAAGCAAAAATAATCGCGAATAATGCTTTGACCACCACATACCATATCATCGAAAATAACTACAGAATTATCCTTAATTTTGTTTGGTGGAATAATGTTGTCTTCACTGTCATTCTCAAAATATCCAATTCCTTTAATGGGTTTTAAAAGATTTCTTAAATACTCATACTTGGGTTGATTTAAGGTTTTTGAATTAACATAAACATTTTCAAACCTTAATCCATTTAAATCTTCAAGTAAACTTATCTTATATCTTATAACATTTGTTTTTCCCCCACCACTTGGTGCTACAATGACACAGCGTTTACAGCTACCTGGGAATAGTCTACCATGTTTTCGAAATTCCTCACTCGTATTATCGTAATTTTTCACTGGTAGAGTAAATTTTTGTTTTACAATCCGCATTGCGCAACCTTTTAAAAGCAACTAAATAATTTAGCATAAAGTATGCTTATATAAGAATTTTAGAACCAAATGCCCACAGTTGTAGGAGTTCCTTCCAAATTGGTGTTGTGTATGATTATAATGAATTTTGTTTAAACTACCATCACTTTTGAAATACTTTTCAACTTCCAAGGGTGGTCTTAGGTTACCGTATGAATCAAAGTAGTAAATATCTGTTTTATTTTTATAAAATCCAACCCAATGACTACCTGTATTCTTCTTGCTATCCAAATTGATTATAGCGCTTTCATGTTCTTTAATTTCCTTTGGTAATTCATCGCGCATAAACACTCCTCGGAAGTATGGAATGTGTTTTCCAAATTTTTCTAAATCAATGTTGGTCAAAGGTCTGTGAGGTAGTTTCTTTAGCAGTTTTTTGAATACGGTTTTAGATACAAACCACAACCCGTCTTGTAAGGTTTCAAGTACAGACCTTTTCCGATAGCCACTTCTTCCATGGCTCTATTATGTCTTTTCTCCTCTTCCAATTTTTCTTTTGCTGCTTTGGCGTCATTGACAGCTTTCGCGATTCCTGCAGCACCACCGCTTAAAGCACCAAGAGCTGAGAGACTGGCAAATAGAGGTATCAATGGTATGAAGCCTCCTGTTTTAGGAATCGGAATAGTCCTTTGCTTCGGTAAAACAACTTTTTTTCCTTTTAGCGAACGCAAAGCACTTTTAGCAGCTGTTTGTAAATTTTTAAATCTTTTTCCAACAATACTTTTGCGAGCTTGTTTTATCGCGTTGCTCAACGAGATTCCTTTACCACCAATTCGTGGAGGTTTCTTTTTCTTGATCTTTTTGTTTTGTTGTCGATTTCTCTTTAAACCCATTCCAAACTTACTTTTGACTTTCATAATTCCTGTAACTCCTGCAGCAGCCAATTTTTCACCAAAGCTAGCGTCGGATGCTGTTATTCGTTGTGCTGCTTTTGATGCAAGAACCTTATCAGCCTGGTGTCTGCTTGGTAGATCTGACTTTTGTGAGTAGGCAATGTCGTGTTCTTTGCACGCCTCATCCAAAGGATTAATACCCTTATCTTTACGTGCTAATCTTTTCTTTAGCTTTGTTCCAGGACCACAGTAATTATATTTTGGTAAATGTACTTCAAAAGGTAGTTTATTAACTAAGGTATTTACCAAACCACGACCACCCTTCTTTTGTGTTTTATGTTTTTTCCCAGCTGAGACACCATGACGACGACGATCTTTCTTGTCACAAGTCATTGTTAATACTAAAGTCATTATCGTTGGTTTGAACTTATATATATATATACTCAGCCGCGACACGCTTACAATCAGTCTTTAGACATGTCTTTTACAATAACTTTGTCTGGGAATTCACCCACTTTAAAAGCCAATTTTAATCCTCCACTAGATTTGCATGATGCTGAGTACGAAGTAAGTCTTATTAATTTTGAAACGTTTAACGCTATTCCAAACATTGATAAGAGAAACAACAAATTTATTGTTGGAAAGCAAACAATAGAAATTCCTTCTGGAGCATATGAACTGCCGGATATCGAAGAATATTTAAAGACACAACTACAACAGCATGGGATTACTTTATCTCTAATACCAAATGTCAACACTTTGCGTTGTCATATGAAATGCAGTGAAAATATCGAATTTACCAGTGAAACAATTGGTAGTATTTTAGGATTTGAAGATGGATCGTACGAAGGCAATAAATTGCATACTTCGCAAAAGACTACAGAGATTATTAGAGTTAATTCAATATTGATAAATTGTAACATTGCAAATGGATCATATTTCAATGGAGAGCCCACTCATACAATATATGTATTTTTCCCTTTAGCACCAGTCGGATATAAAATTGTTGAAGCACCCCAGAATCTCATCTACTTCCCAGTCAACGTAAAAACGTTAAGTAACATAACCGTATGGGTTAGGGACCAAAACAATGAATTGATCAATTTTAGTGGAGAGACTATCACCCTCAGATTGCATATAAAAAGGCAGTGGACGCCATTATAAAATCATTATTTAAACTGTCGCGTAATAGAAAGCATGGTGCTAAAGTATTTAAGTCAAAACAGTTTTAACTCCCACCAACATACCCACGCAAAAAAATCGTATAAAAGAAAGAAAAAAACCAATTCATTAGTTAGTCTTACACCGGCTTCAAAACAGTTAACAAAGACCAACCGCGCTTTCCTGAGATCACTTGGTTTAAAACTAAGGAGACAATGAATTTTTTAAATGTGACAGATAAAATTATTGAGGATAACTCGGTCATAAGATACGAGACCTATTCCTACGATCCATTTTCACCCAACAAATTAAACAACAATGACGAAATTAAAATTGTTATACCAGATGTTGAAGCCTACACTTTGCCATGTGAGAGTTATCTATACATTGAAGGACAGCTAACCAATGATGGAAAATTTTCGGAAAACATGAAATTTAGCAACAACCCAATTGCGTTTATGTTTAAAGAAATAAGATACGACTTGAATGATGTCACTGTCGATTTTGTAAGAGATGTGGGTACTACCACCTTGCTTAAAGGATATTGTTCGCTAAGCAATGGCGAAAGCAAAAAACTGCGAAATGCAGGTTGGTTCCCAAACATTAAATTTAATGAAGCCAGCATACTGTGTGACAAGAAAGGCAATTTTAATGCTATTTATCCATTGAGAAATTTGCTTGGATTTTTTGAAGATTATAGAAAAATTATCTTAAATTCAAAGCAACAGTTAACTTTAATACGATCCAATTCAGATAACAATTGTATAAAAAATGATATTGCTGGTGAAAAAGTAAAAATTTTACTAACAACCATGCGATGGATGATGCCACATGTAACAACAAATATCCCCACCGAACTGACATTATCAAAGATTGTAAACAAAGGTACAGAGATCCCAATTAATTTTCGACGATGGGAACTGGTAGAGTATCCCGAACTTATGCAAACAACTCGACACAATTGGCAAATAAAAACATCTGTAAAGGCAGAAGCTGCCCGACACGTAATAATTGGATTTCAAACTAATAGAGAAGATCAACCAGGAGCTGACAGAGCAAGATTTGATCACATCAATTTAAGAAATATTCATGTTTACTTGAATGGAGAGAGATATCCCTATAACGAGATCTTTTTGGATATTGATAAAAACCAGTTTGCATCGGCGTATGAAATGTATTCAAAATTTCAAAGTTCCTACTACGGAGTCCCTATCTCTGATCCGCTATTTTCACCTTTAGAATACTTGGAGCTGGCGCCATTGCTGTATATTGATACAACCTTTCAGAGGGATACTGTGCAATCTTCCAACATTACCATGAGAATAACCTTTGAAACTCACAAAGACGTTCCAGCAAAAACAACCGCATTCTGTCTCGTGATATATGATAAAATGTTTTCCTACAACCCACTGACAAAAACTGTCAGACAGGTATAATTTTTTATATATAAGAGCAACAGCGCAACAGTTTTTAGTGTTTACAATGCCATCACATAGTGTACGGCAAAAGTTGCAACAAGAGAGATATCATCGTCGTCTGGAAAAGCATTTAAACAATTTGCAAGAGTTAAAAAAGATTTTGGAAATGTATGAAATTAAGCAGCAAGTTTTTAAAAAGTTTAATCTGTTAAAGCTAACAAAGGAATTTACAGACTTTGCAGACAAAAAACAAAAATTATAAATAAAATATATATATATTTTTTTAATAAGCAAACTTTAATAGCGTCTGCGCACCGAATCACGCCCTCATTTTTATGACCTATATAAGGAGGAATCACTCCACGCCAGATTCATAATTAACCAGTATCAGTGAATAAGAAGATGTATTACAGTGACTCCAGTTGTACCAGTTTTGGTAGTGATTACTCTTCCGGATACCATTCCGGACCTGGTTTTGAAAATGATGTTGACAACAATACTTGGAACGCCCCCCAACTAATTTGTGAAAGCATACTTCGGTTGAATGATGGTTATAATATGCTTAGTACTGGACTACACGTTTCGCTGCTTGAAGAATTTACTCCAATTATTAAACTCGAGAATAGTGTTGATAAGAAATGGGTGTGCATAAACCCGCAAGAGTTGCCCGAGTTGATCAAAATTTTAAGAGATATTTACGAAAACTACTTTTTAAAAGGTCAACGCATACAATCTGAATGGAAATTTACTAAATTTTCCATATTACCTGATATTTTGGGAGAAGTGAAAGTTGTTAAATTTGCAAGAAATAATAAAAACATCATCTTGTTTCAAAATGACTTGGAAGAATTTTTATATTTGGAATCTTTTTTGCAGGACAAAATCCAAACACTTGTTAGAATAAACTTTAATGGTTTTTATAATCGATTTGTTAAAGTTGCGAGTACTCTGTGTTTTGATGAACAGTATTCACATGTTTTCTTTGTTTTAAATAGTTTAGCAAAGTTAGTTGATAGTTTAGAAATATGTATTATAAAAGAGCTTTTATTTATTAATTCACAAAAAGTTGTAAATGATACTTTATATATTCGGAGCATTAATAAACATTTGCAATAAAAACAATGTTTTTTTTATTTACTAATCCCTTTATTATAGGTTTAAAATAAAAAATTACATTCTGTACAATTCCTTCCTTTAAACACTACATCCTTTAAATAACAGAAATTAAAATAAACAAATAAAAAAAATGAGATACCCTACATCACTAAAATTTATACATTTTTAGTTATACGTTTTTAAGAAGACACATAAAAATAGTATAATTTAAATTTTTTCTACAAACTAAAAAAAAATACATTAATTTAATCACTGATCAATGTCATAGTGTCCCCAAGGTAGCGTGCATGTCGTGTTCGGTATTAGGAATCTTTTATTATCGTGATGTGACAGGACGACTTTATTAATAATCTCTGTATAAACGACATGCATATCAGATCTAAAAGTGTTCATCTTACGAAATATCATACCTTGTCTCTCTCTCACAACATTTAGGTAATCCAGTTCTGTTAGGTTCTTGTTAATGACATATTTCTTAACACCTTTTGACTTTTTGGTTTCTTTCGAAAGAGATTTCACGTAATATGCCTTAGCACCGGTTCCTATGAACGTTTGAATTGGATCTCCAGCAAATTCATCCTTCATTCTCCCCAATATAGAGAGATTTTTCGTTATATTATATTGGTTATTCTCATTATAGTTGGATGTATCAAAGTTTTGAGGATTTTCTTTGATAAATTTATAAAAATCGTCAGTAAAAACCTTAATTATTTGAGAATCTGTGTCGCAGTACATCATTGTCGCATTCGATCCAAATTCCTTCTTTATAACGTTATAGAAAAACTCATACATCACCGTTTTAGAAAGATCTAGAATACAGAAACCCAAATATATGGGTTTGTTATAGCAAATTTTTAATTTTTCCATCTGGATAGCAATAAGGTTTTCGGTAAAGTTTGAGGAACTTTTATAATTTGGTCTACTCAATAGGGATCTTGCACCTTCCCTTCTGAAATAACTGTTCCAACTTGTTACAAGTTTGATGTCATTATATTTGTCTACATTTTCCATTGTTTTTCCAAAGACGGCATTGTTAAATAATTTGTATAAATCACGTTCAAAATTGCTTTTACTTTTATTTCGTAAGTCGGTATTTGTATCGATGTATTCTTTCAACCACTCTGATTGTTGAAACTCGATTATTCTGTAAATTTTGGTAATCTTTAGACCATTTTGAACCGCCTGTTTTAAATTCCTGTAATGTATGATGTATTTGTTTTTATCATATAGATTTGGAATTAGTTTGGGAATTTTGGATTTTGATCCAGGTGGTATTATGTTCTCAGCTAAAAAAGGAAAATCGGCATGTTTGTCATGCAATTCTCTGGGATAGCATATATCCACTTCCAGAACATAACCTAATTCGTTGTTATCTGGTATATCGAGCACATTAAAACTTGAAGTTTCTTGTTCTTTTAACCATCTAAATCCTCCTGTTGGAAGAGTTTGAGACATGCTATGCCCGTATAGATTCGTTGCATCAAGATACATTATGTAGGAAGAGGGTTTATTTGGATCATATTCGGGTAGGTATTTGTTATTTGCATAGTGTAATCTCTCACTACACTGACTAATTCCACCCCTTATTCCTTTTTTAAAGAAATGGAGCATGTCGATGTCTGTAAGCAACTCCAATTCGACTTTAGTCATTTTCAACATGCAGTCAAATGATAGGGATGGAAGAGTAAAGTATTGAGCAGGATCAAGCCTGTATGTATTTATCGATTTGTTCCTAAATTCTTCAAAAACATCGGTAAGTAACAAACAATCATTTAATAAATATAAGTCGGCATATTCACCCAAATTCTGACAGTTAAACACCTCCCACACTTTCTTTGCTCGCTCGTAATCGTCATCAGATATATGTTCTTCTCTTAGATGATCATAAAATTGATCTTTTGTTGGCAGGTTTTTGTCCTCCAATTTATTTAAGTCTGTTAAATAACTGTAGGGAAAGACACCCTTTTGCCGCATTAAATCAAATTTTTCTTGGGTGTCAAAGTGTTTTCGTGTCTCTAAAAACATATTAGTATCCAGTCCCTTGCTAAGAGTATCCAGCGAGCCTGCCAAAAATTTAAAGCTGTCTAGAAATCGCATTTTTAAATATTTGTTTACCATCTTTCCCTCCGAGTCTTTATAGCTGTCTACATAGAGTGATTTGGTGAATGAAATGTAATTTTCCTTGTTTTTCGCTATCACATCAATATTGTCTTCATGGCAACACAGCTCCTTGATAAACATGTGACAGTCATAACCGCTTAGATTGTGGAAAAATATTGGTACGAATGATGGTATCTTATGTTGTAAGTTGCATCTTGAGTGTGTGGCAAGATAGCGCTTTTTCCCTGTTATGTGACAATGATCAGTCACAATTTTTTCTTCTGCTGTAAAAGGTTCATCACAAATGCCACACGTTTTTGCTGATTGTTTTAAAAACTTTTCTTGTGTGGTCAAAGGTGACATTGGAGTGATGTCTTTTAAGTATTTATTATACAGCTCTCTTAGGTCACACTCGAGCCTTTTTATAAATTCTTGGGCGGCATCTGGTCCACGATATAGCTCAAATTTTGAAAGTGAATCGTCAAATGAACACTTTATTATATATGCAAATGCATATGGTTTATGTATAATATTTTTAGTTGTATATGATCTGTTGGGATCTGGTTCACAAACTTCCATTGGTTGCAAAGTTGTCTCGCAGTCTGCATATACCAAGAATGGTATTTTTAATTGTTTTTCATAGCTATTAAACTTTAAAATATTTTCCTTAATCAATCTACCATATTTATCTTTCTTCCATTCAGTGGAAGGTGTTTTCACATAAACCTGACCACAATCCTGTTGCTGATGACGTAGCAAATGTTGTGGAGTATAAAAGTGAATCAAACAACCATCACAAATATAAATTTTTCTAACGTGTGATGTAATCTGACTTCTTACCAAACGTGAAAGGTCTTTTATCCAACAGTAGTGGGTTTTAACACCTTCAAATAGTAACAGCAAGTTGATATGCTTCTGAAGTCGGCGTCCAGAATAATGAAGTGGTCCCACAACTTCATATTTATTATTTTCGGATTGTTGCTCCAATCCATATACATTTATCGATATATCATTTAAAGTTTCAAACTTAGATATATCTTTTACTTGAACCGGCATTTCGATACCTGTAAAGTCCAGAACTGATGAATAATGGGGATATGATGTGGTTCTCTCGGAGTGTTTCTGAGCTGGATACAAAGCTGATGTGACTGCCCATGCAAAACAAGCATTATCGCTATTTTGAACATTCACTACAGCCTTTTTCATTTCTATACTTTTCGGTAACTTGATATATGAGTTACCTTTGAGAGGTGTATACCTATTTATGTTGACTTCCAGGTGAAAAATCCTGTGCAAGGCCCAACCCGATCCACTCTCCTGGAATTCTGTACTTTGAGCCAGCATTTGATCCACAAAGTTTTCATAAACAACAGACAGGTCGGAGCCTTCACATACTATCAGATTGGAAGTATTGAATGATTTTATTGAGCATATTTCTTTGATTGGATGCAAAAACTCTGCAAATAACTCCATATTAACCTTTACAGCACAATGTTCGTCGATTGACTTTTGTAATAACTGCAACACTTGGTTCTTCATCTCAGCAAAACATCTTTTATAGTCCATTTCGGAATTCCGACAAAGTAATCTATAACTAGCCAACCTCGACTTAAAAGCAGTTTGTAAAATAAATACCTCATCAGACAATTGTTTACATGATTTATTCCGGTGTGCTTCACTGCGTTGATGTGCCATCAAATATCGTTTCTGGATATCGACATCACAGATTGTGCATAGCTCCATTTCAATATTAGAGCTCTTTTTTGATGTTGAAGGTAGATCAACACGAGTTTTTAACTTACATTCCTTTTTCTGGTGTCGTCTTAAATGTTCTTGACGGGAAAAATTCTTTTGACATATTTCACATCGATTTTCTATTTTTTGCTTCTTCGAAGGGCTATGGTCGGCGGTGGCTTCAATCTTACAATTATCTCGTTGATGACGTCTTAAACCTTTAAGATATGCAAAAGATTTGTTGCAAACAGTGCACAAATGCATTTTTATATACTGAATATAAAAAACTTTCACTGATCGTTTACCACTTTTAACAGTTTTAAATATGATGCAATTTGCACTGACTTTCGTTTAACCTACTTTAGCTTATATATAGTTATGTGTACAAGCAACTGTTCGCCAATGAAGGTTCTCGAATACTTTCGAACCCAAGCGCGCTGCAGTAGAACCGCGAGTCCGAATGACCTACGTAAAAATCAGGCCTCAGCCGGACATACAACCAAAACCTTAAAATTTTTTAAGTTTAATTATTCATTATTTTACAATCAGCTATTTAATCACAGTTTGTAAGTGTGTCTTTAAAATCATTTGTTAACAGTTATTTATTTTACAATAGAACCACCGCATATAAGTATTAGAATTGCATCATAACGCAAAACAGTTGAAATGAAAATCCATTATGTATTGTAACCTTTTGATAGATTCTTCTGAATAAAGAAATTTTGAACTTTAAACCACTAACACAGAATATCAAGATTTCTAACTTAATCACACAATGTAGTACACAAACATAAGCTTCTAAACATTTAATAAACCATAACAATTCAAAGCTAATATTTAGACAACCTGTGTCGTACTACTAGGGACAAATACATCGCGCAGCGCCATCTATTCACAGCATTCGAAAGATAGACATGTATTAATTGAAAGCAGCAATGCTAACGGCTAACGCCATCTCTTTACAGCACTCGAAAGCTAGATATTTCTATATTGAAAAATACCAATGCATAGTTTCAAATACAGATTTCTGTATTGAAAAGTACAAATGGATATTTTTGATCGCAGATTTCTGTAATTTTTATGTTATATTTACAGAAAACTGTATTATTATTACATTTTGCAATGCATGAATTTGTTTATCAAACCTGACCTGTGTTGATTATTTCGTTAAATTTTTGGTTCGGTTAGTCACATTTCTAAATTGATATTTATGCTAACACGCGGTTAGTCGCTTTTTTCACAATTTCATCTAAACTTTGGGATTTTCTATAATTTTTTTTATGCTTTTTATAATTTCAACTATAGTAGCACGCGGTTAGCTCAATTTGATGCAAGGGTAACACGCGGGTTCGTTCGTTGGGCTAGAACTTCTGGATTTTTTATTATTTTGACTATAGTAACACATTTTCAATAAATTTTTCCTTCGGTTTGCTCGATTTTTGTAAATTTGACTGATTTTAGAGGTCGTCGAATAGCGCGACAGCTTCGGTTTGCTCGATTTTTTCGTTCAATTTTTGCTTCAGTTCGCTCGTTTTTCGTAAAATTGACTGATTTTAGAAGTTGTCGAATAGCGCGACAGCTACGGTTCACTCGATTTCTTCATTCAATTTTTGCCACGGTTCGCTCGTTTTTAGTAAATTTGACTGATTTTAGAGATCGATTGCTTCGGTTCACTCGATTTTTTCATTCAATTTTTGCTACGGTTCGCTCGTTTTTAGTAAATTTGACTGATTTTAGAGATCGATTGCTTCGGTTCACTCGATTTTTTCATTCAATTTTTGCCACGGTTCGCTCGTTTTTTGTAAATTTGACTTATTTTAGGGGTCGTCGAATAGCGCGACAGCTTCGGTTCACTCGATTTTTTCGTTCAATTTTTGCTACGGTTCGCTCGTTTTTCGTAAAATTGACTGATTTTAGAGGTCGTCGAATAAGGCCCTGGCCCCCCCCCAAAGTGGGCCAGAACCATCATAAATCCACTACTGAGACCCAACTAACATTTATAGTAGCGGCTACATGGTCTAAAGGCTTTGCTACTTTCTTATAGTAGAAATGTGGTGATCCCAACCAAAATTTGTTACTTTTTAGTTCTAACAACTATTTAGTATCAGGAAATAGTAGATGTTTCGTAAAAACGACCCTCTAAACTACTTCATAGGATTGTTTCTTGATAGTCGATTCTGATAGTCTTCTCTACCACAATAGGACGTTGCTAAAGTTTTACTTTTCTTTTAGTCGTTATTTCGTAGTCGCCCTGACTTTTATATCCGACTTAATTACCACTAGAAAGTTAAGCTTCATTGGAGTCCCAAACAAGTGTATCCGACAACTACATTATAACTTTAATTTTTACCACAAAAGTTTGTGTCATCATAGTAACATCTGATGTAACAATGTAGACAAAATAACTTTTTGGATCAACTTTAAAGCCGCAACTACTTTCAAGTAACCTTTACGACTATCAGGGAATATAGTTTGGGACGCCATGTTTTTATATAAAAAAGAAAATTTAATATTTTTGTTGTCGTTTTATGAGCTCATATTAAAGAGCCATACTATTTTATAAACAAATTAGTTGAAGCTTACCAAAAATGCTCTTCTTAAGCACCATTTGTTGGAGTTAACTGTCGATTATGAAAACATAACCTCCAAAATCACAACACAAAAATTCCATCAGCTACCAGAAAACGGCTCAATTTTACGGGCGCACCGGTTTTTTGCAATATATATAATGCATGTTATACAAAAAACTTTGCGTCGCACTCGAATTTTGATCCTCTGCTCGTAAATTCTCACACGTTTGGATAACATAGTTCATATTATAACCATAACCAAACAAAAAAACTAAGCGAGTCTGTTTACTGTTGTGTCCACCATATTGTGTAACAATTCTACCAAAAAGAAACGATTATATTATTTGCAACTACATCGCAACTTTTATGCCATTACGAAAAAAAAACAGCCTCTACGACGTAGTAGATACCTGGCTACGACGTAGTAGTGTAGTTGTTACTACAGTGACTTTAAACACTTGGCCAAGTAGTTATAACCAGAAATTGGTTCCCCACTTAGGGAATTATAACGTCGCTGTATGGTATACTGAGACGTAGCGGGAGTACGTTGCGGTTACTTTTAAGAAATTCTTTCTAGTTGGGGTTTCGTCGTTACAACTTTAATTGTTTGTTGGGGATAGGGCGTGGTCCTTATTTTAGTTGCTCTGATTGACCGCGCACTTCTAATAATGTGGTTGTAATGAAATTTAGCACGCACGTTCACAAGGTTAAGAAAACTATTCCGTGAAAATTTTAGCCCCCCACCACCCACCATGAGGGAGCTAGAGCGTGGTCCTTATTTTAGGGTCTCTGATGGACCGAGGACTTCTAATGCACGTTGATAAGGTTAAAAAAACTATTCAAATAAAATTTTAGCCCCCCACCACCCACCATAAGGGAGCTAGGGCGTGGTCCTTATTTTAGTTGCTCTGATTGACCGCGCACTTCTAATGATGTGGTTGTAATGAAATTTAGCACGCACGTTCATAAGGTTAAGAAAACTATTCCGTGAAAATTTTAGCCCCCCACCACCCACCATGAGGCAGCTAGAGCGTGGTCCTTATTTTAGTGTCTCTGATGGACCGAGGACTTCTAATAATATGATTGTAATAAAATTTAGCACGCACGTTCATAGGGTTAAGAAAACTATTCAGTGAATATTTGAGCCCCCCACCACCCACCATAAGGGAGCTAGGGCGTGGTCCTTATTTTAGTTGCTCTGATTGATCGCGCACTTCTAATGATGCGGTTGTAATGAAATTTAGCACGCACGTTCATAAGGTTAAAAAAACTATTCCGCGAAAATTTTAGCCCCCCACCACCCACCATGAGGGAGCTAGAGCGTGGTCCTTATTTTAGTGTCTCTGATTGACCGAGGACTTCTAATAATGTGATTGTAATGAAATTTAGCATGCACGTTAATAAGGTTAAAAAACTATTCAGTGAAAATTTTAGCCCCCCACCACTCACCATAAGGGAGCTAGGGCGTGGTTTTTATTTTAGTTGCTCTGATAGAAAACGCACTTCTTATAATGTGGTTGTAATGAAATTTAGCATGGACTTTCATAAGGTTAAAAAACTATTCAGTGAAAATTTTAGCCCCCCACCACCCACCACCCACGAGCTAGGGCGTGGTCCTTATTTTAGTGTCTCTGATTGACCACGCACTTCTAATAATTTGGTTGTAATGAAATTTAACATACAAGTTCGTGAGGTAAATTGGGTAAAAATTGTAGCTAAATGTTAATAAATGCATTTTAAGCCAGATTCACCTAAAAATGTAGGCAATAATACATTAAGTGCTTAATTTGCTTATAATCTTTAAAAAACTTTAAATAACCAAAAATGTCTCTAAAACCGCAAAACAATGCTTTGTTTAGCACCCAAGGCTGAAAATAATCACGTGACCCAAAATGATCGATTGAACTGACTACGACCAACCACGACCACCGATATTAAAGGCCCGGAATCGAATTTTTAGGGGCTCCTAATTTAATAATTTTGATAAATTTGTGTGATAGCATCAGACGGGCTCTGCAACGAAATAGCGCGTGTATAAATAACGCTTTTCAAAACAGCGCGTATCAAAATGCCGTATATTCATAATAGCGCCTAATATCAGAATGGCGCGTGTACAAAATTGCACATATCAAAATAGCGCATGTATAAAATAGCGCCTCTTAAAATAGCGCGTGTTTTAAATGGCGCGTATCAGGTCTGCTTAGGTATATTTACACCTAAATAGTTTGCCAAACTTAACACAACTCATATAGTTCGACTCTATTTTCTGAAAAACACAAATTCCCTGACTTCTTTCCGGGGATCCTAGCGGGTGGCATATTTGTAAACGACGTCCATGATTGCGATTCGGTTGTAGCCCGAACGCTGCCGTAACCGTGTCAATGAAGCCCCATTCTACATTGACACGGTTCGGTTACGTTGGCGATCGATTGACAACGGTTAGGTTTCACATTTTCGAGGATCCCGGGAAAGAGGTCAGGAGAGTATGTTTTAAAAAAATATATGTATGTTAGAAATTTACGAATTCTTTCTTAAGAAAGATTGTGGTTCTGAAATCCAGACTGATTTTTAACGAACATTTTTGCGATCACGGGTGTTAGTTACCCAAGCGATTTACCATATCGTCTGCTGTTTACCAGAGATGTTCGGGCGAAAGCCGACTGGCGATCCTGGGTGTTGTATACAAATATGCTAGCGGGTGTGTGTAACCAAACCAAAACATTTTTTTGATTTTGTTTTATTTAGCCCCAATGTCCCGCTATTTTAAACACCCGTCATTTTTAGACGTGCTATTTTGATACGCTCTGTTTGGAACATACGCTGTTTTAAACACGCCCTGTTTTGAATAAGCTTAAATGAACGCGCTATTTTGATACGCGCTATTTCGTAACGGAACCGAGCCTATCAGACTTTTTTATCACCACATTTGATTGCATCGATTGCCTCTGGTTCGGTCAGAGTGAAACTATGACAACTTCCCATTTCTTTTTTTTATGAGGCATTTAAGAAAAGGTTTTTCTGTTTGCACACATGGAGTTGTCATATTATAGGATACGGTAGATATAGCCTAGGACAAAACTAAAATCATAAAACTTCTTTTTGAAAACACAAAGAAAATAAATGGATCCATGACGGATCTGATACCTTCCTAACCCATTAGCACACTCCAAGAAAAGTCCATGCCAGATCAACCTTAAAAACAGTTTCTTTTAAATATATCCAACCAAACCAAGTTTTTGGTTATAAAAATTTTTTTAAAAAATGTGCGATACAATATTCCGAAAACCGCATATTGAGGCGACGCTCCGTTAAAAAGTTAGCATTTTGTAAATCTTTTAACTGTCAAAAAACTGTTGATAAATTTCGACCAAAATCGAATCAACTCGTTACAGTATCGAATACTATTTTACCTAAAAATTTAATGAAAATCGGTTGGGCGGTTTAGGAGCTATCATGTTACGGACAGAGTTACATACATACATACATACATAAGCTCCTAAACCGATTTTCATAAAATTTTCAGGTTAAATAGTCCTCGACACTAACGAGCTGATTAGATTTTCGTCAAAATCCATTAGGCCTAATGACAGGTTTTTGACAATTAAAATTTTTAAAAATGCTAACTTTTTAACAGAGCATCGCATCAATATGCGGTTTTCGGAATATAGTAGACTGCATTCTGTAGTATTCTCATTACAATCACATTATTAGAAGTCCTCGGTCAATCAGAGACACTAAAATAAGGACCACGCTCTAGCTCCCTTTTATTGGGTGGTGGGGGGCTAAAACTTTAACTGAATAGTTTCTTTAACCCTATGAACGTCCAGGCTAAATTTCATTACAACCACATTATTAGAAGTGCGTTTTCAATCAGAGCAACTAAAATAAGCACCACGCCCTAGCTCCCTTATGGTGAGTGGTGGCGGGCTAAAATTTTCACTGAATAGTTTTTTTAACCTTATTAACATGCATGCTAAATTTCATTACAACCACATCATTAGAAGTGCGCGGTCAATCAGAGCAACTAAAATAAGGACCACGCCCTAGCTCCCTTATGGTGGGTGGCGGGGGCCTAAAATTTTCACTGAATAGTTTTCTTAACTTTATGAACGTGCGTGCTAAATGTCATTACAATCACATTATTAGAAGTCCTCGGTCCATCAGAGACACTAAAATAAGGACCACGCCCTAGCTCCCTTATGGTGGGTGGTGGGGGGCTAAAATTTTCACGGAATAGTTTTCTTAACCTTATGAACGTGCGTGCTAAATTTCATTACAACCACATCATTAGAAGTGCGCGGTCAATCAGAGCAACTAAAATAAGGACCACGCCCTAGCTCCCTTATGGTGGGTGGTGGGGGGCTAAAATTTTCACCGAATAGTTTTCTTAACTTTATTTTATTTATTTTATTTTATTTTATTTTATTTACACCACTTAACAGGAGTTAACCCAATTACAAAGTGGGGCAGAATACAGTGATTAACAATAACAGAATCTAATGATAAAATGAAGTACAAAATAAAAGAAATTTACTACATCTACACTGAGTGAGCAGAAATAAAAATTATGAAAATCGTATATTTTTTAAGGTAGAGATACTGCAATTAAATATGTCACATCTGTCGCAAGCCTGATTGCACGTGTTACAAGCCCGAATTATTGGAGAATTTTTGCAAATATTGGTGCGCTGGTAAGGAAGATAAAACGGAACAGTAGTGCGTGCTGATGTTCTGGGTACTAAAAAATTAATCTTATGCAATAATTCCTGGGAGTCGATTTGATTATGTATTAATTTGAAAATGAATTGCAACTCTGCCAACTTGCGCCGGTCCTCCAATGAAGATATACTAAACCTTTCACAAAGGACCTGGTTCAGAATACCAATTTCGGGATACACACCATCAAGCTTAAAAACAAGGTACTTCAGAAACTTACGTTGAATTTTTTCAATAGTATTAACGTGAGTATCATAATACGGAGACCATACTATGCACGAGTATTCCAATTTAGATCTGACATAAGCAAAATAGAGTAATTTTATACTAGAAATATTTTCTAGGTACTGAGAATTCCGTATTATGAACCCAAGCATTCGGTAGCTTTTCTTTACAAGATCCTGGATGTGGGGAACAAATGATAGAGCACTATCGAATGTTACTCCGAGATCTTAAAATTCCAGACTCCTGGGTATTTCGGTTGTATCAATGGAGTAATTGAATTGAATTACCTGTTTTCTAAGGGTGAAAGACACTACATTGCATTTAGACGGATTGAGAGGGAGAGAGTTATCAAGACACCAAGTATATACCTTATTTAGAGCAGCTTGAAGTTTTTCACAATCAGCAATGTTATGTATTCTACAGATAAGCTTTAAGTCATCAGCGTACAATAGGCAAATAACTTCTATGTCCTGAACTATGCTATTTATAAAAGCTATAAAGAAGAGAGGACCTAGTATAGAGCCTTGAGGAACTCCGGAAGTAGCCTTGATCGTAGAGGAGGTTTGTCCATAGCATTCTACATACTGAAGCCTTTCAGTTAAGTATGAATAAAGAAACTTAGATAAATCATCAGAGATGCCAAAGGTTACAAGTGTACGGAGAAGAATACTATGGTCTAGTCTGTTAAAGGCCTTAGAAAAGTCGGTGTAAATAACATCAATCTGAGCACCCGCATCCAAGGATTCAGCTATTAGGTGTGTAACAGTAATTAAATTGGTTGTGGTAGATTTGCGTTTCATGAAGCCGTGTTGACAGGAATCTATTTGACTGCTCAGGGGAAAGTAAAGCGATGTATGGAGAACGCGTTCAAAACATTTTGAAAAATTGTTTATTATGGTAATTGGCCGATAATTTACAATACGATCTTTTTCTTGTTTTTTATGGACAGGTATAATTTTAGAATTTTTCCAAGTATCAGGAAATGTGCAGAATTTTAAAGATAAGTTAAAAAGAACAGTTAAGGGGTAAGCGAAGACGTATGCACAATCTTTCAGTAAAAATGCAGGAATTTTGTCGGAACCGACAATGGCCTTGGGTTTCATGGTCTTTAGTGCTTGCAATACCTCAGATTCATTGAAGCTTTTAAGTGAAATGAAATTTGAGTTAAGGTTAGAAGGAATATTATTTTGTACTGAGGTAACTTTATGAACGTGCGTGCTAAATTTCATTACAATCACATTATTAGAAGTCCTCGGTCCATCAGAGACACTAAAATTAACATTTTTAAAAATGCTAACTTTTTAACAGAGCATCGCATCAATGCGGTTTTCGGAATATGTCGAAGTACGCGGTCAATCAGAGCAACTAAAATAAGGACCACGCCCTAGCTCCCTTATGGTGGGTGGTGGGGGGCTAAAATTTTCACTGAATAGTTTTCTTAACTTTATGAACGTGTGTGCTAAATTTCATTACAATCACATTATTAGAAGTCCTCGGTCCATCAGAGACACTAAAATAAGGACCACGCCCTAGCTCCCTTATGGTGGGTGGTGGGGAGCTAAAATTTTCTTTGAATAGTTTTTTTAACCTTATCAACGTGCATGCTAAATTTCATTACTATCACATTATTAGGAGTCCTCGGTCCATCAGAGACAATAAAATAAGGACCACGCTCTAGCGCCTCATGGTGGGTGGTGGGGGGCTAAAATTTTCACGGAATAGTTTTTTTAACCTTGTGAACGTGCGTGCTAAATTTCATTACAACCACATTATTAGAAGTGCGCGGTCAATCAGAGCAACTAAAATAAGGACCACGCCCTATCTCCCTTATAGTGGGTGGTGGGGAGCTAAAACTTTCACTGAATAGTTTCTTTAACCCTATGAACGTCCATGCTAAATTTCGTTATAACCACATTATTAGAAGTGCGTTTTCAATCAGGGGGTCGATTTTGACCACAACTTGTTAAATCTCTCATTCGAGATTTAACAGCGGTACAATCTCTAGTACAATCTCTAGTAGTCAGCTTGGCCATGGGAATTTTAAAACTTGAATTGTGGCTAAAATACAGACTTTTATTTACCTTTTTCTATGTTTTTACATACCTTTATGGATTTTCCCATATAATTTGGCCCCACAAGTTTCCTTTTATCACTATTTTCCGAATTTTTCGCGATTTTCCGTGATTGTATTTCATTGTTTTACTTTAGAACTGTCACTTTTCTGATTTAACAAACACAGGGTAGGATTTATTATTTTTTAATTATAAATTTACCTATACTTTATTATTATTAAATTAATAGCAAGTTCACACAATTTTTTCCCATTTTTTTTTATTTGTTTGATTATAATTTTTTTCAAACTTTTCCAACTAGATTTATTTAGTTTAGTATACAATTCAACTTATTTTTAATTAAAAAAATACATAAAATGGCGAATCCGAAATGGCGGATTTTCCCATTTAAGAACCGATTTGCATTAAACTCGGAACTTTGAGATTTTTCAGGTCGCTGATTATTATTTTTCACTTAAATTTATAAAAATCAAAATGGCGGATCCAAAATGGCGGACTTTCCCATTTATGAACCAATATGCATCAAATTCGAAACTTTGGGGTGTTTCAGGTCGCTGAATATGATTTCTAACTTACACATTAAAAAAATCAAAATTGCGGTCCCACAATGGCGCACTTTCTTATTTATAAACCGATTTGCATCAAACTTGGAACTGTGAGATCTTTCAGGTCGCTGATTATTATTTTTAACTTAAATTTATAAAAATCAAAATGGCGGATCCAAAATGGCGGACTTTTCCATTTATAATGAACCGAACCGAACCGAACCGAACCAATATGCATCAAACTCGAAACTTTGGAGTGTTTAAGGTCGCTGATTATTAATTTTAACTTAACTTTGTAAAAATCAAAATAGCGGATCCAAAATGGCGGACTGTCCCATTTATGAACCAATATCCATCAAATTCGAAACTTTAAAGTGTTCTAGGTCGCTGATTGTGATTTCTAACTTAAACTTTAAAAAAATTAAGATGGCGGATCCAAAATGGCGGACTTTCCCATTTATGAACCAATATGCATCAAACTCGGAACTTTGGGGTGTTTAAGGTCGCTGATTATTATTTTTAACTTAAATTTATAAAAATCAAAATAGCGGATCCAAAATAGCGGACTTTCCCATTTATGAAACAATATCCATCACATTCGAAACTTTAGAATGTTCCAGGTCGCTGATTGTGATTTCTAACTTAAAGAATCAAAATGGTCCAAAACGGCGGACTTTCCCATTTATGAACCAATATCCATCAAATTCGAAACTTTGGAGTGTTCCAGGTCGTTGTTTATAATTTCCAACTTAAACTTTAAAAAAATCAAAATGGCGGATCCAAAATGGCGGACTTTCTCATTTATGAACCAATATGCATCAAACTCGGAACTTTGGGGTGTTTAATGTCGTTGATTATTATTTTTAACTTAAATTTATAGAAATCAAAATAGCGGATTCAAAATGGCGGACTTTCCCATTTATGAACCGATTTGCATTAAACTGGGAACTTTGAGATCTTTCAGGTCGCTGATTATTATTTTTAACTTAAATTAAAAAAAATAAAAAGCGTACTTACTGCAGTTTTACCTAAACTGTACAAGAATGAAACCTTGCCATTGTGGATTCGCCATTTTGATTTGTTTTTAACTTTAAGTTAGAACTCATAATCAGAGACCTGAAACAACCCAAAGTTCCGAATTTAATGCATATTGGTTCAAAAATGGGAAAATCCGCCATTTTGATTTTTTTTAAAGTGTAACACCCCAAAGTTTCGAATTTGATGCAAAATGAGAAAGTCCGCCAAATGAGAAGGTCCGCCATTTTGGATCTGCCATTTTGATTTTTTTAAAGTTTGAGATAGAAATCATAATCAGCGACCTGGAACACACACACACAAAGTTTAGAATTTGATGAATATTGGTTCATAAATGGGAAAGTCCGCCATTTTGGATCCGCTATTTTGATTTGTATAAATTTAAGTTAAAAATAATAATCAGCGACCTTAAACACCCCAAAGTTCCGAGTTTGATGCATATTGGTTCAAAAATGGGAAAGTCTAACATTTTAGATCCGCCATTTTGATTTTTTTAAAGTTTAAGTTAGAAATCATAATCAGCGACCTGAAGCACTCCAAAGTTTCGAATTTGATTGGTATTGGTTCATAAATGGGAACGTCGGCGATTTTGGATCCGCTATTTTGATGTTTATAAATTTAAGTTAAAAATAATAATGAGCGACCTTAAACACCCCAAAGTTCCGAGTTTGATGCATATTGGTTCATAAATGGGAAAGTCCGCCATTTTCGATCCGCCATTTTGATTTTTTTAAAGTTTAAGTTAGAGATCATAATCAGCGACCTGGAACACTTCAAAGTTTCGAATTTGATGGATATTAGTTCAGAAATGGAAAAATCCGCCATTTTGGATCCGCTATTTTGATTTTTATTAATTTAAGTTAAAAATAATAATCAGCGACCTTAAACATCCAAAGTTCCGAGTTTGATGCATATTGGTTCATAAATAGGAAAATCCACCATTTTGGATCCGCCATTTTGATTTTTTTAAATTTAAGTAAAAAATTATAATCAGCGACCTGAAAGATCTCAAAGTTCCGAATTTGATGCAAATCGGATCATAAATGGGAAAATCCGCCATTTCGGATTCGCTATTTTATGTTTTTTTTTTTAATTAAAAAAAAGTTGAATTGTAGACTAACCACCCAGTTGGAAAAGTTTGAAAAAAGTTATATTCAAACAAATAAAAAAAAATTGGAAAAAATTGCGTGAAGTTGCTATTAATTTAATAATAATAAAGTATAGGTAAATTTATAATTAAAAAATAATAAATCCTACCCTGTGTTTGTTAAATCAGAAAAGTGACAGTTCTAAAGTAAAAACAATGAAATACAATCACGGAAAATCGCGAAAAAATCGGAAAATAGTGATAAAAGGAAACTTGTGGGGCCAAATTATATAGGAAAATTCATAAAGGTATGTAAAAACATAGAAAAAGGTAAATAAAAGTCTGTATTTTAGCCACAATTCAAGTTTAAAAATTTCCATGGCCAAGCTGACTACTAGAGATTGTACTAGAGATTGTACCTATGTTAAATCTCCAATATGAGATTTAACAAGTTGTGGTCAAAATCGACCCCCAGAGCAACTAAAATAAGGACCACGCCCTAGCTCCCTTATGGTGAGTGGTGGGGGGCTAAAATTTTCACTGAATAGTTTTTTTAACCTTATGACGTGCATGCTAAATTTCACTACAACCACATCATTAGAAGTGCGATGTCAATCAAAGCAACTAAAATAAGGACCACGTTCTAGCTCCCTTATAGTGGATGGTGGGGGGCTAAAACTTTCACTGAATAGTTTCTTTAACTCAATGAACGTCCATGCTAAATTTCATTACAACCACATTATTCGAAATGCGTTTTCAATCAGAGCAACTAAAATAAGGACCACGCCCTAGCTCCCTTATGGTGGGTGGTGGGGGGCTAAAATTTTCACTGAATAGTGTTTTTAACCTTATCAACGTGCATGCTAAATTATATTACAATCACATTATTAGAAGTCCTCGGTCAATCAGAGACACTAAAATAAGGATCACGCTCTAGCTCCCTTATAGTGGGTGGTGGGGAGCTAAAACTTTCACTGAAGTTTCTTTAACCCTATAAACGTCCATGCTAAATTTCATTACAACCACATTATTAGAAGTGCGTTTTCAATCAGAGCAACTAAAATAAGGACCACGCCCTAGCTCCCTTATGGTGAGTGGTGGGGGGCTAAAATTTTCACTGAATAGTTTTTTTAACCTTATGAACGTGCATGCTAAATTTCACTACAACCACATCATTAGAAGTGCGTTGTCAATCAGAGCAACTAAAATATTGTGTTCCGTGATGTAGTAAACATTTAATTTTATCGCTCTTGCAGAATAATCAAAAGTAACCTCTTAAACAGAATTTTAAATATAAAAATTGACACGGATAAAATTGCCATGACTTAAGTAATCTAACAGTGGTTATAAAAATGAGAACAATAACAAATCCATCGAGTAGTTTTCAATTAACTGATTGATAACAACAAGCGTCTCTCGGCCAAAAAACTGGTACAACAGATCAGCCGAATAAAACGGACCCACGGAACAACATATAAATGCAGATTCTGTAAGTTTATATGCACTATTATGTATTGTGTGGTTTTTTTGAAAATCTAAAGAAATTTTTTGCATTGCTACTTACTATCCCTCTGAATACAGTAGGGGAATATTACAACAGATACTAAAAAAAAGAAAAAAATGACAGATAGAAGAGATGCAAAAACTAGAGCTCTCAAATGCCTAGAAAAACACTTTGGTAAAACAGCCACAAGCAGTACTACGTCGGCCAATATAACTGAATCGCCCAATATAAGATACGAAAGGATTACCTACGAAAGAGAGGCTGATAACAAAACAAAAATGACACAGACTGACATAATATTAGATCTCAGAAATAAATTGGCAGGAAAGGATGAGGAAATTAGTGACCTTGAGCTTCGAAACAGAGAGCTTGCAAGAGCCCTGGAAAAACTGGAGCATAATCTAAAGGCGAAGGAAGCAATGATTGAGAAGTTGGAAAGCCTATTAACATTGCAGAATATGAGAATCACAGGAGAATCTAAAACAACAGACAAAGACCTAAAAAGCATCTCAGTTAAGAAAAAAATTACGAAAACAAAATCCTCTCAAACGGACAACAATCAAAAATCAAGAAAAACGAAAAATGCAAAAACACAGACTAGAAAACTACCAACCTTGGAAAAGTTCGAGAGCCAGAAAACAGTGAGCTCTGAAACTCAAACTCAAACCATGTCTGAACTACCTTACAACACACAGGTGGATGCACATAATATGGAAACACAAACACCAGTTTCAACTATAAATCTTATTGCACCAACTCTAAATATGAAAGAACAATTCTCACTAAAAAATGATCAATTAGAAAAGCCTAGAATTTTATTGGTAGCCGGAAATTTGGGAAAAGATCTAGTCCCAAATATGGCTAAACAAGCTTCAGGTATTAATATATCATCAATTATCAAAGCAAATGCAAGCGATAATGAATTAATTAATACCGCACTCAAAATGTCACAAAAATTTACCAAAAATGACGTAATTATTCTATGGCCCCAAAAAAGTAATAAAGACCTAATTGATACCTTTATTTTAAAGTGCAAAAATACCAATCCGTTGATTTTAACCCAACCATATAGATATGACGACACAAATTTGAATGACATTATTTATAACAGCAACCTTTCTCTTTTTAAGCAACTTTACCTAAGTAAAATAAAAAACGATTGTGTATTAGAGACAAACTCAATTATAAGAAGGACCAATTACTACAGTGACAACAGAAATATTACCAAAATAGGAAAATCATTTTTGGGAAAAGCAGCTTTCAGCCACATAAAAAGTTTTTTTCAATTGTCGATGGACTTAACAGCGGTACAGTAGTTGACACTATCACCAAAATAAATCAAGGTAAAAGCAGAAACAAATTAAAAAATAATAACAACAACAATAATGTAATCTTAGAATTAAATAGGTCTTTAGAAACCAGCTACAATTCTGATAGCAACAATTTAGCTACAACCACAAATCACTGCTGGTCCGCAATGCATCTTAATGTTCAGGGTTTATCAAATAAACTTAATTTGATTGAGTTAAATATACAAAGGTACGATCCAACGTTTCTGTGCTTCTCTGAGCATTGGATGAATAGCGATAACTTACCTTTCTTTACACCGAACGGTTATGTAAAAGTTTGTGACTTTAGCAGAAAACACCATCAACACGGAGGTACGGTTATCTTCGCGAAAAAAGAAGTTGTTAATAAGTGCTCAGTTTTAAAAAAAATTTGTGACTACTCTGTGGAAACACTTATTGAATGCTCTGCAATTAAATTTGAAAACTATTGCATACTTTTAGTATACAGACCTGGAACATCTACTGAATATGAAACATTTTTGGACATTTTCTCGGACCTCTTGAATAATATTCTTAATGAATTTTCCAATATTTTAGTGTGTGCTGACTTAAATATAGACCGCCTGCCCGGCAGTAAAGACAAAAAATATTTTAAAATATTAAGCGACATTTTAGAGTCGTTGGCATTAACCTCTTTGGTGCATGATGCGACAAGAATTTTTACCAACAAGAATAATACTACCAGTACCTCTGGCATTGACTATGTCATTACATCACACCCTGAGTGTTTTAGTTATAAAAACTTTGACGCAGGTTTTTCCGACCATTTTTGTCAAATTGTTCAGCATAACTCTAAAAACAATATATCCTCCACAGTCGACTCGTCCCTTGAAGGGAGCATGAGACAAATTAGGGTTGTTAATAGTAGCACTATAAATAATTTTTATTTCTGGTTTGATCAACAAACTATGGAATTTACAAATACCGACATAAACAAAAATTTTGAGCATTTCTTCGAAAGCGTTATCTGGAGTTTTCAAGTAAGTTGCCCAGTTAAAAACTTAAATAACAAAAAGCCCTCTCAAAATAAAAAAATTATACTTTCCAACAATCTCCTAAAGGAAATGGAGGAACTAAAAAATCTACACTGGCTACAAAAACGCACTGGTAATTCACAACTTAAAATTCTTTACAAAAGTCGGAAAAAAGAAATTGACCTTAAAATAAAAAATGAAAAAGAAAAATACTTCAACGAAAAAATTAATAACTCAAAAAATAAAATAAAAACTACATGGAGTATTATTAATAATCTAAGTGGAAAAAAATCTAAAACCTCACACTCTATAGATCAAATCCGGGATAGCAATAATGTTATTATAACTAATACTATGGAGATCGCTAACAACTTTAGCAAGTATTTGTCCTCTGTTGTTGCTGACAAGCTCCAATCTCATTTCCAGGGCAGCTTGTCCGCAGATTGCACAACGACTAAGAAAAATCACAAATCATTTACTTTTACCGAAGTTACTACACATGATGTTAAACTCGCACTGAAATGCTTGCCAAACAAAAAATCGGCGGGACCCGATGAAATACCCATATCCCTACTGAAAAATGCTTCTTTGAAAATGATAACTTGCCTTACTTTTCTGATAAATCTATCTATATCTGAAGGTACCTACCCTTCTCACCTAAAAGAAGCTAATATCTTACCTATCTATAAAAAGGGCGACCATTTGTCGGTGGAAAACTATCGTCCGATTTCTTTGTTGAACAGTTTCTCTAAGGTCTTTGAAAAAGTTCTATGCAACCAAATAAATCAATTTCTTAAAAAATATCAGATCTTAACTCCAAGCCAACACGGTTTCAGAGAACTGCACTCTACCGAAACAGCCAGCATTGACTTTGTTCAACAGATCTACAACAAACTAGACCAAGGCGATAGAGTTGTTGCACTATTGTTTGATCTAACCCGTGCTTTTGATACCATAGACCCTAACTTCGTATATAAAAAACTCGAAAAACTAGGTATCCAAAACCCCCTTAATAACTGCATTAAATCTTTTCTTACAAATAGAAAATTTAAAATCAAAATAGGAAGCACATATTCAGAATCTACAGAATCAAACATAGGCACGCCCCAAGGCAGTGTGCTTGCACCTTTAATATTTTTGCTGTTTATTAACGATCTTCCCGAATATATCACGTGGCGAATTGTGTTTTGTTCGCCGATGATACGTCCATCGTTGTATCCGCAAAAGACACAAATTTTCTTCATGAAAAAATCAACTTTACCCTAAATGAATTTTCGAACTGGTGCAAGCAAAACAATCTGATTATAAATGTCTCTAAAACTGTCTTTATGGAATTTAAAACAAAGTCCCGTAAACCTACCGACCTCAATATAATGTTTAATGACATCCCTTTGCCAGTTAGCGATAGCTCAAAATTTTTGGGAACTATTGTCGATACTCATTTCGAGTGGAGTTTACACATAAGTAGTGTATGCTCAAAACTTAATATATGCTACTTCATGATTAAGTCACTTAAAAACTCTCTCAGTTTAAAAAATCTTATTACTGTGTATTATGCTAATGCATACTCGGCTCTAGCCTATGGTGTGGCAGTATGGGGTAGTGCTCAGGATGTGGAAAGAGTATTGGTAGGTCAAAAGAGACTTATAAGATTAATTTTCAATATACCTTACAACGGTACTTGTCGCTCTGCATTTAAGGATAATAAAATTATGACAATAACAAGTATTTACATATATAAACTACTCATTTTCATTTTTCAACACCAAAATATTTTTACATTAAATAGTTCTTATCACAACTATCCAACTAGAAGTCGTAACCACTTCAGCATCCATAAACACAACCATGAGTATATAAAAAAAAGTACTCATTATCTTGGATGCAAATTCTTTAACTTGTTGCCAAATCAAATCAAACAAACTTCGTCGCTGCCAAGATTCAAAAAAGAAATCAAAAATCTTTTATTAAAAGAAACTTTTTATAGTTTAATTGAATTTGAAAACTACATGTTGGGCAGAAGGTAAATTTTTGTTATCAATATTTATATACATATATATACAAATCTTGTAAATGTGTTTTCGTTTTTATTTTTTTAAATATTTACACTATTATTATTTACACTTAATGTTATATTTTTTGTATTTGACGTATCTTATCTACATTATTGTAGCTGAAAAGATTAATAAAGTTGTCTATTGTCTATTGTCTAATAAGGACCACGCCCTAGCTCCCTTACTGTGGGTGCTGGGGGGGCTAAAATTTTCACTAAATAGTTTTTTTTACCTTATGAACGTGCATGCTAAATTTCATTACAAACACATTAATACAAGTGCATTGTCAATCAGAGCAACTAAAATAAGGACCACGCCCTAGCTACCTTATGGTGAGTGGTGGGGGGCTGAAATTTTCACTGAATAGTTTTTTTAACCTTATGAACGTGCATGCTAAATTTCATTACAACCACATTATTTGAAGTGCGTTGTCAATCAGAGCAACTAAAATAAGGACCACGCCCTAGCTCTCTTATGGGGGGCCGTGGGGGGCTAAAATTTTCACCGAATGGTCGCACTAACTTTGCGAACTTGTATGCCAAATTTCATTACAACTCCATTATTAGAAGTGCCTGGTCCTTCAGTAAAAGTATGGTCAATGCGATTTTTTTGCCCTAGCTCCCTTATGGGGGGCCGTGGGGGGCTAAAATTTTCACCGAATGGTCGCACTAACTTCTCGAACTTGTATGCCAAATTTCATTACAACTCCATTATTAGAAGTGCCTGGTCCTTCAGAAAAACTATGGTCAATGCGATTTTTTTGCCCTAGCTCCCTTATGGGGGGACTTGGGAGGCTAAAATTTTTACCGAATGGTCGTATTAACTTCACAAACTTGTATGCCAAATTTCATTACAATCACATTACTAGAAGTACGTGGTCCTTAATTGAGTGACCGGTCAATATTTTAGAACCTTCCGACTTTTTTGACCAAATATTTACCAAAGAAAGAGTGGCCCTGATCAATCAGAGGGTGTGCGGTTCGGTTCCCATACCTGCCACTACAAATTCGAACCTACTAACCGTTTGTGAATACAGATTTACCGGAAGTAGGGGTAAAGCCTGTCTTGCATGGGCAAAGTTTGGGCATCAAGTAGGCAAAGTTGATGATGAATACAAGGCCGTAGTTCGAAGTCTCGTTAAGCCGGTGGTCCCGTGTTCAAAGCGTAGATGGCGCCAGCATGAAAAAGACCCCTGTGCCCGACAATGGGTTTCAGGCAAAATTAAATCCTTGAGAAAAGAAAATTGTCTACCGGGGGCCACTTAACAATAACTCACTGAACCGCGCCGCAAATCGTTTATCTATGACTTAACAGGCCGGCCTGCACCAAGTGATTTCGAGTCAGATTATCTTGGTGTCCACCGAATTCAACGGCAAATTGTCTGCCACAAGCGGACAGGCCAATAAGTAAAAACGAAACGATAAAAATACCAAAAAAAGATGTGACATTTTCAGGGGATTCACATTTTTGTAATTCTGTGCTTCTTTTGTTAACAAATAGTGTCGGTAATCGATTTTTTTTTAAAGAAAAATAAAGACAGATGGTGATAGCGAGCAGGATGTTCAAATTACAGAAACCGATGTAGCTACACTATCAATAGGAGTATTACCCATAGTCCCACAACGTAACGATTCCAAACTTAACGAGTAGGTTACAGCAGCCCTTCTCCTTTAATGAACTTACAGACATTTTAGAATGTTTTAAACTAAACGAAAAAATAAATGTCAACCTTTTTTATGAGGAGTATTATTAAGTTCTCAAACCGATATTGGGTCAAATTTGCGGCGACAATAAAAAAACCGATTACAAAATAGAATAGCATTTTCATTTCTAATCCCGATTTCAACTAGGGCCATTCTGTAATATGTTTTTTTGATCAAATGCGGATGCAGTTTTTTTCAGTGTAATCCTGTAATGTTCCAATAGCAGGCGGTAAAACCGATGAAGCTTGTCTGTAGAGTTATTGTTCACTTTTACGCACTATAATGTATCATTCTAGCTGCACTATTCTTTAGTTCTCTGTCTAATCGGTTTTTAAACGCGTTTATGGTAGGCGCTGTTACTGTGTTTTCCGATAAAGAATTCCACGAGTAAATAATCCGACTAGCAAGGTAATTTTTACGTTGTAGTTTTGCAGCTTTTTCTTTATCTAGTTTTTTTGAATGTCTACGAAGTTGCTGATTATGATTTTGCTGGAAGATATTTTCAATAGCACAGTTATAATATCCACTTGTAATTTTGTAAGTTTCTATCAAATTCCCTCTATGCCTTCTTTCTTTCAGGGTTGTACTCTCCCCCAAGCCCAAGATTTTTTTAGATATTTTCCACATATTAATAATAAAATAGCATAAAATACGACATCATGAGGCTTCGGGCCCCCCAGAGGCCTCGGCCCCCCCCCCAAAACATATTCGTGGGTGCGCCACTGTTGGTCTGATATAAGAAATAAACTGACAATAGAACACTTAAAGGCAGAAATCCAAATAAAAATAATTTCACATTTCTGCAAAGAATTTTAAGAATATTCCAAGAAAAATAAAATGCTGCCCAAAGCTGTAAAATCTTCATTAAAATATGAGTTCAAGCGAAAAAACTTGTAACTTGATTATTTAGTATACTTATTCAGTTACACATATTTATTGCCATACTTAGCTTCAGTTTGCTGTTATTAGTAAATAAGTAGGTAATGTTAATTTTTAGTTTAGGAATTTAGTTTAGGAGAATAGGTACATATCTATTTTATTAAAAATTTATGATTTTGAAATGAAAACTTGATTTTCTGTTGTGTAAGTTGAGACTTTTTGACAAATAAATACAAACATGACATGCTTTATCGGTTCATTTAAGGTCGCGTTTTCAGCGTAAAGATTTTGAGTGACTTTCAGTTTTTTTAAATTAATTAAATTACTCATGTTCATTATAAGCTAAAGAGCACCTATATGTTCTCTTTCCAAACATTGTTAGAGTATTATAGATATCCGATGTTTTGTCCTTTTATTTAAAAAGATATTGATGGGCTTGTCATGACTCTTTCCAAATATGTCAACATACAGGGACTTACATATCAAAGATTATAGAATATAATATAATATATTGTATTATTCTACATATTCAAGAGGGTATGTCACTATAGATACCAAACAACTGTGTGTTAAAATCTAAAGGCAGTTTCAGAAGTTGTGTAAATCTGCTTTATTTAGAACTTTTATCTCTTGTAGTTTGTTTAAATGTTTTCTGAAGAAACTACAAGACCAAAAAAGCTCTTTAGGCTATTTAGCCAGGCATACACATACACAGATTCAGCTTATAAAATATTGGCATTGGTCACAACCTATAGGGGGTGAATATCTGGAAAGTGACGGATTTTGATGTGACCTACACAAAAACATGTTAAAACATTTTTTTGGAAATAAAACTAATTTTATTTTTATAGTTCTATTAAATAACTAACAAGCAAGTTCATTTTTGGAAGATTATAAAAAATATTTCCTTTAGATAACAGAGGATGTATGTAACAATCGTCAGTAACCTGGAGTGTCACCATTAAAATTTTACTATATTTTAATTAAATTATGTTCTTATAATTATTTATTACAGTAATTTCTTAGTAAACATTAAAAAACAACCTTTAGTTATA
Organism: Aspidapion aeneum; assembly: GCA_963576565.1. Taxonomy (NCBI): domain Eukaryota; kingdom Metazoa; phylum Arthropoda; class Insecta; order Coleoptera; family Brentidae; genus Aspidapion; species Aspidapion aeneum. Next base: position 44,698,769 of record OY755043.1, read on the forward strand.
TAAATAGTCAAAACCAGAATTGTTTTAAAGTTACTTGTTTTTAAATATTAAAATTTGAACTTTGTCACCAAAAATTGCATCAGTTACCTGTGCTTTCAGATTTTTTATTCATTTGGCATTATTGGATCATTCTTGACCTTCAGTTGCTAAGTGAAAAATAGCTCTGTGATTCGAAAAACGCGCGAACGGTTTAATTCGATGTCACACGTCTCAGACAGTGGGTGTGTCCTTTATGTTTGTCCGCAGTTAGAAAAACGATAACTGCAATGGACTGTATATATTTTAATTAATGGAAGCGCGAACAAACATAAATATATTGATATGAAATCACGAAATAATTAAGGTCCATAGGTTAATTGTTGGTACCACACAACGGAAATCAGAAACAAAGCACTCACCAGTTTGCAGCCAATTTCTCCACGTTCCAAGGGGCCCCTGTCTGGATCTAATGATGGCACCACGTAGCTGAAGGGCTGAAGTTTCTAGTTCTATGCTTCAGTACACCAAAATCGAGCACTTTCAAGTGTAGAAATTTGTAAATGTTGGAGAAAGAAATTAACACGCCATTTTCTCGAGGCGGTAGAAAAAGGATCTTACTGATTCTTGGTGTGCATGTCCAAATGCGCGAAAAATGTACTCTGTCCGTCATCCAATTGTGTGGTTTTAAAATTTACAAACAACCGCGAAATTTAGCGGGAGCTAACATAACTGCCCTCCAAAACACACAATTTTAGAAAACCAGCCGGGCAGATATAGATATAAGAAAAATGATCGACCGATAAATATAAATGAATGAAAAACAGATAAGTAGCGTAAGTTTATTTAGAGATAACGAAAACCCGAAAAAGTCAAAACAAACAAACAAAATTTAAAAAAAAATAATAAAGAATTACCTTATGTAATAATTGACTTCAATAGGTAGAAAAAATTAAAATTACTTTTAATTCGGCAAGAGGCACAGTTTTACAACTGGCCGCTTGTAAATACCGGTAGCCGTTTGTACCGTCGCGACACGCACTTGACCGTCTCCGCCGGGATGCAATTCGAGAACCCGACCGACTGGCCATTTCAAAGGTGATTGGATGTGATCACTCGTTATGATAACCAAATCATTTAATTTGATATTTGGAGACGAATCAGCCCACTTGTGTCGCTGTTGTAGCGTATGCAAATACTCTATAGAATACCGTTTCCAAAAATCATTATGTAGTTGTTGGATTAGTTGCCATCTCGAGAGCCGAGTTAGGGGAACCTCGGACAAACCGGAATTTCTGAATTAAGGGGTTCAAGGGTCAAAAAATGCCCAGGGGTAAGAGGTTGAAGATCGTGTGGGTCTGAAGAGGCAGGAGATAAAGGGCGACTATTAAGTACAGCTTCTATGCGACAGGTAAGGGTGGACATTTCCATGATGGAGAACTTCTGGTCGCCGACAACTCGAACAAAGTGAGTTTTAAAACTTTTGACGCCAGCTTCTGCCAGGCCATTGAAATGTGGACTGAGAGGAGGTCCCGGATGCCAACGAATAGAAAGTCTGGTGGACGCACTTCTTGCGTAATCAAGTAATTGGTTACGAAACCCTATAAAATTACTGCCCTGATCTGACCAGCATTACGTCACGCTTCCACGTCTGGAAATGAATCGATGGAATGCACCTACAAACCCTTCGGTGGACAGTTCCATGGTTAATTCCAAATGCACGCAATGTGTGGCCGTACAGACAAACACACAGACATACGATTTGAAAGCTTTACAACCACGGTAACGATGAGGAATCACAAAGAAAGGTCCACAAAAGTCGATAGCTACACTCGAAAAAGGTTTAAGTTGATTGATTCGATGAGCGGGAGGTGAACTCATTATGGGCGGTCTATAGGGTTTAGGGTCGGTCTAGGACAACTGGGCGCCGCCAACTGGGCGCCGCCAACTCGGCGCCGCCAACTGGGCGCCGGGCCAACTCGGCGCCGCCAACTGGGCGCCGGCCAACTCGGCGCCGGACTAAATTTTTTTTTTTGGATAAAATGTGTAGATGAAAAATAAAAAATATTATTTATATAAAAACATCTTTAAAAAATCCTTTACGCAATTTTTTTTACAAGCTTTTATTTAGTTTCAGATGTTCTGTCTAACTAACTATCTATCAAATCTTGTGAAGAGTGTTTGACACACGTAGTGGTCCCATGACAATACAACATTAAGAAAAAAATATCCTCCCACCCTACCCCCACACCTTCTATAGAAAAATGTGTTTTTGACACACTTCCCGTTATCCGATTTGGATAAAATTTTGTATACACATAGTGGTCCGATGATAATACAACAATAAGAAAAAATATCCTCCCACCCCTACCCCCACCACCTTCTATAGAAAAATTTGTTTTTGACACACATCCCGTAATCCGATTTGGATGATATTTGGTATACATATAGTGATCCGATGACAATACAATATTAAGAAAAAAATATCCTCCCACCTCTACCCCCACCCCCTTTCAAAGAAAAACCGAACCGAACCCCCTTTCATAGAAAAATGAGTTTTTGACACACTTCCCATTATCCGATTTGGATGAAATTTGGTATTCACATAGTGGTCCGATGACAATACAACATAAAAAAAAAATATCCTCCCACCCCTACCCCGACCCCTTCCATAGAAAATGCGTTTTTGACACCCTTCCCATTATCCGATTTTGATGAAATTTGCTATACATATAGTGGTCAGATGACAATACAACATTGAAAAAAAAATCCTACCACTCCTACCCCCACCCTCATCTATAGAAAAATGCGTTTTTGACACACTTCCCATTATCCGATTTGGATGAAATTTGGTATACATATAGTGATCCGATAACAATACAATTTAAGAAAAAAATATCCTCCCACCTCTACCCCCACCCCCTTTCAAAGAAAAATGAGTTTTTGACACACTTCCCATTATCCGATTTGGATGAAATTTGGTATTCACATAGTGGTCCGATGAAATACAACATTTAAAAAAAATATCCTCCCACCCCTACCCCCACCCCCTTCCATAGAAAATGCGTTTTTGACACCCTTCCCATTATCCGATTTGGATGAAATTTGGTACACACGTAGTGGTCTCATGACAATACAACATTATGAAAAAAATATCCTCCCACCCCTACCCCACCCCCTTCCATAGAAAATGCGTTTTTGAAACCCTTCCCATTATCCGATTTGGACGAAATTTGGTATACATATAGTGGTCCGATGACAATACAACATTGAAAAAAAAATCCTACCACTCCTACCCCCACCCTCATCTATAGAAAAATGCGTTTTTGACACACTTCCCATTATCCGATTTGGATGAAATTTGGTATACATATAGTGGTCCGATAACAATACAGCAATAATGAAAAAATGTCCTCCCACCCCTACCCCCCACCCCCTTCCATAAAAAATGCGTTTTTGACACACTTCACTTCAAATGACTTTTATAAAATTTGGTATATGCATAAAGGTCCGATGGCAATACAGCCCAAACAAAAAATATATTTCTACCTCTACCCCCACCCTCTCCTTCCCCCAATAGAAAAATGAGTTTCCAAATAATTCACGATCAGCGATTTCATTATAATCTAGAATAAACTCTTCTTTATTTATTTACCTCTGCATTTTTCTGCTAGATTGATTCTTGCAAATAGTGATATTTAATTGATACGGATATCTTATCGTACTAACATCGTCAAAATTTCCATTTTTTTAACTAATTTATTTGAAATTTGTTTTTGTTAAGTAAAGTTAAATCCATTAAGTCGACTGTTGAATCTTGGTAGTTGTAGTGTTTGGTAACCTGGTAATACTACAATTTACGTTTTTTATTACAACAATGACGAATCCAGAAATCAAAATGGCGGATCCAAAATGGCGGATTTTCTTATTTACCAACCGATTTGTCTCAAACTTGAAATATTACATTGCTTGAGGTCATTTAACACAAATTTTAACTCAAACTTTAAAAAAACAAAATGGCAGATCCAAAATGGCGGACTTTTTTATTTATTCATCATTGTTTTTGAAATTATACGAAAATGTTTTATGAGACAGAATATTGCATTTTTTTGAGAACAATAAGTTGGTAAGCTAAAAAAAAATTATACAAAGCTTTTAAAAAAATAGTAGGTAGGTACCAAGTTTTTTAAAAATTATTAAGATTCAAAAGTATTTCGTTAGTTCAGAAATTACAAAAATTAAATTTTTTATAAACGTAAAGTTTAGTACTCGTGAATGAAGAAAACAAAAATTGTTCGTGGCTAAGCGGGTGTAGAAAGATTTTGTTTCTCTTGTCTTTTTCCGTTGGCAGCTCGAAAGCTGTACACTTACGGAGGTTCAAGATCACACCATTAGATCGCGGACCCCTGTCGGTTTACAGCTTTCGAGCTGCCCACGGAAAATACAAGAGAAACAAAATCTTTCTATACCCGCTTAGCCACGAATTTATTTAAAAAATTTTTTACCTACTCTGTGAATCTTTTTAAATCTAAATCACTACCTATATGTATACCAAATTTCATCCAAATCGGATAACGGGATGTGTGTCAAAAACAAATTTTTCTATGGAAGGGGGTGAGGGAGGGGTGGAAGGATATTTTTTTCCTATTGTTGTATTATCATCGGACCACTATGTGTATACCAAATTTTATCCAAATCGGATAACGGGGAGTGTGTCAAAAACACATTTTTCTATAGAAGGGGTGGGGGTAGGGGTGGGAGGATATTTTTTTCTTAATATTGTATTGTCATTGGATCACTATATGTATACCAAATTTGATCCAAATCGGATAATGGGAAGTGTGTCAAAAACTCATTTTTATATGAAAGGGGGTGGGGGTAGAGGTGGGAGGATATATATTTTTTTAATATTGTATTGTCATCGGATCACTACATGTATACCAAATTTCATCCAAATCGGAAAATGGGAAGGGTGTCAAAAACGCATTTTCTATGGAAGGGGTGGGGGTAGAGGTGGGAGGATATTTTTTTTAATGTTGTATTGTCATCGGACCACTATGTGAATACCAAATTTCATCCAAATCGGATAATGGGAAGTGTGTCAAAAACTCATATTTCTATGAAAGGGGGTGGGGGTAGAGGTGGGAGGATATTTTTTTATTAATATTGTATTGTCATCAGATCACTATATGTATACCAAATTTCATCCAAATCGGATTATGGGAAGTGTGTCAAAAACGCATTTTTCTATAGATGAGGGTGGGGGTAGGAGTGGTAGGATTTTTTTTTCAATGTTTCAAATTTGATCCAAATCGGATAATGGGAAGTGTGTCAAAAACTCATTTTTATATGAAAGGGGGTGGGGGTAGAGGTGGGAGGATATATTTTTTTTAATATTGTATTGTCATCGGACCACTATGTGAATACCAAATTTCATCCAAATCGGATAATGGGAAGTGTGTCAAAAACTCATTTTTCTATGAAAGGGGGTGGGGGTAAAGGTGGGAGGATATTTTTTTATTAATATTGTATTGTCATCGGATCACTATATGTATACCAAATTTCATCCAAATCGGATAACGGGATGTGTGTCAAAAACGCATTTTTCTATAGATGAGGGTGGGGGTAGGAGTGGTAGGATTTTTTTTTCAATGTTGTATTGTCATCGGACCACTATATGTATACCAAATTTCATCCAAATCGGATAACGGGATGTGTGTCAAAAACAAATTTTTCTATGGAAGGGGGTGGGGGTAGGGGTGGGAGGATATTTTTTTCTGATTGTTTTATTATCATCGGACCACTATGTGTATACCAAATTTTATCCAAATCGGATAACGGGAAGTGTGTCAAAAACATATTTTTGTATAGAAGGGGTGGGGATAGGGGTGGGAGGATATTTTTTTCTTAGTGTATTGTCATGGGACCACTACGTGTGTACCAAATTTCATCCAAATCGGATAATGGGAAGTGTGTCAAAAACGCTTCACAATATTTGATAGATAGTTAGTTAGTTAGACAGAACATCTGAAGCTAAATATAAAAGCTTGTAAAAAACTGCGTAAAGGATTTTTGAAAGATGTTATTATATAAATAATATATTTTATTTTTCATCCACACATTTTATCAAAAAAAAAAATTTTTAGTCCGGCGCCGAGTTGGCCGGCGCCCAGTTGGCGGCGCCGAGTTGGCCCGGCGCTCAGTTGTCCCGGCGCCCAGTTGGCCCGGCGCCCAGTTGGCGGCGCCGAGTTGGCGGCGCCCAGTTGTCCCATTCCGTTTAACGGTGATTCTAAAACATTGCAAACACTTGGATATGGTTCTTTGAATTGCCCGTCTGGCAGATAATATCCAAAATTGCTGTAAAAGCAGATTATGTAATGTTTTAAACCCAGGATGAAGGTATTGTCGATGAGTGGACTCGATAAGAAGAGTAGTTAAACGATGGTTACTCGAAAGTAAGACGGGGTGTTTTGCAGAATAAGACAAAAGGTCAGATTTTTGTAATCTGCCACCGACTCTAATGATATTATTTTCATCAAGAAAAGGTGAAAGTTTTCGAAAAGGTTTCGGTATTTGTTTATCCTTAGATAACGCGGAAAAAAGCTCAGAAAAGCAAGAACCTTGAACGCGTTTGATAAGAAGGTGTAGCGCACTTTGCATCTCATCGGTGGTAGGAAAAACAATATTTTCAAAAATAATTTTTTGGTCCGGTGGCTTAGTGGGTTTTTGATAGGAATGGTTTTGAAAAAGGTTCATAACAAATGATACGTTGAATTTTTGATATAGATGAATATTTGATAAGAAGCTGATCTAAGAAGTTGACATCAATTATCGCATTGCAACAGACCTTTGGCTTTTCCTCCAGATTAATATCTCCGAAATCAATCGGCATTTTTGATTTATGAAAATCGGGCCATTCGTTTTTGGGAGACCACAAAAACGACGGTGCGTTCCACCACATGTCATGTGAAATGAGCTGTGAAGGGGCGGCCCCTCGTGACGCAATATCGGCTGCATTTAAAGCAGAAGGAATGTAGCGCCATGAGTTTGAGGGAATGATTTCTTGGATTCTACTGACTCGATTTTCAACAAAGGTTTGCCAGCGATTAGGAGGAGATGCTAGAGAGAGACTTGCGAATCGCAGAAAGTAACGATATTTGTAAAAGTTATTTTTCCTTCATAGCTAGATAAAACGAAGTCAATTAATTCGCTTAAAAGAAATGCGCCTAGGAGTTCTAGCCTAGCCAAAGTTTGTGACTTTATAGGCGCGACCCTATTTTGCAGATATGAGAGAAACAGATATATTGTTTTCCTCTTCTACACGAAAATATACGACGCCTGCGTAGCCTCGAATTGAAGCGTCACAGAAGCCGATGATTTGACAGGTATTGATTTTTGACAGTTTGATTTGTCGGGGTAATTGAAAATTGGAAAGAAGCGGGAATTCAGAACGAAGTTTGTTCCAAGAGTCGATGATAGAAGAATCTGGTTCTTCGTCCCAGCCTATTTTCGATATCCACAACTGTTGCAAAATAAATTTTGCTTGTAGCAACAAGGGACAAAGAAAACCTAAGGGATCGAAGATTGTTCCTATGATAGATAAAATAGAACGTTTGGTTGGGGGTTTGTCCTTCATTCGGCATTGATAAGAAAAAATGTCGTTTTTTGGATGCCATTGAAGGCCTAAAACTTTGATATAGTGTGGTTCATCCTTGTCAAAAGAGAGAGGCATTTGACGATCGGATTCTGGCAATGTTGCCAATAACTCAGGACAATTGCTTGCCCATTTTTTAAGTTCAAATCCTCCCGACTTTAACAAATCATTGAGTTCCCTCTGTAGGGAAACGGCTTCAGAAAGCGAAGGACTAGTTCCCAAGATATCGTCGATGTAAATTGACGTTTTTAGAACACTACTAGCCATAGGAAAACGTTCCTTTTCTCTCTTTGCCAGCTTATTTAATGTACGCATGGCTAGAAAAGGTGAGCATGTCATGCCAAAAGTGACAGTAGAAAGTTCCCACACTGAAAGTGGGTCCTGTGGAGAAAACCTCCACAATATCCTTTGATAAGGACGGTGATAAGGATTGATAAGGACTTGACGGAACATCTGTTTGATATCAGCAATGTAGGCAATAGGATTAAGACGAAACGTAAGGAGTAAAGAAGCAATATCTTTTTGAAGTTTCGGTCCAGATAACAAGCAGGTGGTGTGTGAATGACAGGACTAGTATCTTGGCTTCCAGACTCTTGATTAGTTTTTAAGATATGAGTAAAAGTGTGGTGCCTTTTACTATTGCAAGTCCTGCATGAATATTTTGATTTGCACGTGTCTACCCCATGCGAGGGATGAAAACACGCTAGACATAATTTTTTCTGCTTGACGAAAGATAGGCGATCGATAGGTGAGAGGTCAAGAAATGTTTGACATTTCGAAAGCACGTGACCTTGATTACACCGGAGACATTTTATTCCCGTACTTGAATTAGTTGAGGTGCCAGCCAGTCCTATAAAAGGCGAATTGGATGATTTATAGGTAGGCTTTTGCCCAAACTGATTTTGCATAGAATTTGATTTTTGATAGGTAGGCACCTTTTTGGGTGCTGTTGATTGAGGAAGTGATTCCAAAACTTTACATCTTTTTTCTAGAAATTGAAAAAGTGACTGAAAAGTGGGAATTTCGGTATTAGTATTGGCGTGACTCATTTCGAAATTTGAACGCGTCGGAATATCCAATTTTTCTAACAAAATGAAAAAAATAATAAAGTCCCAACTGTCAACGTCAAAGCTAAGTGATTTTAAAATTTCTAGGGATTCTGAAAAGGTGTCAATTAAATTACGCAATTCTTTAGCTGACTCGTTTTTTAAGGTAGAGTTCATAATTGTGCTTAAAGCATCATTTGCGAGGTCTCGCTTGTTTTGATATCTATTGACTAATTTGTCGTAAGCATTTTTATAATTTTGATCAGATAAGCTAATCCCTGATATCAATTTTAAAGGCTCATCGTCGAGATATGAAAATAAATATTGAAGTTTTCGAACGTTACTTAGACTTTGATTTTGATCTATAATGTTATTAAAAAGATCGAAAAAGCTTGGCCATAATTTTTTATCACCTCGAAATATGGGAATACCTAACTCTTTGAGTTTTGGAGTTTCGTTTTGTCGAACATATGATCCCGAAAAGGATGGGGCCTCAACCGGAAATATTTTAGAGTAAACCCCCTTACACGCATAAAAATATTTACGAGCTTCTGAAAGGATCGCATCCTGCGTTTTAAACTCCTCGTCGTCCGAGTCGTCTATCAACATAATGACATCATTATGTGCCAGCATGCATTTATCGAAGGTTTCATCCAAATCGGAATATCTCACTTGAAACTCGTTTCTCGCTTTTTCGTCCGTTGCCGCGGTCTGTGAAAACACATAACACTCGGTGATCGCAGATAAAAAGACCCTTGCGTTTTTGCACGGCTTTTTTGATAGACATGATTTTTACCTTTGAAATGACGAAATTGTCGGTAAATATACAATTAACGCTAAATGAATGCTTCTGAAATAGAAAAATGACGAATTGTGGAAAATATGCACTAATTTATCGCAATTGATGAAAATTGTTTTAAATATCGAAATGATATGGAACACATCTATTCACTGAAATTGCTTGTTTGTTTTGATTGCTTCTCGATTTTTGTTTATACTGAATGACCACGCGGTAGACCCTGCGTTACCATAGCAGCGGACCGAAAACAGGTGAACTGCGCCGATACCGAAGGTCAAGCGAATATCTCTCTCGGTTCAATACGATTGGCAAAATTCAAGGCCTTGTGATCGCCGTGTGAAAATCGCCGACTTATTAATACCGTCGTATGGAGTAAAATTTAAATAATTCGGGTCGAAGGAACACTTATGTTTGCCCGCAGTTAGAAAAACGATAACTGCAATGGACTGTATATATTTTAATTAATGGAAGCGCGAACAAACATAAATATATTGACATGAAATCACGAAATAATTAAGGTCCATAGGTTAATTGTTGGTACCACACAACGGAAATCAGAAACAAAGCACTCACCAGTTTGCAGCCCATTTCTCCACGTTCCAAGGGGCCCCTGTCTGGATCTAATGATGGCACCACGTAGCTGAAGGGCTGAAGTTTCTAGTTCTATGCTTCAGTACACCAAAATCGAGCACTTTCAAGTGTAGAAATTTGTAAATGTTGGAGAAAGAAATTAACACGTCATTTTCTCGAGGCGGTAGAAAAAGGATCTCACTGATTCTTGGTGCGCATGTCCAAATGCGCGAAAAATGTACTCTGTCCGTCATCCAATTGTGTGGTTTTAAAATTTACAAACAACCGCGAAATTTAGCGGGAGCTAACACTTTAACCGATCCATACTCGCGTGTGTAACCTTCAGTTTGATCAGTAACCTGGTAAGTTTTTAAAAGGTAGAACAACAAAAAAACAATTTAAAAAATGATGAAACATAATTACAATAGGATACACTTTTTGAGTTTTCTTGTTTATTAGACTCAATTTTAGTAGGATTAATAATATCTGACAAAACGTGACAAAATCGTCAGTTACCTGTGCATCAGTTACCTGTTAGAATACTTACAGGTTACTGACCTGCTCTACAAGTAACTGACTCGTTTTTTACAAGCTTTTATTTAGCTTCACATGTTCAAACTATCAAGTCTTGTGAAGCGTTTTTGACACACTTCCCATTATCCGATTTGGATAAAAGATAACAATACAACATTAAGAAAAAAATATCCTCCCACCCCTATACCCACCCCTTCCATAGAAAAATGTGTTTTTGACACATTTCCTGTTATCCAATTTGGATAGAATTTGGTATACACATAGTGGTCCGATGATAATACAACAATAAGTAGAAAATATCCTCCTACCCCTACCCCCACCCCCTTCCATAGAAAAATTTGTTTTTGACACACTTCCCGTTATCCGATTTGGATGAAATTTGGTATACATATAGTGATCCGATGACAATACAATATTAAGAAAAAAATATCCCACTCCTACCTCCACCCCCTTTCATACAAAAATACGTTTTTGACACACTTCCCATTATCCAATTTGGATGAAATTTGGTATTCACATAGTGGTCCAATGACAATACAACATTGAAAAAAAAATATCCTTCCACTCCTACCCCCACCCCCTTGTATAGAAAAATGCGTTTTTGACACACTTCCCATTATCCGATTTGGATGAAGTTTGGTATACATGTAGTCGTCCGATGACAATACAACAATAATAAAAAAATGTCCAACCCACCCCTAACCCCCACCCCTTTCCATAAAAAATGTGTTTGTGACTTTTATATACAAATGTTAGCATTTTGTTAAATTAAAACATTTTTTAAAATAACTTTGTTTGTTCTTATAATCAGTTACCTATTATAGTTGTCAGTTACCTGTACTGCAAAAGCTATTAATTTTGAATGAAAAAATAAAAAATATTCTTATTTTTAAAAGAAATCAAATATTAAAGGCTAGTTCTATATTTTATCCCAACATTTGTGAAGTTTATTAGTGGTTATCAGTTACCTGTGAAGTGCATCAGTAACTTGATATGCTAAAATTAATATTTTAAAATTTGAACATTTTTCCATGGCAACATGTTATTTGGTACTTTGGTCATATTTTCATTGATTTTTTTTATTTGTGTATCAAGTTTCATGTATGTCCACAATTTTTGCTTCAAATCTGTCACTTTCTAGATATCTACCCATAGGTACTTAAGTATAACAGTAAGTTTAAAACGAGGGGTGAACAGCTTTCACAATCGGTGTACACATTTCTCACAATCTGTTCACAATCCTTCACAATCTTTACACAATCCCTCCAAATCACCCACAATCTGTCACAATCTTTCACAATCTTATCACAATCCTTCACAATCCCTCACAATCTTGGCACAATCCCTCACAATCTTGCCACATTCCCTCACAATCTTTACACAATCTTAGCAAAAGATTGTGGATTTTCACAACTGGTGTACACATTTTGGGTTAGCTGTTCACCCCTCGGTTATTAAGTAGCAGGGCTGGTAACAGTAAATTAAGAGGGCGGCAAAGGAAACTATAGACATGATGACCTTTTTTTATTTTTTTTTTTGGTCACAAGAATTTGATGGGCTGTTGGCCCCCCGCCCCTTCAGGCATGCTATGCCGCTGCACAGTCCTCCACAATCCCTCACAATCCCTCACAATCTTTCACAATCTTACCACAATCCCTCACAATCTTAGCAAAACATTGTGGATTTTCACAATCGGTGTACACATTTTGGGTTAGCTGTTCACCCCTCAGTTTATACAATTTGATATGGTTTAGTGTTAAAAATGTATTTTTCTAAAATCTACTCCTAGGTTCTTACCTCCATCTTTACGTATATCAGAAAACTTATCAGTAAGTTCTAAAACTCTTGACCCTTGAATTCCTGTTAATGCTAGAAGTGCCAATATTACTAAAAAATATAATATAGTTCAGTGTTTACTGTTTGTTGCAAACTTTTATGCAAATTGCAAAGTAATATAGGTACTCTGATTAATCTTAAGCAGGGACTCATTCATTGTGGACAATTTTTTTGTCTTTTGTCCTTGGTATTAATTTTAGTATCAAACTTCTACTGTGAGGTTCGATTATCATACCAAAATCAAGAAAAATACTCAAGATATCTAATAAAACTTTTAAACAAGAATATTTACCATTTAATAGGAACATATTTAACCTGAGGAAATTAAAAACCTCTCTTCTTAAGCCTGCTTCACAAAAAATAATTAATGGCACACAACAGACATCACAAATCAATAAATTTATTAATCTGTAAACTATAAACTCGAAAACTATTACACTGAGGTATAATAAATTAAAAAGTTTTTAAATCGATATACTCATTAATTAATGAATTAATGGGATTATATTTTGTTTTTGTTTCCATGTTGAATATTTGAAAAATCGAAGTCACAAATATTTTGGGTGGAATGTGTAAACATTGGAACAGCTGTTCAATCAGCTGTTTTAAACATGATCACGTGCAAATGATATCTATTTATATCATGTGATGGAAAAAAGTAAAATCACGTGCACATGAATATGACTAAATTTAAAACTGATCACGTGACAATTAAAAATTTGACAGTAAGCACGTAAACAAAAACAATAACCTCATTTTATCATATGTGATGATTTTTTGGAATTGATAAAAAATATTTTTTTGTCGTTTCAAATGCCTTTTGGGGATCAGCTCGAAAATCAGAACCCATCGGTGTTTAAAGTTACCGAAGACCGATCTGTTACTGCGCAGGAGGAGGATGATTCAGTTGTAGATGACTTTGATAAAAGAGAGATTTTTGGTAAATTTAAAATAATGCCTGTTTACCCAGAAATGCACTGCACTAACCTGGCAGAACAAACAGCAAACATGTAATGTGTATTATGTTGTTGGATGAATCAGCCCTACTTTTCAATGTGATTCAATTAACTCTGTTAAAATTAAATAAAAACTAGATTCTTGAAATAGTGAAAAAACTAATTGTTTTCAGATCTAATAAGAAACATAAACGATCCTGAACATCCATTAACCCTTGAAGCTCTGCATGTAGTTCAGGAAGACCTAATTGCAATTGATAATAAGAATAACAATGTCAGGGTGCTTTTCACACCAACCATCCCACACTGTAGTATGGCTACACTGATTGGGTTGTCTATCAGAGTTAAGTTGTTAAGGTGCTTGCCTGCTAGATTCAAGGTAAGTGGTAATTTTCAACAAGTTTTTCTGATATTTTTTTGCTTAAAGTATTTGCAAAGTATGTACTGTACTTTTTCTAGGAAGGGGTAATTATTAAGGACATTTATCTTAGACTAAGCTTTGAAGATAAGATTTAATTTTTAGTTTCCAAAATTATTTTTTTGATTTTTTTTTATGGTTTTGTATTTTTAATTATAGTACTTATTTGGTTTGGTGGTTTCTACAATTTTTCTAAGTACCTGCATATTTGTATTATTAACATTTTTTTGTCAACATGAACCCATTATTTGAAAGTTGGTGAAAATATTATTAATATATTAAAATTTATTTGAAAAATAATACTTATTCATAATATTTTATTTTTGATTAATTTAATCATTTTAAAATACTTTAAGCCCAGTAAACAAATTTAAATATTAGGTAAAAACAAACAATATAAAAAAAATACAAAGAATACCTATAAAGAAATAAAGGTGTTACTTCATAAGCAAATAACAATTTTAGGTAATATCTAAAAAAACTAAAAGTGACAGATGAAATTAGTTTGACAGATTAAATAAAAAACCTATAAAAAAAGCAATTTACACTAAAATGAAATTTTCCTAAATAAAAAAGTTATATGCTCTCTAAATCCAGACTCTTTCTCAATCCCCTATATATTAAAAGTGGCTGCCTATATCAAAATGCAGTTTATACAACTGAGCCTCTCAAGTGGAGGTCTGCCCTAGAAACATGTGAAACACCACAAAAACATGAAACATACAGTGTACACACTATAAGTGTTTAGGTAAGATTAGCAGTTTTATTTATTTTCAAAAATTATCAAGAAAATATTAAAAAATTTGGAACTTTTGGATTTTTGACTTTTTACATAAGTAAAAAAACTGTAAAAATCATCAAAGTCAGAGATGGTCAAAATAATTAGCCTGGTTATTTAATATGGTATATACAGGGGGTTCCAAATTAAGTGTCTACTATTGTTAACTTTGTTATTTATTTTTATTTATTTTATTTTTTATTTTCAACAGTCATGCCATTTACAAAAAGAAAAATCACAATAGTATGAACTATAACTAACATTATTATGTAGTAATAATTATTGAGCAAATTTTTTCACAAACTTGTTGAATTGTTGTAAAGTTACATTAAATAAATCTACATCGATTTTATTTAAAGAATTTTCCATTCTACTAAGAGGAGAGTTTATTATTAAAGGTAGAAAAAAGTTTAAATTTGCAAACTAAATAGGTAGTAGAATTTTTGACAATCTTTAAGACAGTTGAACAGATTTGAACTAGTCTTGAAAAATAATTAAAGAAATATGCAACTGAATTCAACGTACCTGCCAATCCATCGACTTAATTTAAAGTTTGAGTGTGCACTCAATCTTTAGGGCTCCTTTAAGGCTGAGCCTTCGGCAGAAATTATGTTGTTTGATCAACCACAAAAATTAAGATACCGATTTCGGCGGTAAAAAGTAAGGTTATGTATGTTTTTTCTTCCTTTTTTTGCTTGAAAATGGCCAAGTCAAATTTAGATGTTCTGGTTCTAGCTTAACAAGCGCGGGTGCATTTAAAAATTAAACACACTGCCCACCAAAAGGCGATAGCGATTTTCCACACGAAAATTAAAAAAAAAATAAGTAATAAAAAAATTAATTTTGCTTAGAAAAAGAAAAACTAATTTCGCAGGTGTTTAGAAAAAATAGAAACAACTTCCCCTGTTCATTGCTCTCGAGTCGTGCGCCGTCGAATAAATTTTATTGCATTGTTTTTTGGTAGGGATAAGATATTTAATGGCCTAGTTTAAGTGTGGTACATCAATATATGCACCACAGAAATGGTGGCTATATATGTAGGTCTGAGGTTTGGTGTGGAAAAAAACATAAACAACATTATGGTACTTACAGACTCAAAGAGTGCTATTGAAAAGTTGGGGAGGAACAGAATCAACATAAGACAAGATTTCATTACTTTAAGTACAAGAACAATTGTGGCTCTATGGGGACAAAATACTCAGGGCAAACTAGCCTGGATTCCAGAACATTGTGGCATAGGAGGCAGTGGCGCACCCAGGAATGTGTCTTGGGGGGGGCCCGACAGCTACACAGCGCGCCCTCAAAAAACTTGCGACCAAAAAAAAAAAACAAAAGGTCTTTATGTGTGGGGGAGGCCGACAGGTACAAAGGGCCCCCTCAAAAATCCTGCGACCAAAAAACAAAAAAAAAAAGGTCATCATGTCTTTTCGTTTTCGCAACTACGCCACTGCTTGGGGTTGGGGGGGGGGGGGGGGTCCGAAGCCTCCTGATGTCAAATTTTAAGGTATTTTTCATGTTTTATCATCAAATATGTAGAAAATATATTAAAAATCTAAGGCTTGGGAGGGAATGAGGAAGCTGACAAACTGGCCAATATAGGAAGAATTCTAAACATACCAAAACGACTAGATTATACCAAGCAGGACATATTTAACATATTCAAGTAAAAAAGCATTACAACTTTTAAACAAAAATGGAAAGAGAAAATTAAAGAGAAAAGGTCTTGGTATGGTTCTATACAAACAGAATTCCCTACCAAACGATGGTATTTAAAACTAACTTTTACAGCTAGAAGGCACATAACTACTATTTGCAGAATTTGCACAGGACATTGTCTGATATCAGCCCATCTGAGCAGGATTGGCATTAGAGAATCTCCCCTCTGTGAATGCGGACGGTTGGAGGATTTAAATATTTTATTTTTTGAATGTCCAATAAATGAAATTCAAATTCACTCACAGAACCTATGGGGGGCCCCATTTCTTTAGAATCGGTTTTAAATCATATTACTTTGAGAAAAAGCAACCTCATTATGCAATTTTTAGATACTGTTACAAATTTAAGTTATTTAAATTTTATAGTTAGAATTTATTTAGGTTTAGTGTAGTATTAGGTTGACATATTTTATGCGAACGGTCCGTGTTCTAGAAAAGGGTGGAATAATTCCGAATCGAACAAGGATGGAAAATTCTCGAATAGTAGGCAGACCCTTATATATAGGGCCGGACGTCGTGCATCAGGCAGTCAGAGATAACCAATGGTAGTGATCGCTAGATGTTAACGCGAAGTTAATAGGCGTATTAAAGTAGTGAATTATTAGCAAGTTATTAGTAAGTTTAAGTGCGTGTTTTTGTACATAATTTGTCGAAATAAATTGACGTATCGTTTTCAACAATTGCGAGTTTTAATTGTTGTGGAGAACCCGTAACAATTGGTGTCAGAAGTGGGATTAAAAGAAATAAATAGTGCAAAGACTATCCTTACATAGTACCACCGGCTAGGACAATTGAAAAGAAAAACAGTAAGTGATTTTTCCAGAATATTCGAAGAAGTTCGATATTGATTTATTCAAAAACCAAAAGAGATATTTAAGAATCGACTTCGATATTAACTTAGTTAGTTAAAAAGTAAGAATTAGAAAGAATTTCTAGAATATTCCATCACTTTCTACGACGCTCTATTCGAAAACCAGAAGAAATATCCAAAAAGCGACTTCGACATTAGCTTAGTAATTTCAAAAGTAAGAACTAAAAAGAATTTCTAGAAGATTGCATAACATTCTACGACGTTCTATTCAAAAACTAGAAGAGATATACAAATACCGATTTCGACATTAGTTTAGTTATTTCAAAAGTAAGAATTAGAAAGAATTTCTAGAAGATTCCATAACATTCTACGACGTTCTATTCAAAAACTAGAAGAGATATACAAATACCGACTTCGACAGTAGCTTAGTTATTTTAAAAGTAAGAATTAGAAATTATTTCTAGAATATTCCATAACATTCTACGACAGTCTATTCGAGAACCAAAAGAGATAATCAAAAAGTGACTTCTACATTTGCCTAGTAGCAGAAAGAGTAGCATTTACCAGTATATTCCAGAACATTCCATTAGGTTCTATTTAAGAATTTGAAGAGATATTGAAAAACCGACTTCGACATTCGCTTTGTAGCCCTAAAATACACGTTTTAAGTGATTTATCATGAAGTTGATGCTTACTAGACAAAGATCGGCCAAGATGGAAGATTTAACTAAAATAATGCAGGCTCTAGCAGCTCAAATGGCTCAAAACCAGAACGACATGAAACAGACCATTGAACAAAACCAGGGCGATATGAAACACACCATGGACGACATGAAACACACTATTGAACAAAATCAGAATGATATGAGACAGACCATCGAACAAAACCAGAACGATATGAGACAGACATTAGATGGCATGCAAGAAAACTTCGATCAGATAAAGAGCAACTCCGAACAGCTGAGAGAAGAGTTCAGAGCAGCAACTGAAGATCTTAAGGAAGAAATAACTCAAAGAATGCAGAATGTAGAAGAAAAGGTACAAAACCAATTACAGAATGTAGAAGAAACGGTACAAAACAAATTGCAGAATGTTGAAGAAAAAGTGGAGACCAAGCTACAGAATGTAAGAGAAGAAGTTTTTCAAACAGTGGAAGAAAAGCTCCAGGATGTGTCAAAACAGCTTATACAGCTTCAGAAAGAACACAACAAAATAAAAGCTCAGGGCTATGTTGTGAATTCCAACCAAACATTAAGCCTCCAAATTACGATGGTACGTCTTCCTGGTCCACCTACAAACAACAGTTTGAAGCTGCCGCTGCTGCAAATTGCTGGGACGATGACGAGAAAGCTAGAGCTTTGTTAGTAGCTCTACGAGAACCTGCTCTGGGACTTTTACGGTCTGTTCCAGCCGAACAAAAACAAAATTACAATGCTTTAGTGGCAGCCTTGGATAGAAGGTATGGAGATGAACATTTACGAAATTTACATTGGTCAGAATTAAATGTTCGTCAACAAAGAGCAGGGGAGTCATTACAAGAGTATGAAGCGGATATCAGGAGGCTGATGTAGTTGGCTTACCCAGAAATGCCAGAAAATTACAGAGATTCCTTCACGGTAGATCGCTTTATTAACGGCTTGCGAGACACGGACTTAGCAAAATTACTTCGTCGAGAACGCTTCCATAACAGCAGCGAAGTGTTGATTCAAGCCCTTGAAATTGAGTCATCAAACAATATGTCCAGGCCAAAAGTAAGAGCTGTTTCAATACAGGAGGGTGAAGAAACGAGCACTAAACAAAAGGTCCCCTTAAAGACGTTAAGTCAAATTCTTCAATCACTGACAGAGAAGATTGACTATTTGAAAGAAAGTAGACGATCCCCTCCAAATGGAAAGTGTTTTAGATGCGGACGTATAGGGCATATCCAACGCTATTGTCGTTTCCAAATGAAGTCTCGCCTTCCATCTAGCGGGAACGAGTACGGAAAAAGAAATCAGGAGGAACTAAAACTAGATAACGCGGAAGGGCGGGTGTTAATTAATGGAAAGGTAGCCCCCAAAATTTACTCTATTAAGAGCTTAAAACATACTGCTGACAGCCTGAACATCGACGGACTTATAAATGGAAGACAGGTTAAGATCACAGTAGACACCGGTGCAGCCATATCATTGCTTAAGTCCAAAATTGCAATGAGATATAAAATTCGACCAACAGGAGAGAAAATAACACTTAAGACTGTGACTGTAGAATCCGCGGACGTGTTGGGACAGACAGACATAGACCTACAGCTGGGGAGGTTGAAGATTCGCCACTCGGTATTAGTTGCAGACATAGAAGACGAATTTATTTTGGAAATGGACCTGATAAGTAAACATGGATTTGCGTTTGATAATAAACTAAATACCCTAAGATTTGGGAACAGTGAGACCATAATTTTTGGGGGGCTAGAAAGTAAAACATCAAGCTGCGTCGGACTCATAAGCCAACAGAATACACCCAACACCTACCTCGTTGCACAGTCACTAGTTAAAACCGATAAAGACATCCCGATTAGAGTCGCCAATATTTTCCCAAATAGGGTCAAAATTAATAAGGGGGAGGTGGTAGCATTATTTGAGCCAGTCCAGAAAGTAACAAGATGTGAAGAGCCAATATCGGAGGATAAAAGCAAGTTACCAACGGAGGTACTTCAGCAATTTCAGTCAACTTGGCAACATCTCACTCCAGAAGAATTTAGTAAAGCGAGAAAGTTTATAGAAGAGCAAAGTAATATCTTCGAAACTAAAAGTAGGTCGGGACGCACAAGCCACGAGAAGACTACCAATAGCCAAACAAGAAGAAGTTCAATTATAAAATGCTCAGTGATGGGGTTATTGAAGAGTCATCAAGTCCTTGGTCATGTCCTGTGGTGTTGGTCACTAAAAAGGATGGAAGTACTAGATTTTGCGTCGACTACAGAAAAATTAACGATGTGACCAAGGATAGTTACCCACTGCCAAGAATAGACGACACATTAACAACGTTGGCAGGATCATATTGGGTTTCTACTCTTGACCTGAAAAGTGGGTATTGGCAGGTAGGAATCTTTGAAAGAGATAAAGAGAAGACTGCATTCTCTGCTGGAAGTGGACTTTATCAGTTCAATGTGATGCCATTTGGCCTATGCAATGCTCCAGCTACATTTGAAAGACTAATGGAAGTCGTTCTACGAGGCCTTACTTGGAAAACCTGCCTAGTCTATTTGGATGATGTCATAGTAATGGGGAAATCATTGCAAGATCATCTAGACAATTTACGAGAAGTATTTTCAAGAATCAGAAATGCCAATCTTAAATTAAACTCAAAGACATATTTTCTATTCCAAGAAAAAGTTGAATTCCTGGGTCACGTCGTTTCCCGAGAAGGTATCCATACTGACGAAAACTCGTGACAAACATGAATTGAGAAGCTTTTTGGGTCTGTGTACATACTACAGACGATTTGTAGAAGGATTCGCCAAAATAGCGTCTCCATTACATAGACTTACAGAAGATAAAGCTTGTTACAAATGGAATACCGAATGTGACCAAGTATTTAGAAGACTAAAAGCAGCATTATGTTCTAGTCCGATTCTTGCCTATCCCATTCCCAAAGGTAAATTCATATTAGATACTGATGCGAGCAACGATGGCATAGGAGCAGTACTCTCCCAAGTACAGGATGGAGAAGAACGGGTCATCGAATTTTTCAGCAAGAAGCTATCCAAACCAGAGAGAAATTATTGTGTTACTAGAAAGGAGCTCCTAGCCATAGTTAAATCCGTAGATCACTTTCACAAATATCTCTACGGACAAGAGTTTCTGATTAGAACGGATCATGCTGCGTTACAGTGGCTCATGAAAATGAAACAACCTGAGGGGCAAGTCGCGAGATGGATAGAAAAGCTACAACAATACCATTATCGAATTAAGCACCGAGCGGGAAGGGTGCATAATAATGCAGATGCATTGTCCAGAAGACCTTGCCCTGAGGATTGTAAACATTGCAGGAAAATTGACCAGAAAGAAGGAATTACCTACGTGCGCCAGATAAAGTTAGAACCAGATGAAGAATGGATGTCGGCTTCGATTAGAACCACACAACTTAACGACAAAGATGTAGGACCTATCTTGCGATTGAAAGAAGAGAACAAGCCACGACCATCATGGCAAGATATCGCAAACCAAGGGGTAATATTCAAATCACTGTGGGCACAATGGGATTCACTGATAGTAGAAGAAAACATCCTTAAACGTGCCTGGGAAAGTGCCGATGGCCTTACTGTGATTAATCAAGTAGTGGTTCCTAGGAGCATGGTAGACAATATAATGGCCGAATGCCATGGTGGAAAATCAGGCGCGCACCTAGGCATAAATAAAACCATGGACAAAATTCGAAACCGATTTTATTGGGTCAATTACTTTCAAGATGTGAAAAACTGGTGCCGCCGATGTTCGACTTGTGCAGCCAGCCAAGGTCCCAAAACAAGGTCCAGAGGTCAAATGAAACAATATAACGTAGGTCTGCCATTCGAACGCATTGCTATTGATGTGGCCGGACCATTTCCAGAAACTAAAAAGGGCAACAAATACATCCTTGTTGTCATGGATTATTTTAGCAAATGGCCAGAAGTTTTTGCTTTGCCTAACCAAGAGGCCGCTACAGTTGCAGAAGTTCTGGTAAATGATGTTTTCAGCCGATTTGGCATTCCTTTGGAACTACATTCAGATCAAGGAAGAAACTTTGAATCAAAGCTCTTCCAGAATCTCTGTGACCTTTTAGGAATACATAAAACACCGACTACTGCTTTACATCCGCAGTCAGATGGCATGGTTGAAAGATTTAATAAAACAATAGAAGAACATCTTTGCAAAGTTGTTGATGAGCACCAGATTGGGACCAATATATTCCATTGTTTTTGATGGCCTATAGAACCGCCATTCACAATACTCCATCTAGTATCCTGTTTGGTAGAGAACTGCGTTTACCCTGTGATATCATGTTTGGTTCACCTGAAGAAGCACACTTAGAGGTTAATGACTATGTCGAACGTTTAAGGCAAAAGCTGCACGATATCCATGAAGTGGTTAGAGAGCGAATAGAAATAGCCAGTGACCGCATGAAAGCGAGATATGACCTGAAAGCAAACTCTTCAGGGTTCAAAGAGAATGATCAAGTCTGGCTATACAATCCTCAACGCAAGAAAGGAAGATCACCTAAGTTGACACCACCATGGGAAGGGCCTTATAAAGTTGTTAAGAGAATTAATGATGTAGTCTACCGAATCCAGAAAAGCCCGAAGTCCAAGATGAAAGTTGTTCATCTAGACAGACTAAAACCTTACCTGGGAAATGTTGATCGAGACGATCAAACCTGAAGAGGAGGATAGTGTTACAAATTTAAGTTATTTAAATTTTATAGTTAGAATTTATTTAGGTTTAGTGTAGTATTAGGTTGACGTATTTTATGGTTGTATTCTTAATCTAGGTTTTAGTTGCGTTATCTGTGACAAACTGGTATGCGAACGGTCTGTGTTTATAGAAAAGGATGGAATAATTCCGAATCGAACAAGGATGGAAAATTCTCGAATAGTAGGCAGACCCTTATATATAGGGCCGGACGTCGTGCATCAGGCAGTCAGAGATAACCAATGGTAGAGATCGCTAGATGTTAACGCGAAGTTAATAGGTATTAAAGTAGTGAATTATTAGCAAGTTATTAGTAAGTTTAAAGTAGTGAATTATTAGCAAGTTATTAGTAAGTTTAAGTGCGTGTTTTTGTACATAATTTGTCGAAATAAATTGACGTATCGTTTTCAACAATTGCGAGTTTTAATTGTTGTGGAGAACCCGTAACAATATAAATAGGATAAAGCTGTAAAAAGCAAATTTGTTCTACAATTAATATAATTTTTTTTTAGGTTGCTAATCTGCGTTTCGTTTTTTGGGATCGCTAACCCCGATCCTTTTTAATCTGTTGTATTTTGTCTAAGAGAGAAAGAAAAAAAATCACACACAGTCAGGTCAGGCGATCTAGTGGGCCATCTAGTAATACTGCGTCTGTTTATTACTCTTCAGGGAAAACTTTCGCCAAAAAAAAATTGTGTGTGCTTAAGACCACACGGCAGAAGTGTAAACTTAATAATACTGGCCTTCATCTGCATCATCATATCGCTCGCTGAATGTTCCTCTCACAGTTGGTCGACTTCACCTGAATGAGCGTTACATAGCCGAGCCAGACGGCTCAGTTCAATTCACTACCCACAAAAACTGCTAAACGCGCCTAAAGAAGTTCACACTTCAAAAATCCCTGGCGGGTAAAACGCCAGGTGGTTCCAGACACCCATTCGGCTGAAATCAAACTTGCTGAAAATCAACATCTGGCAATTGTAAAATTGCGGGAATCACTTGATTTTGCAACAAGTTTAAATAAGCGGCCCCATTCAAGTTACCATTAATAAAAAATGGCACGATGATATTATCTCCAAGAACCCCCGACCAAACATTTAATTTTTGAGGGTTTTGTATTCGCACATTTATCGTCAAATGTTTATTTTCTTTTGGCCAGTAGCGAGTTATTGAGGGATTGCGTACATTGTGTAGGGAGAAAGTACTTTCGTTAATCAGTAAAATATTGCTGACAAAATTTTAATCCTGATTTGCATGATCCATCATTTTTCAGGAAACAGTTCCTAAGATTTTTTTAACTTGTAGGCTTTGTATCCATGTCATTTTAAAATGTTTCGAATGGTTCGTTCTGGGAGGAATATTATCAGGTATATCTGTTAGCAATGGCTGAACTTGAATAAGGAGTACTTCAGCCGCATCACAAACGACAGTTTCTCGCTGTTGCCTTTGTTCCGACATGGGTCTTGGACCCTCATCCACCTCTTCATTGTCGCCACATTTTCTGCAGAGCTTAACGCACCCAAATTTATCAAAATGTTTTGCAAGGAATATCACGGTCTTCATACTTGTGCAAAATTTCCTGAATTTTAACATTTAAAGCTTTTCTTCGATAGTAAATTTTAACGCTGGCACAATGCCCGAGAAAGAAATAAGCAAGGTTAATAAAAACGCAATTCTTACCTCCTTCTCCCTTCGCAGATTTAAAAGAAAAGACAATCTCGATCCCGTAACGCGACCTCCTCTGATATCCCTAGTCAGCTCTTGTCTACCTGCCTATAATTTCTCTTCTGATGTTCCAGCTATTTTTTTACTTTTTTTCTATTTCTAAACGTTTTTCTATCTTTATATGTAATTAGCTTTATTGTACAAAATTAAATTATATTTTAGACAATGTATCACTTAAGTGAGTCAAGACCACGGTTAGCACTTAATTGACATCCCTAAATTGGGGTTATTTTTTAAGATCACGAAAATAAATAATGTTTTTTTAGATTTTATTCAGTTTAAAAAAAACTAAAGATTTTAGAAAAAATGTTAAAAACCTTTTTTAAAGAAAATAAAAGGTTTTTTAAATAGTGTATCACAAACTGTTGTTAAAGCTATAATTGACCCTACAGGGCCAGGGGCGTCCGCATACTGGAGTAATTTTTATAAATGTATTTTTAAATTTTCTTAAATACAAACCTCTCTAACTCGAACCTCTATAACTCGAACCTCTCTATAACTCGAACTTTGAAAGTGGTCTCCGCACTTTTTTTATGTATTTTAACCACTTTAAATCGAATTTCTATAACTCGAACTGTTTTGGTTGTCCCTTTAAGTTCGAGTTATAGAGGTTCGACTGTACTAAGCTTTCCGAAAAATATCGTTTTACTCTTTATTGTTAAAAATAAAATTATCTTTAAAATGATATGTATCTGGGTGGGTTTTTGTCAACGGGGAACACTTAAGCAAATAACCAATGAAACCAAATACCCATGTTTGATGATTTTTAAAAAAATTTAATTTGTGTACACTCCTGGGGTATTAACGGTTAACTAAATGTTATAACTATATACATTGTTTGAAAGACAATTTTGTTGTCTATAATATAATATAGTAGGACGGTTTTCCCGGTAGAGTTTGGGTTTTAAAAAAAATTGATAAAACACATGATAACAATATTTCTTTTCTAAATATAAATAAAAAAAATCACCAAACATGCGTATGTTTCTTGAGTGTTCCCGTAAACAAAAACCCATAGATACATTATTTTCAACAATACACGGTGGTCCTGAAGAGTCCGCAGGTTTCACTTTCGTGACAGAAAAAACTACAATTCTGGGCATCTTCCTGAACATATAT
Organism: Aspidapion aeneum; assembly: GCA_963576565.1. Lineage (NCBI taxonomy): Eukaryota > Metazoa > Arthropoda > Insecta > Coleoptera > Brentidae > Aspidapion > Aspidapion aeneum. The sequence goes on from OY755043.1 coordinate 44,724,132, forward strand.
CTACTAATTTTGAAATCGAGGCTGCTCCTTTTCGCGTTTTTTGTGTTTTTATATTTTTTTAAAATAGGGCTATATAATTAAAGATTTTTTATATTGTATTTTATTAAACAGTATTCATGATCTCATGATTTTCAAATGTGAACAAATTATACACAAAAATGTAATTCTATAAAAAAGTTATGTTTTTCTTTTCTGTAGAAATATCAAAATAACATCTTAAGAAAAATTGAGCAGCCTCTGTTTAGCAACGATTTGATGAAAATTCTGTTACAGCCTTTAAAAGATTTTTTGAATACTGAGGATTCTCAATTGAATTTAGTTTTTACATATTCCAAATGATTAAAAATTCTCGGGGGACAGATTCCCCTGCCTACCCCGACCAAAGTCCTAGTCGGCATTGCAGAAACATGACTATTTCTTGTAAGTGATTAACTATTATGTGGAGTTTTAGTTGTTGGGAAATGCCTAATTGTTTAATAATATTTCTCAAATGTCCTAGTCTCGAGTTCTACATAAGAAACATTATTAGCAGAAGAAAAACTTTTTTCCACAATTTTGTTGTATGCATTAAACGCAGCCACATATTGCAATAGTTAAATATGATTACTTTTGTTGATTTGTAGAGACATATTTTGCAAGAGCATATACATACATATATACCTTAAGTTGCAATTCGACAAAATTAATCATATTTACCTATTGCAATATGTCGCTGCGTTTAATGCATTCAACAAAATTGTAGAAAAAAGTTTTTCTTCTGCTAATAATGTTTCTTGTGAGGAACTCGATACTGACATAAAGCATTTAAGAAATATTATTAGGCATTTACCAAACACTAAAACTCCACATAATACTTAATCACTTACAAGAAACAGTCATGTTTCTGCAATGCGAACTAGGACTTTCGTCGGAGCAGGCAGGGGAATCTGCCCTCCGAGAATTTTTAATCATTTGAAATAGTATGCAAAAAATCTTTTAAAGGCTGTAACACAATTTTCATCAAATCGTTGCTAAACAGAGGCTGCTCAATTTTTCTTAAGATGTTGTTTTGATATTTCTACAGAAAAAAAAAAACATTAAGTTTTTATAGATTTATATATTTGTGTTAATGTAATTTTAATAAACTAATATTATTTATGAATTTGATTGATGATGAAATGATTTTTTATACTGTTTAATAAAATACAATATAAAAAATCTTTATTTATATTTATATAGATAGGGGGTTAATGTTTTGTGTGGTAACTGAGTTTTTTCACGGGCTTTCTTCCTGACACAAAAAATTTTTGGTCGGACCCCCGAAAAGAGGTCTACTGATGACCTACAATTTTTTTTTCCAGAGAGGATCACCCAACTTGCATATACTCAACCGTTGTTTATACTTTTTCATAAACTTTCAAATGAGGTCAAGGGTCTGACCAAAATATTTTTGCTGCCAAGTTTTTACTTATTTCTAAAAAGCCAATTATTCACCTGCTAGAAGCAGCATTTCATTCAAAGTCGCCACCCGTATATACGCTGCTTAACACTCAAACGCTCAAAAAATACTTTTTTAACATCATTTATCTAGATAGAAATATTTTTATTGTGTTATGCAGTGCCAGCCAAGCGGATTTTATTATTATTTTTATTTAATGTATATTAATTTTATTTATTACCCACAACAAACACTATACGCTGCTTAACACTCAAACGCTCAAAAAATACTTTTTTAACATCATTTATTTAGATAGAAATATTTTTATTGTGTTATGCAGTGCCAGCCAAGCGGATTTTATTATTATTTTTATTTAATGTGTATTCATTTTATTTATTACCTACAACAAACACTAACAAATACATTTTTTGTCAATAGAAATGAAAGACTGCTAAGAGTTCGGTCGAAAAAGTTTCATTTAATTGAACAAGAGAGTCTATTTAAGTTAGAAAAAGTATTTATGACTTATTATTTATATAATTTTTGTATTTTTCCAAGTTTTAAATAGATCTATCTTTGTTTCTCTTATAATATGATGTATATGTCTCTCTTTATTGATCGTGGAGCAGGCTAACTCGCGCGTCATACGCTGCCGTTTTCTGATTGGCCGGGAATTACCAGACAACCGTTGCTTTACGAACCGTGCTCGGTTACAGTTTTATTATTGTGGGAAAATTACAAATAGAAATTTCTGCTAAGAAACAATTTTTTTTAAGGTACAAGTGGAAGTGACCCCAGGAAGCCACAACGCAGAACAGCAAGTCAACAAACAATTGGCCGATAAGGAGAGAGTCGCTGCCGCTTTGGAAAACAACCATTTAATTAAAGTAATAAACCAGTGCATTGCTTCTAGAGCTCAAGGCTAAACTATAACCTCTAAATAAATTTTAAAAAAATAAGTAAGTACCTACTTAAATACTATAGTGTCAAAATGAGCACGTCAAATATACCACTAACTTGTTCTAGAAATGAAATAAGCTCGGCTTATTACAAATCGAGTCGCTATTTAAAACGATTGTTTAAATTCGAGCAAATGGACTTTGAGTTTGCCCTGTGGCAACTGTTTTATCTCATAGCCGCCCCACAAAAATTAACAAAACTCTTTCGAGCAAGAAAAAATTCAAAGTCTCAATACGCTCGTGACGACCCTGCGTTTTTGATACTGTTTCTAACAGCCCTAACATTTACTTCAATATGTTTTGCTATAGTGCTTAGATTTAGTTTCGGTCAGTTTGTGGCCTTTTTATCATTGGTGGTGTTTGTAGATTGTATAGGTTTAGGCATGTTAATAGCCACGCTACTTTGGTATGTTACGAATAAGTTCATGAAGCCAAAAAATATTCCTCAAGATGTCGAATGGGGGTTTGCATTTGATATACATTTAAACGCGTTTTTTCCACCAATAATCTTACTCCATTTTATCCAAATGTTGTTTTTTAATGGATCAATCTCACACGATTATTTCATATCAATATTTTTCAGTAATACTTTTTGGCTGGCCGCCTCGATATACTACATTTATATAACTTTTTTGGGCTACAATTCTATACAGATTTTGCCCAGATGCAATTTATTCTTAGCACCAATACCGTGGCTCATAATTATGTATTTTGTAACTTTAATTTGTGGCTTTAACATTACTGATTATGTTATGACGATTTATAAGAACCGGGTTTTCGGATGATTTGTCTAAACTCCAATATTTAAAATTAAAATAAAGTTTGCTTAAAATATTTTCTTTGGCTTTTTTTTATTCCTTGTAAATTACGTTATATAGTCTTTGCTATGAAAAGTTGCATGTCTTTGAGTTGTTTTCATCTGTGCATTTTTTTCGTCAATCTACAGTCAGCATCTCTTCATCCAGAGACAGTGACAGTTTTAGCTTTAGTTTTATACCAACATGACATTTACTTTTTAATATACTTCTGGTCATGAAATATGTTTATTTCATGTCAAAGTCACATAAGTGTAAATGCCTATGGCAAGGACTATATTTTACTTTATTTTTAGGGTAAATCTATATTCTCTCAAAAAAAAAGTCAAAAATAATAGAACCCCTTCCACAAACGAAATAAGCGTCAGTTTATTACAAATCGAGTCGATATTTAAAATGATTGTTTAAATTCGAGCAAATGGAGTTTGCGCTTTGGCTACTTTTTTATCTCATAGTATCCCAACAAAAGTTAAGAAAACTCTTTCGAGCGAGAGAAAACATTCAAAGTCTTAATACGTTCGTGACGATCCTTCGTTTTTGATAAACTGTTCTAACAGTCCTAAAATGTACTTCTATATATTTTGCTATAGTGCTTAGATTTAATTTTGATGAATTTGTGGCCTTTTATTATTGGTGGTGTTTGTAGATTGTTAGGTTTAGACATATCAATAGCCCCGCTACTTTGGTAAAATTGCGCGTGTAATACCTTTACATAAATCTGGTTCCTATGACAATCCTGCAAATTTTAGACCAATCTCTCTCTTAACAACTCTATCTAAAATAATAGTAAAAACACGAATGGTTATATTAAATAACTGTCAATTTGGATTTTAAGATTCTAAAAGCACAAATGATGCAATCTTCTCATTTTTAGAACACCTATATCTGAAATTAAATCACAAAGAATATGCCGCTGCAGTTTTCTGAGACTTTTCTAAGGCGTTTGATTGCGTTAATCATGATTTGTTATTAAAAAAACTCTATATTTATGGCTTTAGAGGTAAAACATTATCCTTCTTTAGATCATACCTTACTTGTAGAAAACAAATGGTTGTAAAAATCAGTTGCTCACGGTGTTCCACAGGGTTCTGTTCTTGGCCCGGTCCTCTTTCTTTTGTATATTAATGACCTGATCAAAATTGACATAAAAGGCTTATTTACAATATTTGCGGATGATACCACAATATTATGGCACCATAAAGATCAGGCCATGCTAAGGACTATTATTTCTGAAGACATACAGAAAATAAAAAAATGGTGTGATTCAAATTTTCTTTGCTTTAATATTGAAAAGACAAAAATTTTGAGTTTTAAATTTAATATAGATGATATTAATTTAGGTGATTGAGTTTAGCAAAAGTTCAAAGTTTTTAGGGATTACTATTCATAGCAAACTAAATTTTAAAAACCACATAACAAACTTAAATAAAAAACTGTGTGTGAATTAAATCGCTAAGACTATCCATGCTTAGTTATGGGGTTGCGTTTTGGGCTAACTGCAGTAAAATTCTATTAAATTCCGTTTTTACACTGCAAAAACGAGCTGTGAGATACCTTTGTGGTGCTAGCCTGAGGGAACATTGTAGACCTTTGTTTGTAAAACACAGGATTTTGACAGTGGTGGGTCTTTTTATCTTGGAAACTGTATGCCTTATATTTAAGAAATATAAGGAGTCATCTTGCAACCATCCATATGGCACGCGGAATCGGGATTTCATTCCACTTCCCATTCCACACTCTGCACTCACAAAACATTCCCTGATATATGACAGTGTGAAACTTTACAACAAACTTCCTGTTCAATGTAGAAATCTTGAGAGGTACATACTTTTTAGAAAATCGGTAAAAGCCTTGCTGGTCGAGAGGGCATACCATACAATTGATGAATTTTTTAATGATAGATTTTAGGACTGTTTGTGTGATGTGCTATTTGACTATAAGTCAAATGTTAAGTTAAAAAAATATATATTTTACT